>CM067376.1:91567572-92767572 GCA_034510155.1 Eucriotettix oculatus
GCCAGTAATTGTGGGTAAGCGATCTAAAATTTGTGAAACTTGCTCATTGCTCTGATAAAATTAACATTCAATATTTTCTTTCTATTTTCAGCTGATGCATACTCCATCTCTTGAGAGACCCAAAATCCCCTGGGATTAAGCCCGTGTCTTCACTTAAATTAATAAACAAAATTGTTAAAATTGATCTTATTTGTAATTTAAATTAATAAATATTTATACACAAAAAAGTATATTACAATATATATATTGTGAATTCCCCCTTTCTCTTCCGCTCTTTCTTCACTTCGGAGGAGAGGGAACTCGGTTCTTTTGGACCCGAGGAGTGCGGTCTATTCCATAATCAGCAAACGGACAGATAAAGCAAACAATTTCATTTATTGGAACACGTTAACACATACAAATTTCTTTTCTTTTTTCCTCACGATCGCCGAACAGAGCGCCCACTCGGGATGTAGCAGGCAGCGAACAGGTTTCAGGCAGCAGCAACGGCGACGATTCAGCACCAAAGGGGTCCCCTCCTCTATGGGTATGTTATGGCGTCCACTCCTGCAACGACTCCCGCGAACGGCAGCACCCTGTATTGGTGTCGGCGTTATGGCTAGGCCAGCCACGTCCGTCCAATACGATGTCTCAAGCTCACTGTTTTCGTTATGGCTAGGTCAGCCACGTCCGTCCGCTACGATGTCTCAAACTCAATGTCTGCGTTATGGCTAGGTCAGCCACGTCCGTCCGCTACGATGTCTCGATCTCAATGTTTGCGTTATGGCTAGGTCAGCCACGTCCGTCCGCTACGATGTCTCGATCTCAATGTTTGCGTTATGGCTAGGTCAGCCACGTCCGTCCGCTACAATGTCTCGAGCTGTTTTTGTTTTTGTTCGCGTTATTCTTCTTTTTTTTTTCTTCCTTGCTATATAATCCATGGAATATTTATTTTACAAAGATGAATTAAATAATCAAATTCCGAGTATGATTTAAATTTATATTTCCTTTTCTATTTATCAAATCGATTAAAGTTGCATTAACATCGCAAGCGATGGTCAGCCGGCTACGTAATGATTGCGTCACCGGTTACGTAGTGAATACGTCACCCGCAGGCGTTCGCATGCAATTTCTAATATACATCGGGATTTAGCGCGCTAAAAGTTTTTATAATAAATCCCAAAATTGTAACGGGTCGTTACATAGCCCCCCCTCTAAAAGGGAAAATACTTTAGTAATTTCACTAAGCCTTACTAACGCACATATGGTTTCAAGTTATAGAAATTGTATGAACCGACTTCATTGTTGGCTAAATCGACTAGCTGAGCTACATTAGGTAGAGTTATAGATTTAATCTTAAAAGGATCGGTAATAATATTTTAAACAGCTCTTTAATTTGTGTTAAATGTTCGCTAACATCCGAAGACCACATTATAATATCGTCAACATAATAAATAAGGTTTTTAAATTTTTCAATCGGTATTACCTGGCTTAAATAATGTATTAATGCGGCTCCACTATTCTTAAGTCCGAAGGGTGTCCGCTGAAATACGTAAGTGACATTGTTGTACATGAAACCCGTGTACTGCTGATCGTCGGGGTGTATGGGCAACTGCCAATATGAAGTTGTGAAATCAGTCTTTGTAAAATAACTCGCGCCAACGAAGCTTTTCAAAACGTCATCAATATTAGGAGGTCTTTCGTATTGTGGAATCGTAAGTGAATTCAATTTCCTGGCATCCAGACACACTCTAACCTTCCCATCTTTCTTTCTTACGATGACTAACGGGTTTAGGTATGGTGTTGACGCCTTTTTAATTATGTTCGCCTGAAGCATCTCATTGATAGCTTCAGCTACCTCATTCCTATATGCAACAGGTATATTGTATAACCGCCCCTTAAATGGTGTTGTATCCGTCAATTTAATTCTAAAATAAAATTCTTTTACAGCTCTCAGGCCTGAACTAAATAATGCTTTTGATTCTTGCAATATTCCCTTGAGAATTCCCTTACTTTCTGAATCCAAATTGCAACATTCCTCGACTTTAACCTTAATACGCTGCGTGAACTCGTCTTCCTCTTTAATATTTTTCCCATTATTCCCTAACTGTAAACCACTTCTATTTAACGCGCTTTGCCTCATCACCAATATGGGTCTCATTTCATCCATATAACCGTCGTCTTTGTCATTACTATTATTTAAGTCTTCCATATCCCCTTTATTACTCCCCTTACTTAAAAACTCACACTCGCAGGTATTATTCTTCAACACATCGTTGTCAAGGTCTACAATCATAGCATTATTCCTTAGAAAGTCTACGCCCAAAATCATCGGATACATTAATTTTTTGATGACGATGGCAATGACGTCATACGTATTACCATCCAATTTAAGCTCTACTAATGCCTGGCACACAATATCCTTGATCTTAACCCCGTTAGCTCCTACTATTTTTCCCTGTAATATAGGTAACGTAGCAATATTAGGAGTTATTCCACACAATTCTTCAAACAACTCGTAAGACATAGCTGAAATCTCGCTACCTGTATCTATTAAACACCTCCACTTACTGTTCTTGTGTTCTGCGTAAATGACGGGACACATCCTTTCTACCTTTACATTGTTCCTAGATAGACTATGGTTAGTAACTACTTGGCGCTTAATGTTAGGTATCACTGTCACGACTAATGGTTTTGGGTCAGCCTCGGGATACCTAGTCTCGCTAACCCTAGCTAGTTTTCCCTTTGCTTACTTGGTTGGGTAGCAGAGCTACTTTCTTGTGGCGTGATTACTGCATCCCTGTACCTTGAATTAACATTCCCCTGATCTTGTGTGTCTCTACTTGACCTCGCACTTCCTTCAGTATTTACATTTCCCCCACGTGTCGTTTTGTTGCCGTAACTAATACGATCGCTGAGAGTGTTTTGACAACTTTGGTTAATCGGTGAGTTTCGTAATTCATTATCGGAATGGGATCTTCCATTGCCAGGCCAATGTTGGTCATAGCTAGAATTTCGATTGAAATAGGGCCCAGTTTTACGCCATGGTCGGGGCGATGTGTTTATGTTGTAATTGTTTCTCTGTGCACCGTAATAGTTCGCGCCTCGTTTATCTGCCTTCCTGTGATTTTCACTGAGTAAGTGTCTATCACGGCTCTCAATTTCGTATGTTATAGCGTTAACTTTATTTGGATGATTACCCCTAGCAATCTCGAACGTCTGATCATAATTGCCCAAAAGAAGCAAAAATCTTTGTAATGATACCGGACATACACTTTTAATTAAATTTTGCGTCGGTATCGGAAAATGCCTAGTAAGGATGCCAACGATTTCATCATCTCCCATCGGTGGTTCACACAATTTTAAAGCTGCGGCCTTATTCGTCGCGTAATCTCTCATCGTACCCAACTGACGATTCCATATCCCACTAATAATATTTATTTTATGTTCGATCTGACTGGTATAGTTCCAATAACGGTCTAAGAAATTCAGGCGAAACCCTTCCATCGTGTTAGGTTGAGGTGTAAGGGTGTCTAACCAGGCACGGGCGTTCCCTTCAAGCAAGCTACATACAATTTGTACTTTCTTGCTTTCTATCGTTGGGTAAAGAGCAAAATAATTTTCAATTCTTTTTAAAAAAATACAAGGGTGCTCCCCATGTTCCCCGCTATACTTAAAATTAGGCGTTATCGATTGTACACTAATATTGTTAACACCATTCGTTGGTAAATTACCAATTATTTCCTGTACATTATTCAACCGGCTATCTACCGCTTCCCGATGCGATTGCAACTCTTGGTGAATTTCCTTTGTTGCATTGTGCAATTCGCAAACCTGATTTTTGACACAAGTAATATTACTAGTATTTACTGAAATATGATTATTTAATTCAGTGGTAGTTTCTTTGACTTTATTCGCCACTTCATTGTACCGTTCAATATTGGACCGATCATTAGCATCCAAAGCTGCATTTAATTGTTGGATGGATTGATTAGTTTCATTTCTTAGGTCTGCTATCTCTCGTCCCATATGTTGTTCGACGGCTTTGAGATCACTACTGACTTGTGTAAGAACTTCGGCAAAATTAGCCATTTGAGATTTATTTTCCTCCACTAAAACCATATTTCCCTCTATTATCCTTTGAACCATTTGGGTTTGATTCTGTTCTATCTGAGATTTATTTTCCTCCACTATTCTTCGAATGCTAGCATGCATGTCTTCGCGCAGGGATGCCATTTGGGCTTGATTCTGTTCTATGAACCTTGTAAACATATTATATAACTCGCCATTCCCACCTGACGTGGGTGAGCAACGAATCCCTGGGGCCTGCTCTATTTCTCCCTGAACATTAATGGGATCACTCATTACCTCCACTGCTGCGGCATCCTCATCAGGTACCGCTACACTAGCCTGAGCCTCTCCTGTAGGAACAGATTCTTCCTCACATTCTTCCATGGGTGCACGCTGCCTGGACCTGCCGCGTTTCATGATTGGTGAGCTCTGTCCGGCGTCCGTGGTTAGTCAGCCTAAGGAAATTCAAGACAGCGACAATTATTCTTAATAATACAAAAATTCACTCTAAAGTACAATGTGACGACAATTAGAAGACACTATTTAAATATAATTAGAATATTATTTAAATGCACATTCACTTTTTGAAAAAAAAATTTTTTTTCTCTAGTGTCTTTTTGCTAATTATGAACAATCGACCTTATTTCGGGTCCCTGTTCGGGCGCCATTTGTGAATTCCCTCTTTCTCTTCCGCTCTTTCTTCGCTTCGGAGGAGAGGGAACTCGGTTCTTTTGGACCCGAGAAGTGCGGTCTATTCCATAATCAGCAAACGGACAGATAAAGCAAACAATTTCATTTATTGGAACACGTTAACACATACAAATTTCTTTTCTTTTTTCCTCACGATCGCCGAACAGAGCGCCCACTCGGGATGTAGCAGGCAGCGAACAGGTTTCAGGCAGCAGCAACGGCGACGATTCAGCACCAAAGGGGTCCCCTCCTCTATGGGTATGTTATGGCGTCCACTCCTGCAACGACTCCCGCGAACGGCAGCACCCTGTATTGGTGTCGGCGTTATGGCTAGGCCAGCCACGTCCGTCCAATACGATGTCTCAAGCTCACTGTTTTCGTTATGGCTAGGTCAGCCACGTCCGTCTGCTACGATGTCTCGATCTCAATGTCTGCGTTATGGCTAGGTCAGCCACGTCCGTCTGCTACGATGTCTCGATCTCAATGTTTGCGTTATGGCTAGGTCAGCCACGTCCGTCCGCTACGATGTCTCGATCTCAATGTTTGCGTTATGGCTAGGTCAGCCACGTCCGTCCGCTACGATGTCTCGATCTCAATGTCTGCGTTATGGCTAGGTCAGCCACGTCCGTCCGCTACGATGTCTCGATCTCAATGTTTGCGTTATGGCTAGGTCAGCCACGTCCGTCCGCTACGATGTCTCGATCTCAATGTTTGCGTTATGGCTAGGTCAGCCACGTCCGTCCGCTACAATGTCTCGAGCTGTTTTTGTTTTTGTTCGCGTTATTCTTCTTTTTTTTTTCTTCCTTGCTATATAATCCATGGAATATTTATTTTACAAAGATGAATTAAATAATCAAATTCCGAGTATGATTTAAATTTATATTTCCTTTTCTATTTATCAAATCGATTAAAGTTGCATTAACATCGCAAGCGATGGTCAGCCGGCTACGTAATGATTGCGTCACCGGTTACGTAGTGAATACGTCACCCGCAGGCGTTCGCATGCAATTTCTAATATACATCGGGATTTAGCGCGCTAAAAGTTTTTATAATAAATCCCAAAATTGTAACGGGTCGTTACAATATATATATATGTATTCATATATTGTGTCGTACCACATGGTCACACATGTATCTACGCAGGTTCTTATAATGACGGTCATCCCATTATCTTTCTTTTATTCTTGCCTGTTGTAATAAATAAGTTTCCCTGATCCCAATTTCAAGATTTTCTTAAAAATGAAAAATTTTCGCGTTCACCGATTTTTCCCAATCCATTTTATCATTTCTTTCC
The DNA here is from genome assembly GCA_034510155.1 of Eucriotettix oculatus. Classification (NCBI taxonomy): domain Eukaryota; kingdom Metazoa; phylum Arthropoda; class Insecta; order Orthoptera; family Tetrigidae; genus Eucriotettix; species Eucriotettix oculatus. The sequence goes on from CM067376.1 coordinate 91,573,607, forward strand.
AAGTTTTTAGTCATTTTTTTCTTTTACGCATCCTTTTGTTGTCCGTATTATCGCCGACAAGAGGACGACATTTTGCCATTGTCGACGTCTGATATTCCAATCTTCGTAGACTTCATTGTTATGATGGCATTATCCCGCATCTGTGATTCGCATTGTCGACCAAAGCCCGCCTAGCAACTGCAATGTCACAACTGGTCCTAAATTTAACAGTTTTTTAAACCCCAGGGGATCATTCAACATGGAATAATTTTTCAAACCTTCGTACATAAATCTTTTCTTTTTTATTTTAAACCCTGCTAAGATATTGTCACTTTTCATTACGCTAAGTCGATACCTCAACCCATGATTGTATTAAATTTTCATTATCTTGCCCCCACATCCGATTCGCAACACAGTATGAATTAGGTGGGGATCAAATGGAAAGACGAATTTATTTAGTTCTACATTTGTCGCCAACTTGAACGGACGTAAATATATATTTCGGACTTGGAAAAATTTCGTAAAGCTAACTTTTGGACTTACTGCTCCGTCAACCCGAGGCATCGCTTAGGATTTAGAAAAATTCGCCATGATTCCAGAAACTTTTTCATTATGTCTGTCCGAAGCACATTCCGCACTTAAAAGAAATTTCACTCCATCCATCCATTACGGCAACTCCGAACTTTGAAGAATTCGCCACGACTCCGAACTAGGAATAAATTTCGTTTCATCTGTCCGAAGCACATTCCGGACTTAGAATAAATTTCTTCTAATCCATCCGAGACTCAACTCTGGACTTGGAAGATATAGCGTGACCCAGGACTGTACGAGTAGGCCTAGGTTGACCTGCTTCCCTGTATTCGAAACCTGTCCCATCCTGTGCGACGACTCGGGATATCCGAGACGCCTCCGACGCATCGCCCGCTGCCTGTTCTGCCACGCCGCGGCGTTAACAGTTGAGACGCTGCCTCTTTCCTGTCTCAATTCAGGTGAAAGAAACCCATTTTCACTTGCATTTCATTAACCTTTAGTAAAGATATAGTGACTTGCCTGTTTAGTACATAGAATCTCCCGCAACCATTTGTAAAATTGTGAATTTTAATTCATTAATGTTAAAATGTGTGTGTATAATGCACTCATAATGGTACCTTTGTGAACTTTCATTGCCTTTTTACTGCATTGAAATTCTCGGTGGCGTTTTAAATTTGTAAATTTCCATTCATTATTGTTAACTTTGGTAGTAAAGTATATCCATCAACATAACTTCGTGCACTTGTATCACGTTAAAGACAATTGGTTTTATGTGTATATTTTGTACTAATCTTGTGTTTATTTCTAAAGAAACAACTAGGTTAAGGTGTTACAATATATGTCTGTATTAACGTGCCATTCGAAGAACGCATTCCATTGCGTGCATGGATCTCAATCACATTTGTGTAACGCAATATTTTTTGGTGAGAGCTGTTGACGAAATTTATTGCTCAAAAGCCTTTAATTGTATAACACATATTTATTTTATAAATAAATAAATAAAATAATAATAATTTGTGTAGATGAGATTAATTTCTATACACGTGTACGAGTGGTAGGTAATTGGTGGCAAATCCCGGTTACCCGTTCATACTCCTATCTGTTATCGCTTCAAATCTTTATCATTCCGATCCTTCAGATCGAACTGCAGTAATTCCGCTTATTAAATTCGTATATTTTGAAGCTGTAATTTCTCGGGAACTTCGAGTTCAAGGGGATTACTGCCCTTATTTTCTTTGCATAGTGTGATACCAAATTTTGCGATTATTTACAACTCTGACACGTTTTCTGCAAGTTCCCGGTATTGTTAGCTGGTCGAACCAATTCCCTTAATTTCCCTCTACTGATTGACTGAGCTGGGCAATCCACACGACGAACAGCCTTCAGAGCAGGTAAGTGGTGAGGATCACGTAACACAGAAAATTCGTTGATTACATTTGTCTCCAACGTGAACCCAGATTTTTCATTTTGTAATTAAAATTAAGTCCAATGGTAAATTGTCTATAAAAATATATTTATTATCTTCTTTAATTTTCACTGAAAATAATTAAAGACACTCAAATTAATGCCGGTACTATGGTAAAAGTGTACACTTTAAAAATGTATGCTTCGTCGAAAGTGCAAGACGGCGATCTCAGATCAGACTTACGTCGTAATCATCGTTTGAATATTGGACGATGGTACCAAGGTTTCGTAAGAACTGCTTACAATTGTATTTAATGACGCCAGTGCGTAACCAAATAAAGAAGCGCGTTGCTTTCGTCTCAGGTCAGGTTTCAGTAATAGTCCACACGCTGCGTTCATTAATATGCAGTACCACTATTGAAATTGCCAAACAGGTGGTGTCGAGAGCGTTATAATGAAAACTTTTCCATAAATACTAATATACATGCATTTAAAAAAATATGATTTAAAATCTTTCTTAACCAGGTAAAAAAAGATATTTCATTACAACAACATTTCAATTAAGAAATCGATATTTAATTGTATAAAAATATTTTTAATGTAACACAAAAAATAAACTGTTATATGGATGTATTGTGATGGAAAGGGAATCAAACTCCAAGGAGACGAAACAAAAACCCTAAGGTTTTCTGATGATATTGCAGTATTGAGGGAGTCAGAAAAAAACTTGGGAAACATAATAAACGGCATGAACGTAATCCTGGAGGATTAATAGAGGGAAAACCAAAGTGATGGAGAGTGGTATGGGAAATAGTAGAATAACAAAGGCTGTTAGAATTGGAAGGGATATTTTAAGGAAGTTAAAAGAAAAATGCTTCTTAGGAATCACATGCTAGAAAGGCTTTCGCAAAAAAAGAGGAATTTACTTACGGGAAATCGTTGCTAAAAATGTTCGTATGGAGTGTGGCGTTATATGGGTGCGAAACGTGGACGATAGGAATTGCAGAAAGGAAAAGAATAGAATCCTTTGAAATGTGGTGCCATAGGAGAGTGCTGATAATCAGATGGGTGGATAGAATTACTAACGAGGATATTCTAAGCAGAATCAGGGAAGAGCGAACAATTTAGAGGACTGGGACCGAGAGAAGGTAAATATTAATAGGCCCCGTTTAAAGACACGAGGATCTTGTAAAATTAGCATTAGAGGGAAGTTTGTGGGGTAAGAACAAAAGAGGAAGACTAAGGATGGAATACGCTAAGCAGATTAGGGAGGATTGTGGATGTGGTAGTTTGGTGGAGATGAAAACGCTTGCGCAATATAGGTTAGCATGGAGGGTTGCATCAGACAAGTCTAAGAACTGAATACAACAACAAAAAAGTAATAATGTACACATCAATTTTATTCGCAACAGGTTTCCTCGTGTATAAAATGTAACCAGAGTCTGGCATTTTAGCCCATATACAAAGGCATGTCGTCATTTCTACCATTTATAAAATTTCTTATAAGTGTAATTATTCATTTTGGACCCGTGTTGCAGTAAAGTAATTAATATGAATAATAATAAATAATCATCCATAAACTATAACAACATTAGTTTTAATGCACTCATCATTGGACCTGGTCTATCAAATCCTGGAAAATATAGACATAATAACATAAAATAGAATATAAAATAAAAGATTAATCAAATGATTATTTTAAACAAAATACTTAACCCAGATAATACAAATTCTGCAAAACCCAAATAATCTTAAATAAAATTAACATTTTCAACAGTAGCAATAATAATGATGGCATAATTAATAATAAGGAGACTATATAGACAATAAAACTTAGAATTTTTTTGAATATACTACTCGACCGACGATTCATGGAGATCCGGAGACATGAGTTGTAACCGGAAAACTGGAGTTGTTCGACATACGAAATGTATAAAAGTGAAAAGGTAGGAAGGATGGAATGTACCGGTTTTGGCTCTCAACCTCGGAAATAAGGATGAGGAGACTAGGAAATTCGATATACTTTCCTCCAGTCTTTCCACGAAAAATAATAATAATAAATTATAAAACAGATTTCTCCTATACAATATGAATATATATCACTAATATACATATTTTTTTATAATAATATGTAAAGAAAGTATTATTGGGAAGTGTGTAGGTAAGAACAGAAGAGGGAGGGAGATAAGGATGGAATGCGCAGGGATAGGTTTAGCATTGGAGGGTTGCAACAGCCTTACGACTGAATACCACAACACATGTAAAAAACTTGTAATGTACCATCAAAAGAAAAACATTGCTAAAATGTCTCGTTATTTAATCTAGAAAACAGGTCAACTAAGTTATTATCTTAAAAAAGTACACTTTTTCCTATCTCAGTGTGAAAAGTCCATTGTTGAATTTTTCATTCGAGTTTCATTAAGCCCAGTATATAATTTTATACTGATTTTTGAAATGGAAAATGTATTAAATCTATGATGGAATGTCAAATGTATGCTTCTTCGCCAACTAATTAACGGGACGTTCAGAGTATTGCGAATTTTCTTTCAGAGGTCAAGAATGATAATCCCTAATATTTACACCTAGTAATTTCAATACTATGGAGGATGAACCGCTCTTCCAGCGCTTTATTTCCTCATAAATCTCTTACAAACGTTAAGGTCCAGTACAATACATAGGAGGCGTAGTACAGTGTGTTGCTGGTGTGATAGTTAAGATAAGTACTTGCTTCAATATACCTAAATAAAACTTTAGACATACGATAAATGACGTCACGACCAGCATCAAAAAGTAATAGCATTCCCTTAGAAGTTCTCCAAAACTAGTACATCATTGCCCCCACAAGCGCAGAATTGCGACTGTTTTAGAAAGCGAATAGAATGGCAGAGACCAATAATTCAGGCCCTGCACAGACAATTACTGGCTGCCACACGCTGAATCATTTAACTTGCGGCGCAAGCTAAAGTTGTGTGCGTCGACGGCAGCGCGCCCCATGCAATCCCCGTGCTTTGAAATCCCTTCCCAAACACAATGTGCCAAGTCGCGTAAAAAATTCCACCTAATTTCTGACGCGCGAAAGAACACGCCGGGAATTAGCTTCGCCTTCAACAAAATTAATTAAAAATCATCAAATAAGTTTGCCAAGTGGACCTGAACTTGACAATTAAAGCAGTGTTCTAAACCAATTTCAAATTCCATTAGCGTGTATAAAAAATGCGGGAAAACTCGTCTGGTGTAAATTATGTTTTATGAGACATAAATAAGTTTGGTTTCGTCTGAAAATATTACATGACGTAATTTACAAAGAGCTTTAATCAAAATGTTGCAGTAATCTTTAATGGACTTCCTGTAATCTCGTTAATTTTGTATGTACGGACAGTAAAATGCATTACTATTAAAGAAATTGCTTAGTTGTTACTTCAACTATATAATATTATTTCTTGAAAGGGTAACGTTGAGGCGGTATTTCCAATACAATTCATTAATGAAAGACTGAAACAATAAATGTAGTATAGACACTAAAATATTTCATAGGATTAAGATGAATACGTTTCTTGTCGTAATTAACCTATCGCTAACATAGAGCTAACTCCCTGAGAAAGAATAAGATTTGGATCGTCGATAAGATGTTTATGTGCATATAATAATTGGCCAAATGCAAACTTAAATAGTGTAAATAGTATACAACATGATTAAATTATTTTGAGAATACGCACTGACTACCATTCAAAGAATTTTTAATACTTTTGATTTGGGCTGATGGATTTACAATGCAGGTTTTGCAATACCGTTCAAACTTATAAATTATGAATTACGGTCTAATTCCGATTAACCACTGACTTACTAGTAATTATTAATTGATAATACGCAATACGTATGAGAACAACTCTATTGTAACTGCATGTAATCAAAGCATAATGGCTTCATATTCAAAGAGATGTACGGTTTGCAAAGTTGTATTTGTGCTAATACATATTATATATGTCTCTAAAGAGGAACCAGATCTGAATTTCAAGCAACGATGACGCTCCAGAGTATCCCGTTTCCACTGAACATGCAAATTGATATTGATCATTAAAATTATCCAGGCAGCAGACTTAACAAGGGATTTCCTGACGATTACAACTCTACCGTGTAGGAGACTCATTATTCCTCCAACGGCAAGTCCTCTCTACATGGAATTTAATTACAAGATCGTTCACTGGGAGATTAACGACTGCTATTAACCAGTTCAATAACAGAACTCAGATCTCTCAGACCAACTGGATTGATTAGGACGTTCTTGAAATTTATTTTGAAATGTTCCTATCAATAAGTTTATTTATGGTAGGCTTAGTTTGCATGTTTCCATTCATGAAAGGTTCGCTTCTCTTCTTTCAAATTATACAGTATAACACTGTTTCTCCTAATGCTACAATATTAAAATTATATTACATATCATCACGCGTTTTGGGAGATGTTTAACTAAATAAACATGCATTACAATCATTTTCAAACTTCAATAAATGAGTGGTTTGATACTTTCTACCGTCATTTTATATCGTTAGAGACATATTCAATTTCATAGCTGTTTTAAAACTATTGTAGCTGCATTACTGTGCATTTCTTATGTGCCATATATTGTTCCTTCTCTCAGCACGCATCGCTATGCACAGGGTGCCTCGGTAATGACTCCAGTAACTTGTCTTGTCGTTCTACAAACACTCTATTTCTTAAGGTTTCTCGGTTCTTATTTTGCAAATCCATTTTCCATTTAATCAAGCATAGACATGTGATTGTGGTGTATAGCTATTTGTTACATGATAGGTGTAAAATGATTTCGATTACTTCACGTAAATTTAATTATTCTTTGTTATTTCATTATTCCACGTCACTGGGTAAAGTTTTGTTAGGCCAAAAATAAAATTTGTCTCAGTATCCAAATTATTTCCGTTCCCGCTCAAAAACATCAGACAATGATAGGGTAGATAATTGGTTTAAAATTTATTTATTTATTGTACATATCCAATAAAATTATTTTTTGGACGCGGACAGCATTATTTTCATATCAGTTGATTAGTAAATAAATTTGAGACGAGAATGGGGCCCACTAATATTTTAAATTCTTCTAGATGAACGCTCGACCAATTAAGTGGATTTTCATGTATATTCACCCTTTTTTATTACGGTAAGTTAGCAATTCCTTCTGGAGTACAGTACCACAATTTTTCTGATGTTGTTTTACTCCCATCTTCACTTGAAGAATCCAATATCATGACAAGATCATTTTCTAAGTAAGACTTTCTTACCGTGTCAGACGTTACTGGTTTTTCCTTATACCTTTCCGAAAAATCTCTTATTCTCATTATTCTATTGGAATTAAGGGAACCTGAAGCGTCATCATTGGTGTTTCTCATCTTTATGCTTTCCAATCATTATTAAAAATGTTCGTATGGAGTGTGGCGTTATATAGGCAGTAAGAGAATAGGAGCTTTAGAAATGTGATACTATAGGACAGGGGTTCTCAACCTTTTAGGTCCTACGACCCCCTTTTTAGATCAAACATTTTGCCGACCCCCTATGAATTGCAAAGTTAAATTACCTTGTTAATTATATCTACAATTGATAAATGTTTATATTTACTGAAAAAGTTAGTTACTTATTTATAATTACAATAAATTTTCATGTGCCGATAAATTTTGGACGAGTATAAAAAAGGAATATCCAGACCTGTCAATAGCAGCGTTGAAAGTGTTGATGCCATTTACAACAACCTACAATTGTGAACAAGGATTTTCCACTATGGTAAATATGAAAACGAAATCAAGAAACCGTTTGTCTTTGGAAAAAGACATTATATTGTGTATTACTGAAGAAATCCAGACATTAAAAATTTAGTAAAATGCAAACAATCTTAAGTTTCTAATTGATTTATCTAAGAGTTGTACAAATAGTGCAAAAACTATGTAATCTTGTTTTCAAATACGTTGTTGTTAAACTAATAATATTTGTTTGCATTTTTTCCTTCCACATCTCGCGAACCCCTGCTATAGGAGAATGATGAAAATCAGATGGATGGATGGAGTAACTAACCAGGAAGTTATAAGCAGATTATGGGAAGAGAGAAGAATTTGGAGGACTTCGTCCAAGAGAAGGAATATATTAGTAGACAACGTTTTGAGAAATGAGAGTCTTGTAAAATTAGCATTAGAGGGAAGTGTGTGGGGTAAGAACAAAAGAGGGAGGTCAAGGATGGAATTGGCTAAGCAGATTAGGGAGTATGTGGTAGTTACGCAGAAATGAGATGAAAGAGATTGCGCAGGATAGGTTAGCATGGAGGGTTGCATCACAACAGTCTTAGGACTGATTAACACAATTACAACATACCTATTGTATAGTGAATGTTAGTTTCTTAGTCAGACGTTGGGAAGAATAACAAATTGTTCGGGAAGTTAAATATTGATGTGAGCACGTCCTTCCACAGTGACGATTATTTGTAAAATGTAACATTATTCTCAGTAATTCAACAAGAATAAAGGTCACGTTAAATTTAAAATGACAATTTCTACATGTTGTACACTATTCAGGTTCCAAATCCAGTCCAAATAATTAATCGCGCTGGAAATGATCAGAGACTTTGAAGATGTTTCAACTTAATTTCACATTCTCGTACACGCCATGATTGTTGAAACATCGTCTCGGTTAATGCCAAATTTGGAAAGTTTTATATGAAGCTGGAGTCATTTCTGGTAGCTGTCAGCGCAGAGGACATTACCAGGTTCAGCGTCCGTTGAAAGCGCGTAGTAAAAACGCGTCCAGCCTCCAACTGCGAAATAGCATCTTTATGACACTAGGCAACGCATTTTTATACCGAGTCGTAAATTTAAGACCTGCAAGAGGCGCGCGGCAGATCGCAAAAATCAATATTTATACACAGATTACGCATCAAAAATTCTTATATTGAGTTATTAAAATATTAAATACAAATATTGTACATTATAAAATTAATCCGATATGAAATTTTTATCTTTATTGAAATGTTTCAAACCGCAGAAAGCCCTTCTTGTTTTTTGTATTCATATTGAATTATAGATATTTCTTTCAGAGAGTTATTTTTTTAGGATAAGAGGCATTGTTATCTTTGTATTACTTCGTCAGTTATTGTCGGCATAGAATTAATTGACGAAGCATCGAAATCATTCCAGTCGTATATGCACTGAAATGAATATATTTGACGTTCGTAGAGCGAACTACGAAATATTATTTGACAAAGGGAGTCGGCTAAGTAATTTCACGCGGTGCAGTTTGAATATTAAATTGGCAGAGTTGTTGACTAGCTTTCACGGAGATGAATTGCCATTTCAGAGAGCATGCAAAAAAATTATTTGTCTGAGGGAGTCGTATATGCTTTTATGGATGTAATTGTTGTATGGAAGCAAGGGAAAATGTTCGGAAATAGGTCTCGTGTATGGTCGTTTTATCTGCATGTATGCAGTAACGGTAACGTTAACAACTTAGCTGATATATTTTTCTTTCCAAGCAAAATTTGGTTATCGCTTGAATTTCCACAGTACGAACTTGAGATAAGTTTTGTGTTTGTTTTATAAAAAAAGCTATTATTTTTGGTACCATTATACCATTTTATTTAAATACAATAAAGTATATAATTCAATACAGTATATTCAATGAGTTATTTATCTGAAAAACTCGTTTATCAAAAGCTATATATCCCCTTTTTAAAATACATTTACTGCATCAAAAACTGTACTTTTTCTTACAACTTGATTTCGTTTATTATAATTTTATACCACAGAAACTTTATATTGGCTCCTGTTTTCTGCACACGCAGCTTCCAAACTTACTTGAAGTTTATTGGTCGGTCTTCTCAATTTGGTGTCTTAGGATTGCGATGGAAGGGATTGGAAAGCAGTGTTTCCGATTTAAATGGGAAAAGAAAGTGCTATTTGCATGTATTAGGCTCTATTGAAACAGAGACCCATTACGACCCCCAAGGCAATGGAAGAAACCATTGTAAGCTTCGGAGAAGAAAGTAAAACTTTTCGTCGTCTGCGAACACATGCAACTGAATTTTCGGGGTAGAGTTTGAATAAATTAAAAGTTTGGAAGTCTGACTTATGACTTAAGAGTAATCAAAGACAAATATATTTCTTTTTCTGTTTTGCAAGACAAGTGCCAAGAAAGAGGTAGAATTGAAAGTATAATTTGTTTCTTTGAAGATATGAATATTTTAAATATTCATATCCCCAGAGAAACAATGATTTTCCCAGAATAAATACCAAAGAAATTCATCCATTATTTAAAATCTTCAGTACAAAACGTTGAACCACTGAGTAAATAATATAAATCTTTGACTATATCATAGTAAGAATTTACTGTCACTAAATGATTCGGGTCACTGATATTGAATACTGCCAAATAAATTGTGAAGGGATCGGCTAGACAATCCAGAAAATGCTGCCGCATAACGAATTGATTTAATAATAAATTTTAGAAGAAAGACGTCGACTCGGACCAGCTCAGTTGGTACAACAACCGGCCGGATGTCGGGAGGCCCTGGGTTCGAGTCCCTGGTCCGGTTGACATATTTCCATTCCTGTCTTTCTTCTTAAAATTAGTTGTATGCCTTACTGAGCTTCATTTGAAGTATTTCCACTTCTTTATACTTTAATAATAGTATTTTAATTTATTCTCACATATTCTAACTATCAACAGCTGATCAACAGTTTTATGAGATACATGAAATCACTATACAAGTTCATTCTTTTGGTTCTTAATACCATCTATAATATTAAAAATCTTTGTCAGTCCGTCCGTCAGATTGCACGTCACAGCTATAGGCGTACAAACTACTGGTCCGAATTTGGCATTCGTGTTCCTCAGGGCCAGTGATTTTTAATTTTTTTAATATACTGAAGATATGAATCTGAAAAAAGTGATAATGTAAAAAAACTCCTTGCTTTTCTCATGGTCAGCGCTATATTTGTTGCTCGAGGATTGCCTCTGTTAAGTCTTTTTGTATATGTAGAGAATGGTAGAACTTTGAATATAGTGTACCCTCAAGTATCATAATAAACTTATCTTTAATAAATTCCTTCTTTATTATTTACGTGAATCAGAAACTCCGCGTACTTCAGCTATGACGCCAGCATTATTATACAAAGCGACAACATGGCCGCTGTCACAATGGTAAATAACTCTAGAACCACCAACGCACTTGCCCATCGTGCACAGACGATAATGCGTCAAGCATATAATGCTGGCAGAAATATTAAAGTGGAATGGGTGCGTGGCCATGCCGGTAACGATGGCAACGAACGTGCTGACGGGTTGGCCAAAGAGGCAACACGTGACGATCGTCAAGCTTAGCCCAGTAGGCCTAAAGAGATCATTACGCAAAGTAACTATAGAGCAGTGGCAGATTGAGTGGACACACGTATATTCATCCCAGACGCGCATTTCCAACATAACTTGAAGATTGACTATGAAATAACGCAGCTACTCACAGGACACGGCGTCTTCAACGCCTACCTAACAAGATTCAATCTTGGCGCAAACAGCGATGAATGCGACTGCGGGATGAACGCAAGAGACGACGGAGGCCGTCCACTTCATCGCGGAATGCCCCAAGTTCGAGATGCAGCGACAAGAACTTCGAGAGAGCCTCGAGTCTGATGACATCGCCGGAAACCTAATTGAATTTGCCCGAAACGAAACCTGTGCGGCAGCACTATACAGATTTGTGAAACCTTGCAAAAAACTAACCGTGAAAAATAATGATAATAATGACAATTAGTGCATAACTTATAAGTATCGAAAATTAAAATATAAACAAATTTGTTCAGTACAAAGGTTATAAACTCTATATATTCTACTGAAACCAATCTAATTAATTTTTAATTCTTTTGTTTTGTACCAAACCGCTCAATGTTTAAACGGTAAGCGGTGTTTATGTATTCTTCGGAAATAAAGGAGAGTAACATTCTATTATATATAAGTAATTTGTGATGAAAATGATAATATATAGACAATTAATAGTTTTTGATCATTTGAATTAAATAAATTAAATTCTTAATAATTGAAAAGATTTCGTTACCCATGTGTCCTGAAGTAATGTATGAGTGTAATATATCTTTCTGCCGAGGTCTCGGTTCTCACACTCTAGCTGGGAATACCTTCATGTGCCGAGTAACCAGAGAAGCTTATCACAGCAATTCCTTCCATGAGGGGCGATCATCTGTCATGGTGATTTAATATACTCTCCTTTAGTATGACAGAACAGATAAGTTTGGTTTATCATTGATTGAATGATTGAATTATGGTAGTTAATTAACATTTAAAATTCAGTCTTTCAAAACATGTGGCCATGTTATTTATGGAAAGTTTAGCCGTCCTGTACGATTTTTTTTTTAGAAATTTAGTTTTCCTTCTGATTAAATCTTTAAACCGTGGTGTTTCATACATTATGGTTTTCAGACGAAATTTTCAGAAGAATATTTAAATTCTGGATATATTTTCGATTCCAATAATAAAAACTGTATGCTTAAATTTCAAGCATGTATTCTTTTCATTAACCCCTTCACTGACGGATATTTTTCAACAAATGTGACAAAAAATGTCATATTATTTTATTACGTTTTTTATTACCTACAGGTAAATATAATATATATATATATATATACATTTAAGTTACAGTGTAAAAAGTAAAAACTTCTTGATTTTTCCCGCATTCAGACATTGAAAAAACGAAGACGTTTGGAGTAAATCATGCGTTATGAAGACGTCCACATCAAGGAAGAATTAAAATTGACATAGGACGAGTTGGCTCGACCGCTCAGAATGAGATAACTCGTCCGAGACAGGGAAGGGGTTAACAAGGTATTTCCCGTTCTTAGATATAACCGTTCTTCCATTCAGCTACGACGAAGGGCGAAGTAATTTCTTTTGTAGGAAACTGGACAAAGGTCCATTGTGGAACGTACCGCATACCTATCCTTCTTCAGTCATTTGTCAGATGTCATTCAATACAACAAAGCATTAGCCAGGAGTCGGATATTTGATTCAGTTTCAATTAAAAAAGTTTCGCTGACTTTGATAGATTTAAGAACGCAATTATAATTATAAATTACAATATTTTGATGCGAACGTCTTTTACAACATGAAGTATTAGGTACCCTGGACGCTGTTAAGTGAATCAGAAGGTACTCGTACGAGTAAGTCCATCACACTGAATATGTCAAAGAATCCTGTTCCCACTGAGAGGAAATTATAGTTTATTATCATCAGTATTATGTTTATGCGTTTTAAAGTTTTTTTATTCAATATGAGTACCATATTTCATTGTTATTTTATATATCGATGCTAAGTTTGGACGAGACTGGGACGCAAATTCATCAGAGCTGGATTGTAAACCCTTGCGTCAGATACAATTTATCAGCCTTTACCTCGACGTCTGACAGCCAACAACAGCTTCTGGTCCGTATAAACACAGACTTTCGTTGAAATACCTGTCAAATTTTGTAATCATTTTTAATGCTAATAAAATATAACCTTAAAATATTATAGAAACATTAATACTGATAACACGAGCTCTGATCACAATACGATCTTTTTTGCATCATTTTCCAAATTTCTCTGTGCATATACCCACTAGGTTTCGCAGCGATATTATCAGGATTTTTTTTTGTTTTTGTGCTACCTGAGGTATTTTGTAGCTGCGTTTGTTTTATGGAAATTTATAATTTTTTTCCTTTGCTTTCGGTTAGGTTGTTTCGACCGCTGAAGGAAAAACAACCCTTGCTGCTAATTGTAGTAGCTACTTGCATTCACTCTACCCTCTAGCGTCTTTAGTTTCAAAACTGTGTCGTCCAGTGTAGGCATTCTCTGGTTGATTTCTATTTATTCTATTTATTATGCATTTCCCCTGTTATGGCAGTGAGGGATTTTCACTGTCATAAAAACCTTCATTTTAAAGCCTTACTAAAGTTTCTTTTTTACCACTTAATTTTTCTCATTATTTTCAGTTATTTATTAGTATTCGTCTCAGCTCTTCAGTTTACAAAATTTTTCGGATTGAATTTCCTCCTTATGTCTATAAAAACTTCAGTCCCAATCGGGTATTCTCCGATATTCTTGATTCATCTCTCCACACCTGTTGCAGGGATTCATTGTCCACTGAGGAAATGTACAATTTCTCTTGTGGCACGTAGTTGTAACTCACTTCGTCTTCCTCGACGAAGACTATTATTCCTTTCATTTTTTTTATTTTTTCAGTCTGTATCCATCTTGAATTCCACATTGACTCCAACACTTCTGGGATTTGTTGTGATGTTAATTCCCTTGCTCTCAATTTTTCCATTCCTTACCTAGTATTTCGCTGCCCTTATTTTTGCATTTAGATCCAGGGTAGGTGTAAAAGAGACTATTTGAAGTGCATCGGGATTGTTTTATATGCCTATAGTATAGACAAAAGTATTATTCGTTGCACCACATATTGGTTCAAAAATTGTTTTATAACGTAGCAGGAGTTTCTTTTGTTAATATTAGAGGTGCACCTAGTCATTCGTATGATGTGCAGTGTGATATTGTTAGCTCTTGTGATCATGTCAAGAAAATTTTGTGCAAATATTTAAATACTTTCCAATGCAACTCCTTGGAATCACTTGAAAGCTCAAATAATCAATGTAGATATAATTATAAATTATGTTTATATAAGTTTTATAAGTTAATGGCCAACATAACGGGGAGATTGAATTTTGGATGAGGATGGGTCATAATAGTAGGCAAGCAACTTCATACAATTAAATCAAGCAGAATAATTTTAAACGGAAGATTAAAGAGCACTCACTATGAGTCAAAATGTACAGGCTAAATTTACGTCATACTCAATATTCATTTTTTAAAGTAATATCTAAGTCAAAAAAAAGAGCGGTACCGACGTCGACTAGGTGCGTCCTTTTCTCACAAAATAATAAGCCTATGAAAACTGCACACGACATCTTGTAGCATTTGTTCGGTATTCTTACAATCTCTCGACGATTGTTTTCTTTAGTTGATCCAATGTCGTCGGTTGTTGTTGGTTGATTTTACTTTTCAGGTGTAGCGCAGAAGGACCACTACCTAATTTCAATCACATGCCTTTGATTTTAAACGACCGAAATTCAGCAAGAATATTCTAACTCGGAGACAGGCAGGAAAGAGGTAGGAATTCACCGGCGTCAGGGTGCCTGGTTGAAAACGTGTATGTCTGCAGCTACAAAATATTTTGCTTGTTTGAAGGAACGTTCACACTTCAAAATTTTCCAAGGACACGAATGAGCCGAGTTGATAAAACGTTAAATGGGCGAGGAAGCAGAGAGGCAGTCAGTTTTTCTCGGAGGTTGAAGGGAGCAGGAAGCAGAGGAAGAAGAAGTGATCAATTAATTAAGTCAGTGCTGATTGAGAGTTGAAAGGGAGGTGAGCAGAGGTGAGCATTTGTTGCTCTTGAGTGAGAACAAAGAGCGAGCAAGGAAGACCAGGACTTGGGACTTGCTTTTAAGTTGAAAGGAAGTGGTAGTAACTGTGTGTTGGAGTGTAGAAGGAAGAAATTTGGGTTTTCCTCAATCGCCTGTCCAATGTCTTCCTCCGTCAACAAATGGCATATCCACAACCCGACCTGAAAGTGTGAGAGTGGAAGAAGGAAAACTACTACGCAGAACTTGCTGAGGAGATGAATCAGGTTCTCCACGAAAGTGAAATCTCGGCTACACGTTGTTACCCCAATAATTAACCCTGAGAAATCTTTTGAAATAAAAACAATCATCCCTTTAAAATAATGTATATAATTGTAAATAGTGCGCACGACCCATTAAAGAAATTGTTGTCTTTATATAAATAAAATTATATTTATATTTTTAAACATAAATAATTTATTAAATAATTCTCCCTTCCCCACTTATCATTACACAGGTTTCCCCAGAAAAACTCGGAGGGGTCGCTCAAGTCAGCCTCATTTTTAAAAATTGAGTGACGTGAATAATTTTTAATGTAAATTATGATGGTATGAATAATTTTTTTCTAAAAAAACTTCATTGATTTTTGACAGTTATTTCAAAATTTCCCGATTCGTTGCCGCACCCTATAGAAATGACCTAGATGCGGTCAAATTGAAAAACAGTAAAATCCATTGATAATTACTTGATGCTCATCAAAATGCCGGTGCATGTAACCAATGTTGTAGCAGAAGGTAGTTAGATAAGGAACTGAAAGCGAAGCTTAGGGAGGTTTGATTAATATTAAAACTTATAAGACTATCTAAAAATTTGGGTGTCAATTCTTGTCACGAATTTATAGCCTGTATTTTGGCAACTTCTTTTCGTAATTTAGCTACATGAGTATATTTATATGGCTTTTGCAATATTACGATAACTTTTAACAGGCTTTGTGTTATTAAAGATTGTTTATTTGAGAGCTTAACCGCTGCACTGCGAGCCAGCGCTGTGATTCAATTACAAGTTTCTACTAGTATGCAGTAATTACAATTATTACACGTGTAAAGTAATTATTACATCATTTTCGATGAAATAACTTAAAATCAAAGTCTGAAACTTAAATTATGACGACAGTTATTTAGCCGTCTATTTCCATTTCTATAATTAGAAGTAGTGAGGTGTAAAACGTTAAACTAAATAAAAAGTGAGTTATTTCACAATAACTATTCTAGTTTCCTTTCAAAAATAATAAATTTAACTAATGGAATAATTAAAACCTTATCTCAACATCTTTTAGGCTTTAACAGCTGTCACTATGAAGTACATTGTTAAAAGGAAACAATATATTTAATAAAGCAGAACAATATTTTTCTTGTAAGATGAATTATCGTTAATTTAACATTGGATATAAAACTAATATTCTTGGTGAACCTCGAATATACATCTAACGCATGATTTAAAACAGCGTGTTATATATGATATCTTGTCCACAATTCTCTTAAAAATATAATAATGTAATAAAAAAAATTCTCAGTAGGCGTATAATATTTCCTGCTTAAAAAATTATTTATTTTATATGAAGTATAATACACAGGAATGCTTCTTCTGTGTTGCGATATGGACATAATGAGAAATTTATTGCTCTTCTGAAATTTAATATGATTCAATACGAAACAAGTAAAAGCGTTCTCTGGATGGCGAAGAACTGGCAAATTGGATTAGAGTTGCCTAGCAACAGAGAAAAGCCGGCCGCTCCTCCGTCGCTGACACGTACTCCCGCCAAAACTTTGCAGTTTTACATCTCAAGTTGTGTAAATATTAATTGCCAACGTCAATCAAAGTATACTACATTTAACTTCATGCCACTTAGAATATTACTCCGAGTAATTAATGCAGTTAATCAGTTACAAGAATCTACTAATGATTGGCATAATTATATCCTTCTCAATCGCTACGTAATACAAAATGCATAATACTTTTCAAAACAGAAAAGTATTAATCATTGAACGTAAGCCCTATTGCCGGTTTAAGACAAAAAGAGAGATATATTTGAAGATTCAGTAACACAATTACAAAGTTGTACTCAAAATATGTATGTAAATAAAAATGAATATATGCTTTTATGTCCCGAATGCGTTCCTGTAACATTCATCCAATTGCAACGCAATTTTGGTCAAATGTAATTCTCATGCTAGATCTGTTCGTCCTTCTAAGATGTAGGTCCATCAATGTCCGTTTCAAGTAAGAAATAGTCTCCCCCTCGACTTAGTTGCCAAAAGCCATTAACAGATGTGGTATGAGTCACCTAGAATTTTTAGAATTATCTTCATTCACTGAGTGTCCGTGAAAAGGTTCAACAATTGAGTGTTTTTCATATTGGTTCTTGAGTACGAATCCGCACGCTTGACAGAATTGTATTGTATTAAATACAAACAGCAACATATCAGTTCGTGTGCACTGTTGGTTGTGAAATTCCTATAGATAATAAATAACACATGCATTTCCATTTGTTACTTGTAAAACCCATCGCTTTCAAATCATTTATATATGCATATATATTGTTTGCATACGTACATGTCTCAGTGAAATATGCTTTTTATTTACTTAATTTTATACACAGATTTTAGTTAATTATAAATTTTTAAAGGTTACAGCCGAAAAAAATTCAAGAGAAATGTCACTATAGCGAAAAATTTTTAACGTTCTAAGAAAATACAAATATTCAAAATCCCCTGTGTAAAGATCCAAGATTATAACGTACAATACCTAAAGGTTTCAAATATTTTTGTCATGTGCCTATGAAAGAACGTACACTTTATTTCGGAAATTTAGTACAGGTAAGCAGGAAAATTTTTCACCTCCTTAGCCTACCGGTAAGCATTGACTATGAAGGAAAGGAGAAATTAGTAGGTATACCTGGAAAGGTATAAAAAAGGTTGCTAACGACCGTGGCCCATTTATCTCCTACGTACATATATTTGGGATGATCATGTCTCCGTGCTGCAGGAAATGTTTGGTTACAGAAGACGCCAAACATTTTTCATTTTATTACTGCATTTACCGACATGAGAGAATAATAAATATTTTAAATACCAGTAGTGGCAAACAGGTTTGAAGAACTGGAGAAATAAAAGGAACTGGTGCCAAGAAGAGTGCAAGGATATTAAAGTCGTTTTTTTAATTAGTTGAATGTCATACACTGATACAAAGGCCTGCGGAAACATTTTAAGGTACTGTGTGCTCTGTGCCGGCGGCTAACCAAGACAAAGAGGATATACGTTTAAATAAGAGGTGACTCTACAGCCTTCCAGGAGTAACCAATGGCAAATAGGGATCTTGTTTCCTGCCAGGCTGGAGTGGCAAGCAAACTAATTTTACGATCACTAAAAATAAGTTTTTAAAATAAAATAAAATTTGTCAGAATAACATTGCCGGTGTGCTGAAGCAGAGAAAGGTAAAACGGAAAGTCTTCTAATTTGTGACCTTCTGGCAGGTGAACTGTCGACGGGTTCCGGAAACTATAGAAGTATAAAACACAATAGAGATTCTGGAAGAACTCCAGGTAACTCTAACGCCAAGGAACATTAAACTATTTTCGGCTGCAGGTGCAATAACGGTGAAAAGGCGTACACACGTTCTACATATTTTCTCATTCCATCTAAATTCTCAGTGTAAAGTAAATGCCTAGTATTTTATTAATGTATATAATAATGCTTTAAAAGAGAACAAAGTCGCTCCAGATACGCACTTCACACCGTGGTCCAGAATTCAATTATAGTTTAACGTGTTTATAAATTAACACCGACTGAATTTTGTTATCTGAACTTTTGAAACTTCACTTGGAAATCTAACATCTTGGTTGATTTTTTTCAAATTCCAATTTAAAATATCTTGAAAAAATCAGTTGTGAAATTTTTATGCAAAGTAAAAGGCACTGTTTTAATGAAATATAATAATTTCATCTCAGAGTTTTAAGAAGATCCCTGTTTTAGAACATTCCATCTAAATTCTCAGTGTAAAGTAAATGCCTAGTATTTTATTAATGTATATAATAATACTTTAAAAGAGAACAAACTCAAACCAGATACGCAATTCACACCGTGGTCCAGAATTCAATTATAGTTCAATGTGTTTATAAATTAACACTGACTGAATTTTGTTATCTGAACTTTTGAAACTTCACTTGGAAATCTAACATCTTGGTTGATTTTTTTCAAATTCCAATTTAAAATATCTTGAAAAAATCAGTTGTGAAATTTTTATGCGAAGTAAAAGGCACTGTTTTAATGAAATATAATAATTTCATCTCAGGGTTTTTAAGAAAATCCCTGTTTTAGAACAACAACAAAATCTAACTAAGGCTTTCCCGGTGTAGTTGATGTAGAAATAGTTCTCGGGCTTCCACAGGCTTCCAACGCATTTTAATCGCACCTGTACCCGAGAGAAAACCCTAGAACTATTTCTGCAACAACAAAAAATCAATTGAATTCCATAATATGTAAGGAAACAGTGCTTTCGGAGTTTGCTTCCGCCGTCTAATGAAACACTTCCTGCTGATCGGCGCCTTGAGGAAGAAAGGAAATGCTTCCTCTGCTTCGTTGTGCAGTCGATATTTTACGTATTCCCCGCATCTTTTCCCAGTTTTTAAAAGTAATTGTTTTATTTATGTGGATGTCTTTCAGTGCTCTAAAACAAATTTTACAACGAATATTTTAATTGTACACATATATCGTAATTACGACTACTTTAATCTTAATTGTTAACATTTATTTAAAAATAGTGCTGTATAGAATATTTTTGAAAACAGAAATAATTATTTATTTTACTACTCATAAATTCCAGATATTATTGTGCTAAAGTGTACTGTTACACTGTGAAATCAGAAACAATCGCGCAGAAAAAGTTGGAGTTTTAACGCAGGGTAAAACACTTTTGATTTTCTTATTTAAAGACTTTTATTGGTTGTTTAAAATGTGTCTATGCAGAGCATTTTTCTGGAAAGACGACGCAGTGACACAACTCTTTCGGGCTTCGATGACGTTGGACGTACCTAAAATATGTTCCAGAAGCTAATTCATTTCGCACTTAGACAATTTTTCAAGTTTTTTTTTCTTAATTTCATCTTCAGTGATAAGTTGTACTCTAATGCTGCTAGCCCATCCCTGTAGGAGCAACGTCCTTCACAGTACATTGACAGGATGCACAGGACTGCATTCTGTCCAACACAAAATGTCTTCACGTACCTTTAACCGTAGCATCGCTTGGGTCAGACTATCTGCACCATTGCGACGTTGTTATAGCTCTGCCGGACACTCAAAGATCTTCGCTGGTTATCGTTGGCAACATCCGCCTACCAAACGTGAGTGCATTCGCAGGCGGACCCCAACAAACCCAGAACAGCAAAATTAAAATTTTCTAAGACAAAAATTAATTACATTACTTTGTGTTTTACATTATTTTTGATCCCAATCCCAACCAATTGTTTACCCTTTACGTGTTTTACTGTGTGTTTCTATTTTTTTTGTTTTGTTTTTTGGTATTAATGATAGCTGCATTCCACTTTTGCAGAAAGCTGAAGGTATTCAATTTTAATAGACAAATTTAAATTGTGTTCAAACAACTATTTGGCTTCATATTACAAAATATTTTGAGGATATTAAATTTAAAACAATTTCTGCTGTGTTTATCCCAGTCTTCTCATTCAAAAATTAGTTTATTCTGAATATCAGCTGTTCCTTTACTTATCCTAGTACGAGAAAATTAAATCTGTCGCGGAAAGAAGTTCCCAATCCCAAGAAAATTAAAGTATTCATTACATATGCTGTCATTTAACTGCGGGAGAATTATAAAAATAACTATCCAATAATAACAATAAAATCACTAACTACGAAAGGCATATAGAACATCAACTTTTCTCTCCTGCTGTGCTACAATACTTGTCAAAAACGATGTGATAGTGAATAATATGTCATGCTAGGTTTCTTTCCCTCGCCTTTTATATGACGTTTCCGCAGCTGGTAAAAAGTTATCTCCTTTACTCACGTGATCTAGACGACGAAGTTGTTCACCTACTCTGGGCATTTCATGCGGTCGGTCCATCATTTATTCATAAAATAAACCTTATTTTGAAATTCCCGGAAGATTTACGACTGTGGGCTCTTTGCAGTAGCTTTTAAGGCCAATTTGGAATATTTGTCAGTAAAATTATAATGGATGAAACCGATCGTACCTCAGTCTATTCGTCATCAGAAAATTTCGTTATTGCTTTAGCAGGAAACTCTTAAAAACAAGATTAGTTTATTATAAGCAAGCATAAACACGAAGTAACGTTTTGCTTACAATCTTTCACAAAGTATAAAAAATAAGAAAATTCGTAAGTCAAAAAATTCGCTGCAAATATGTTGAGCATAGTTAATTCGCAAAACGTAACTCATAGCGGAATATTCAGTGTGAATTAAGTGAAACATTACTAATTTTTGTACGAAGGAACGCTGTAAAATGATGTTCTTCACTTTAAATTTAAGTTCTGTTTTTCGTCGGCAATAACATTTTATAATATCTCATCCACTCAAGCATCTTAGCTAGTCCTAAGCTAGAGTGCTTGTTATTTATGCTTTCATTTCTGCAAAAGTTTCGAGTGAAAAAATTACGCTCTTCTGTGTACTGATGATGCTCGTTCTGCTCACAAATTATGGAAATATATGAAACTTTTAATCAAAGCAAAGATCCTGCGTTATTCACGGTGAAGCATTCTGGTGACATCTGAATTCAGTATTTAAACCTGTACCAAATAGAGTTACCTTCATAACGAATAATGAAAAAGTTTATATTATTACAGCGTAGAAAAATGTGCATAAATGGTAATCATTATACTGTTAATAAAACAAGACGTTTCGGAAACCTGCAGTGTAATCATCTTTAAATGAAGTGGAATATTTATAATACTCAAGAATATGAATGGATAAGAATTGATCGTAATCATCTAACGGTAAAGATGTTGGAGTAAAACTAGTCATATTTATGAATTTGAAGTTAAACTTCTATACGTACGCTGAAAAGTTGTAGAGCTTGTTAGTGAACATGATACTATAATTTTTTTGTAACACTCCATAGCAACGAAAACAGAGAGTGAGTTAAAGAGGAAGATACACAGAGAGAGAGAGAGAGAGAGAGAGAGAGAGAGAGAGACCAATCTTACTTCATTTGTAGATACTCATCATGAATTCAATAACCCCATAACCGTAATTTTTTTGCAATTCCTACTGAGATATATCTATGACGTCACCACTCACTTCGTTACAATCTCAAACCGTTAACACGATGCGCACCCATCTCAAAACGTATCCTCTAATAATAAAATTGTGTTTTAAACAACTTCGTAATTTTATTATGATGTCAAAAGCATACATTTAAAAAACATGAAATTTAAAATACACACGTAGTCAAGTATATAAAAAATTCTCACTTGAGCAATTGATGAAAATTAGATTAAATTATAATGATTAAAAATCTTATCTTTGATTTCATAAGTTTGTCTTAGGCAAATGTTTGAAATCTGCCGTGGTTTCATAAAATGTGGGAAAAATTTAAGAAATTAAGAAAATCTTTCGTATTTATTATCATAATCCTTCCATGTGTTCGTATTTTCGTTTGAAATATTAAGTTTCAGTTCATAAAATACGTTAATAATCTATTTAATTAACACTGCTAGGCTTAACGGAAGCAAAAATTTATACTTGATTTTTATTCCAATGATGATATTAAGTTTTCGTTCATAAAATCAGTTAATTTATAGAATTATATAATTTATAAGAATAGAAGCAACACTAACTATCTACTCTGACCTCTAGTACACTCTCTAAACCGTTGTTTCTTTGACGAAGGTAAAATCAAGCATACTCGATGTGCAGAAATAGAACTATATCTGCATCAACTACACCGGGAAAGCCTCAGCTCAAACACCCAATGTGTCTCGAGCGTTTTACGATGGCTTACATATATTATTAAGGTCGACAATCGATTCCCATTCGCCGACCGTTAAAATCTCCCACCAGCGATCATTACTATATATATATATATATATATATATATATGGATGAAATCGATCGTACCTCAGTCTATTCGTCATCAGTAAATTTCATTATTGCTTTAGCAGGAAACTCTTATAAACAATATATATATATATATATATTGTAACATGAAAAGTTACACTTAACAATGCAGGCCAGCTTGCGAGTTGCAATTGTTGAGGAGCTGACGCAACCTGGGCCAACAACGTGGTCTGGCGAGAGGTTCAGTCGTCAAGGGGTAACGGGAGAAGCTGGTTGTGTCGGCGGGACGACGAGAGAATGACCACGCCCAGCAGATATAATTATTTTTCATGCTCTGATTGGAATTAAAACTATTAAAATCAATTTTGGTGTTTTTATGAAAAATACCTGGCGCCCTAAAGGAATTAAGAAATCCTCGAATACGGAGGAACGACGGATCGGCTATATATGCGATGCATGTCATTATTTGTTTATTTCTTCTTGCTTGGATCTCCATCTTACACAAACGCACTTTGATATTTCCCCACAATCTTTCTGCAATTTACTTCGCTCAAAGTCTCCTACTGTCTAATCAAAAATTATCATTTTTAGCATAAAAATTAAAATTTTATAATAAAGAATAATGATGTAACCTACATTTGGGTATGTGTCGTTCTCTCTCTTTTTTATAATATTCTCATATGTCGAGGCAAGTCTACCTGTCTTGAAAAGTGTATTTACCGGGATCGTAAGCCTTAGGCATACGGTAAGAGTTGTCCTCTGATCCCATTGGATCAGCGGCAACCTGCCTCCTAAACGGGTCGAGGTATAGAGAAAGGAACTCAGCGACTCCACTGCAAACTCCTCTCCCGCAATTCGGTAGGTCGTGCGACAAGTACCCTACAGTCCGATGCATGTTTTCTAGGTTTCCCTGCATCTATTTCAGATTTATTGGATTACCCACACGTAGCCGGTCGTTCTAAATAAAAAGAATCCTTAAATTATAACTAGGGAGCCTTAGTAAGATTATGGCTGCTTTCTTCGCTCTTCCGCCTTCTCTCCCTTCTGTTTCCTAGCTATTAAAGGAATTTCTATTAAATTGATCATCCTCAATTAGCCTAACACCTAAAAAATTTGATAATGTAGGTCCACTAAACAAACGAGACTACTTGGTGAAGTGAGGTAAATTAATTCATACTATATATATATAGTTATAAGTTGTTTAAGCATTGTTCATTATGCGCTAAATAATGATTTATTCAATATGTTACAAATTCATATTTTTAAAATACTTGTGTTATTCTTTTCGGAAAAAAGTAAGTAAACAAAATAATGGATATAAAGATTTGTAAAAAATTATATATTTGGAATGAAATATGATTTTATCATTTTTAAGAACAGTCATCACAGGTTCTCATCCCTATTCAGAATATCTTACTAACGATTACATATTTCTCTCTTGAATTCAAGAAATTTAAAGTTACCATTGTATTCTAATTAATTTTATTCAAAATAAAAGAATATGATTTATCTGCCAATCCACTCTCCAAGCGTTCAATCCTGATTTTATAATTGCTATGTTATATTCCCATTTTCAGTTTCTAAACATTGGAATATGTAATCATGGTTGTAATTGGTCTTCGGTTTCTGAAACTTTAAATTTTTTAATAATATTTTAATAATACAAAATGTACAAATAATATAAAACCCGCCGAAACCAGTCAAAAATCCTATCCTTTCCTACTAAGTCGATTTACATTGTGAAGAATACATAATAAATCCTCGAAATGTCATCTGTTAGTACGAGCCGCTTGGGGTTTTATTTCCCTGGATGGCGAATTTAATTCAATCCTTGTAACGAACAGTTTCGGGAACCTGCTCTCCAATACATGTTAATGAAATTATAGGATTCTCTGATACATTCATTGCTAATATATGCATGTCAACGATCAGAAACATTGGCTGAATACCAATATAGTACTAACGTCAAAAACAGAACAAGAAAAGCGTGCAGAACAATAGCTCAACATAACAAAATTCCGTAAATTCAAGGATTTATATATGTTATTCATAATATTTTTAAGCTGAACGTCTAGCTTCCTCCAATTGTAACTTTCAAACGAAAAGTACTAATTAGCGTTTCTAATTAGAAGAAAATATAAAATTTTTGTTAAAAAAAGCGCTAGAAGGGCGATTGCTGGTATTTAAAAAGATATTTAAATAATTAATATTGTGTTATTAAATATACGTACTTACCTAAATAGTAGCGTTACTAATTCAAGAGTTTTAATGTTTAGTTTAATTTGATGATGCATACGATTGTTAAGGTTACATAGTTTATCATTTATAAAGTGCAACCTTTGTTATATATATTTAAAAAATATTGAATTTCATTATCAGTTAGTTACAATATGTGACTGTTTGGTATTAATCAGTAGTAAAATGGCCTATAAGTCAGAACATGTATAAAATTATAATTAGGCCTCTGCGTTCGTGACACATCTTTTTTCATGTCTTTAAAATTCACCAGATGAGGTTCAAAATTAAGGATCAAAACGTCGTGTAGTGTAATGAACTAATTATGATAAAATTTCAAAAATAAAAAGTCGGCCAGTAAGTCAGAATATATTTTTATTGTTATTTAACTAATATAAATGCGTTACTGTTAATAAATATTGTATATGTTCTGGCTTATAGGCTGTTCATTATTTATAAATACTGAATTTCTGTGCATTCGTTTTTGTATGCTTATAATGTATAGTATATACATATAAATTATTTAGAATTAATTTTCATAAAGTACTTCGTTAGTACTATTATTGATTCTCCTTTTGTATGTACATTTTATTAGCTATGAAATACGCCCATATAAAGCATTTAGGTTTACGATTCGGTCTATGTCTCTCCTTCAAATACCTTTTCCCGGTCGTTCAACTTTAGTATTCTTGTGTTTTACAGATGCCTCTCAGGCGAGGCTCGTAAAACAGTCCACGTGTAACTTATTTTTCCCAGTTTCCTTATCGTGAAGAGGTTGTTCATGAGCACTTTCTTGAAACAAAATGAAATGGAAAAGAATAGTTAACTGATTAGAGATTGCTCTCAGCCCGATTTTCTGCAAAAACACTGATTTGAATTCCATAAAATATAGTACGAAAACAGCTTTGACATCTTCTCATATTAAAAATCAATTTTCTGACATTAAGTAAAATAAATAAATAAAAATACGGACAAATGTTTCAACAAACAAATTTTAATAACATTTAGTTATTATAAATATAACATTTCATCCAAATTTGTGGACTTCTTCAAACTTCTATTTTATTCTCGTATCTTAATTAATTAAATTTAAAGTTGTAGGATACAATACAAGTAGATTAACATTTCAAAGGAAATATAATTTTAAGAATTAAATCAATAATACCAAAAACATTAAGTTTAATCATTTCAGATAGCATTTCTCTTTTTAACATAGGGTCTTGTCGAAATAGGTGGAAAAATTATATACACTATGTTTCTACACGATGGCATTCCCAGAAGTACCCAACCTAAAGTATAGCTGGAGGCTTGTCGTTTAAAATAAACTGATGTAAAGTGTCAACCTTATAAAAATAAATTTGAAGGTTAAGACGAAATAATTTCATTAAAGTCTGTCTGAATGTACAAATTATATTTTTATTATATTTTTTTATTAAGAGAAATAGAAACTTAAATTATAAAATACCAGAAGTTAAACGATACCCAATATGTTAAGAGACTAGTGAACATGCTACATTATTCCCTTTTCACTAATTTGGAAAACATCTGTTTATATTTCTTAGTTTTTGATTACCATTTCTGAGTCATTTTAGATTCCATACGAATTAGTATTGTTAGAATTATTCCACATTATAAGCCACTAGTGCTCATTAAGAATTCTGTCAGTTATATACTCCTCATTACATACTAATGCAGATCTTTAATGGTTGAATCGTGATTTGAATCTGTGTACGCACATTTTCGACTCCAACGACATCAGTTGAGGAATCTAGCAATCTTTCTTGAAGCTTATCCCGTCTGATAGGGCCGAATCCAATTTCGCAGCTAAATCTGCCGCGGAATGTTTGCTAGCTCTTCCAGGAAAGACAGATTTGCGTGCAGAAAGAAAGGCTCTGCCGTTCAATATCACCTTGCGCTCCCCTGTTTATTAATACCGGACTGCAGACGTATTATACACTCAGGCGCTCGGTTTGGAAGGTTGCCAAGGTGAATCGGAAATATACTTAACAGATAAATCAGATAACTTTCAGTCGACTTTTGGACCTGAAAATGACATCATATAAATGACTCATTTAAACTTCGTCTGAAGCTTCAGTATTGATACGTAACATTTACCATTTTTACTTATTTTATAATTAAAAATAATATATTTTTATAAACGGATCCAGGGGAATGGAATAGGAGAAATGACCCCCACACCTTTCGCCTCCAAGAAAAACAATATAATTCTTCAAAAATTAATGTATTTTGTAAGATAATTGATATTACTTAACGATAACTATCAAATTTCATAATGAATTCTTTTCATTATTGTTACTCATAAATTAAAAATGATGTACTAATGTTTGTATTTCAACAAATCCATTGTTCTGTAATTCAGTCCGAAGCCTGTTCTGATGCAATCCTCAATGCTAATCTATCTTGTGCAAGCCTTTTCATTTCCACATAACGACCACTTCCCGCATCCTCCCTAATCTGCTTTGCGTATTCCAAACTTTTGCCTCCCTCTTCTGTTCTTACCCCACACACATCGCTCTAATACTAATTTTACAAGGCACCCATGTCTCAAAACGTGGCCCATTGATCTATCCCTTCTCTTGGTCACCGTCCTCCATTTTGTTCACTCTTCCCCTATTCTGCTTAGAACTTCCTCGTTAGTGATTCTATCTTTCCAGCATTCTCCTATAGCACCAAATTTCAAAGGCTTCTATTCTTTTATTTTCCGCAACTCCTACCATTCACGTTTCGCACTCATATAACGCCACACTCCATACGAACATTTTTATCAATGAATTCCTAATATTCACACTTATATTACCCGTAAGTAAATTCCTCTTCTTTGCGAAAGCTTTCCTTGCCTGTGCTATCTTACACTTTACGTCTACTATACTTCTACCATCCCAAATTATTATGCTGCCCAAGTGGCAGAATTCCTTTGATATTCCACTGTTTCCCACACTACACTCCATTACCTTGGTTTACCCTCTATTAATCCTCATATTAAACCTCTTTCTCCAGGACCACGATCATTTATTATGGTTTCACAGTCTACTTCTGACTCCCCTAATACTGCAATATCATCAACTAAGCCTGAGGGTTTCTAATTCTTCTCCTTGCAGTATGATTCCTTTTCAAAATTCCGATTTATCTTTCTTCATTGCTTGTTCTATATTTAAGTTGAGGAGCATGGGCGACAGACTGCATCATTGTCTTACTCCTTTCTTGATTTCTGGTTTCTTTTCTTGATCTTCAATTCTAATTACTGCTTACTACGTCCTGTAAATGTTATGGATAAGCCTTCTTTCTCGATATTTTATTCCTGTTCTCTTCAAAATTCTTAATAGTGTGTCCCAGTTCACATTATCAAAGGATTTTTCTAAATCTACAAATGCCATGAACGTAGGTCTGTTTTTTCTTATCCTGTGTTCTAAAATAGGCGCCAAGTCAATATTGCTAAACTGATCTTTTCCCATTTGTCGTTCTATCCTCCTATATATTTCCGTTAATATTTTGCATGCATGAGATACTAAGGTTATTGTCCTGTGCTGTTCACACCTATCAGCTCCAGTATTCTTCTTATGTAGCGTATCGTTTCATCGTTGAAGACACAAAAATTGATTAAAAGTGTATTGTACAAAACCATAATACTTCCGTCTGTATTTTATTATAATCTTTATATTATAGCTACATGGACAACACTTGTTAACAAAACACTCATCAAAGTATGTTTAATTTACATTTTATGGTATTTGACCCAATGAAAAAATTTTGTTTTATTTCCGCATCCAACTCAGTAATTAAATTAAAGTGAGTTATTTTTTCTTTGAATGTTCCGCGTATATTTAAAGCATCGTAACAACAGCTTCAGGTAGTTTTGATCTATAGAAACTGTTTTATATTACTAAGTGTATATCGACAATCCTCAACTGTCTCACCATTTATGATGAATATTGATTATGTGCAATAAACTTTTTTAGTGCTAGATGTAATAAAAATAACATCAGCCACCTGACGACGATGTCGGAGATAGCTATCGAAACGTTGTGTTTCATAAGTGATATAACCCGGTTATAAACTCACTCAATAATTATATATTCACCTGATTCACCGAGAAAATCTAAAATAATTATATTTTGAACTTTTACTGTAGTTTGGAAGGATTCCGATTAAATTAGTGAAGTTTCTCTTTTTCAAGTGGGTGCTTCATGGTAAATAAGTTTGAGAATGCGCTGTGTGAGATACTGTGGGCATTTTTCTTATGTCGGGGACATCGTTTCCTTGTGCAGTCGATTTGGGCGTGGTTACTCAGTATCTAGAGTCAGAGTCATCGATCCCGCACGCAGAATGATAAACGACTGTCCTGCAGACAAAACAGCTATCCAAGTTGCCAATCTAATGGAATTACGGCGGAAGATCCCCCAAGACGACGCCTCGGGAACTGAAGACGTCGCGGTCAACCACCTTACCTCGGAACGACGTTTCCTTTCAGCCACTTTTTCCCTTCAGAACGATAAATTATGTAACGACATACAGCCAGAAAAAATAAAATTCTCTATTAATAGCAATTGAAGACTTACTCAGATATTTTAACAAATAAAGCTTGAAACGAAATTAAAATTTTCATTTTTAAGTACATATCGAGTACGTATATTTTGAAAAATGAGATTTTTCTCCAACGTAAACTTATTGTGCTGAAAATATTTCTTATTTCATGCAAGTCAAAAAGAAGTATTTCAAAGTTTTTCACATGTATACTTATTGCATCATATTTTGAACAACTAACTAAAAGCTCACACTGGATCTTCGAAATCAGTGATTTGTTTTAAAGTTTCAACCAAGTTTTGAAACTTAAATGATAGTGAAAGCCAAAATTACGAAAGAATAAAATTTAGAGTAGACGTAAAAGGAATACATAACTATTACATTTTAAAGACACTAATAATACGGCTGAAAAATAAAAGTTTGTGTTATATACACATTAGATAAAGAAGTAGCCAATTAGCAGTGATACAATAAACACTAGATACGAAATGTGTTGAGAGTAATAGATTTGATATTTGGTTATTGTTAGTCGGATTTTGTATTGCCTGGTTTCAAGAAAATAAAGCCAGCAATGAAGAGGAAAAAATAGTATGATGAAGGAAGTTGCGCTCCTTAACTCAATGTTTCTCTTTTTTACTGTTTCCAATATTTTCTTAAATCACACAATGTAATACTCGACCAATCACATTGTATTATTAAGAATAATTGCTCCATTATTGCAACTGATTGACTAACACCAATCTGAGTGAAATAAATTTCCTTTATTTGAATCAAATATAAAATTATATAAAATTCCCAGAGACACACTATTTCTAATTTCAATTTGGTTGAAAATTATAATGCAGTCATTTGTTCCTATGTAAACTAAGAATTTAAATTCTATATCCACCGAACATAGAATCAGATAAAGTTGGCGAGAAATGCATTTTCAATAATTCAGTCGACTTCCATTTAAAGTTATGATGTTTCCTGTACGTGATGATATACTTTTCATACCAATATAAATTTACGATGTATTATTCACTGTTAAATACTTACTGCGTTACATTCATAATTCACTGCAACAAATAATCCAATTAGTAAAATAAAATGCTAGATTAAACAAAACTAACCTTTAAAAAACAGTCGTCGTTTTTTTTTCAAAACATAGCAAACAATAAAATACTATGTTTTGAAAATAAAAATAGAGGACTGTTTTTTAAAGGTTGATTTTTATTTAAGTTATTCAATCCACAGACTTATCAAGAAATTTTACTATTTTTGTGTTTTAATGTAAAATGATAGTTTACACGATTATATATTAATCGTTGTCATTCAAGCTACACTTGGTATATGGGTGACTAAAATTGAAATCATGTAATAAATAGCAAGTTGTATAACATGTGCAGTATGAGTAAGGAGAATAATGAGTGTAGTCTTTTCGTTAAGGGGGAAAATTTCGTTTGGAGGAATGCTGGCGTAACGCTACTGCCATTGCCAGAAACATTGAATAAATTCTTATGAATAGAACATACATAAAGCGGCTAGGTCTTTTCACCACATACTGTACATTGTAACCTGAAATGAAACTATATTTTCATAACATATTTTACAGTAGCAAGCTGCTGTAACAATGTTCCGTGTTAAACTGAGTTCAGGTACAGCCCACTATAGCCCCAGGTCATCGTGTCGAGACGATTAGCGTTTTTTCTCTAGTTATACCGTGTACATATTGTCTAAATCTGTACATATAATTTGGATTTCTTAGACTCAATTTATATGAACCTGAAAAATATTTGTAAATGAACAGCATGTTACATATTAAATACATTTTATTTTCCCCTCATTGATAAGCATTTGCACAATCGCTACGTTTAAGCTTTGCTTCTTAATTGGTTGTGTGGTTTGTGATGCTGTTATTATTATTATTTTATAATTAGCATATTTAAACATTTAAATATTTTAAATATTCAGTACGGTATTTTACCTGATCAAAGGTAAATGTATTTCGAAATAACATCTACGTATTTGTTGTCCGAGATAAAATCTGCAAATTTCTAGTTCGTCAGTAATTTACATTAATATTTTTTATTTCGCACCTGAGGGGTAATATCTTAATGAAAGTTCATAATACATTTTTATAAATTAAATAATAAAATATCCAAAAATATGGAACAAAATGGGAGCGAATAATTAACAACCGACTAAGAAACGTTTCATTCACATAAATTAAAACTTTTCAATAAGAAGCGGCACAATTAAACGCCATATTTTCAAAGATATAAAAATATGATGTTAATATTGTTTGCAATAGAGTATTGTTGTTTCTTTAATTGATAATTTAAATTAATTTCTTAGATTTTTTCTACGGTAATAGCCATTTGGATGTATATTACAGGAATTACACACGTTCATAAATCTCCGCTTTTTACCTCCGCAAATATATTTCTGTAACTTGTAAAAACATTAAAGACTCGCGTCAGACAGTAGTATCATTTTTACAGAATTTTTTTGAGTAATATAAAGTAGAGAAGCTGGAAATATGATTTGCGTGGTCTCGCAGCGGAACGTGTGCTTGCGGAATTGGAACGAATGTCAAGAGAAAGAAAACCTCAACAATTTTTTCTTCACCAAGAGAGATTTCTAGCGCATAACCACACTGCAACGCAATTGACGTGCAGGATAAATATTTTACAGTGAGAGAAGGAACTTAATAGTTTCATTTATATTTCATCGTTCACTTCTTTATTTTATCATTCGATACATAAATACTTTTAATAAATGAGTGAAGAATTTTGTGGTTAAATATTGAAAACATTTGTTTTAGTGTGACATTCAGTTACGATGTTTTGTAAACTTCATTACTTCGAAATAAAACATTGAGCGTAACCAAATTCCGTCGCTTACGGAAATGTGAAAGAAAAACAACACTGCTTTTAATTTTTTTAGTAAAATAATACGTCCCTCTAACATTTATTCAGCTGTTCCCCTCAACATTGCAAACGAAAATATTTGTTTTCAATGGGAAATTTAACAAAGCTCTTTCAATCTCAGACCGAATATTATTTTTACATTAAAGAAGGATATCTTTAGAAGTATATAAAAATATTTTCATTTAATTATCGCTCCCGGCATTTACGTCTAAAAGAAATTATTATCGTTAGAAAATTCTATTTAATGTACTCTAAAAAAGTTAATAAATTAGGTCTGTTAATTTTACTTATTGAATTTTATTTAAACGCTTCAAACCTACCTGATTTTCTGAATGTTAAAATGTACATTTCTTAAATAACGCTAGATTCGTCAAGACATCTCCAGTTCCTGCGAGGGTTACGATCTTCTCTGATTATAATTACATACTTAGAGGTAACTACATGACAAACTGATAAAAGATTTCTCCGAGACATATCCAAAATTCTTGAAAACCTAATTACATGTTCGGCCCACTATTAGGTCTGAGTCCTATAAATGTCATTCTGTCATTTGCATTTCTTCCTAGTGCAGCAATTTTGATATCCTGCAGTGAATGTTGTTTATTTAAGTTGAATATAGTTAATTTTATTTTAATATATATTAATTAAACAAGGTGTTCAATTTAAATTAGATTTTATTATTTATAACTGTTTTATGCTCCCAGTGCGTTAGTTTAATATAGTAATACAACTCCAATTGACTCATTTCTGTATAATCGATATTGATTTGCTTTGTCTGTATATGTTTCTGGAACTAAAATTGTTCACACCTAACCAAGTTGCGAATAAATTTCAAATAGCCTTATTGGTTATGTTTACTGGTACAGTAGACTAAGAATTACAAAGTAGTTAGAAAGTCCCCTGCTTAATGTTTGAAAAGGAACTTGCTACGCAGGTCTGACTATATTTTTCAGAATAATAAAAAAGTTTCCCCTTATCCGAAGTCAAGGATATGTGAAAGGTACATAAACTGAATTTTCAATATTTCTGCAGCTGCTGTTTGATATATTCTAACGATTAGCTAATAAGATTAATTCTTTGATAAATGTACTTCTATTATTTTCTAATTTAATTCATTTTCCATGAATAATCCAAAGAATTCAAGTTTATCTTCACAATTTATACATACAAAATTATATTAAAGTTGTCCTCGTGCATTTAGTTGTTAGTCCAAATTTATACAATACTACTACGTTTTACTTCTTTTTTATAACAAAAATTCAATCTCTATCTCTTATGCATTTTCTATTGACTCTTTTGGAATTATGATAGACATGTCTTTAATTCGTCTAATTCAAACACTGAACCAGAAGATGAAGCTGCACAAGAATTGAGAATGTCTTGGTGAAAGCATCTTACTCCAAATACCTCTCTGTTTTAATTACATTCCTGGGAAAATAACTGTTACTGAGACGAAGAGAAACTAGTCCAAAGCAATTTCTTCCTTTCTAGAAACATCAAGCATTCCGGTTATAATGCTTTCTGCATTCTTCAAACCAATTCTTCAAGAAAATCGAAGCATCTTGGATCCATAAAATCGATCGTCTAACATAAATACATTTTTCAACTTCTAATGTATCTTCCTTCTTTATTACCGTCCCAAAAATATAGCGTGACGATAGAATCTCTTCCACTAATCCCAAATATTAATATATAATTTCATAATTTAGGTGAAGAAGTCGCAATGTAATGGCTATTCGATTTTACAAATTCAAGAGCTATAAATAAATTTACTCATATTTATGTTATTAATTTGTTTGTTTACTGATTGAAACATCTCTGTATAATTATTAATCACAGTCTAAGTATAGTCCTAATTATTGAAATAAAACTAGCCGACCCAGTAAATCGTTTGTGGGATGAGAGTCTCTCCAACGCGTGAGAACATCGCAGAGGCATTTAGGAGATTTTAATGCTTTACCAGCGCGTGTATCTGTGTATTGAACGGTCAATTGCAAACATGGGATACTAAAACGTGTCTGACAATCAATGATGCGGCATGAGCAGGGCAGCCGTGCATTCAGCCGCATTCCCAGTCTCTTTTTTTTGTCCCAACGACCAATCTACCACAGATGGAACAAAATCCTCACCCACGATTATCTCTGTTGATTTCAAGCAGGCAAACGTATTTCCATAACTTATAAAAGCAATTTTCTCCCTAAATCACAACACACAATCTGTATTCTGCCTTCTTCTTTTTCATTATTTCTATAACAAGAATTTAATCAAAAGTCTCAGTAATATCGCTGGAAACATATTTTCATTATCATTCCGGTGTTCTTGTTCTTTTAACGAGATTAGCATCTACAGCCAGGTTATTATTCGTAAAAAGGAAAAGTACAAAAATAATAGCGAATTTATCCCTTCATTAAACTGCATTGCCCCAGATAATGGGAAACCTTTCAATAGTAACTTGCGCGGACTCAGCTTCGGACTTCTTACCACCAAAACTTAAATTTTATTTATACTTATAATCATTAATTTTATCGATACTTATAAAGCTACGGTTAGCAGATATTTTACCAATTTTATATTAATTAAAATTAATACTTAATTTAGATTTTTAATAATTAATTTTAACATAATTATAGAAGTAATAAAATTACATTTACAACTTATAAAGCAATTTTTATCCGTTCAAAATTTGTTAATAAGCTATCATTCGTAGGAATTTCTAGAATCAACTTCTCATTGCTATATCAAGGCATAACTGATTGAAACGCGAACTCGTAAATAATGTTATTAATTCACAAAACTATCCACCTATCATGACTTCTAATTCGTATAACTCCTTTCAATTATTGCACGGTTTAGCCAAACTGCAATATTCTTTTTCTACCTTATAGGCGCTACAACTCTGTTTAGATCCTAGTCCTACCGTGACGACTGCCGGGCTGTCATGTTACATGGTACATTCTAGGGTTGTTGGAGTGGTATGCGGTCAGCCTACCAATTCTCCTTCAATATTACCACAGTTTTCGTGCCCATGACAGTCACAAATATCCATGTCCTGCCGGGATTCTTACCCAGGTCCTCTGCGATGTGAGGCGGTGACGTTGATGAACGTTGCAGCACAACTGGTCGGCCGAATTGCAATTCTTACTGTTTAAAGCTAAATTATGTCTGCATTCTCAGCCGCGAGTAAATCTCTATTAAAATTATCAATAAATTATTGACAATAAAAATCCAGAGAAATAAGGTAAAACTGACGGACATAAATATTACTGTAGACTTCAAGTAAAAAAAATAATTTAAATATATTGCTGTGGTGTAAGTTCATGCCTGTTGAAAACAAAAGAGGGCAAAAGCTCCTAAAAGAAATTATTGTACAATGATTTTCATTTTTATAATAATACAGAACAGGTTAATTGATATTAATTTCAACAATCAGAATTGTTTTTTACTATAGGATATTTTTTTCCTTTCGCGGAATATTGAATGTATGAAAACAATTCATATATACATATAAATTGCCAAAACTTATTACCACATTTCGTCTGATTTTATTAGAAAAAGAGTAATTATTTTGTAAAAATATATTAAGTAGACTTAATATTTAGTAGCAACTAATCCACTAAATTATATCAGAATAAACTTTCGCCTCCCATATGTTTTAGTATTTTAATTATTACAATCTAATAAGGGGATTTCTGGAGAATCAGTAGCCGAATACGTATCACTTCTATTTCGAAATGCCACATAAGATGTCAGTCCGCAGTCGACCCGATAGTCCAAGGACCTGAATGGGCTGCAGAGACAAGGAAATAAATTTAGAACATTACTATAATAGATGTATCTTTTATATATATATATATCAAGGACCAACGTCTGTTTGATCTTCTTTATGCATTTTTTGTTATCATTTTCTATTTCTGAACAGAATTATAATAGTCTAAGGAAGTGGAAATGCTTCAATTGAAGCTCTGTAAAGCATATAGTTAATTTTCGGTCCGGTTGACATTTTTCCATTCTTGTCTTTCTTCTAGAATTATAAGCATAATTCATATTTATAAATTAAAGCTTCGGGAAAATACGATAGCCAATCTTACTCTAGGGAATTGCTAAAATAATTGGAGTGTTCTCAATTAAAAAAAATACTTTCTTTAACATTTGATTGCTATACATAAGGGTTTACATATTTTCTAAATGAGATTGAATAATTTATTACATATCGCAGCTATTTATTTATTCAAATTAGCATAAAGCTTATTATGTATTCTCAATTCTATTTTCCTACCTAATACACAACTTATTCTAAATCAAAATCCATCCATTACATTTAATCAGTTTTTATAACTCTAACATTAAACTATTGTTAAATGCATTTATAGTATGTGTCTCCTAAAAATCTTATTGTGACTCATTATATAAAACCAAACATTTAATAAAAATCTAATTTTTGTACTTTTTTAATCTAAGTGGCCCATATAAAAATTTTCCCTACCCCTAGGAACATTTGTATTTCAAAAAATAATTGAAAAGATTGAATCATCTTTTGCGCTAGAATTTTAATTTTAATTTAGTACTAAATTCGATAATTTACTTGCTTATAATAAATTTATATCACTTCGTTTTCTTAATGATTTCAATCGAAGAATTTTGATCTACGATAATTTCCTAGTTCGAGTCTTGCGACTTGTAAGGAGAATAAGCTACTTTACATCTTTGTTTGAGGTTCTCTGTTATGACCAGTCTGATGTTTTCCTATTATCCTACTTGTCAGAAGCGAACGAGTAAAACTCCCAATGCGAACACTGCACGCGATATCATCTAGCGACTTCCGGGAAGTCGCGTACAATTTCGCCGACTGCAATGCTCCCAAGTAATCAGCATTTTTGCCTTATGGCCTTTGTATATTTGCAAGATAAAAACATAAATGTTAAGTACAAAAGGTAAATAGAAAGATCTAATTATATACTAAATTTGTAAATTTAGTTTGATTGCTACTACAATAAATAATAATAAATGTTTTTGTTTGAAACGCTACTTTTTAAAACGGGAAAAATAAAAACATTAAAAATCACTCAATGCCCACCTTCTTCAGTATAGTGGTCAGCGTTGCTACCTCGCATCAGAGATCCTTGGTTCGAATCTTGATATGGGCATGTGGGTTTGTGTTTTCATGCTGTACAACAATTACAGTTAACAATGAAATAAGTTCCCTATTAGACTCTAAATGCAGATAAAAAATCGATCTTATTAAATACACTTTTAAAAATTAATGTTAATTAACTTACTAACCTTTTAAAATTGATAATAACAGTAACAATATAATTGTTGCCGAGTTTCCTTCACTAAATACTCCACTTCTAGTGACCACTTCTCTTTTATGGTCTACAAAGGGATAAAAACTGAATAGGTCTTGGTTATTAAAAATAGTGATATAAACTCCAATAACATCGAACACACTCTAAAAACTGTAACATTAGGATTTATTAAAAATAATAACTTGAGTTTAACTAACTATGCTCGGGAAAACGATGGCGCGGAAATATCTCTTTTTATTTTGCCCTAAAAACGAAAAAACGGTATCGTTTATTGATGATCGCCTCACGGCAAACCTTATAACTCGCAGTTGGTTTTGAACACGTCCCGCTTTCACCCGCTTGCGACAATAGATTGAGTGTAAATGCTCTCTTATTCTGCCAAAATTACGCTTATAATAAAACAGTAAGTGGGATGAATAGTATAAGAACGCCTGAAAGGACTTTTAACTCGCAGTCGGTTTTCACGCCACCCTTCGCGCGGCAATTCAATGGATTTATAAATATTTACATTAATATCTTTTGAACTCTGCAAAATATTGGAATGAAACATAAACGAAAATTTAAGTTAAAATTCCTATTTCAATCCTTGAAACTTTGATTGAAATCCGTTGAGCCGATTCGGAGCCTATTCGAGACAAACATACGGACAGTAAGACAGATAGACACTTCAATTTTATTTATTGGTATTTAATAATAAATAAATAAAAAATACAGCCAAAAGAGCTTGCAAATAAATTTAATTATTATTTAATGACCAGGTACTCAATGCGAGCCCTATAAATAAAGTGAGAAAAATGTTATTAGAAATTTAAATGTTTTAATAGTAATATTTATTTTCCATTGTGAAAATTTAACAGTGTTATACATAATTTCGGTCGTAACTGTCGCGGGACTGTAAATCAATCAAATTAATTCTTTTGTTTTGTACCAAACCACTCAATGTTAAAACGGTAAGCGGTATATATGTATTCTACGGAAATAGAGAACACCAAATTACTTATAATGTAATTAGTTCATGCATTTAAAAATGTATGTCTGCTATTTGTATTACTTTATTGGAAATTACACTTCAAATTTTAACTAAATTTTTATGTATTCAAAATTAACATTGATTTTATAATTTATTTATGTATAGTTACCTGTAGAAGTCCACAAAGTTGGATGTAACATTGTATTTATATTACTTAAATAGTAATGTAATTTATTTTCTAACTTACTTGGCCGTATTTTTATTTATATTTTATTAAAAATACATTT
Source organism: Eucriotettix oculatus (assembly GCA_034510155.1). NCBI lineage: Eukaryota > Metazoa > Arthropoda > Insecta > Orthoptera > Tetrigidae > Eucriotettix > Eucriotettix oculatus. Next base: position 91,613,290 of record CM067376.1, read on the forward strand.
ATATTAAAAATTGACTGTTTTTAACTATATTGACATAGGCTCACTTATTGATTAGTATAATTAATATGCATTTAAATTTAACACTTTTTGAATTGTCGCAGCGACATTTGTGCTATTAACTCTTTATTAGCATTACTTCTACTGTTTATAAATTAAAAATGATATTCTTTTTAACAATCAAATTAATTTCAACTCATGAAATGAATTTATTAAAACAATTAAATCAAATAGTAAAATATATCATGTCTATCGAGTTTGTGCTTCTCCAAAAGTAGCAGACTCTATGATATCCTAAATTAGTTATTAGGGTATTTAATATAATTTCTTTCCTATATCTACTGTAAATTTCATTGTCTTCCTCACAAACATAGTTCTTGTCATCTTCGTGATAACGTATGATGACCTGAAATTCTTAACCAAAATCTAATTTCCGTTTTACTTTTACAGAAATTATTTCTACTTACGTAATCAACTTTCTTAATAATGGTCACATTGAATGGCGTTGCTTAATTAATAATTTTTAGTTATTATATTTGTTGATTAAGAATGTAGACAGCACTCTGGACGGTCTAAATGTTTGGTTTAACGTGAATAAATTATCCCTTAAACTAGATAAGACTAAGTTAGTTGAGTTTAGTGCTGATGCTAGTAATAGACTCGTAGACAATTATCAGCCAATGGATTGATGATAAATTAAAGTGGAATGACCATATAGATCTGCTTGCTGGGAAACTAAGTTCAGCTTGTTATTCTCTCAGAACACTAATGCAATACGTAGACAAAAAAGTACGCCAAATGGTTTACTTCGCGTATTTTCATTCAATTATGTGCTATTGCATCTCTATATGGGGAAACTGCTCCAGGAGCAATGAAATATTTAAGTTGCTAAAGCGGGCCATTAGAATACTTCCTAGTACGAATTACAGAAGGAGTTGCAAACCTTTCTTCAAAAGTTTGCAAATACATACTTTACCAAGTATATATATTCATGAAATCTTAAAGTTTGTTTCAAACGAATGGCGAATTTCGTGAATACGCGACCAGAAATCGTTCAGCTGTAAGGTCGGACAAGCATCGCCTTGGTCTCCACCAGAAAAGCATTCACAATACCGCCTTCCTCCGGCGGTTAAAAATAATAACTATAAAATTTTCGTGAAGCAGAGTAAAACTATTCCATTAAATGGCGCGTTTTATTCTGTACAGGATTTTCTTAATCTCCCCCCTAATATTTAAAATTAAGGTTCCTGCAAAAGTGTTGAATGTATTGCCTGGTAAAATAACACACCACACAGCTTTAAACTTTCTGTACAGTTTTTTCTCCTCTTTTGTTTTTTGTTTCTTGTATTGCCTGCAGCTATTATGGAAGGACAGTTTCCTGGTCGCGCAGCTCCAAGTAGTGAAAGCTCCATTGCATGTGTTTATGTTTCTCAGTGTGGTTTTGCTCTGTGTGCGTGTAGTGTTTTTAATGGCTTTAGACCATATACTTTTTATTTTATTTATTTTAAGATTATTTGTAATTAATTAATGTACCTTATTATGTTCCTAAAATTATTTGTTATTTGTAACGTATGACGTATCCTATTTCCTCAATGGACTAATGGAAACAATAAAAATAAATCTATTAATGAAGCCCGAAAATCAGAATTGATAGTGCATTTATGATTTTATAAATACTATTCATCAGTACAGTTTTATTTAATTATGGGTATGTAAAAAACAAAGGAAAATTATAACTGTCGTAAAAATGGTTCCCTAACCGTAATTTAATTTTTTTGGAATTTGACCTCCGAGAATTCTTTTACTTCCACTTGTAAACATATTGATTGCATTGATTGTATTCATATTATCTATTTATTCCAATTTTAATTTAATTTTATTTGCGTAATTACCACTCAGTATGTAATTATAACATAAATAGAACGTAACCTCCCATATCCATAGTATTTGAGGTATTTGGACGTATTTGTTAGCATTTGGAATATTTGTCAGATTTATAACATTTCCTTCAGACCATATAAATAAAATGAATAGGCCTATACTGCATTAGAGCTTTTATCTGTACATTCTCAGAAAACTTCCTATATACAATATTTTCCTGTAGCTATAACTGCACAGTATTACAAAATAATATGATACTTATTTCATATTGAAGGTATGTATAATCTGAACTGGAATTCGTTGTATTACTTGAACATTAAATTGTTGGTGTTCTGTATTTAGTCCTCAAAGTATCTGATGGATTCCTACATACTAGGCCTTTTCATATTCGCATAATTAGCACATCCCACAACCTTTCTAATCTGCTTAGCGGATTCCATCCTTGCCTAACTCTTCTGTTCTTACACCACACACTTCCCTCTAATGATAATTCTACAAGACCGTCATGCCTCAAAACGTGGCTTATTAATCTATCCCTTCTCTTCGTCAACGCTCTCCATATTGTTTGCTCTTCCCCTATTCTCTTTAGAACTTCCGCGTTTCTTAGTCTACACACCAATCTGATTTTCAGCTTTCTCCTATAGCACCACAATTCAAAGGCTTCTATTCTTTTTCTTTCCGCAACTCCTATCATCCACGTTTCGCACCCATATAACGCCAATCCCCATACGAACATTTTTAGCAACGATTTCCTATTAATCGCACTTATATTCTTCTTCTCTCCATGTCATTCTAGCCCGCATTCGGGCCTTTGCCTACCAGGACGACTGCGGACTGTCATACATGACACATTCCGAATATGGAGTGATACGTGGTGAGCGTATCGACTCTCCATCAATCTTAACCCAAGTCTCCGTGACTATGACAACACAAACATCCAAGCCCGTGCCAGGATTCGAACCCGGGACCTCTGGGTTGTGAAGCAGCAACGCTAACCACTAGACCACAGGAGATTATAATACCCATAAGTAAATCCCTCTTTTTCGCGAAAGCCTTCCTTGCCTGTGCTATCCTACTCGCAATAAACCAGATTCAATTCCATCACGAAAGTTACTATATAAATTAAATTTTAACATTGCTACATTCAATTGAAACAAATTAGTCTTAATTAATAAAATGATAAGTTATATCAATAAAGTATTACCCATATGTGTGTTGAAAGAGAGAGAGATTTTTCTTATTGATCGTATTTTAATTCTATTTTATCACAAGATACCATCTTAAATATATAATTACCTGCAAAGAATAATTCTATTCAATGAATAAATTTCCCAACCAGTTTTACTTAATTTGAATGGCCAGGGAGTAAGTAGGTGCAATTCTGTTAACCTTCCTTCTCTTTATACATTCAACAAACGTCGAGAAAATAAGGGCAAGTGGGAGCCTTGTTGTCGACTGGAACAAAGTGGATTTAATTTCGCTGGGTCAATTGAAATAGTTGGCTGTAATGTCACTTCTCACACTAGAAAACAACACGCGCAAGCAGCAGAAAAATAGTTAAAGCGGTGGAAGGAGGAACGAGATAAAAACCGAGGCAGAGGAATCGCACAGATTGGACGGAGCAGATGGGGTGTTTATATTGACTTGGAAACAAGGAAGACCGCCATCGCGTATCGCGTTCCCAGTCGGAGAGACTTTTTCGCTCGCTCCGAAACTGCTAGCAACTTTGTCGAATTGAAATAACACAGACAATAGCGTGGGCTGCTTCCACTCATCCAAGAGATGTTCGCTTCCATCGGAAAAGTGCGGAAAACTAAGCGGTCCCTCGCAAAATAATGAAAACTCACAAGATATTATTGTACCCTAAAATAGCAGTGTCAAGTTAAATACTCGACCGTGTAAAGTAAAGCACATATACTGAAAAGAATTAACAGAGACTCATAAAAATATTTTATGGTTCTATATTGAAGCAGATGTCAGAACTGGCCTTTATGTAGGATATAAAAATTTAAAATATTTCTAAATAATATGTTTTTTAGTCACAAGCCTATAGAAGTTACGAATTTATTTTCTTCAACTTAATTTACGTGGTTAAAATAAAGCGTCATATCAAAATATTTTAATTTTCTACTCTTCATATATTTCTCTTACTAGAATAATATTCCACTTTTAAATTAATAAACTTTAATTTTTCCTCCGAATTAATGAATTAATTGATTTCATATTGTTAGACCAACCGAAAATTTGTAGTTGAACAGAAATAACTTCGTAAAATTAAAAAATTAAAATTAATGAATCCCCTGATAACGGATGTTACTGAGTATTGCAGTTCTTACGAGGGTTGCTTCTAAATAAGTTCCTAATCATTTAAAAACTGACAAAACTATTCTCTTGATATTTTTTATCCGTCATTACTTTACATCTCACATCCCACAAACTCACCGCAGTTACTCAGGCAGTTATCGTTACGAGAAACCAGTTTTTGTATGTCTTCGTCGAAGTAAGATGCCGCCTGTGATGAAAGCCGTCATCACTTCCTATTTCACATCGTTGTTGAAACTTTCTCCACCAAGAAATTTATATAGACGACGAAACAGATGAAAATCGCTTGGTTCTGCATTGGGAGTGTAGGGAAGGTGATGAGTTGTTCCCAACCATGGATCGGATCTTGAGATTGTCTGGCGGTGCACTGAGATGATTAAAAATATTTTGTACTATATTTATTTCATAGTGTCTCACAAAAGACGTCTTTGTTGATTATTGACTGTCCTGGCGAATGTTTTCTCCCGCAGAATGCACCAAATCAACATGTTTCACCAGCCCCTCGGCGATCCCTCCTGCATATTTTTACGGCCATTCTCGAACTGTCTCATACTCTTCCTCACCATTTCATCACTCATCATTGCTTTCCGACATTGTTTCATTGATAATAACTTAGTTGACCTGTTTTCTAGGTTCAATAACAGGTGGTTTTTAACGTTTTTTTCTTTTAATGATACGTTAATATTTTACACGGATATATATATATATATATATATATATATATATATATATGATAACAATGGTAAAAATATATATGTATATTTGAAGTTGGTTTTAGCATGTAAGATATTTTAGTGATTTATATTCACATTGTGCCAGAGTCATCTGTTTTACAATTTTTATTATTATTATTTCTTATTTTATTATTTTCGTGGAGAGAATGAAGAAAAACATTCTTAATTTCCTTCTGTCCTCATCCTTCTTACGAAGGTTGGGAGCTAGAACTGTCCTACATACATTCCATCCTTCCTGCCTTTCCACTTTTATACATTTTATTTGTCCAAACAATTCCGGTTTTCCGGTTACGACCCATGTTTCTGGATTACTATAAAGCGTTGGTCGAGTAGTTGTAGGTTCATACTTATACTAATTTTTTACTCTAATTATTTATGACTATGCCACTGTTAGCAAATGTTAATTTTATTTCTGATACTATGGGTTTTGCATAATTTATATTAACAGTTATGTAATTTGTTTAAGATAATTATTTGATTAACTTTACCATTGCTATAATTTATATTCTATTTTATGTTATGATGTCTATATTTTGTTCTTTATACTCATCCGGTTCCAGGATTTGAGAGTCGGGTCCGATGATGAGTAGATTGAGTCTAATAATGTAGTAATTTGTGCATAATTTATTATTATTATTCATATTCATTGCTTTAAAGTACTGTAGTTAAGAGTCTACGTTTTTAGAATTCTGTATTTTGTCAGTTCTATAGCGGATATCTGATTTGCCAAATTTTCTAGTGCCGCAGTGAGTGGTGGGTTTCTTATTATTTCCCATAGTCTTTCTTTTCTTAAGATTTCTCTTATTGTCTTTTCTACCTCATAATTGGTGCATTCCAGTACGGCGGTTACGGTGCTCCTATCTCTCCATAAGCACATAGATTGTCTGCTCTGTCATTTATTCTTCCCAGGTATTGTTCGTATGGACACCACACACAATTGATCATGAATATTTTCTGGCGTAACATTCATTGCATTCAAAAAATTAATCACTGACCCGATTTTACATTTGGCGGGTCGTCGTTCAACTAGTCTGAACATTTATAAACGCTCTAAAAAAGGAAGAACATAAATTGACGATGCTTCAAAGCTGCCTCTGGCTTCCTAATAAAAGGAGATTGTGCTCGGGCATGCTCAAAGTAGCAACTGTAGTGCTGTGCGGGCAAAATATTAAATCGATACTTACTTTAGAAATATCCCTCGTATTATTTCTATGCATAATTTGTACTGATAATATAGCTAATAACTACTTTTTAAAATAAAATGATTGAGTATATAGGTATTAGGTTAAGATAAATAATTTTTATATGGCACAATCGGATAAGATTGGGTAAAATATATTGAAATAATTTTATAAAAGATTAATCGTCCACTTATTTTTTGGAAATTGCTATTAACGTATGCGTAACGGAAATATATTTGTGAATCAGAATATTTATTACTGAGAATAGAACGTTTTAGCTGATGTGAATCAATCGCGAGAAATTGAGAAAACGTGGTCTCGTGTGTAGAAAAAAATTGTTTCAATTTTATTTTTGACTAAATAAAATTCTCAATCAATAATTGAAACACTGTTAGAATTTTCTTTTTTGCTCCAGTGAAAAAGTTTTGATTCTGTGGCAAGTACAACGCAATTATCTTCAATAGCTTAGAACACATTGAAATGGGGAATGCGGAAGTGATATCAAGGAAGCAAAGGATTAACTAAGGCCCCCGGGCTATGTTTTAAGGATCCCACCCCGTATTCACACAGAGTTTAACAGGGAAATTTTTTTCACGCATTCGTGCCACGAGAAATTCTGATATAATAGTTCCATTTCTTTTCTTTATGTTCATCTAATAGACGATCTGCTCACACTTACTGACGAATTTTGAAGTAAATTTCTAAGTGAGACATTAATAAAAAATAAATACGATTCAAGTGAACAAAAACGACAATCCAGTCCTCAAAAAAGTAATGAATTTATTCTGAGGGAACTTTTGTCAAACTGGTCATTTCCAATCCATATTATCAGAAAAAAATCGTGCTTAACCTATATAGGTGACAATTCATCACTATACATACAACACATTTGATATAATTAGTATAGCTTAATAGAAACAGCACATGCTATCTATTCTGAACAATGACACAATTGGCATATTATGATGTAACAAGACGTGTATATGTATGTATATGTTAATCTTATTTTTACGCCCAAATAGGTTTCCACCGAATAAGATAATTAATTGTTTGAAGACTGGCTTGTGTTTATTTTTCCCTTGAATATTATCCGATAACGGCTTTGACTAGTAAAATAAAAATAAATGTTGAATTTAGGATATCTATTTTCCATGCGTCCAATGAGCAGCCTAATCTTAATTTTTTTTCTCTTGTTTAAGATACTTAGCTAGAACACACTGTTATGCTCTTTCAAGAGTTGTAACAGGTATTTTGCCATGTAACGACGTAGTCCATAATGTACATGGTACGCGTGTAGATGTGAAGCGGAATATCAGGGCAGAGCACTCGTCAGTCTAGAACGCAGTTCCACTGTAATGCTCAACGAAGTGCAGAACTGCAGGTGTCATAATTCTCTCGTCAAAAGTACAATTCTGTTGCACTATTTACCAAATTGTTATATTCTGTCACGACTATGTGGCACTTTAACAGAATGGAGCGGGGCTTAAAAGAGTTTTTGTGTTTATAGAGACCTGTGTGGAGAACATACAATTTTTTGAAGCTAAAGCGAGTAAATATTAAAAAATGAGGAATGTCGTGTCGAATAATAAAATGAATGAGACGTTACTAAAATTTTCTAAGTTCATCTAGTTGCAATAGCTCGAAAAGATATAGCTTTTTGCCCTCAAGCAGGTTTTCACATGGTGTGTCTCCATTTCCTTCTGTCCTCTACCATCCTCTTAACCTATAATTTTCCTTTATGTCATTAATTATATTGTATCGACTTCATCTTTTCAATCCTTTCCCACTATTTCCTTCCATTTGTTGTTGTTATTGTGGTATTCAGTTCTAAAACTGATCTGATGCAACCCTCCATGCTATCTTGCGCACGCCTTTTCATTTCCACATAACTACCACATCCCATAAACTGCTTAGTAAATTCCATCCTTGGCCTCCCTCTTCTGTTATTACCTCACACACTTCCCTCTAGTGCTTATTTTACAAGACCATCATGCATCAAAACCTGTCCTATTAATCTGTCCCTGCTCTTGGTCAACGTTCTCCGTGTTGTTCCTTCTTCCGCTATTCTGCTTATAACTTCCTAACCACCCATCTGATTTTCAGCATTCTCCTATAGCACCACATTTCAAAGGCTTCTATTATTTTCCTTTCTGAAATTCCTACCGTCCACGTTTCGCTCATATACAACGCCACACTTCTTCGTCTTTGGCTCTACAGCCTATTGAGGACCTGGGCCTACCTGGTCGACTGCGGACTCTCATCTTGCATGACACATACAACGCCACACTCCATATAAAAAATTTTACCAATGATTTCCTAATATTCACACTTACTCGTAAATAAATTCCTCTTTTTTGGGAAAACATTCCATGCCTATGTTATTCTACTCTTTATGCATACTATTCTTCTACCATCCTTAGTTATTACGCTTCCCAAGTAGAAGAATTCCTTAACTTCCTTCCATAGTACTAGTTAATACACAGTCTCTTCTCAGTTGGTGTCCTATCCAGTTATTCTTTATTTCTCTTATAATTTTCAGTAACGTTCACTTCTCTCCAACCCTCATCAATACTTTTCAACCCTTTCCATCCTCCTCTACATCCAAATCTCCAAACCTTCCAACCTATTCTCGTCCTCTCTTTTTAATGTCCACGTATCTGCTGCATATAGTGTTAGACTTCTTACAAAGCACTTTCCTAATCTCTTTGTCAGTTCTTCAACTAGTTATCCACAAAAATAACTTCCGCTTTCATTTAAACGATTCCTTGGCTGTGGCAATTCGTGTTTCTGTCTCCTTCGGTAATTATACTCCCCAGATATTTAAAGGAAATCATTTGTTTGATGTTAGCTTGCCCTATCTTGAACTTAGTTTATTTTGTTCCTTCACTAATCACCATGCTTTTTGTTTTTGAGCTGTTTACGTTCATGCCATATCCTCTCAAGTTTGGTGTTAATCTTGTAGAATGTTAATTGCCCATTCTTTCCCTTTCTGCCAACAGAACCATGTCATCTGTTCTTTTTTTCCATCCACAAATATACCTATTTTTTCATAGACATACTTCCAAATTATTACATCTAAGTAGATGTTGAAGAGGAAGCAGCACACTTGTATAACTCCCCTCCCAATACTTCTTTCTTCTGACATTTCATTTACAATTCTAATCAAATTTTTAATCAGTCAATCCGCTTAAAAATTTCCAACAGATTTTTCCACTCTACCTTCTCAAAAAATTTCTCTAAATCAACAAAACCATATTTTGTCCATTGACTATATCCGAGTGACGTAAATAAACAATATATCTCATGAATGAAAAGAGCAGTCAAATTCGTCAGTAATTTATATTAATAAACCAAAAAATTAAGCATATTAATCAAACATGAATGGCACGTCGAAAATGGGGTGATAAGAGATGCTTTGCCTGCAAGGGTACTAGATGCTTTCCCTAATAATACAAATGTTTTTTTAAAAAATTGAAAAGTTAGGTACTTATTTTGTAATAAAGGACGTGAAATATTTTTTAATTATATTTTTTAGTTTTTGCTGTAATTTATCTTTGTCTTTTTTTAGTTTATCAACAATTTATCTGTGTAATCTAAATTTATCAACAAACTACCACCGGGCAAATGCCCACCTGTAGTAATAATAAATACAATACAATATAATTCATCGAAGTTAGGTAAATAGTACTATTAGACTTTCTTATGGTTTCGTGCTCAATAATTTCTTTGAATATGTTTATTAAACTTGTCCATGGCTTAATTATTTATACGGAAGGGATTTATAAATTATGAGTGAAACATGTTATTAATAATTAAAAGTTATATTTTAATGACTGAGTCAGTTGCCCATTCTTTAATTATTATATAACGATACAATTCGAATAATTTGAAAAAATCTATTTAAGAAAATCATTGCATATGTGCTATATAAATCTATTAGGATAAACCACTTTAAAATAACATTCATTTGGCGCCAAAACATTTTTGACTCTGTCTTCCAAGTTTTTTTTAGTAAATTAGAGAGGAAATAAAAACTGTTTCTCATCTGTTGGCGGGTTTCCACACTACCTGATTCAACTTCTTGCAGGTTTCCAATCAAGCGGTTGCTCATCATGTTATGCATTTTACATTGCAACAAGTGATATACATCATTTTATTGCAAGTGTAAAGGCAGATAATGAAACTACTACACAAGACCAGCGATGCAAAATCCCTTATACAACTATAACGACAATATACAGAATGAACAAGTTATTTTTCAAGGAATTTCGGAAAATAGTTTTGCAGAAAAACAGTAATAATTATATAACTACAAGCGTAATGCCTCAAAACGCAAACTTAATGTGCTAAACCCTTGAGAATAAAGTGTTCGAAGCTTGTATCGACCAAAAAATTCCTACAGTTAATTGCTTGGCGTTCCGCAGCGTGCGTTGAAGATCAACCCAAAAGGAGTTCACGTTCACTGGGTGCTAGATCACAGAAAAGAATGTGACGTCAAGTCCTTCTGGAAGCGCAAAATGTTTTCACCTTCTCACACGAATACCGGAAGCGCCAAGAACGACACAACAGGGAAATAGTATGAAGGCTCACACACTGAAGGAAAACAACATATCGATTAATTTTTGTGTTCCAATTACAATGATTTACTTTTTTTTTAAATGTTGACCAAATTCAGTCCAGAATTTTTACTTTGTTGTGAAAACAATGAAAGTTATTAAGTTTAGAAACTACTGAACCAATAACGCTAAGAAGCGAGAAGAATGTTAGTGTTTCAAAACATTATTTCAATGAGATATTGTAACCAAACAACTACGTGACATTTGGTAAATAATGCAAAAATGTATAGGTAGTGAGAAATAACAAGTCGCATATGGTGCACAGTAGGAGAGATAGGAGAAAGTGATGATGAGTATAGTCGTCAGGAAGGAAAAACCGTTGGACTGACACAACGCTTCTACCAATATTAAGAGAGTGTTTTTAAAGTAATTATTTAATACTTGGCGCTTCAGTTGTGATTTTGAGCAAGCACGATCACAACCTCCGTTCATAGAAAGCCAGGCGCAGCTGTGAGGCTTCGTCATTTTCTGTTTTTCGTTTTTTTACAGCGTTAGGAAATAGTCTAATCAATTAAACGATCCGCCGACTCTGAAATCAGTTGAGTTATTCGAGTCTTGAATGCAGGGAATTTTAAGCCAACAAACATACATCGAAAATTGCTTATGACAAAATATAAGTCGTACGGAACGGTCACTGAGCAATAAATGTGTGCGATTCTTTTAGCACTGAAAGAATCCTTTATTGTAGCTTTTAATGTTTTGTACCAAAGCATGAATAAGTGATCAAGTGTTTTCGTTTTCTAGTCATTGACAATAATTATTATTTTGTAGAAATTTTATTTTTTATTTATTATTTGATAGATATATTTCTGACACACTGTAGGATATAAATGATTATGAATTTCCTTGTAACATAACGAAAAATAAGTGTTTGTATCTGTGTTAATTATTCTTTAATTAGTTAATGTTTTACCTCCGTTCAACGTTTCTCATTTTCGTAACTATTTTTAGTTTCAAATTAAATATATTCCATTACAATTATGATTTACACATTTATTTACCCGATTCCTGCACAAAGGGATGCAATTTTTTATTGGCCACGATGAAAAATAAATCAATAGACTGTACTACAATTTTAATTAGAAAATTCTCCCCGACAGCATTACTTTTAGAACACTACAATCAATATTCTTACAATCATATTCTTTATTAAGCATAATGATGTAACTTGTTGTTGGCGAATGATTCTGCTCAATTTGCTCAGGCATAATGTCAACTTTCCATAAAGCAAAGAAGTAGTATTTGAGTACGTTGTTGACACATAAATTTTAAAAAACTGCTTACCGATTAAATACGTGTGGTTAATTTATATAAATACTACATCACGACGCAATTTAATTATACGTCCCTTCCTTACACTCACAAACAACCCGAGCGCCTTCCATAAATTTAACGTTTCGGGTGGAAAATAGAGCACAGACACAACTACATAATTTGAGCACTTTGCGAGAGTTGTTTTTGTTTCGTCAACTGTTGTAATTTTGAGCTTACAAGAAACTAGAGACATCCTGTCTGTTACAATCTCCGCCGAGGCTGCCGCTCCGTCAACAACACCTACTGCTTAATTGTAAACAAGGAAACAAATCCTTTAAAAAAGGCTAAATGCATCCTCCTCTGAAATTTGTCTCCCATTTCATTTGTATTAAACTGTTTATTTTTCGCTATGAAACTAAAAACTGTTTTCCCAACAACGTTTTGTGTAATAAAATTTCCTCTACATAGGCTGATATGTTTTCTGCTGCATTCATATTAATCACATAATTTAATGACTATTTCGTATTTTATATAAATAACTGCTGAATTTAATGGCTGAACTAGGTTGATTTAATTAATTTCATAATGATTTATTACAAGATGCCTAGACTAAAACTCGAAAACATTTCATTTCATTAGAAATTTGGGGTACCAAAAATATTTAAGTCATTGATAGTATATTTTATGATTAATTATGAGTTATTATATTTAGTGTCATAACAATATGTTTTCAGCGTAAGATATGGCCCATCATTTTCGTCCTCCTGGTTTGTATATGGTGAGTGAACGTCTCGATAATACCATTATTAAGTTCCAAGTTATACACAAGAGAAGCAAACAGAAGACTCTCATCAGTAATTTAAAATTCAAATCTCTTTTCATTATTTATGGTAATTGTGCTCCAGCACACTCTCTCCTTAAAATGCATAATGATGACTACACTTTTTTGGTGTGTCAGTTCTTAAGACAGTTTTTTATATATACTTCGCCAACCTTAGTACATAAAATACTTTCTTCAAGATTACATAAAGAAACTCATTGTTCTGTCAGGAGCATAGAATTTCCAAGATGGAAAAGAAACGAAACAGCCGACCTCCTATGAAGTGGTGGTCAGCGTTCCATCACAGAGGTTCTGGGTTCGAATCCTGGCATGGGCAATACATGCGCGTGTGACTTGGTCTTGCACTGTGTGTAATTTAACTCAATGTGAAACTAATACAGTTAACAAGATAAACCAGTTCACCAATCTTAGTCGCTAATAATCTTAGTAGTTGATGTGACTCTAAATAAGGATAAAAAACTTATACGTTCTCCTATCTCTTGATGTTATTTCCATATCTACAAGTTTCCTTTCGATTTGGTCATTAACTGTATAAAATCATATATATGATGATCCCACACCTACTGTTTACTTAAAAATCAACTCTGCCATCAGCCTTGTTCTTCATATCAAGCGTTTCGCTTTAAACAACACATTTTATAACCAGATCCTTGGGTCTACTATGGGTTATTATGTACTATGTTCATTCCAGAATTACTCAAAATGGACAACTTTGGGGAAAGGTTTTCATGATTAAAATTCATTTTCTAACTGTTATTTATCACTGATATGTTGATATTTGTTGTATTCTTCCTTATGATTATATTAATGAAATGTTGAGTTTAATGGTTATAATACGCATTTACAATTTACCTTTGAATGCGACCTTTAATAGCGTATGAGTGTTTTAGAGATATCTGTTTCCGGATGGCCATCATAATTTAATGTTTATCTAGTACCAAAAACCAACATTTATTAGGCCGCTTTCTGAACTTTTTATCTGATCACCCTGATACTAGATTGAAGCCATTGTTTGCAACTTTGTTGACAAAGCTATAATATTATCCAATTCAGTTATCATTCTATTACTGACCTATGTTAAAATACTTTATTGGCCAAGCTCTACCCTATTGAATTTATTTATATGTATATGAACATTAATTTAATTTAATCCCTATCTCAACCAATTCAATGTCATAAGGAGATATGCGCAAAATCGTGTTATTTCATCAAACGAATATGCAAAACATTTTTATTTATAATATTCTAATATTTAATTTATTTTAATATATATTCTATATTTAATTTAGTTAATAAAAATTAATTCTTTAAATTTTGGATTTTGTTACATCGATTTTTGAATACAAGAACTAAACAGCATTAGTCTTATTTAAATCTTTTAGCTTGTAACACAATTCTATCACCAATCACTGTATCATATTTTATCATGGTTTCGATTTTGAGAACTGTTTTAAATTATACATGGAATCACATTATCGTAAACGATTAATTTCAGAAATATTCCATATTAAATAATTAACCTGATACTGTCAACGTCAAGTAAGCAATACACTGATAATCTTATTAGTATAGGGGATTTTATTTTGTTTTTTGGTCCTTCTTATATCTTTTATTTTTTATATAAGGTCTAAATTGCAGTCTTCAGGTTTTAGCCGTTGTAATAAATCGCTAATCTTGCGTCAAACCGTACGGAACTTCTAAGTTTTACTTTGTTTCTCAATTTAAATGTTGTCTGAATGAAAGTAGTTTTAAATATCTCCTCGTTAGTCACTATCCATGAAATTAATTTTCGTTGGTCATTTGACGAACAGTGATGCTGCGCTACTGTTGAGACTTGGAAACCCGCCAGATTCAGCGTATATGCATACCCGGCAAACGCCTATTATAATGGCTGATTGGCTAGAACGCGCAACGTGGCAGCCGCAGCGACCCTCGGAGGCTACAGTGAAAAGGGGAAACGCCGCGTAACTTCCACTACTAGCCTAGAACTTAACCGAAACATGACGACAGAGATGGGCAAAGAGTCTTTGCGTAAAGAAATGAAACCTGAGACTTCAGTAAAACGAAATTATTTTATTAAATATGGAGCTCATCCACATCATGTAAAAATAATTAAGGAATATTTTTGTAAGTTTATAGCTTCTGGATATGTTATGACAGCTTGGAGACGCCCGTCGTAACGTCACCACTGAAACATTTTTCAGAGGTCTACGCACATCAACTCAGCAAGCAGATAAACGAAATTGGCCGTATCGATATACAATCTTGTCCATGTGAATATACTACTTACTTTGAAGCATTTTAATTAGCATGATAACTCATTTCATGTTTTATGACATGTTAATCAGCATAATTCTTGAGGTTGTGGACAGTCAAATCGACTGTCATGTTCTTGATAGCTGGAAAGGATTTTTTGGCCTGTCTTCCTTGAGGGAATCGCAGTGTATGAAGTAGTGCAATGGGAGTCAACCTAATCCCTATAGCCAACTAGTGGGCGCTAAAGCTTTCATGGTGGGCACTAAAGGGTTTTTCGATACTGAAGAACTTTCGTGTCTTTTATGACAGTTTTAAAAATAATTATTAGAATTATTCAAAAACTTTTCATAAATTTTTATATAATTTCCCTTGGGATTTAATTGATGGAAATTTACTATTTTTTAAGTTCAGGTTAAGAAAGTGAAACTAGAGTGATCGCAAAAAAAGAACCTCGTCCCAGAATAGCTCGCAAATAACCCTCCAGCAACAATTAGTTGTAATTTCATCTGACTTCGTGCTTCTATGTAATGAAAGAATAAATAAAAAGATATCTTTACTACAGAAAGTTGTGTTCATAAGGATTGATTCTGACAAAATAAGCTGAAGTCCGACATAACGTAAGCTATGACTAATTATTATTATACTTCAACTTGCTGTAACTCTGCATTGTAAATTTTATAAATTAAAGTTACTCTCCTACTTTATAAGTCACTATTATTGTGGAAGCAGTGGGCGGTTAGAAAACAGACACAAAAGTGGGCGGCGGTAGGTATAAAAACGTTGACTGGTGTAGTGTATGTTGACTTTTTCGAGCAGTTTGCATACCTACTAGGAGAACATTTACAACTTACATTAAATTTCAGCAGGACAGAGCACCACCTCACTGCTCGTCGTCCCAATTCCAAGTATATTCCTCATTCTGTTTATGCTTATAAACTGTAACAAAATGTTCACATAAAGATCTCTGATTGCTCAAAAATAAATAATTTGACTTGGTCATGCACTGTGTGTAAGTCAATTTCGATATCCCTTTAAGTTTCTCCCTGTCCTTTTCTAATGTGGGAGGCTTAATGAGACACCCTTTCTTTCTAAAATTGATTAAATATCTCCATAAAAAGATTTTTTTCTACGAAAAGTGAAAAAAGGTTCAATTATTATTATATTTTGAGAGTTACGAACGATCTCAACCAAATATGATGCTCACTGCACTTTCGAAGATCACTACGATCGTATTACACATGCACTATGGTGCTAGAAGTCATTTTATCACCATAGTAACAATAGTACGAAACATTACAGTAAAATTAATGCAGGGTTACAAATGTAACTGCACAACATTTAGTTACTGACCTTCATTGTTCCACTTCGTTAGCACACCGGCAAAGTTTGAATACAAGCACATCAGCTTTACTAATTGCTTCAACTACCGTGTGGCTGCACAGTTTAGGAAATGATAAATCCCAAACTCAGAGGTTATGAGCAAAATATTTCAACTTACAAACATTTGTTGATGTATTTATTTTTATATTACAGTATTAATTCACAAAATTTATGGCTGATATCTAAAATGTGTAAATTTAAACACTATTAAAAATACCGTCGAAGTGTTGCTTACATTGTCTTGCAGGTGTTAATGAATTTGGTCTTCGTTTCTACTCTCAAGCAGCGATTATTAAGACAAGGAAGGCATTTGTTGAGTAATGACAAACAAAACAATTAAACATTTTTATTTTTATTGTGCTCTTGATACCCTGATTGCAATAGGTATGGACTGTTGATTCGCCTCAGCATCAATGTAAAATGTTTTCGTTGAACATACATAATTGTAAAATAAACTTATTTTGAAATTAATTATGATTTTAGGAATGATTAACTTCATAATTGCAGCCACTGCTCCCAATTTTTATTGGAAGAGAAGCTTTAATTATACATAAACTACCTGGGTGTCCTTTCTTCACCCCGAAATAAAAACATTATGCACTAGGGCTGACGTAAAGATTACCTTTGGCAACCAAGCTTTGTATGATGGTCTACAATTAGAATGTTATCTTAACCGCATAGCTTAAACGTCATTGTTACAGTACCAAGATCTGTTTAATTAATCTTTATTGTTACTGCTCAGCTTTTTCTATATAAATAACAATATATATATTTTCCTAACTACCTGTGCATCCAAGAACAGAGCAAAAATACCAATAAAGAAAAAAATTATCTAAGATTTATCCCGCCAAATTGATCTCTCTTCCCATATTCTGCTTAGAACTTCCTAATTACTAACTATCCACCCATCTGATGCTCTTTCTCCAAGACCACGTTAATGCCATTGATTATGTTTAACAAGTCTTCTTCTGACTCCCCTAATACTACAATATCATCGGCAAACCGTAGGGCTTTCATTTCTTCTCCTTCCAGTACGATTCCTTTTCCATATTGCCTTACGTAAAGTCAAGGAAATTTAATCATAATCAACCTGAAAACTCATCCTACAATGTTAAAACTGAATAACCCCGAAAACTTTTCATTCGTTGGAAATAATTTTCGTTTTAGAATGTTTTTAAAATGCACCGTTTGCTACCTCCACCCGTATAAGAGATAGAGGTGTTGATTTTCCGAATCAGTGTTTCTCTATGTATTGTAAACAATGTGTGTATATATTTTTTTAAATCATATAAAAAAATTTATCGTACAGATTATCGATTTGGACAATAATGATTCAGTATATGCAATATTAAAAGAATATAAAATTAAAATAAAGTATATAATTTACATGTTAACGTGAAGGTAGGTTAATCCATTTAATTAACCTACTTTAGTAGAATGAGTTAGGTTTATTTATTTTTGTGAGTACATGAGAAGCATACTTCCGGTATGGTCTAGTGGCTAGTAGAAAATTTGGTAGAAATTTCTATATATATTTACGTTTATTCGGAGAGTATGGTTTAATCCCCTCCTACAACACTACTAGAGGTTGTACTAAAAAAATAACCGGAAATTTGAATATCAGAATTAAATTTGGTGACATAAAGAACCCCGGATTTAACACCAAATTCGGTTGTTTTCCTTTTTTAATTCATAAATTTCCTTAACCCCCTTCGTCTCTTACTGCTTCATCATGGACCTTGCCTACAACTTAATCCCGATTCTGAATATCAGCATCAACCTCAGAAAATTTAATAACCCCAGAATGACACCATGCTCGGTTGTTTTTTTTTAGCGTTTTCTATATGGAGAGTCCTCTTTCCATAAGACAGCTTTTCTCCCAAGCCACTCCGGGTATCTCACATCTCATAAACCAAGTACCTCTAGACACTATAAAATAATTCCGATGCATTACGAGCGTCGTTATTACTTCTTTTACCTTAAGAGAGTCTAAAATAAATATGCTTCCTTGAGAGACTAAATTATTTCATGTAACTCAGATTATTAAATACTCCCGGCATTGTAAGAGAGTGACAAATACTTCCCTATATGTGTTTTTCCAAGGATGATAAGTAGCATATGTATAAAGTTTGGTACAAATTACTATACATGTTTAAGATGGAATGTGGAACTTCGTTTGACCCCCTTCCACCACAATTCACAGTTGCTCAATTACAACTCAACCGATAAGTTGAATGTCAGATTCAAATTCAGAAACTTCCGTAATCGCAATTATCATGTTATTTTATCATAGGGAGTAGGCCAAGTAAAGCGCAAGGAATCACAATTCGAAAAACGGGCAGTCGGCTAAAGAATGAAACATTTCATAAAATGTACTAATTTCAAACGAAAAACTAACATCACAACAACGTTTTGAACCTTCTGAGGCTGACTTGTTGCCGAGTCATTTAAATTCCAGTAATACTTATCCATAAATATTGAAATATTTGTATCTGTTGCATTCCTGTTAGTGCTTTTCATCCACATAAGATAACAAAGCATACATAAGGGAAAGAGTAACTACGGGAAAAGTCAATAATATGAAAAGACGAGCGCATAAATATAATATATTACATGCAAACGACACTAGAATTGCACTGAGGTATGAAGCCTACTGTATATTAACTTTGTCGTAATAAGTTTTCGGTATGCTATATGGGAGATTTTTTAAAATAGACGGCTTTGTTGGTTTTAAGAATTGCTTGCTTCCCGTCACATAACATTTCCAAGTTTCGTATTCAATGGTGCCGACGCATGAGAAGTATTATGTAAGAGTTGCTTTGAAAAGAGATACGTTTTTCCAGAGAGATTTCGCAATATCAAATAATTAAAATAACAAAGCATTATAAATCAGTCCGAGAAGAAGAGTTTTTTCTCATATAAAGTTTCATATCGTTTGAAAGTAAAAAACCACACCTCTGAAAACCAGGCAATTTTTTTATTAAAAGTCTGCCAATAATTTGTTCTAATTTAGCATTACTTTTATAAATTATTGATATTAATTCAATTGTAAAATTAAAATTATTCTTATGTTGATCTAGTGAAGAAAAAATAGCCATTCATTAACTTACCCGTTTCTACTCCGACATTAAAAACATACTGACATTGTCATAAACAAAATTACCAGCATTTGGAAAAATTAATTTTCTGGCTTTCATAAAATTTGAATTAACTTAATTTTTGGAATTAATATAGATAGGAATTCGATGATTAGTAATTCAGGATTACTGGAATTAGATTTCATATTCATTTTATTTTAATTTTTACAATAGCGTGCGTCTGCTGTTTCTGTGGATATACTTTTAAACTTATTATTGATTGTAGACGCAATACTCAATTAAATTAATGAATGAGTTTAAATGTTTAATGATTAGAGTAATCGAATCTTTTGAAATAGATTCTCAACCAAAATAAAACTCTATGTTATTCGCTCATAATACGAAGGGAAGAAATATTTCAAACTATCTGCTGTGCTCAAACATCGTCAAATCTGTCGTGTTTGCTAACAATCAATGCAGCAATAAAGCGACCGTTTTATGTTTACTCAACACGAAAGAAGCAGCTCTCATTTCAGCGCAAATATTAATTATGATTACAGCAAAGGTTACGTGCGCGTTGGATGTGACAATATTGCGTAGTAATAGAAACCTATCTATGGAAATAATATATATGTCAGTTGATGAATATGAAACTCAAGAATTTAGTTACTGAATCAATTTCTTTATAAACGCTTAAAAGCAATGAAACATAAATTTTGCTGATGTTGAATTACATCAGGTGAAAGTTTCTAAAGACTCACCGAACTACTTCCGTGAGTCTGTCATTATTATATCGTTTGTCGTCGAATGGCCCATAAAAGCTTTGTGGCCATGGAAATTGCAAAACGGTTCTGCAGTAGTGCTTCTCACTGCTTTGCATATTGTGGAGGAAATTTCATGTTCTGCCCCTGTTAGGCTGCAGCGTATACCAGACGGTATTTTTTTTTATGCATAGTGGTGTGATTGTGCTTCTCCACGTTGGATCTCCAGGCATTACTGGGCCTTGAGTTAATCTTAGAGTGGTAAAGTGAAGTGTCAATTGGCTGGTTTGTGAATTGCCACTGTGGTAACCGCGCTATAGTATTGTGCTCCAATGCAGGAAGTATGATGTTGTTTTTCAGAAGGATACAGAATTAAAATCCTTTGTGCTACATATATTGGTTGTCGAAGGCTCGATGCCTCCCCTTCGTCCTGATCGCAAAAGATAACAGTATTGATTTTCTTCTTTGTGGTAAGGGAATTATATTGGCCTTATAATTAGTCTGGGTACAGGCGCAGTTCTGAAGCAGACAGTAATCAGCCTCATTGCTACATTTTATATCGCGTTGACTCGTAAATGTGAGAGCCGTAGTCGCTTTTCGACCTGATAATGGCGTTGTATGTTATCTTCAATATTTCCCGTTTGGCACCCGTACACTAAGTGACTACTATTTTCTTAACTAAGATTCTTTTCACAACTTATGTTATCAGATGAGACAAAAAAATTGTTATGTCTATAAGTTTATTTAATATTCCATTCATTTTAAATGTTGGTTTGTACGTTTCATACATTAACATTTAAAATAAATTGAATATTAATTAAGGTTGTTTTCTTACATTCCACTACAAGGTGCTCAATATTGGTTCTGAAGTTCAGTTTGGAATCCCAAAATAATATTTTTAACGTAGTTTATATACTTGTCGTATATTTTCAGGTGTACTATTAGTTGCTTGCGGAATCTGGACTTTTAACTTATATCAAAGTTTTTAGACTACTGTGTCAAATAATTCAGTACTTCCTGCACAATTTATCAGATCGTTTCAGATCATTTCCACTCGATAGCAGGATAATATCGTCTGCATGAAGCTTTATTGATTAAACCTAGTTCATTTCTGGCGACCAGAAACAGGGTTACACTAGACCTGGACCCCTTACACAGGCCATTTTCTGTTGTATATTCCTGAGTTAGAGCGTTGTCAGTTATGTCTATGATGGATCTGTCGTTGATAAATTTTGTGATGCACTGTAATATGTTGCCCCGTAATCCATAGGAAGTAATTAGGTTGATGATCCTATTACTCCAAACCTTTTTGTCCAGGGTATGATGGCGGTGTTTGAGGACCTCCTTTATGCATATATATATATATATATATATATATATATATATTGTAATATACTTTTTTTGGTATAAAACATTTATTAATTAACAGAACAAATTATGATCAATTTTAAAATTTTTCATTTATTAATTTAAAGTGAATACACGGGCTTAATCTCAGGGGATTTTGGGTCTCTCAAGAGATGGAGTATGCAGTAGCTGAAAATAGAAAGAAAAATCATTAAATATTATTTATCCAGAGCAATGAGCAAGTTTCACAATTTTTTTATAGCTTACCCACAATTACTGGGCCAAAAAACATCCACCTCTCGAATGTTTGTGCGTCTCTCTGGCGTCTTGCAGGATTTGATCACGTCTGGACACGTCTGCTCACGTCCGTCCTCTCATCTGGCTTCTGGCTGCTCGGACCAAGTCTGTCCTTTCCTCCACTCGTCTCACTTCTGGATATCTGCTCGGACCAAGTCTGTCCTCTGCTCCACTCGCCTGCCTTCTGGGGGTCGGACCACGTCCTCTCCTCTCCTCCACTCGCCTGCCTTCTTGGGGTCGGACCACGTCTTTCTTCTCCTCCACTCGTCTCACTTCTCACAGCTCGGACCACGTCCGTCCTCTCCACCACTCGCCGGCCTTCTGGGGGTGAGCCACCCATCGGCTTCCCTTTTAAATCTTCCGACGGGAATTCCCCTATTTAACAAAATTTCGGGGTTTTTACACACGTTCAGAGGGGTTCTCCCGCGGGGTTTCACCATCGTCTTTTTTTATACACGCTCGGCGGGACTCTCCCGCGGGGAACCACCATCTTTCA
The DNA here is from genome assembly GCA_034510155.1 of Eucriotettix oculatus. NCBI lineage: Eukaryota > Metazoa > Arthropoda > Insecta > Orthoptera > Tetrigidae > Eucriotettix > Eucriotettix oculatus. The sequence continues at coordinate 91,635,730 of CM067376.1, forward strand.
GCCGACTAGCCATTGTTGTTGGCCGAACTGCGCCTCATAACGCCACAACCTCACAAAATCCGCCTTTTTTATCACTATATATATATATGCGTGGGTACGCTACTTTACGTTGTACTTTGTTTCATCAATATTTCAAATACAACTTAATTTATTAGGTTTTCGAAACACACGTAAAGTAAAGCATTTATTCTGAGACAGTTTTCTTTTCTTTCGTTTTCTTATGAATTATCTTTATTCTTTTGGTTGAGACTAGCGGGAGTACGTGTTGCGAGACGAAAGTCGGAGCCAGTTAGGTTAGAAGTCCAGTGGACTTACAAACTTTGACGAAGAGACGCACTCACGCTCACCTTATAATTTCACCTAAGCACCACATAAAACCAACACAAGACGCCACTCCATTAAAACCACGAGTCGTGTATACGTTGTCGACACATCTAGATATTTTTGAGTTTGTTCTGGCCGAACTCTTGGCAGATGACGTCATCGTGGCAAGTAATTGTTGCTGTGACGCAGCGAGCAGATGATCTAGGAACTCTACGATACCATTGTATTCATTTCAGGTGAAAGACAAATTTAGTTGACTGATTGAAACTGTGATTCTGTTTAAAGTGGGTATAATATATATCGTAGTAGCAGTAAAATAACCCAATATTTATGACATTAATTGTATCATAACCTAACCCAACTATAACCTCAACCTAGATATTACCGATTGAGGGAAATATTCAAACGCACCAGTAATTTGTTTATGGCAAGTAAATAGAGTGTAATATATTGAATTTAATCTAATTCAACTATATTTGACATTTGATACATCGAACCGTTAACGTTTGTGTTACACTTATATGATAGGTCGATAAATGGTATCCTAACCTTAAAGGAACAATCATTATTTATATTGCATCGGTGACATACTTGAACAATAGACCAATTCACGTGTCATTTCAAGAGTTTGAATGTAAATATTATGCCTATTTTATTTAGTTATAAGTTGCCTATATTTGAATACCATGATTTGTGTTTAGATCCGATATTCCATCCAGGTTTTTAACCGTAATTGGAATCTAATTTATTTATTAATCATACCTACAATTATCAAATGTAATTAAAAAACCTTGTAACTTGGATGCAATTTAACTGTTCAACTAACAACTCTGATTATTGATGAATAATGTTTCTATGTATATAATTAAGTAAATAATGTTAATAATGGTAATGTTTAATTTTTCACTTGACTTTTATTTAGAAAGTGTTGTTTAAACGTCGAGTATCCCGATCGATCAAGTTCAAAAAAGGTTCGAACCCCTAAATAAATTTATGTGATGTTTTATCTCCCTACTTTCCATTCCAATAGGTTATGATTAAACGAATGGAAAGGGACTAAGAAGAAATATATATATATGGCCCAAGACAGGTGCATAAGAGTAGTGATGAATAGTCTTTCCTGAAGTCAAACTGCTTGTCATAAATTATATTATTAATATTATGGAACCACATTAATCTATTTGCAGTGATTTTATCCAGGGTCTTATTGAAATTATAATTTAGAGTTATTGGTATAAAACTGTCAATAGTCGCTTTAATACAGGAATAATGATTGATTTTATCCATAGGTCTAGGATATCACGACTCACCCTCATCTTATTAAGAATTTTGTTCAAAAGACGTAATGCTTAGTCCGAAATATTTTTAATAAGTAAGTTCAGGCAATTCCTGGTGATGCGAATTTGGAGCTTTTATAATTTACTTCTTCAACATCTATGCTGTCGTTGATAACGTCGGCTATGTGTGTTATTTGAACTGTTATATTTTCTTTCTCCACTTTCATTCGCTGCAAATCTGCAGGATTCTATTTGTTCGTCGAAGAGTTCGCGAAGTTATTTGCCAGGCAGTTAGAAATTTTTGTTGGATCCGTTATTTTGTTAACCTCTTTGGTAGACAATAAGTTCCGAAACTGAACATTTTCTAATTTAACTAATATTATCCATTCAAATTTATAATTCTGTTTTTATAAACATTATCTGCAGTTAACTTCAGTTGGAATTTTATTATTTATCCGTACCTAAACTCCAAAACTCTGAACGAAACGTCGCTGACATATTGACTGATTTTTTATTGTAAATTACACGAAATAATTGCATAATAAAATAGAAAGAGCATTGTATTATATGAATACGATGATACGGTTAAATGAATGTATCACACTTACATACGCATGGACCTTTGTTGATTTTATCCTTATGGCAGGCTAACGAATCTCTCTTGAACAGAACGTCTGCTTTATTGGCCATACATTATGGCCTCTACTATCTCGCAAATAGCATATTACAATCCTTGTTACAAGAGATTTGAGGATTACGGCTCGCTGAACACCTGGGTGCCAGGGAGATACGGACATTTTCTCTTTACGCGACCCAGAAGCGAACGAAATTTAATTATATCTTTGTCGAAGGTCCACCGTTTTATGACAGAAAATTTTTTTCATTGACTCCTAACGTAAGGATTAAAAGAATCTGTGTCTATCGTAGTTATTATAAAGTCAAGTTAATTAAAAATCATTTAAAATATCACCGCAATAAAAGGCTTGCATCCGTCAGATACAAAGCACTACTTTTTTAGTTCAAGCTACCAAATTTATTCAACAGTCAGCGTACTATACACAATCATAAATCACAGTTATTATTTCTGCAAAAAAATGTGAATTTCCCATTAAAACTAACGAAAAATATAAAATTTTAAATAACATTTCCAAACGAGCGATTTATGAGCTCTGACTGAGGCCGATGCCAATCTACGTAGCGTGACACAACTAGAGAACCACAAGCTTTTACAAATAATTGGCAATCAGTTTAAAATGTTTGTGGCGTATTATACGATTTAAAATTATTATCTGATTGCAAATAATAAAATACAATTTACCAAAGAGTTTTAATCTATAAATAAATAAAATTGAAGTGTCTGTCTGTCTATCTTTCTGACTGTCTGTCCATACTATCTATTGTTGCAGCAGGCTGAGAAAAAAATAACTTCTTTGAATCGTCAATACGACGTATACATAAATTGATAAATTGGATTTTATTTCTCACATCAGGTAAACTTTAAAGTTTAGTAATTGCTATTACGAAAATAAAAAGAAAATATCGAGTTTGGTGTCGAAGCCGGTGTAATGTGAGTCGATGTGTTAAGATAATCACCTTTAATATGTGGTTAAAGTAAACATTTAACCATTAAATGGGGAAAAATTTACGATTACTAGTATTCAACTTTAACGGTGCTCCAATTTAAAACAATGCGATCAATTTAATATTGGAATATTAGCTAATCTTCTATATGAACATTATGTTTACATCCCTCATGTATCTTGACGTATTTGTATTACACATTACTTTTTTACAGACTCATCAATTCATATATATATATATATATATATATCAAACCGCTGAAGAGTTATTAATTTGACACATACATTTTTCTTATTATATTTCATAATTTTTCCAACGTATTAGTAACCAACCAAACCAACGACCATCAACAATAACATAATTACTTCTTACTAACACATAAATACAATTATAAGTCACAAGAGTTGTTACACTACGGGACCGACGTTTCGGACGAGCCAGTGAACTAACTGCGTCAGCAGTAGAGATGGACAAAATCGGTTTTTTAGTGATCGTATCGGAACTACTCGCTCAGTAGAGCGATGATTCATTGGTCCTTATGTATATATACAGTATGTATATTCGGCCCACCCACCGCACCCGATTCGCAAAAATGAATCCTACCTTGTTTCCATGAATTTCCACGTGGTTTTCTTGTAAATTGACATAATAATTTATTAATAAAAATATGTACCTTTTAATAAAAGGAAATAATTATATAAGTAAAATAAATGACTCTAGATACTTTCTTTTCATAATTGAGGTTTTAGGATGGTCTGAAATGGATTCTGAGTTTCGTTTGAAGAGGAATAAAATTGCTGGAAATATTCATACATATACTTTTATTACAGTTGTTAATTGTTCTTCCTCTTGCATCTGCCGATTAAAACCATTCTTGTGTCATTAAAGAGGAGTTGCGTCCACGTGGATTACCCTCATGTAGTTTTTAACTCAATAAATAGCAGTGTGATGAGAAAGCATAATTTAAAATTTTCTATTGGCTATATTAAGCTTAATATTTCTTTCTCTTAATAAATTTTTTATCGATTTTGTACATACAACCTTTGCATTAATAATGTAATGAATTATCGTAATAAGGACATGATCCCCGACATTATAATAAAATGAAGTGAATTAGTAACGTTTATAAAGATAAAGGGTAGTATAGAGTGACGCGATCTAGACAGCTTAAAGTGAAAATCATGAAAAGTATAATGTAACATTTAGCGAGAATACGATTTGGATTTAAACTATTTCTGGAAAATTATAAAAGAGAATATCATAATAACATTCGGATAAAAGTTTTGTTCATATGCCACTTAATTTAATTTTCCAAAAACAATTTCCCCACGATAACTTATTCAGAAAGAAAGGAATTCTGATTCATGCACTATCTGATACCAACGGCAGGTAGCTCTGGGATCAGCGTTCGCGCGATCTGATTCGTGACTTAGTGTTTCAAACAGCAGGCAGCTCTGGGATATTCAGATTCGTGATCTCTCACTTCTTTTAATCAAATCTTGAACAGATCACCCATCTCTGGCCAGAAGGCATTTTCTTACCAAAAACGCCATTTTTCCCTGAAGCCAACCACACCTATGGTGATGAGGTGGATCCTGTAGATTTTGTAAATCCTTCTCCAGCCGATACTTCTTCCCGACGACCGCAAGACACTCTTGGGGGTAGTCCTTGCAACATCTGCCTGACCCCCGATTCTCACAGTTCTCGACAAAGGATCCCAGACTAAAAATGTATGTTATAATTATTATTTTAAATAATTATTATTCTAAATAGTTAGGAATATAAAACTCCTCTGAGCGTTTTTTAAACACAACCTGTACTTACAGGTTCCATCATTGGAATTATATGTCTAATAAAATACTGTCTGTCTCCCCATCTGTTTTTACAGAAATTAACGAAAAGATACGAAACCAACAAGGTTAAGAACACGTTCCTCGAGGACATGATTTTAATCGAACAGTTGCTTGTTTGTGATTAAGGATACTGGGAATGGGCCAGCACCTCACCCTGTGTATGCCCTGGGGCTTTACGGAGCGAATGCGCATTTACGGCGTGTGAAGTCCTAAAAGGACCCCTTGCCTAAGGTGCTCATGCGTCTGTCGAGATAGACGAGCGGGGTTAAACAAGGATTACTCCGAGCCACTTCCCCGTCCGTCCAGCCCGTCAACTGCGAAAGTGTTTGTTGCTCATGTTGCGTGAGGCTCCCACACCCGAGTTTTTGTCCTGCTGTAAATGCACTCCGCCCGCAACGACTTCAATTGCCGGGCCTGGTCCGCCCCTCACTCTTGGGTTACACATACCCAGGACACCGACTTGCTAGCACCTATCCCCTATGGATGATTTGCGCAACCACCCAATGCTAGGGGAATTACACCCAGACAGTTTCATCATCGGATAACTAAGTATGGCTAGCAACTTCCATACTCGACATCTTCTTTCAAGGGCATGATGACCCAAGTGTAGGATGACTGTCTTGAGATGGTCTACTCTGTTACTAGAACTATTGCGCAATGGCTCCGACCCGTGCTCATAAAGGATACTAGTTCCCGCAAGCACCCTGGTCCGCCCCCTACTATTAGGTTTCACATATACAGGAATGACAAGCGGGACCCGACACCAAGGCACATGAGAGATGCACGCTGCTCCCCATTTACGCCGTGGCTGATTAGATTACACAGGGGCACCTCGGGTAGGTTCGACCTCCGACTTGAGGATGAGAGGCTGTACACACATCATCCACCTTCCGCCCCCGATTTTAATCGAACAGTCGGAAAAGAGGAATAAGGCTACGGATGCTCTTCTCTGGTTGACGGTAATAATAATTAAGGCAAACTGAACAATAACCATGAAGGCCATACCCGTACTCGTTCCTAACGCGCGCGCTTGGGCAAAATATAAAATAAAATTCTTTGTGCTTCCCGAGAAAATAAATTATACATATTTAATGTTTAACCTAAATTTTGAGAGGAACGAGTCGCAATATTTCTCCATGTGATAAAATATAAACAGCCATGAAAGTAGCAGAAAATGTTTAACATGAGACAAAATGTTCTGCAGATTAAAGAAACAATCACTATGTGCTTCTAGTATTTCTTTCTACCTCAGAACATTGAAATTATATGTTATGTCTTTCAATTTTGATTGGGACGTTTTTTATTGCAACTCATCTACTAACTTAGATGTTTCAGGTGATCCACTAAAAAAATTATTTAAATAAAGGGTAATAAAATTTAAGATTTCAATATAGAAAACAGCTGAGTAAAATACAGGACGTTTTAGAAACTAACGAAAAACTCAACAAATACTACTTTTCAGAGAAACTAGCTTAAAAATATTTGCACTTGTGCGAATTCCGTAGATGTTCTTAGAAGATTGGATCGAAAATTTCAAGCTAACATCTTCAAGGCAAAAACAGCGAAATAAGCAAATACTAATTATGTACCCTAGTCTTCAATGTCCCTCAAACAAAAATAAATCGAAAATTAAATTCCACTTTCCTATCCTTAACCCTCAGGTCTACCTGATCAGAAAGAAAACATAAAGATGCCCTCCATATATCAATATAAAATTTATTAATCACTGAGGTTATTTAAGTATTCACAAATATAAACAAACATTTTCACAAATCAAGACAAGAATGGAAAACCAAGAAACTTAGTTGCGATTAAATTTCACTAAACATTGTAATAATTTTTTTGCCATCACACTTCAAAAATAATACAACTAAAAACATTATTTCCACAAATTAAATATTACAATTTACTTCAGTATACCAGCGCTGAAATATATTTATGAAAAAGACCTATTGGGATACGAGTACAGAGTTTCTACGCATTAGAATGTGGATAGCGTGTGGCAATCAGCTACAAGTTAGCTTCAACTTCAAGAACGGTAATTCCAATCGATTGCAAGTTAATTAACTTTATAAATATTTTATAAAATAAATAAAATTAGGTTATAAAGTTTAAATCTCTCCTGTGGGGACCAATTATATTTTAAGCTGCAATTAAACTTCTTGAAACTTGGGAGAGGAGAATTTCTAAATTACTGGTAAAACAAATGTGTCCTGTTAAAGGCACGAAAAACTTCTAAAATAACAACTTATTTCGCTTACTCATTATTGTCATTTCACTGTAAAATTCATAATTTTATCATTAACTTTATTGATTTCAATCTCCGGAAGAAGCATAAATTACAGTTTAATGTATAATTTATTTGAATATACAATCAATTTGAAGCAATTACTCTTTTCTAAGAAATTTATTTTTATCAAATTTTTACGAAGAGTGCCAAAATAAACAAAAATGTTTATAATAGTTTAACCTGTACATATACTTCAAGTCTTATTAAAATCGGATGAATAGTTATGATTAACTACTATATACCTTTAAAAATTAACACATTAAATTAATTGTAAATAAAATCATTACTTTAATGTTACTTTTGTTCTTGTAGCGTATGACTGCTCCTAAAATTACTTATATTATTATTTCTATTTATACACTTAACACGTATTCAAATACTATTGAAATGATGTACCTTGCCAAAACTTAGACAAAATCAAAATAAGGAAGAAGTTAAAACTTTGAAGTTTTAGTGAAGGGTACGGAAATGGTCAGACTGGATCGGAATTTGTCATAGGAATATTCATTGACGTCTCGTCTTCATTGATCATAGTGAGGGGAATTTAGTATAGGGGGATATAAAATAAATGGTAACGTGAGGTTCTTGGTATCCAGGTACTAGAACAGAATTTGAATGCTCTAGAGAAGTTTAAAGTTATAGATTAATAGAAAAACATTATACAGAAAACCTGACCCTTACAATTATTACGCAAGAGTAGTCGTCTCTCTTCTCTCTCTCTCCCTCTCCCCCTCCCACCCTCTGCCTTCTCTCTCTTGGGAGCTTCTTCACAATGACCGCCCTCCCACTGCGTCCCGGCACTCTCATGTGATGTAATACCAGGGATTTGTAAGCTTAGGTTTGCAATTTAAGATAGGTTTAAAACTATTAATGTTTCCAATAATTCGAAGCGTCTGTTTCTCTATCTCAATGTATTTTCTCAGTATGCTACAGCCTGTTCTAACTGCACGTAATAATTTAATCTGTAGAATATAACAGAGATATTACCAGGATAATAACGAAAAGTAGCAAATATATGACACTATTAATAATTGTTCCAATAACATGTAATACGTACGAATATTTTCATATTATTGAAGCTTTGCTTTTCATGGAAATCTAATAATGATAACCCTGTTCTATTATTATGAAATTTTGCGATAAGCTGATTTAATGATAACAATACGAACGGTGCAAGCAATTTATTGATTCCAATTGCAGCTGCACATAATTAGACCGTGTATGCAAGAGACTGCAACCTGTGTTGCTGAATATATATATGGATACATATTTGTTTATAATACAAACATCGTTTTTTATCCAAAACCGCAGAATTATATTACAGACAGGATTCATAACCATAGAGAACGATTACGCGTGTATAATTTCGGTTTCATAATAAAATAATAATTATTATAATAATTAATTTATGAATAATCACAAAACAGAACGATATTTTCTCAAGAATTTTTTGTATTAGATCATTCCAGCAATGTACCGGTTTAACCCATTCGGTTGTTTTAATAGGCTGAATTACTATTTTGTTTTTATGAAGGCTGGTGGAGTTAAATGATAAAAGGTCTGGAACAAATATCAATAAACTATCATTTAATTTTAGCTATATAATGAACAAACCAAATTCAAAAGTCGATTATCCTCAGTTTGCAAAATAACTGATCGTCCGCATCAAACAGACAAAATATACTTAATACATTTATATAAAAGCTAGGAATTCAAATAATTTAACTCGTAACGTGCTATTACTCATTGTATTTGAAAACTTTATTCACAGTAAGATATATATGTATTATATTTCTGTCAGAGATCGCAAACCCCCGTTAAATATTTTAAATATGAAATTATAGTTGAATTATTAAGGTATTCATTGCATATTGAATCATGACACACATTCGGATCAGAGTACAGAAAGTATAAAATTTCCCACCACAATTTCCCCTCCATCAAATTCTCACGTGGTGTTTGAATAATGCTTCTGCATAAGCTCGCACATCAATTCAGGTCGAAGTGCAAGTTCTGACATTGAGTTGACATCGATCAATCACTTTCGCTCACATTATTAAGGCGTGCCTCTTCAGATGAAAATTCACTGGGAGCCATGTTTACCGCAGTTAGCGAGCTCAGAAAGAGCTATGAACAAAACTACATATAAATGATTTATACGAAAACTGGAAACAAATCACAAAGAAATAAGAGACGCAAAATTCGCAGAATATGTATCAAAACCTACAAGAATCTACAATTCAATCTGGACGCCAATTACAAAATATCCAAATTGGCTACACCACCAATGTTGTTGCGGTATTCAGTCCTAAGACTGGTTTGATGCAACCCTCTATGCTAACCTAGCTTGCGCGAGCCTTTTCATTTCCTAATAACTAGCACACACAACATCCTCCATTATCTGCTTAGCGTATTCAATCCTTTGCCTCCCTCTTCTGTTCTTACCCCACACACTTCCCTCTAATACTAATTTTACAAGACCCTCATGCCTCAAAAGGTGGCCTATTAATCTATCCCTTCTCTTCGTCAACGCCCTCCATATTGTTTGCTCTTCCCCTATTCTGTTTAAAACTTCCGCATTTGTTACTCTATCCACCCATCTGATTTTCAGCATTCGCCTATAGCACCACATTTCAAAGGCTTCTATTCTTTTCCTTTCCCCAACTCCACGTTTCGCACCCATATAACGCCACGCTCCATACAAAAATTTTTAGCAACGATTTCCTAATATCACACTTATATTACCTGTAAGTAATTCCCTCTTTTTTGCGAAAGCCTTCCTCGCCTGTGCTATCCTACTCTTTATGTCTACTATAATTCTACCATCACTAGTTATTATGCTTCCCAAGTAGCAGAATTCCTTAACTTTTGTCAAAATATCCCTTCACAATCTAACACCCTTTGATATTCCACTGTTTCCCTAACTGCACTCCATTACCTCGGTTTTCCCTCCATTAATCCTCATATTGAACTCTTTCTCCAGGAAGACGTTCATGCCATTGATTATGGTTTCCAAGTCTTCATATGAATCTCCTAATACTACAATATCGTCGGTAATGCGTAAGGTACACGATCAAGAAACATGAGAAAGAAAAGGCAAACCTATTTTCAAGCCACCTCAAATCAGTATTCAAACCATTAACTCACGTAATAGGTCAAGAAATAGAGCAAAACTTGTCCAATCCAATAGAATCCAATTTGATTATAGAACTACTAATACTTAAGGTGGTGAATGAAGAAATAAAATGACTAAACTCCAGAAAAGCACCCAGCATTGATTTAATTTCAGCAAAAATGATAAAGAATTACCAAGAAAGGGATCAGCCGTGTTAATACACACCTACAGCCAAATTATTTGTCTTCGGTATTGGCCAGAAACATTTTAAGTTGCCCAAATTAAAATTTTATACAAACTCAACCTCTGCTTCAAGGTAAAGTCCTATAACTCTAATTCCAATAGGTATCCAAACTACTAGAAATTCAACTACTTCAAAGAATAGATAAAACGTTTTAGCTGTTCTGCATTATTCCACGACATATGCATCATTTTTGACTATTCTTATTAAAAAAGATATATTTATCGATAAAAATAGTTGAACATATTTAAGAATCTTCAGCATGTTATATACTCTCAATCTGTAGTCGACTCTGATTCTTCAGTTTCTATTTACGACGTGTAAATCTGCATCATGTCTGTGCACTGACGTTCTTTACGACTAACTTATACAATACTTGCAAACATTCCACTCAAAATATTAAGTAAAAAAATATTTCTCATAAAAAATAATTTAATTCTGTTTAAATTAAATAATTAATAACGATATTTGGTAAAGGAATGATATATTTGACCTTCAGCATAATTGCCGTAAAAGCAAATTTAAATTCATTCATCATTGTTTTTAATGGGCTCTGTACTTTCTTGTGAAAGTGATTGATGAGAGCGTGACTTTGAAGGCAAAAATATGTTAAGTTCTAACGTAGCAAGCCTTAATGTAATTATTTCTCGCGAGGAAACATCGAAGTACGGGAACAGGCATATCATCAATTTTCTTATTTCTATGCAATATCCTGCTATTGATTCATAGGAAATGAATTATTATTAGAGACAAGGAAACGTTGTTTTTCTTTTGCTTCCAGCAGAGCAAATTGAGTGTTCGATGTATGAATATAAGGATTATTAAGTGATCTCTGGATCACAAACAACCTCCAATTTACCTTCCAAATAGTTCCTACTACAACATTAAAGAATCACCAGTTTTTTAATAAAAAAATCTGTACCTCATAAACATTTGTGCTAGTTTTACAGCTCTACAACGATTTAAACCCTAATTTCAGAATAATCCTAATTTATTTCTAAGTATTAGCACACAAAGATAATTTTTGTGATGTTTACGAATGGAGTGTTTATTATACGTATTGCGATTTTAATATCTAAAAGTGTTTCAGATATAATAATGAAGTAGCTGAAAGGTACAAGTAATTTTTTTAACGTAAAATTAATTGTTAATATTTATAATACAATTAATTACATTAATAGTTACTTTGTTTTGTGAAAGTTCTTGCTCTAATTCAGATCTAAAACGAAAGAGAGAGTAAATATTTAATCCGCTAAGTGACTTACGTAAATACTTTGCAGTCCTATTATGGCATTGATATTCTCTTCCACCTGCATTGAATGGAATATAAACTAATATTTCTGATTTTCGTCTAATTCCGACATGGCCTTCTTGTTTTTAACGCCAGTTTTTCCACTTAAATTATAACAAGCCTTTTATTCTAGAACTATTAATCTATAAATATCTAGGGTTAACATTGAAAAATTAAAAAATACAAGAGTAAACAATAAAAGTCTATTAGTAAAAGTATAGTGTATTAAATTCAGCTGTGTAATTTGTTTACTTTCAAGTGTAATGTAATGGATATTAGTAAAAGTATACTTTCGAGGTGAATTGTGGACTGGTCTGATGCAACCCTCTATGTTAAACTATCTTGCGCACCTTTCCATTTCCGCATAACTATCACAACCCACATCCTCGCTATCTGCTTAGGGTATTCCATCCTTGGCTTCCCTCTTCTCTATTTACCCCACACATTTTGCTCTTATGCAAATTTTACTAAAGCATCATGCATGTCTGAAAACGTAGCCTATTAATCTATCCACTCTCTTGGTCAAAGTCCTCCATATTCTTCCCTCTTCTCTTACTCTACTTTGAATGAACTATTATAACGAATAAATTAAAATATATGTTACTTCAGCCCTGTTTAATTCAATGGTTTCTTAAGAAGGGCTGGTCGATACAGAAATGGAATAAAACAAGTTGTGTGTGAGGCAATTCTGTTTTACTTAAATACATGGGCGTTTCAAATTAAAAAATAATAATTTTGTTAGTACTTCAAACCCAACTTGTTTTATTCCATTTCAACATTTGAAGATCGACCCGCGTTTATTGAAAAAACCTATACATTGCACCAATTGAAATTTTCAATTAAAATAAATATTCTAAGTACATTTAGTAAATTTTAAAACTTACTGTAATATTCTGCAGATATTACGTCAGTTTATTTTCATTTAACTTAATAACTTTGAAATAACTTACTATAAAATGTCTCTAACGAGTTTTATTCCGGTATGAAAATGACAAAATATAGCAATGCTCTCTGTTTTCATAAAGCGAAACACAACTCATAGATACAAGGTCCTCGAAACCGTCAGGCGAACAACTTATATTCTGCTTATTACGGAAGCTGGCCTCAATTCCAAGTTGAGTGAGTACCGTTGCGCAGGAATTGGAGTCTTTTATTAACGCAATTTCCTGGTAGCAGATTTTACGTCTATAAATTGGATTTATTATTGCATAATCAAAGTGCCTTGAGTTTCCGTGTTCCAAGAACTTCTCCCCACAACATTTACAAAAATTGTTTGTTTGTGTGATTTATCATAAGCAGTAGAAACGGAGTTGATTACTAACACCAAATACTCTAAATACTTTGTAAAAAGTTAAGAGAGATCCCATGTCTAATAAATATCCTTCAAGTAATGTTATTCACTAGACGTATATAACACCTTCACAAAAAATCACCTCTCAATTTATGCCAATTGGAATAAGAAATGTCCTTGCCACATTTAAGTGGCGTTGTTAAAAGGCCTATATGAATATTTAGTATACCAATTTTAATTAAATATGACACTAACTCCTATTAAATTTACTATATCACCATCATTACAGTTCGGGAGATTTAGCTAGTCGGATGCCAACACAATGTGCAGTGGGGAACTCTGCCCATATTGTAGTGGGGGTAGACAGGAGCTCACTTTTACTCCGAGTTTTGCTAACGCAATTTGGTAATATAAAAAAAATTGGAAAACATTGGCGCTAGGAAATATATTGCTGCCAGTTCATGATATGTTGTACGTCATGAAACTCTTTCGTAAAATGTAATGGATAATGAGTAAATGGTGTGTTAAAAATATGATGTCCATATACCGTTCGTATTGATACAATTATTTTTTTAACAGTAACATTAGCGTTACGTCAGGCCGCTTGAAGTGAAAGTTCCTCCTCAAAATACAATAATTCCCTTCCCCATCTCCTTTCCCTACTGCGCATCTTAGCGTTCCGTGTAGAATCCCATCCCCTGTATCCCCGAACATTAATACTCTTGCCTAAAATTCTCCAAATTGGATGTTTCGATACATAAAGTTAAAATTACCCACTCAGGAATGGTAAGTAAAGGGAAAAATAATTCTTCTCGTACCAGATTTATAAGCAACAAACGTTATTTCATTGTAATAAATGTTTGTAATAATTAAGTACTGGAAAATTATCTTTCAACAATTTATATTTACGTATCTCTTTGTATTACTTACAGACAGTTGGCACCAGATGGCGCCTAATATATATTAAACATTAATTACTGTGAATTATCATGAATGGCATGGTTTCAAGTTTAACACCAAAACCTAGGAAGAAAATCAATTTTAGTTTTGCAGTTACATGTAATTAATTTAAAAGTAAGACTGAAGCAAAATCTTGGTAATTAGGGAAAATATTGGGAAGAATTGAGAATAAAACTCGGATTCACTGCATGTTAAGTGAATAATGTAACCACTCAGGGACGAGGTCAAATAGGTTTACGACTCAATAAAAGTGTTAATGTGACAATGTAAATAGTTTATAGGTGCAATAAAGCGAGAGAGAATTAATACCTTACCCGACGTACAAGGCTTCTGAAAATTATCGAAAGGCAATAATTCGCTCCCTCCAAATCAATTGTTAACAATGGTTTCCGTTTCTTGCTTGAGTTCTGTTTCCGTGAAAAAATAATTGTAAATTGTACTTTCTAAATGAAGGCTATTTGTGTGTGATAGAGAGGGGGGAATACGATTTTCACTGGGGTATGATGACGTCATTGCTGCTACTAAACTCACCTTTCGACTTACATTTCTAATTATGATACTTGAGAACTGTCGTGATGGCGTTTCATACCATAAAAGAACAATTAAATTGTTTATTTCTACGTTAAATTAAGTATTAGTCCAACACTGATTTTATTACTACAATATTTGAACGTTCTTGGAAATATATTTATAAAAATCCTTTGACAATGTGATCTAGAACACACTATTAAGGATTTTGAAGAGATATCGAGAACGAAGGCTTATCGATACAGCAGTCTGTAGTTATTAAAATTGAAGATCAAGAAAATAAAGTAGAAATCAAGAAAAGTGCAAGACTAGGATGCAGTCTGTCACCAATGCTGTTTAACTTATATATAGAACAAGCGATGAAGAAACTTAAAAAGAAATGGAAAGGGAATCATACTGCAAGGAGAAGAAGTAAAAAATCTAAGGTATACTGATGATATTGTAGTATAAGGGGAGTCAGAAGAAGACTTGGAAACCATAATAAATGGCATGACCATGGTCCTGAAGAAAGAGTTCAATATGAGTATTAATAGAGGGAGTGCAGTATGGGAAACAGTGGAATAACAAAGGGTGTTAGATTGGGAAGGGATATTTTGACGGAAGTTAAGGAATTCTGCAAATTGCGAAGCGTAATAACTAGGGATGGTAGAAGTATAGTAGACATAAAGAGTAGGGTAGCACTGGAAAGGAAGGCTTTGGCAAGAAAGAGGAATTTATTTACGGGTAATATGAGAGCTAGAAATGTTCGTATGAAATGTGCCGTTATATGGGTGCGAAACGTGAACGGTAGGAGTTGGGGAAAGGAAAAGAATAGAATCCTTTGGAATGCGGTGCTATAGGAGAATGCTGAATATCAGATGGGTGGATAGAATCACTAACTAGGAAGTTATAAACAGAAAACGGGAAGAGGGAACAATATGGAGGACGTTGACCAAGTGAAGGGATATATGAATAGGCCACTTTTAAGACATGAGGGTCTTGTAAAGTTAGAATTATAAGGAAGTGTGTGGGGAGAGAACAGAAGACGGTGGCCAAAGTTGGAATACGCTAAGTAGATTAGGGAGAATGTGGGATGTGCGAATGAAGATAGGTTAGCATGTAGGGTTGCATAAGACCAGTCTTAGATTGAATACTACAACAACAACTTGGAAATGTCGCATATAAGTAATAATGAAATTAATAAATAATGTTCTTCTTGTCCGCTCTGTTAGGTGTTATTATGAGTGTTACTTCTCCGTAGATTGCTAATAATTAACAGTATTGTTGCAAAATGCTTTTCGAAGTTAAGAATTGCTTGTCTCCTGATCACTGAGTTGCAAAACTGTGTATCTGAAATGAACTCATAAAAGTGTAGCTACTCTAGTTACAATCGCAAAGTCACCTAGATACGCCACTGAAATAATGTTCACAAATAGGATTTCCCTGCTGCTTAAAACGTCTAGAATTCAGAAACCGTTTAACTTTATTGTGTGTTCTATTTGATTGCGGAATGCAGTTAGCCGAAAGTATAGAGAACCTTATATAGCTGCGCCATTGCGTGACGCCACTCATCAACTCCAAATCCAATCGCAAACAATAAACGCTAAGCTGCCTCAATTACGAGGGCGCCCATGCAACTCAATGGGAGTGTTTACCTTATAAATTCGGAGCAACGACCTCCGCAAGAATAACATCGTTGCGTGGTGAAGAGTTGAATAGACCCAATCGCATCCGCAGAGCACAAGTGCTCTCTGTAATTTGCGCCACGAAACAAGTGGAATGGCTGCACCTGCAATCACGGACGCTCTTGTTTGTATCTACGGCCTCATCCATTCACACGTTCCTGCCTCATGCACTACTAATTAATGTCATTTATCTCTCGCAATTTATTACAAACTGAAGCAAAGCATACAAGTACGTAGCAATGCATTAATTATATCGCGATAGCAATATTGATTTGTAAAATATATTGTTAATTTTCATTATTATTATACAAATTCTTGGAAAAGAAGCTTTTTGTAGTGCTAAGAGACATAAACACGTCCGCGCTCATAAATAAATATTTATTACATGTATCAATTAATTCATTCATTTTATTTCCCCAAAAAAATTATACATAATTCTCTGCGTAATTAATATTACTTTAATTGATATACACAAGCTAATCAAATTTGGGTATTATAGTATTATAGTTTTATCTTTTTCATTATTTTTGTGTATTTAGAGTACTATTGATGGACTAATGGTCATTAGCAACTTTCTACTATATGGAGAAATCATTTCGTTGTAGTGATTTATAGGTATGGAAGCTCACACACCAACAACCATGCCCATGCCAGGATTCGAACCGGGGACCTCTATGAAACGACGCAGTGGCGCTAACTTCTAGACCGCAGCAGGTCGACAAATTTTACCTTCTTTTCGCCAGAAAATTTCAGGAATGCACAAAAATGATGTAAAGATGAATGAATCGTCGATTCTCCGGAAAATTCGAGACTGTTTTTGCAGATAAACTCGTCAAAGCCGTAGACGCACTTTGGGCATTAAGAGATGTAATGGATGATGATACCTTTTGTAAAGTGTGGTAGTCACGTTTGTTTATAAGGTTATAGGTTAAACTTTACTCCACACAAAGTAGAGGATTTCCTTCTCTCTCTCTCTCTCTCTCTCTCTCTCTCTCTCTCTCTCTCTCTCTCTCTCTATCTATCTATCTATCTTTTTTTTACGAGGGACAAAAAGTGGAATCTTCAAAAGACGAAGAGGATGGTCCGCACTCCTCAACAGTATCTATCTATCTATCTCTTATATATGTAGACATTACAGGTGTAATTCACTTTATTTTGTTTATTTTTTCATTTTGATACGTTTTCTGCAATTGTTTGCAATGTGAAAGTGCTGCGTAGTACAGCCTTGCGCAAGCCGACTTGCGAACACGAGGCGCTCTTTGTATGGACTTGGCCACGTGAGGCAAGTTTCCGCGTGTTCGAACCACGTGAACGTCTTGTTACAGAAGAGCCTGGAAGCTTCTAGAAGCGGCCGGACCGGAACATGGGTCCCATTGGGGGACGCAAACACATACCGTAAATGAACCAATGATAATCTCCCCAGTGATGATCAGTGATTGGTCGAAGCATTGAAAGGAGCCCAGAGGAGCACGGACAGAAACATAATTGGCATCGGGTCATCAAGATAATCGGTCCACATTTAGTCATGGTGAACGCTCCACGCTTGCGATTGGAGCGTTAGCGTGACCAGAAGTACGTCGAGGTATACGGGAGTGACCTGCATGAGACGCCGCCGCCACGAGACGTGCCGTGACTGCCGAGCGAAGAAGATTTCTGCCGCCAACGATACTAGCCGTGTCTGAGCCAGCGAAGAAGATTTCCGTCGTCCACGAGCCGTACCCGCCCGTACCTGTCCTCGTCGCCAGTCACGCTACCGCCGCCAACTACGAGCGTGTCTTCGCCCAATGGCACCGACCAACGTGTGTCTGAGAACCATGCGCTCCTGTGAACGATAACGGGAGAACAACGCCGCCGTGCCCACCCTGGTTCCTGTGGCGACACGTGTACACCCTGGTTCCTGTGGCGACACGTATACACCCCGGTTCCTGTTGCGGCCCGCGACCACCCTGGTTCCTGCGCCAACCCGTACCAGCCAAGCACGCGGCCGTTCGCGAACAAATCGCATTCCACCGCCGCTGAGAGAGATTGCTGCCAACAATACGCCAGCCCCGCACCACAGCGCCAGAACGGACAGCTGACGGCCACGTCCTAACGAGCGCGTCCACGTTGTTTGCCGAACATCGAATAGTAATGTATTGTCAGTTTCATTGCGCGAACGATTTTTTATTCAATTTCTTTTTAAAAATTCAAATTTAAATATTTCTTTGATTTCTTTCTCGAGTGACTACGAAATTTTAACAACTGTAATTAAAATATTGAATAATACAACTATATTTCTCTTGAGGATTGTTGTGTTCATTGTTATACCTGTTTTTCCATAGCATGCTTCTCGTTTTTAATTGTTTATCTTCAAATGTGAACCCCAACCTTATCCCTTATAAATTTGCAATACCGACATGGCGAAGCTGTGGGCATACGCTCATTGCGGAACGTATATTTTGTTCACATAACAATTAAGTTAGTTGTTGTGTTACAATATATTCCTTTCTTGTTGACGAGTTGGGAAATATGGATTTATGCATACCTTC
This sequence comes from Eucriotettix oculatus, assembly GCA_034510155.1. Classification (NCBI taxonomy): domain Eukaryota; kingdom Metazoa; phylum Arthropoda; class Insecta; order Orthoptera; family Tetrigidae; genus Eucriotettix; species Eucriotettix oculatus. The sequence continues at coordinate 91,654,673 of CM067376.1, forward strand.
GGGGAGGTTATGTGTTACATTATTTTAGGATGGTGTCAAAACGATAAAATGCCGTGAAATTTACTTATCACTTATTTTTCTTCTATTAAATATTTCTAATGTAGCTTTATATACGTCCCCAGTTTTCGATTCATTTGAGAAGTAGGACGACTAATTTTTCTTCAGTTACTTTTTCTTTGAGATCATCTTCCAGTTCTTCCCTTTCACTGTTCCAGCAATTTAAGTTTTGCATCGTCATTTGTGTGGCTGCAGTGGTCGCACTTACTGTCATCCACTTTCCAGAATCTGTGCAGTACGACTTGAAGCTGCCGTGCCCACTTAGCGCTTGAGTCATGTAGTACGAGACGGAGCCATGAGGCTAGAATTTACGCAATACACAGAACCGAATTACCTGAAGACAATATCAATATTAATTCACAGTAACTATCTCATTTATTTTCTTTAAAAATCAAAAACTATAAAACCTAAAGTGATATTCCATTTACCCAAGCTGTGAGCGCTGAGTCTATCTGCCGGTCTCCTCTTTGTCTCATAGACGTTGCCATCGCGGTTTGAGTCTCCCACCCCCCTCTCGGGCCTTGAATGTTATCATTTTTCTGGTTTTCATTGTATCTAAATTTGTGCTTCCCTTTCGTGGTGCACTTTTTGCCGCTCCATAGCTAACAGCTCTATTGGCGGACCGCTGGCTGTAACGAGCACCGCACCTTTCCAAAACTATTCTACACGTCGATGAATTCTTAGTCCTCCCTTTCTCTGTGCAGCCTCCACTTTATACCTCGGTTATACATTTAGCGCGTCCGCCCACACTGGTGCTCCGTACAGCATTTGCGAGTGGATGACACTTATCAACATCCGTCCTTTGTCTTCCTTCGGCAAATCGACATTTGGCACGATACGCCCCAGTTGTGCTGCCGTTCCCTGAGCTTTCTCAGTTGTACGTGCAAAGTCTAGCGAAGAGTTCAACTTGTGGTCAAGTTCCGCTACAAGGAAGAAAATACTTTTGGCTCCTTTCTGTGTCCATTTGGAAGGATAGTGTCTTGAACGCTCTTCTATCTGTTACTACCATGGCTATAGCCATATGGAAGCCTTTGCCTTTCAACGATTCCTTGATCCTTTGTAGCGCGTCTTTAAGATACAGTAATAGCGGGTAGCAGCGTTCGTCTTAAACAGGGGGTTACTTACGTAGCGGACTTCTGTCAGTCATACTTCCAATTATTTAAATTGGCATATTAAAAACTTTTAGCCGGTTTAATGACCTGTCGGGCGAATATGCTGTCGTAGGGAAAACAAGCATCAGGCAAATGCCAGTCGGGGAAATTACCGGATCCCGCAAACAACATATCTACAGAATAACTTATTTTTCCAGCACGTTATAAGTCTGCATAATATTAATTTTTCCACTGTGCCAGGTGAGAAAGTAAAATAATTTTTATTATTGATAGTTATAAAATATATAAAATAATGAAACAATTTTCTAACATGTGTAATTAATATCTTATTATATATAATGATCTGTTTTTCATCGTTTCGATATAATAGATTCAAATCGTCCTTGTATTTGGAAATAGTTGGCAATATTAATATTACCCTCACTTACCGTAACATTCATCACTCTTCCTAGATGCCCATAGAAGGGCTCTTACTACAGAATAGCAGCACTGGAAATTTTATCTGGTGGAAACCTCGTAAGCGGAGGAAACCGTGAAACTTTAGGTTTAATAGAATGTACACCACCTTTAAGACCGATAGAGAAAATTCTGTGTGTGGGGGGTAAGCATAAAATCGCATATTGGGAAAGATCATAGATATCATAACAATACTTGAAAACGAAAAACTAATTAGAACAGTTTGTAGATCAAAATCAAACCTAAGAGAAAAAAATTTGTGTTAAGAGAAACAATGACTATTATCCAATTAAACATAATTAATATTAATTACAGGTTTAGAGATTAGTTATAGCTTTTGAAACTCACGAAGCACAATCTAACCAACGTAAATAAATGCAATATTAGTGAAACATTAAATTAATAATTCTAAGAAAAAATTATTGCTTCCATATGAAGTTCATGAAATTGAATTTAGAAGACTAGAACGAAAAACTCTGGAAGAGACCTGGAATTAAACCCAGGATCTTCCGCTTTTCATTGTGATCTGCTAAATTCAATGTCAAGACATTTGATTGAGTTTTTATGGGAAGCAATACTTCTGTCGTTCAATTAAAATCATCGGTAAGTGCGAGGTTCTATATTCCCTTCTTCTAAAGTAATAATTCTACTTTTAGAATATCAGATTGTCTTTGATTACATTATTAAATTAGGATGACTTGAAAAACGTCATAATTACGTTTTTTACGATTAAATTTTGTCGTAAATATTAATCATCGTAAAGAATTTGAAGAGCTTTGTTATGTCGTCTCAAAATATGTGATAGTTCTGGGCTTGTCACATTTGGGATAGTTGAAGGTGATATGGTCCATGGTAAGAGTAACTTGGTAGATGTAGGGGAGGGTCACAGACAATAAATAATTGTGTGTGGGGTTCATATGGTTAGCCATTGCCCTAGATAAAACGTTTAGGTTTCTTTTGTGAGGTTCCGGGGAAATAAAAATCTTGATTATTCTTCAGGTATTTATGGAACGATCTGTTGTTTGGTGTGCTTCCTTTATGGTTCCAATTCTCCAGAAACAAATATCTTCGCTGGAGCATGTATTATTTGATATGAGGATGTTGTTTGTAGACGAATTTTGTTGAATGTCCTACAGATATCCATTCTCCTTACATCGTGTTTCATATTGAATGTCAAGTATGCTACCGAGCTCTAGTACAAAGCCTTGTAACGCTATTCTCACAGATCGCATTTGTAGTTGAAATATTTCTGAGAGGTAGCAGGAATGACGAGAGATTTATTATATTCCACATGACATAAGCCAATGAAAATAATCTTACGTCATTTTTGCGGTTTCATTATCCATATTCTTTGCTAATATCCCTTAAGGTATTATATGTTTAGAATTAAATTTTTACACATCACAGAGCGAGACATCAAAAATGTTTGAATTAATTGAAGAGATAAACTTTGTTTTATACCCACTTATTGAAAAGTTAAAAGTTATTTTTCTGTAGTCATATAAAGCAGTTTCAAGTAAACAAAAAAATAATGTGATATGTATTTATTTATATATAAAATTCCTGTGTTCGCAATTCTTCTCCTCCTAAACAGCTTGACTGATTTTGATTGATGTTTTTGTATTTATGGGTTAACCTGGACAGCTATAGTTTGCCCTCATAGATGGCGCTGATGTCGAGATCCAGACATATTTATTTTCAATTTTTCAATCATTCTTTATATATTTTTTGTATTTCTAACAGTAAAAGCATATATTCCCAAGTATTCAGCAAGACCGTTTGAATAATCCGTGGTATTTGACTTACGCTACAATACATTCGAATTTCATTGCGTCGTATCTTAGCATTGTTTTGACATTTTGTTTTCTGATTTTTGAGTTCTATTACATTTTGTGTATTGTAATTCCTTGCATACTGAGTGTATTATTTATCTATTAATTTTACATTGAACAAATTAAGTGTATTAGATATAATATTTTGTGAAAATGTGAAATGTATATTATTTGACTTACGATACATTTACATGTTCATCCTGTCGCATTCAATCCAATCTCCAAAATAAAACGTTTTATTTTCAGCGTTCATTAGTGCCAAAAAGGCAGGTGGCGTGAAAAGGTAAACTTTCAAAAATGTGAGGATCTACTTAATGGTTTAATCACGTGTTGAGAAAGAGGTTAATGTCGAATTAAATACTACAGCGGCTTATATAAATTAATTACTAGGCAACACCAAACACTCAACTTTTTTATTTATTTATCAACTACCTACGCAGTTCCAAAACCGGAACGAAACTTATGTGGTTTTATTATTTAGGATTGAATTCTTTTGTTACAGTGACTTGTAAGATGTCTTGGCCATCTCATTTATTTATTTCTGCTTTTTTTAATTTATAACATAGATATTTAATTAATCAGAACGAAAATTCATTATTAAGAAAGCTTTTAATTGATCGTCATGCACATTGTTAATATTACAAAGTAGTTTGTCAGTTAATGAACGCAGACTTTCCCGGTGAATAATTCGGATGAAATCTTCGCGGTTAACCAACCGGGTCAGGCTTTTAAAAACACACAACGTTTCTGCGGACATTTTCTTTCGCCGTCATTAGGCTATGATGATGACGGCAGCAGAAAATGTCCCCAGAAACGTTGTGTGTTTTTAAAAGCCTGACCCGGTTGGTTAACCGTGAAGATTTCATCCTAGTTTGTCAGTATTTATTTATCTAAATACAGGACTCTAAAAACATAGACTCTTTAATACAGTAATTTAAGGCAATGAATATGAGTAATAATAAAACAATTATGTATAAATTACTACATCATTAAACTCAATCTACTCATCATCGGACCGGACTCTCAAATCCTGGAACCGGATGAGTATTAAGACCAAAATATAGACATCATAACATGAAATAGAATATAAATTATAACAAAAGTAAGATTAATCAAATAATGATCTTAAACAAACTACATAACTCTGCTAATAAAAATTATGCAAAACCAATAGTATGAGAAATAAAATTAACATTTGCTAACAGTGGCAATAATAATAAAGTCATAAACAATTAGAGTATAAAACGCTTCATAAAGATCCGGAAACGTGGGATGTAACCGGAAAACCGGAGTTGTTCCATAAACAAAATGTATTTAAGTGGAAAGGCAGGAAGGATGGAATGTATTTAGGACGGTTTTGGCTCCTAACCTTCGTAAGAAGGATGAAGAGACAAGGAAATTCAGTCTCTCATCACGAAAATAATATAATAAGAAATAATAATAAATTAGGGAAACAGATGACTTTTTCACAATGTGAATGTAAATCACTAAAATATATTACATGCGAAAGCCAATTCTAAATATACATATATGCTTTTATTATTGTAATAATACATTTATATTGTAACATTACAAGGTGTAAAAAGGTTTACATTTTATATTATAATTTTTTTCTCTTATTATTTAATTTGTGGGAAAAAAAGTGTGCACAGTACTTAGCCATCGAGACCAGAACTTGACCTTGAAAGCGCATTGAAAAGGCATGGCCACGTGGGGGGAAATTGGCGTGTTCAGAATAACAGACATCCTCTTCTAGATAAGTTTGAAAGTGCCGGACCGGAGGATGATGTCCATTGGGGGAAGAGAACCTGCGCCCCAAAGGAGCGAATGGTAAGCACTCTTACAAAAATGGCAAGCGATTGGTCGAGGAATTCTAAGAAAGCATCACGAGGAGACGAGCAGGTGGCATTGAGTCGTCAGGGTAAACGAACAGTTAGCATCGAGATTTCAAACAGTTGGCATCCTGTCGTCAGAAGGTGAACGATCCACGCTTACGTACGGAGCATTAGCGTCAAGAAGGTACGATCGGGACGTCCGAACTGGCCTGCACGAGACGAGCCGTGACCGAGCCTGCGAAAAATATTTCCACCGCCATCACGAGACTAGCCGTCCGAGCCTGCAAAGAATAATTCCGCCGCCCACGAGACTAGCCGTGACCGAGCTTGCGAAGAATAATTTCCGACGCCCACGAGCCGCTCGTATCTTCCCTCGTCACCCTTCGCTGCCGACCGCGAGCGTGACCTCGCCCGCTGACATCAACCGATACGTCGCTGAGGGCGACCCGCTGCCGTGAACAAGAACGGGACGACGACGTCGTCATGACCACCCTGTTTCCTGCACCTCGACGCTTGCAACCAGGTCGCATCCCGCTGCCGCCGCCAAGATTACTGCTAGCATAGCCACACCGCCTGTGCGGCATCGCACCAACCGGTCAGCCGTCGACCACGTGTCACGAAGCGTGTCCGCGTGGTCCGCCGACCATCAAAGAATAATGTACCGGTAGACCAACTGAGTGAACAATTGTTTGATTTATTTCCGTTTTACTAAAGATTTTAAAAGAACTTTTTTCCTTCTTTTATTTTTCACTTAGGTTCTCATAAAGAGTGTACGAATTTAAACTTGGGAAATATAATTATCCATTTTTTGTTAAGGATACGATTGTTCATTGTTGTACCTATTTTTCCCATAGCATACTTCTCATGACATTATTTCCCATTGAACGTGAACCCCAACCTAATCCCTTGTAAATTTACTCTTCCGACTTGGCGAAGCTTTCCGCTGAGTGTATTACAGTGCGTACACCCATAGCGACGAGTTGATTGGTGTCGAGTCAATCATCGTCGTCGAGTGGTAAAAGGAGGTGTCACAATATGTAAAAAAAATAATGTATGAACAAAAGAACAAATATTGTTAAAATGACCTGTTATTGAATCTAGGAAGAAGGTCAACTAAGTTATAATCAATAAAAAAGTATTTATTTGTATGTGCACTGCATAGTATCCGTGTGGTCATCTTCGCTCTCGCTGATGATCTTTCGTATTAGACAATTTATAGTTGACAAGGTTTTCTAGCAAACTTGTCTTCCGTCATTCGGAAGGGCGTGAGAATAGTACCCAATGCCCGACCTACCTGATGCAGGTTTTCTAGGGTTTTACCTGCATCTCTTTAGGTGAAACACCGGATAGGATCCTTAAACCATAGCCCGGGGGCCCTAGTTAACCCTTGGCTACCTTGCTCTACCTTCCGCATCCCCCCTTTTCAATTCCCTTCCTATGCTATTAAAGGGGAGTTGCCTGTTTCAGGATCACCCTCATGTAGCCTGTTAACCAAAAAAAAGGGTGAAAACGCAGTAATCACACGACGTGATCATCATTTGTTTAAAATGATATCAGCTTTCGAAACGTCGTGTGATAACTGTGTTTTCACCCGGTTGGAAGCCAGAGGAAACCTTGTCAACTACATGCACCGCGAAAGCACCTTCGTTCAGTTGGTCCGATCAGGTGAAGGAGCTACGGACTGTATTTGTCTCACTTCTAATTTTAACAAGTGCTCTTCAGACTTTTGGAAGCACTAAGCTATTGTTCACAGTTGAAAATAAAATATAATCACAGACATCCCGAAAAACTATACGGCTCGCTACTTTGGTGTAATACTAATTTTTACGACTAGTTATAGCACAAAACTTGCTAATTAACTTTCGAAAATTCTCAAAACCTCAAGGTTCAAGGGTTATATACATTTTAAATCATCAAAACTATTACTTTTGACGACATGTTTTAATTGTTCTTTTTATTTTTTCAATTATCGCTGATCTGCTCCCCTGCCACAAACAGCAGATATATAATGGGTAATTTATTTTTATTGCGCTTGTTCAAAGGCTGGTCGTGATTTTTCGATTCAGTTCCGTATAAAAAAAAGGAAATTTAATTCAACGATCACTGCGACCCTAATACATTTATGAAAAGGATATTACATTGAATACTTTAAATAGTTATACCCAAGTTTATATAAATTTTAAAGAACATTGTAAATTATTATTACTGTATTACATAAAACCATTAAGGCTATACAGAATGTAAAAATTATCAAACTTCACTGGTATGGGTATTTGGCTTTCGATACAAGTACTTAAGAACTCGGTTTTTTGCAATACTTGGGAGTATGGACCCTTTTTTTCGATACTTAAAAGTCTCAAAAGTTTGGTGGGTTGTTATAATTGTTACAAATTTCGAATTAATTTTTGTTGTTCCTGACTGTTGTCTCTCTTTCCTTCATTGAGATCTTTTTGCATTGTTTTTCCGTCACCTGATCGTCCATTGTGAGTGAATGTGTGTTTCAAGACGAGCTCCAAGAGAAACGAAAGCCAAATACCAATAGTAAATGTAAGCATAAATTCATGTTCTTCATTACACGCGACATTAATTACAAACTCAGTACTTAAATATAATAAGGGTAACGATTTGTCATTCACATTTTTTGAAATGCTGTTACTAACTACACTAGGATGGCACCTTCTGAAAGGTAATTGTGGTCAATTTATAAGAAAGTGATATGTATCATCATGCGACCTGCAATATTTTCTTAAAATGTGTAGACGTGTGGAAACAGATCGAATTCTAACAGGAATCTCCAAGACCTTCCTAATTTTGATAGGCTATTTTGAGATAACATCTATTTTTTATATTTATCTAATTAAGTAACTAATTGAGACCATTGGAGTGTAAACAGAAAACAGATAATCGATAAAAACTGAAAATATTGCAGGTACTAGGTTAAAAAATATGAGTACGTCATCATAATGAAAACCTTCACACGTTTCCTCAAATTCCATAATCGTGTCATAAATGCGCTATTTGTTAAAACGAACCAATATTAATTAAAATATATTCAGGAGAAATATATTCCAATGTATAAAATAAGTATTTCTTATCGGTCCACCTATAAAAATATCGAATGTTAATTTTTCAATGCTTTAAACAAAAAACATTATTTTGTTACCTATACACTTATTAAATTAATCGAGAAATAAACATCAGACAAACTTATTCACTGAAATATATTATTATAAAATGACTTTTCTCGATCCAATACTTCTTCAATATTGTGTAGCGCAGTAGGACCCCTCCCTAAGTTTAATCACATGCCTTTGGTTTTAAACCATCGAAGTCCAGCAAGAATATTCTAACTCGGAGACAGGCAGGCAAGAGGCTGTAATTCCTGGCGTCAGGGTGCCTGGTTGAAAACGTGTCTGCAGCTACAAAAGATTAGGCTTGTTTTTCTGAAGGAACATTCACTCTTCAATATTTCTCAAGGGCACCTTTCCTTCGTCAGAGAAAAAAAATTCCACAGTTGAAGGAGGACGAATAAAGATTGGCGAAAACACGCCACGTGGGTTGGCACTTTCCATGGAGAAAGGAAAAATAAGAGTTTAGCTGGAAGGTGAGCAGACGAAAAATAAGGAGAGTTGATCAAGACGTTGAAAGGGCGAGGAAGCAGAGAGGCAGGGGTGTTTCTCGGAAGTATAATGGAACCGGCAGCCGACGAAGTAGGAGAGAGATAGAAATGAACAATTAATAAGACAGTGTTGATCGAGAATTGAAAGGGAGGCGAGCAGGGTTGAGCATTGTTGCTTTTGAGTCAGCAGGAAGATGCGAGCAAGGACGGCCCGGCATTGGAATGTAGAAGCAGGAAAACTGAGTTTTCCTCAATGGCTGGTCCAGTCTTTTTCCGTCATGAGAAGGTAAAACCACAACCCGACCAGGAAGTGTGAGAGTGGAAGAAAAAAAATCACTATGCAGAGTTTCCGTTGAAGAGAAAATGAAATAGGTTCTTCATGAACGTGAAATCTCTCCTGCATGTTGTTACCCCAATTATAAACCCTGAGAACCTATTTAAATTTAAAGAATCATCCTCTTTAACAAATACATATAATTGTAAATAGTGAGCAAGGCCCACTAAAGGAATAGTTATATATTAAATATATATTGTTATATATAACAATATATAATACATATAATTGTAAATAGTGAGCAAGGCCCACTAAAGGAATAGTTATATATTAAATATATATTGTTATATATTGTTATATATAACAATATATATTTAATATATAACTATTCCTTTAGTGGGCCTTGCTCACTATTTACAATTATATGTATTTGTTAAAGAATACATATATATATTGTTATATATATATTGTTATATATATATAAATATATATTGTTATATATATATATTGTTATATATATATATATATTGTTATATATATATATTGTTATATATATATATATTGTTATATATATGTATATATATTGTTATATATATATATTGTTATATATATATTGTTATATATATATATATATTGTTATATATATATATACGAAAAGCAATTTTTTTAAAACTCACAAATTATTTGTAAAATAAATTTAAATACATAACCCCCACTAACGTTTACAACTTACAGGTATCGATGCTTTTTAACCAATACTTCACTAGAACGGAGTAAAGTATAGATACTTTTGTCTGATACCGCATTCCTAACCACAGGTAAGTTATTGATCGACCATTGTACACAGAATCCTGGAATCGGTTACTCGGTGACACTCTGCAGGCCTCTTAGATAACAGGAAGGACTTTCCAAGCGTAATGTTGGATTTAGAGAGGAGCGGACCACGATGGGCAAGAGTGGTGGTGGACATCATTGAAGGTCATTCAGGACAAGGTCTGCACGATTAAAATATTTTGGTCAGCCGAGGGAAGGTAGATGTAGATCGGTAAGTAACCCGAATTCTGGAACAAGTGATCTCAAACCGTCCCCACTTTCTTTTCTTGTTAGTTTCCCTTCATGAATCAGTAGAAACTTCTGCAATCCTGGTGGAGTGATATTGGAATTCGATTGAAACTGTGTAACTGTATGCACATATCTCTAGTCTAGTTTTTTTGGTGTTAATCCTCTGGACCTGGGTGTTTGCTTAAGCAAAACACTTGGCATCAAATATCGTGAACTCAAATACGCAGTAATAAACAGAACGCAGTCCAAATAAAATCTATATTATAATTTAGGCTGGGAAATATTAATTAACATGAACGTAATGCAATTTGAATTATAATTGAAGTATTCGGGTCTGACGTCTTTCAGTTTATGATTTTATATATCATATGATTTAGGGCAGTGTGTAATATATTTTTTATCAATACTCTTATCAAATATATATTATTACATTTTTAGCCTGCAAATAAGTCAAATTAACTTCAAATAACAGAAGTAATTTTTATATTTTATCTACAAATAAGAATTGTTTTAAATTACGTTATTATCAAAATATTACTTTTATATTTCAGGCTTTGGATGATGACATGAAGCAAATAGTGTGTTCATAATTTTTGAACACCTTTGTTATCACTTTGTTTAACGAAGACCCTTTTTATCCCTCAAGTTCAAAGAAGCTCATTTGGATAGTAACAGTTTACCAGATTAAACCTGCCCTCAGAAGATTGGTTGCGTAATGGAAAAGCAGAGTGAGCGAGCGTTGAAAATAGCTTTATTAAGAGCGAGTAAGCGTCTACGAAATGCCGCCTGGGAAAACAGAGAAATGTTGCTTAATATTCACCAGCTGCATCCACTTCTAAATAAAAAAATACTCTAATCCAGCTCATCCGCCAATATTACCTCAAGTGTTTGCTTTTTTTTAAATATCATAGCACCGTTGTTTTCTGAAGATAGTCTACCGAACATATATCCAGACAAGTAGCTGAGGCTCACATGCTAACTGAAAATATCATTTTGGCAAACCCACAATCAAAAGAACAGAGTGGTTTCAGTGCACTTATAAATACTCTTGAAAGAAGACTGCGGTACACACTTTTCGCCGTTTTAGAATTCCAGTAAGGGTCAACAACGACTGCTTAGAAACAGCGACGGTCAGATTTCAAGCTCATTGACAACATAAATATTAGTCACCCAATTTTATCATAAAAATGATAGGTACGAAACGAACACTACGTTTTTAACTTTAAATAGCATTATTTCATAGATATAGCATGAACGGAGTCCTGGGGAGAGGGAAAACCAAGGTAATGGAGTGTAGTTTAGGAAACAATGGAATAACAAAGGGTGTTAGATTGTGAAGGTATATTTTGACAAAAGTTAAGGAATTCTATTACTTGGGAAGCGTAATAGGGATGGTAGAAGTATAGTAGACATAAAGAGTAGTATAGCACAGATGAGGAAGGCTTTCGTGAAAAAGAGGATTTTCTTTACGGGTAATATAAGTGTGATATTAGGAAATCGTTGTTAAAAATGTTCGTATGGAGCGTGTCGTTATATGGATGCGAAACGTGGATGATAGGAGTTGGGGAAACGAAAAGAATAGAAGCCTTTGAAATGTGGTGCTATACGTGAATGCTGAAAATAAGATGGGTGGATAAAGTAACTAACAAGGAAGTTTTAAACAGAATAGAGGAAAAGCGAACAATATGGAGGACGTTGACTAAGAGAAGGGATAGATTAATAGGTCACGTTTTAAGACACGAGGGTCTTGTAAAATTAGCATTAGAGGGAAGTGTAGGGTAAGAACAGAAGAGGGAGGCCAAGGAATATTTTTGGAATACGCTAAACATATTAGGGAGGATGTGGGTTGTGCTAGTTATAAGGGAATGAAAAGGCTTGCGCAAGATAGGTTAGCATGGAGCGTTCCATCAGACCACTCTTAGGGCTGAAATCCACAACATTTCATAAAGCAGCTTATTAACACAACAGTAAAAGTTTCCTTTTTCCAAGATATGTGTAAATGATTTGATTTAACAGCTTTTAATAATAAGATGATTGTTCTCGTAAAAATCCATGGAGGGACCATAATCAAAATAGTTGTTTTCTGAAACTGGTATGGTTTTAGAATATAAACAACAAATATTTACATGAATTGATCACCAGAACTGTAGAATCAGCACACAATGCGGTAGTTCTCGTCTTATTTTTTGTCTCCTTCATTGGCCTTTCAGGGTTGAATTTAAAAACTAACCACGTCGAGAATGAGGCGATAAATCTCAGGCACTCCGCAAAAATGACTCCATTGAAATTATGTTTGATGAAATTATTCTCATCATATGGGTAATTATCATCTAATATTAAAGAAATTTTGATGTTATCACATTTATATGTAAGTTACTCTAATGATTATGAAATTTATAATTTATTTTGATATTTTATTTTACTTTATATTATCGCAAAGTGGTTCTAAAACGTTATAGATTAAACATTGATTATTTCATTATTTACTATAAAATTCCTTTTAAATTTTATATTTTTTAATGTAATATTAAATCAATTTATTTAATGAAATTGTCTCATTTAATTGACCAGATATATTCTTATTAACTTATTACTGAATATAATTCTTAATTATAATTACAGAACTTTATTCGATCGTGTTGGCAGCAGAATCTGAGAATAGAAGGCTTTATTCAATGCTAGGTCCAAAACTCGATTTTAGAAACGAAACGTTTTGACGTTTATATTTCTCGATTCTGTTGTCATTCAACTTAGTTGAATTCAAATCCGAACCTTGAATTTCGGATACCCTACGACGTTTATATTACATTACTAACTAAAACTCAATTAGGATACTTACATTTTGAACTAATATCTATCACACATTAATGACGTCATGTTAACTTAATAACTGACAATTTGCGTAGCTGTAGTTCTTAAACATTATTATCTATTTTCATGCGTTCGTCCGCTTTCGCGTATTGGCTGCAATCCATTTCTTTGTCTTCCACCAATTTTAAACAAGCCGATAACGTGAACGCCCTTCGGGATTTATTTGTTTGCACGTTGATACAAGGATTTAGATTAAATATTGGGTTTTTGCAGCGAAATCGCTCCTGCAGCTATTTATTTTAGCAATCGCTGCGTCACCTGCACTCGCTCATTTCTCAGCCGCAATGTTGTTCCCGTTCACATCGCACAATCAACAGACTGAAACGCATCTTGAAAGACCATTAACACTTGCGCACAAACTAGAGAACTCAATTAACTGTGCAGTCGCAAGTAACGGCTTATACGTAAAGTTCATTTAGCGTGAACCTCGTTTTACATTGTATTTACGTCAGCATTAATCTAGGGAACATGGAGCCCTCATGTTACCAGTGATAAAATATAAACGAATAAATGGAGGGACACCATTCTAGCAGGCCACTGGTATAAAAATGTTGAAGTTCACAAACATAAAGAAGGAAAGATGTGTGAATGAAATTTTCAATACACCAATATTGTCCTCGATTACATTACCAACTGTGACTAGCTTGACGGGGAAATATTTAAATTCCAGAATCTTCAGCGCAATATATACGGATTTTCAATAAGGGCCTGTAGATGTTGAAATGGAGTAAACAAGCTGTGCGAGATATTAACGAAATTCTTTTTTATTTGAAAAGCCCATTTATTCCATTTCAACATCGACCCGCCCTTATTGAAAAGCGCTATACTTATACTTTTTTAATATTCTAAAAAAATTTAAAAATCTTCATTAAAATCACTTATAAGAAACTAAAAATGACATTTCCATATATCTCATGCGTTAAGTGCGTTGTCACTGTTCATCGCAGAATATACTGAAGTGATATTTTTTAATTAATTGTAAGTCTAATGATAATTTCTTTTATTGGTATTTTGGTGAGAATATAAATACGTATATGAAGCCTTTATCAAGTTCTTCCCAGAAGGAACATTAAACTGAAGGGAGCTATATTTATTTTCGAAGGAAGTAATATTTTTAGCCTTATCTTTGACTACGTACTTGGTATTCCCAACCGCACATAAAGTACAAACTTTATATCCCTACTTTTCGTTTCCAGAAGTCTTCAGCGGGAAGGCGCTGCTGTTACCCGAGGATATGCAAATTCGTTAGTTAGACTTCACAAATCAGATCGTCTCTCCTACGGCTCCTTGCTCCATAAACTCCGGATAAATGAAACAAACAGTGTGAAGCTATCACACCACAAGGAGATCAACACAGTTTGTGGTATGTATTTTCAAGGAGAGCGTGACGCAAAAAGCTCATTTTCTTTAAACAAAAATACTACAGGAACGGAAATACTACATGACTCAATTGCCGAAATAAATTTTTAACTTGTTGCTTATATTCATACCTTTAATTGTTTGTTTGTTTAATGTAACCTATTAATCTCTGATTTTATTCCTATAATCTCCCATGAGCGTTCCTATAGAGTTTTTGGAGTTCCGTTTTTATTTCTGCTATTTTATTTGACGAGTTTTATTATTCTGTAAAATTTATACTATCACTCCCCTCTTAAAATAAAAAAGGGATATTTTATATTTATTAATTGGCTAACTGAAAATATATACTATTTTATAATAAGTAGATTTTACAAACTACAGAATATATCTAAGCTATAATCACTGACTTCGTCTCAAAACATATTAGTATAAATAAGTCTGGTTTCCAGTACATAAATACCAGAAATCTATATTCTGAAGTCATTGTCGAATAACGAGTAAATAATACTGTTTTCATATAAAGGGTTTTTCAATAAAAGCTGGTCAATATGAAATGGAATAAAACAAACTGTATGTAAGGTATTTTTTGGGGGGTTAACAGGCTACATGAGGGGATTCTGAAACAGGCAACTCCACTTTAATAGCATAGGAAGGGAATTGAAAGGGGGGATGCGGAAGGTAGTAACAAAATTCTTTTTATATTTGAAATCCCCATGTATACCCATTCAAATAAAAAAAGAAATTGGCTAATACCTCACACATAGAGCTTGTTTTATTCCGTTTCAACATTATTGAAAAACTCTGAATATTTAGCGCTTCCACGTACACAATATGTAAAAACAAAGTGTTTACGAATACTGCGTACGAGTAATAATTTAAATAATATATTTAACTATCTTCAGACATCATTATGCAATTAAAAAAATAATAACACCAAATTATCCACTACTTCTATTCAATTAATGATTTTATTGATAATAAACAATCTGTTATAATACATGGAACTTGATTAAAGTGATATTTAACTAATAGTGTGATATATATAGGGTATTATTGTAATTTATGCGCATTTTTAACATGTTGAACATCTTTGAAGACAAGCTTTCAATAGAATCTAAGTAATATGACATAATTCTAATAAATAAATAGTAAAACAGCCTATAAGTCAGAAAAAATATTAATTTCAAATCAGGGACGAAACGTCAGAAGAAGACTTTGAATTTGTTGCTTAACGTGGTCCTGGAGTAAGAGTACAACATGAGGATTAGTAGAGGAAAAAACAAGATAATGCTGAGTTGTATGAGAAAGAGAGGAATAAAGAAGTAAGTGTGTTGGATTCGGAAGGGATATTTGAAGGAAGTTAAGGAATTCTGCTACTATGGATGGTAGAAGTATAGTAGACATAAAGAGTAGGATATAAAAGGCAAGGAAGGTTTTCGCAATAAAGAGGATTTTTTTTAAAGTTAATATCAGCATGAATATTAGTAAATCATTATTAAAAATGTTCGTATAGCAAGTGGCTTTATATGGGTGCGAAACGTGGATGGCAGTTGCAAAAAGGAAGAGAATAGAAGATTTCGAAATGTAATGCTATAGGAGAATGCTTAAAATCAGATAGGTGGATAGGGAAACTAACCAAGAAGTCCTAAGCAGAATAGGGGAAGAGGGAACAATTTGGAGCACTTTGACCAAGAAAATGGATTGAGTAATAGGCTACGTTTTTATGCATGAGGGCCTCGTAAAATTAGCATTAGAGGGAAGCGTGTGGGGTAAGAACAGAGGAGTGATACCAAGGATGGAATACGCTAAGCACATTACGAAGGATGTAAGATGTGGTAGCTATGTATAAATGAAAAGGCTTGTGCAAGATAGGTTAGCATGGAGGTCTTAGGACTGATTACCACAACAAATTAAAAGCTATTAATTAAGTCTTCTCTTTTCTCTTCGAACCTTACATATATTAATCCCTTTTGACCAATACGTTAATAATAATAAATAAAATTATAAATTAAACAATTGTCGCCCAATTGTGGACCTTATTTATTAATTAATCATAATAGGTAAATAATTTTTCTCATTTCCTATTTTATTACATTTGGTTTCCACCAACGTTGGGATTTATTAAATAATAATTAATAATAAAAAAACACTTCTGTACTTATTAAATGTGAAAATCAACATAACTAGCGAACACCGTCGATCGTTACGATGTCATTTCAAAACTGTGTTACTGGAGAAACAGTACAAATTTAATGTTATCTTCAACAGACAACACAAAAGTTATTAGAATACTTTGTTTGTAATGTTCATATGAAGTGATTATTATCTGGTACTGTCTGATTGTTATACATAAAAATACAGTAGTATTCTGAAGAATCTGTAATATGGTCCAAATTGTTAAGTACCAAAAGCTAATGTACATAAGCCATGCCTCGCAAAGCTGATTCAAGAGCTCCCTTATTAATTGATACCATCTCTTTCTTTGTAGAGCACAGCTCTTTGTCGCCTAAAAAATGCTCGCGCGTAATTGAATGAGTGCAGTTTATCGGCTTGCATGTTCCTGTCTACTTAATTTCTTGTTTGTGATTCAAAGGATAGCCTGTTGGAACCACGCCCATTAGTTCACAAAGAAATAAAATCAATAAAATCGCCTGTTGCGTTAATATAGTCATATTTATTAACATTTGTTTTAAGTCTAAAAAATAATTTCGTTTATTCTAAGTGTGCCAAATACTTAAACTGGTCAGCTCCAGAAATATCTTTTCTTTACTTTAACCAATTCACTTTTAATAGCTGTCTTTTTGTCAGTATCCAGATCTTTCGGACAAATGCATTTGAACAATAACTGAATTGATAAGGCAGGACATACTGAAAGTCTTAAATTAATGGATGATACTTCTTTGAATTTATTTTTATATCTCTATGAGTTTATTAGAATACGAAATGAATTTTTTCAATAGAAAATACATTAATTACAATTTTTTGCCCCGTTTTAGATTTGGAATTGCTTGAAACAGTTTAAATTCCATTAAATAACCAGCGTTTAATTGAAAATTAATTAATCTAATGTTAACACATCCATCGGCTATGAACACATATATGGAGTTACTAAATCAAAAAAAATGCGTTAAATTTTATACTTACTTAGATCTTCTGACAAAGACTCAAATGTGGTTAATATTTGTCTGAAACGATTTAATAATGGCTTTATCTTTTTTTACGACAGATAGTCGCAAAAAACTCGAGTTGTTGACAGCATTAAGAACGGATAGGTTCTGTAAATATTTACAAAACATACCATGCAACAAGCTCTTAGGGGCTTTTCTCTGAGATATCGAGTCTAGTTTTGATACCATAAATGGTAACTTATTGATTGTGATTTTTGTTACAATTAAGATAAATAAAAAACACTGAAAATTAAATAAATGGGTAAGCAGAGTAGTCATAAAATGAAATTTAATAAGAAAAATTAACGACGTTGGATCCTTATCATTGGAACCTATTAAGGTAGATTAATAAATTAATACGGCAGATTAATAAATTCATATGTCTAGAGTATGAAAAATACCATAATTTGTAATCATAAAATATTTAATACAATTATCTCAAAGTTTATGGAATATTAATAACAAAATCAAGAGATATAAGCTGTTGAAATTTGGAAGTTGCTTAGCTCTTAACCGTATTTCTGCCGTTCAAACATAAAATAATGAAAAAAATCGTTGCAGGGGGTTCATAATGGTTCATAATAATAAGTAATCATAAAGTTTGTTCAACGTATTGGCATCATTCTTTACATGAATGGTAGAATTATTGGATCTGCGGTCTAACATCCTGGTCATAAATCTTGAATAATATTTACATTATTCATGGAATCAAATTTATGAAATAAAAGTTAACAGTATACTAGTATACTAAATATCAGGGATGAGAAACCCACGGTCCTGCTTTATCTTTTGATTTTTTAAATTATTTGTTGGAATTAAAATGTTAAAAGTGTTAGGCGATCGATGCTACTTGACTTGAACTACGTAAGCTGCGCGTGAGTCGTCTATTTCTGCAAATATAGCGCAAATGGGCACATCAATTAATCATTATAACAGCATAAAAGACTTAGATTTATTAGAAACTATTTAAGAATAGGTTAAAATTATAAATTATTTACCCGGCCCAAGGTCTGAAAGTGTAGTTTATGCATAATACAGATTATATAGTTTGAAAATCAGAATTGTTTCATTAACCAGTTGATATAGGAAACAACTCATGACTTGTTTTAAAACTGCACGTTGGCTCTATTGAAGGTCTTTCCACAAGTGCTATAAACTGAAAAAAACGAATATATAATTAAACAAAGTATTATAATTAAAATTTCTGTCCCACCTTACATACAAATGAAGCGATAGCAAAATTTACAAAAACGATCTTCCGCTTAAAAGTCAATATTCTCTTGAGGAAACTTACTATACATTTGGATTAAGACGGATGAATTTATTTTCTTTGTCAGTGACCACTTAAACCATTGAGTCAATAAATTCTTAATTATGTACTATAATTTAATTTATGATAATGTTTAAATTTTTTCCGACGGACCTAAATGAGAGTATTACAATTTGTTGAGCGTGTGTCTTGACATTAACGATGTTTATATGAGTAACAAATATAAAATCCATGCTCAATATTACATGTCCACTGGTTCTATTAGAATAATGTTTGCGATATAATTTATACAATGATTTTAATAATAGTAATGAAGGAATGTCACTAAATTATTTTCTATTATCCCTGAAATTGTGAGTATTCCGTCTTTTCAAGTAAGTGTAACCTCGTGAATTCCATTATATTTTGGGTTAAAAAATTGTTATTGAATTAATAAATAAATATTTTGATGTTAAAAAGATTTGCATTCCTGGCCAACGTGGTATAATAGGGAAAGATAACGCTGACAGTCTAGCCGCTGGTCCAAGAAATGTGTAGGTTTTTTCTAATCTCAGGATTCCTCAAATCGACAACAATTGGGTAATAAATATACGAACTAAAATGCGTCAAATTAATTGTAGCTGTCCAAATCTCAGGCAAAGATAAATTATACTTCTAATTGATTTTTTATGTAATGAATAATCAAATGATTTGTTCAAAAAATCTTAATTGATGGGAAAAATAATTACAATGGATAATATAACAATAGTTTCTTACTAAAATGTTGTGCAACATTTCAACATTGTTATCCTACGTAAATTTTCGTGTACCATCGTTTACTAACAGGCACCAGCCAGTCTTTACTTTATAACAAAAATATTAAATCGGTAACAGCCTTCAAAAATCCAATGCACCGAATGACTGCCCTATGCAATCAGTTACCACCTCAGTTAGATTTGTTAAATTCCAATGCCATAGATATTATTTATTATCCAATAAAATCTTTCAACCAATAGTACTTAAATATCTCTTCTGTTTATATGTCCAACTGATACTTCACAATTGTTTATTTCATGTGAATTGCACAAGATTTCCAGTCGCTGAGTAGAGCTGCCAGGGAATTCCTTCCGGAGACAACATTTTGATTTCGAATACCATCTTGTATCGGTCACAGTGCAGTGGAGTCGCGAAATTTAGTGTTAACTGTGAAGTTTATACTAATCTACAATAATACCTTTACGGTGTTTCTTCTCTAAAACCGTAGAAAATTTTCTTCTATTAACACACAAAGTATTGTTCATATTAGAAAATCTTTTCTCAAAAATCACATTTTATTTAATTTCTTCTATATTTATAAATATATTTGAAATTTTATTTTTACATTTGTAACTAACCGAAATTTGAAATGCCTCGTTAATGTAAGAAAAAGTTGAAATGTAATACAGTTTTCACTGTAGTTATTGTATACGAATGATCATACTTCTAAATTCTTCTTGGTATCTACGTAATTGGACCAACGTCTGAGTAGTACCTACAAATAAATAAACTGATTATCATTTCTTCAACCGAAATAATAAGAGTTCTGAAACCCTCTAACATGTAGGTCGTTACCTACAATATTAAAGGCGCTTCTGTCGTTCCTCTGTAGCTCGGGAACGTCTTTCTGTCCGTCTGAAAGTCGACTCTCTCGACGTACTATTACCAGCTTGGGTATCAATAAAACATTCCCTGGGCTTGGCATTCTCAGCAACTCGGATATCAATAGAAGTCTCTGGATATCACACTTACTGCGTCATAGTGTAAGATACACAGTCTTTCAAACAGTTCCTGTGGAAACACCCATTGGAATTGCAACTTAATTCTACAAACATCGGTCAGGCAACTCGGATATCAATAGAAGTCTCTGGATATCACACTTACTGCGTCATAGTGTAAGATACACAGTCTTTCAAACAGTTCCTGTGGAAACACCCATTGGAATTGCAACTTAATTCTACAAACATCGGTCAGTAAGTGCGGCGGCTTCCTTTGTTCACGCACAGTTACCATCACAATTGTTGGTACGTAACCGAAGCCTAGGCGATCGTAATGCAATCTGATTAATAAATGAGCTTTTGTGTCAACCTCCATAAATTATGCTACGAAATAGTAGTATTTCCTATTATCTGCATTGAAATTCTGAAAGAAAAATAATATGCCCGTTATAAGCTTTTTGTTACATTTATAAATGCTTATTGACAAATTCGGCCCCATGTTAAACGAAATCCGAACGAGTTATTCACGCTGTCCATTAATTTGAACTCCAATTACTAACTTGGATAGCAATAATGACACAATGAAATTTTTTTATCCCAGTGCCAACCAAACGGAAAGGAGAAGTCTGAATTTACTGGTAGTTGATTTTGAAATGATTATTAAGAGTCTGATTTATTTTACAGATTTAATTCTATTGGAATTTTGATTTAGCACCAAAAAATATTAGATAATAAGATAAATATATAATTGAACATTCCATTTTTTCTCAGAGATTTGTGGGCTCGATTAAATGTGGTCGAGATTAATGCAATTTTTAAATGTTTGTATATGTTTTAGTGCTCTGGTCGAAGAGATTCGGCTAATGACTTATCAGCAGGAAAAATTTTCTCGTGTCAGTACATAGCCGATTTAGTGAACTGACATTTATAGCCGACTTCACTGTACTGTGAAAGACAATGAGGCTTCACGCCTTGAAACTTCTGGCAGATATGTCAGAAAGAATTCAAGTTCAATTGTATAAATTATTAGACGTACTTGTTGCAGTTTTATGATTGTTTTCATATTAAAACGTGGTAGCAGTTCTATAAAATTGTGTTATTGAGAATTGTTATTAAAATTATGACACCTAATTAAAAATTAATTAGCATATAAAGTCATTGCACTATAAAGATTGACAGTTGCTATGTCGTTTTTTATCGTGAAACGTATTTTTTATCATGTTTAATTCTCTTTTTCTCCCAAATAATATATATTCATTAAATCATAATAATTCAATAGAATTGGTGTGGACTGCTAAAACTCAATGAATAATTTCCAGTTTTTCAAAAGCAAATTTTCAGGTTAGAGGATAGGTTGACCGTTAAATTTTTTCTACTCTCATTTACAGATATTTATAATAATGATTCATAATGTTTATTTTGGTCCACCTTAAGCTACCGGTATTATTTTTAACTGCCCGAAGTTAAGTACCAAGGTAACTACCAAGAATATTTCTCACTCTGTTAAAGCACCGCGATTTTTTGGCTCTTAAGATATTGTCCTTATCTAATGTTCCATTAGAATTCCTGACACGATGGAGTCAGTCGTCATTGCAGAAGATATCTCGTTCATTTACATTGTAGCTGGAAACGAACATGTTTTTTGTTCTTCGTTCTGGGACTGGAAACCTCGTACAGGTAGCAGGAATTATAGTGGATGTCCGAGACGGATGGCAGCGAGTTGTGGCGATCTCTTCCATCTCACGAACTGGTGTGATATCGGCACTCCGCAGGCATTGGATTTTACTCCGTCAAGTGTTAAGGAAAACCATTCTTCATTCTGGGCGTAGTTGTTCATATCTCAGTGGAAACTTTTGGCTGAGATCTCAGAATTTCTCGTGTGGATTTTTATTTACATCGACTTCTGCTCTTCATTCCAGATCTCCCTTTTTTCTCCCAAGTCGTGAATTGAGCTGACCATCTCGTACCGAGCTAGTCTATCGATTCCCCCTCTACGGGGTAGAAAACTGCACCACGTGTCCCAACTTATCAATTCCCGGGCTGTACTGTCCCACCGGTAAGGGCCGAACTTCGTGAAAATTTCGTGGATCACCGATGCTGCTGACTGGCCTCCCTTAATCCCCAAAGCTTTGCCTCCCTGCCGCCGATTTCAGATTGCAAATTCCACTGCTACACAGCGTGACTCTTGCCGTATCTGTATATTTTCCTCTTCTTGTCACACTAATAAATAAAATAATAAATTAATTTGGATGGGGATGGAGGGGGGTGTTCGACGTTTGGGCCGTTCATTTATTCGACTATGATTATCTGTGATAAAAAAAATAGCTTTTCCTATTGCATGGCGCCAAATAAGTACGCCACATTTCACAGAAATCATATTTTGATGTTATACACTGTAAAAACTAAAAGGATTATAAATATAGATTCCAAAATATTTTTCCTATTAGAACACAGTGTTTCGTGTATATTTAGTAATTGAATGATAAGTTAACAACTCAACCCTCATTTAACATTTTACTATAGCTTCATGTTTTCAAGAAATTCGGAGGTAGCCATACTTTCAAACACATCCACAAAAATCATTTTCGTCACAGCAAAATATATTAAAGAAAAACCATAAATGCCTTTAAAAGTCGTATATTGAAATAAAATACTTAGAATACTATTAAGGTATTTAAAAAATCAAAAGTTGGTTACAATTGATTCTGAAACACATATGGCTCTCTCCGCGTTGCTGTAAACTATACATATACAATCCTTCGTGTATATATTCATTAAGATATTGGAATGGTATTATCCATTAAATGCCAAACTTTAAGACCACATCTGACATATATAGGTGGTTAGATAAATATTTTTAACTTCTCAAGCTGTGCTCAGTGATCTTTCCCGCGGGATATTTGTCAGTAATGTGGTTCTTCCTCCACATTAACGACAGTCGTCTTGTCCATGACGACTTTGTAATCCGACTCAACCTTGCTAACAACATCATGAAGGTTCAGAGTTATAGCAGTACGAAACTACCTGACGCGGTCAAAGAACTCTCGGGCAAAGATAAATGTCCCTCTGAGCGCAAATGATGCAGCTGCTTTGGCGCTGACTGCGGAAAGTCTGGCAATCCATTGCAGGGTTAATGAGCTGCCAGCCAGACACGAGGCGTCGTCTCCAACACCAACACTTTGGAAAACTACTCTAAAAACTGACTGCACACAAGAAATATAAATGAATACACAGATAGTTCGATCTTCCGGACACGAAATTAAATGATATTGGCGGTGTCTGGTGTTACGATAATTGAAAAACCAAATACAAAAATAAAATAGACATGAAGACAGCGATAAATGTCATACAGTCAATAAGAAAAAGCGTTGAAGAGAGTGAAAAATTATAGAAATAGGAAATTAGAACAATAAACCAATATTGACATTTACTTAGGGTTTCCTTTCGTGCAGATTAATAGGGATTGTCAGAAGTTTTAAGACATCAGGGCGCGTGTCCCAGCATCATGAAAACCATTCGGGATATCTAGAAGTCCCAGTATTCAATATTTTTACTATTCATTCTTTGCAAACATTTTCGTCCTTCGTTCAAACAGTTTGTATGTGGTATGAATGAATGGATGTGGTCAAATACAGATACGATACACATTGTAATTTGTTCAATCGATTTTTTGTATTAAATTATCTATAAAAATAGAATAAAAATCACAAAAAAATTGGAAATACAATCTTAATTTACGAACAGTATAATTATATCGCACGTGTATATTTTCTCCACACCAGGGTAGTAGTATTATCTCTGTGATTTAGATTAATAGAGGAATAGAGTTTCTATAGATGTTGTTAAACGTACAGTGCATTATTTCCGTTGTTGCCAAATGCATGATTATTTTTAAAAATATAGTCTTGTGGAAGAACTTTAATCAAAAATTACAAACCTACGTTCAATTTTTTTCACACCTTTATTTTTTCATAAAATTTTATTATAGTTCAAATTAATCAGTAACTAATTATTAAATTTGTTGATTTTATTTTCTTAAGTAATTTATATTAGAAATTAAGTAGAAGCTACATAGTGGCCCAACCAATCCAAAATTCTCTGGGGGAGAGGAAAAAATTAAGTACTCTAATATGGACGATTTTTTCGGGTTGGGGTCGAGGGTCAGTCCTAGAATGACTTGCAAAGAATTTAGCAACCATACATATCCTACGACATGACAACGTGGCGACAGAAAAAGTAAATCAAATGCTATTATCGTACACCAGCCTCGCCATGATAAACTACCAATCGTTGCTCCCATCAAATACGGAGCAAATTATTCATTCCAATAAAGTATAGAAATTATAACAGAAGGTAAACCTGTTCTTATTGGTCTATTCCTGACACTAAAGTATTGTTTTGTACGAAAGCTAAGTATTCATAAGCCAAACATTTTTCAAACACAGGGAGTATAAAAGTTTCTCTTCGTGGTTTTAAAGCGTCCTGATCGAGTTCCTTCCCATGTTCTTCACGAATATCATTGCTGAAGATTGATAATCCTCTCCACATACTCAAAATAATTTCGCTTTAAATTCAATGCTATCAATAATCTATTGGTTTTATTGGTTTCATTAGTAATACGCATCCCCTCCCCCGCCACGCACATTCATATGATAATGCTTAATGAAATAGCCAATAAACTGATACTATATATAAATTCAATATAAAATTTTAATACAGTATCAGAAAAATAAAAATTTTCGCATAACTCATTAAATGTAATATATATATATATATAGAATTATAACAACTAAAATCTTTATGCCAAAAGTTATCTCTAGCATTAAGATGCGTACATGATTTCCATTCCTGTATAAAGGACAGGGTAGTGACTATACAGAGACAAGACTTTACAGGCGTGTTTCCGCAGCATCCTCGCGTTCTCAATGAGGAAATATTTGTGAAATTTCAGCGCTCCTGGAACACACAAGTCGCAGAGAGGCGCTCTCAAAGGAAGACCACAACCTATGCAAAATCTGTTTACTGCTCATGGATGCTCTGAGTCGTCTTAATATAGATTCACGTTGGATTATAAACCTCTATTACAGATGTGTCGGGATAGTAGAGAGGATGTAGCGCAATGGCCGCCTTCGTAAGTAGCATCGTGAAGAAGTTACGAACTGAGGAATAAGAAAGAAATCGAAAACGCGTAAAATAGTGAATAGCGAAAACTTTATGGTTTATCAGTATCAGCGAAAAATTGTATGACTGAATTAACGGGGAGAAATGGCGACCCAAGGATATGGTTTTTAGGGGATGAAAAATTCTAAATTCTGTGGAGTGCAGATTTTAAGTCTTTTGAAGAGTTTCTCGTACTTTCTAAATAAAGAGACGGAATTGCATATTTGTGATATCGCTGGGGTGTGTAGCATTTTCCACACTAATGAGCTTGAAGTGGTTATTTACGTATTCATTCGTTTCAAATTTCGACCAACTCATTACCTCTGCCACCAAGTTCTTTATGCGGCTTCCCTTTGCTTTTTAAAAAACGTAATTTTCTCTGCGCGGCGTTTAAATAGCTCATTTCTACTGCGTAATTTTACACACATTTCTCGTATATATTCATAGCATTTTTATAACTCTAGAAGGATCCTATAAAAACTTATATACTTTTAACGCTAGTAAAATATGATCTCCGTATGATGCTATGAAACGAAAAGGCAGTCGAAGGTTTAAGTTTAATCAGTGACTCGTCAAAATACATCATGTGCCATTGAACGGTAGCAGCTAAAAATTTTACACACAGATTCGTCGTACCTTTTAGAATATAAAAGATGCTGACTGCGATATACGTTTTAAATATTCCCCAAGGGAGGGGGAAAGAAAAAGCGGTAAAGAACAAAATATTCTAAATCATATTGGTCCCGAACGTATAGCTTTGTGCGTCGTTTAAATGATTCGTAACTGTCTTTATAATATAAAATCCCAAGTTTAGTAATATATAAAATAGAAATTTCCAGATGTTTATGAGTAAATAAAATGCAGGGAATCGTAAATATAGCGTCTATGTGAGCAGGAAATATAAACGGAGGAGTAACTTTAATTCTTTTGAAACAGCACATTATACATATCACCGAGACATATTATTAAGTATTAGTGTGTAGGTTTTAAATTTCCATGTTTTTCCCACAGACGCCATTGTGTTTCATTCAATAATTTATGTATTCTTTCCCCAGAACTTGGGAATAAAACTATTATCCATAATCAAGTTAGACAGTGAATTAATTTTATAGTGGGCCTATAAAACTATATTTGGTGTATGCAACTAACTGCACTTCAAATGTCTGAAAATAAAATTACTTTTATTTTACACTTTACACAGAATTTATTCCTTCTCCAGTCTAATATTGATTGGGATACATAAATATCCAAGCATAGCCGACTATCGACACCTACATTATATTACTAATGAGTAATTTTTCATTTTAATAACTTGATGTTACAAGATTCTGTTTAATTGCTATTCATAGAAGTTACATTATAAATTACCAAGTTTCTTGCACATCTCGTGGGCCTCAACAGGTGGGGTAAACTAATTGACTGAAGCCCACACAAGACGTCAACAAAAAAATCGTAGACGAAAAGTATTAAAAAGAAAGTAGCACGTTATGGATATTGTCAAGTGCGTTTGTATTGTTTTGGACTTTAATTGTACAGTTATTCAATTTAATTTGAACAACTTCCGAAATCATTGTGACATGACAATTACTTTCCATATATCTAAAATGTTAGTATTGTTAAAATCAAAAGTGTGATGCCATACTTTCAACCAATATACATAAATAATTCTTGATAAAATGTTGGTAGCCAATAATTTGGTATGCAGTTGTATTATATGCTCATGTGCATATGAAATAATCCATAATAACCTCATGCGTGTGATTTTCAGGCGAAGGGAACGATGCGCACGTAACTCGCTTTCCTACAAAATAATTTTGGACAAAGTCACTGTATGTCATGTATAGTTGCCGTAGAAAATTTAACTTACTTATTATGACGTAACTCGCTGGGATGATCGTTCCGTTGGTTCGTGGGACAACTTGAGGTGATTTTGGGCGTCGGATCGGAGATTACAAAACGTCGGATAAAAAAATAAGTAAAATACTTTACTAAACTGGTTTTTCTTAGAAATCGTAGATGATTACTTAAAGGACTAACAATAGTTTCGAATACTGTATTGAATAGGAATCTGCCCATACTTTGTGGTCGCAGATCCTCTAGCCTTGGGTTTAACGACACTCCTCTTTAATTAATTCATGTTTCGGGATACTCGACAACCGTCTGCCCAATCAGTTCCCACAGGAAGCCACGAGTTCCCAGAATTTTCACTGGATTTGCGGATAGAGTAGAAAAACGAGAATCACGACCGGTAGATGCGGGAAATGAGAGACGTTAGAAAAGGCAAAAGGAAAGGGACAGAGAATCAAGGAAGGAAGGAAGGAAGGAAGGTCGGTCATGCCCCCTAATCTTCACACGAGATCGGGAATGGGCATGTGATGGACTATTTGTACCATCGCTTAAGACCCCGCCCACTTTTTTTCTCTAAACGTATTGAGTCCCTTCTCAAGACTGAGAAACAGAAACAGAACCGAATGAAAATGAGTGGACAATTATTTGCTCATAGTGCTCTCTCCTTAAAGGGTTTTAGGTAAGACAAGTTGACCGTCAACCACGTAAGTCCTTTTTTGTCGTCTTTGGGTAGTTCATTTCTTCCACCTCATTCAGGGGGTGCGAAACTCGAGGAAACCTTAGTAGAACACCAGCGCCCAAAAGGAAGGACAAAATATGTTTGAACCATTAATAAATGTTCAGAAAAACAACTAGTTTTATGTTTTCCTCTAGGTTCCTTATACGTGTTGGTATATATATTTTTGTTTTGTTTTGAGTAGCAAACTATTCATAGTACGTTTGAATAGTATCTTTTTAAAACAATTTATTTACACATACATATATGTTTTCCTGTTCATCGCATAAATTTCAGCCATGTTTAAAAGTTACATTGACTGTCCGAAAATATATCGAGTTGTGGGGTCGTAGTATCACCTTTTCATGTCTGAACTGGTTAAAGAGGCCGCTGGTCGAAAGTTCCGATAGTAATAATAGACAACACCATATGCCCAATATCTGCGATCCCGCAGCATACGCCAACGACGACCGGCCGAAGTACCTTTATTTATGTAACCTTAGGTTAAAACCAGAGGATCTTCGTTTACTTTTCTTTTATAAAATATACAGCATTCTCATCGGCTACTTTGTCTTCAAATATGTTTTAAAAATAGTGAATTTCTTCGGATGGGTATGAAGGAATATGTAATGGTGAATGGTCAAAATTATTTACGGTTTCACAGATTATCACTAACTTCATTTTATATTCCGTACATACTTCTATATTAAAATATTTTCTTATGTCATTCGCATACATTATTTGAAGGAAAAACATAAACAAAAATTTATAATGAAGTAAAAAGTTCTCTTCTACTGCGCATAAGAAGTTCATTCCATTTTAACGTCAATGCTCAACAGACGTCAATAATTTACGATGGTGATTGAACCAGCTGAAACATGTCCTGTTTAAATTGCTACGAGTATTATAAGTCTTATTGAATAATCGACCTTCTCGTGTCTTCCAAATTAATTAACAATGTACAATGTGTGTTTTATACGTCTTCTAGGATGGATTTCTATGATAGTTTTACTTGCATTACACAAAGTCAACTATAAAATATCAACCATTCAGATTTACAATGTCCAAACCACTTCATTCTAAAACACATATCTTTTAAAATGCTGAAACGTAATAGTATGTTATAGAGAGAATAGTATATATATTTTTAAAATTCGATCTCTTGACGCTATGAAAATATTAATGTTGCATATGATATACCAAACACTAATCTTTACAAAGTACCATGTAATTCAATAATTTGTAGTTGAGACTTGTTCAAGTCTACACAATAGGATGGAGAAATTTTGCCCGGGTCTCGATTCGATTAGGTTAACTCAGTGGTTAATGAACACCCGTAGTAAGGGGAGGTCCCGTGTTCGATTCTCGGATTGGTCGTGATTTTACCACTTTTATCAAATTAAATTTCTTAATAAGTAATCCGAATGCAACAAACAAAAAAAATCAAATTCGAAAATATTTTTAAGTCGCAAAACAATATCAAATAAAATGTTTCATATCAATCGTTCAATCAGATAAAGAAACAAAACAGACATAAAATAGCCAAATTACTTGCTTAACATGTATGTTAACAATATTATACCACGGAACCAGTCAATATACCCATTTCTCTTCGTATTTAGTTGGACTATTTGAGGCTAACAATGAAGAACTATTGTGTGTCGAAATGAGAAAATACTCAAATTCAATTGTTTTCAATTTGAGCGTTTCTGTTCAGACTCTTAAACAGATCCAATCTTTTAAAGTGGTGGGATGCCCCAGGGAAATCACTTTTAACAACAAACCACGGCCAAGGAGTAGTAGCACTGCTAACACGTAATACTAGATTTCAAGAAAGATCTCTTAAAATTCCACTCACGATGATTGGTTAGTTAAATAACCAGCCAGAGTCTACGCTTTTTTAATTAAAATTCGTTTAAAATAAAAAAGGGTATTTAAGTAGCTTTCCGCGCTACAATTGTATTGCAACTAAGTATATATTTTAAAGGAACTATAAAAATATATATGCAAATGTCAAAAGTTGAATCATTTAACTTTTTCCTAGAGGTGTAATTCACTCTATACGATAACTAACATTCAAAACACGTGGACATAAATTAATTCTTATTCAATTCAAAAACAGTAGAATTCACTACGATTGCTCGACAAAGCTGCTTGTCCAGCCCTTCATTTCAAGCGTTGTTACGTGGATTCGAGATCGCACCCCACACTAGAAATAACATACCTTCACATTTTAACCGGACTATACTTATTTCAGTTGAACAATTATTAATATCTATAATAGTCTGTTTAAAATTGTATTTAGGTGGGCCCTTCAAAGTTTTTAATATGCTTTCGCCTATATTGGTAGTCCTGTAACCACTTTAAATTAAAGATACCCTTAAAATATATTCACACAGTGAACATAAACAATTTTCTATATTCAATTTATGGTATTTCAATTAAATAACGTTAACAAAGACCCATGGTTTAGGAAATTGAACTTTTATGTTCTGTAAAAGTAAAACCATGTATTGCAATCCCTGTAGTTTTTAGTGGATACGGGTTTACATTCATGAAGCTGTTATTTAAAGGGGCTATTGTTGGCATTATTAAGTTTTCACATTTATTGAGTATCTGAAAAAATATATAAAGCATATTAACCAGTCTTATTCATTCAGTAATTAAATTTCGTATAATTTCAGAAGGCTAAAATTAAATAAACAAATAATTTGGAGTACTATGACTCAAAAATGTTTACTTTTCTGTAAATCTATTCGATATATCTTCATAGTGCTGTTGCGTTCATTAAATCGCTCTAATTGGCCTCAGAAAATAGCATAACGAAACTGTCGAATGTTTTATGTAAAATTAAAGTACATGGTTTCAGATAGAAAAATGTTTTACTATATATTTTCACTGTTCTGACGGGTAGTAATAGAAGTAGAATTAACATTATTTGAACGAAGATATATGATGATTTAATAGTAGGAATAATAATAGAAAAAATGTACAAAAATAATATGCAACGAATTAAACAAAATAATGAAAGGAACTATAAAAACATTATTTCCTTGCTACTTGTATATTTAATCCCGAACAGAGAATCAAACTCGCCATTCAGGTAATGTAAAATCATGTATAAATTGAGCATAAGTTTAATTTGACAAAAGAGTTTATTATTAATACGATCAGAAATGTAACAGATACTATTTGTATCAGTTTTTCATTAATTGATAAACCATCGGATTTGTAAGATTTCTTACATTAATTTGGCATAATATTAAAGGTAAATAATTACTAACTGTTTTCTCAAACTGAAATTTTCTGGAAGGATTCTCAAGTTTCATTACAACCATCCACCATTTCAATATGTGTTATGCTTGACTAAGCGGTTCATCTTTTCGAACCAGGATTCCTTAATAATAACTTAAACATACTTGATGACTAAATAAATATAAACAAAAAAACTGCACAAAATTAAATTTCATATCAATATGCATGAACAATTCTCTGGTTTTGAACCGGGTAAGTATAGAATTTAAACACAAGGTTTCAATGGCTTGCTCTGCCATCTTATTCAGGTGAACTGAAGAAGATGGCAGAGCAAGCCATTGAACCTTTGTGTTTAAATTCTATACTTACCCGGTTGAAAACCCGAGAATTGTTCATGCATAATATACACCGGGAAAGCCCACGTTCTTTCATATCAATACTTAGTCACGCCTACTGTTTTTTACCAATCTTATCACTTTTCCGTTTATAATTAATGTGCCATTTAAATTAATTGAATTGTTAAAATCATACATTAGTATAATCTGTCACACAATTAATTATTTATCTTTTATAGTAAAAGCTGCAAAGGGTCTATCAATATTTAGGATAAATTTATTGTAATAAAGGAACTTCCTGTAAAGACTGCAATGTCTTTTACTTATGACCAACAAAGAGAGTATTAAAAACTTACCTGAATGAGCATGTTTTGAATTTGGAAAAAACTAGTGACGAAACATTGAGTTCTTAGTAAATATATCAACTTAAATTTATTTTTTTCATATTGGGACATATTTAATGACGTTAAACTGCTAGAATTACCGGCGGGCAGAAATCTGCTTACAACACAAGAATGAGGACAAGATTCACTAACCAAATCAGAGAAATGAAGAAATGTGGTCTGTTGTCAGGGCGCCAGGAAATGGATATATACTGCACACCAACGCCGTTAATCTGGTCCTGGCATCCTGGACTCCAAAGGAAGACCTCATCTTCTCACAATGGAAATCTATGGCTTTAATATCAGTGAATGCGTATATTGAGAACATTACTTTGGTTATATATTAGTATAATTTATTTAGTTAATTCAAATGCTTTAACATGTTCGGTGACACCAACGTGAACTTCAGTAACGATTGATAAAATAATTTGTACAATAAATAAAAATTCTTCTTCTAGTAATTTTGTACCAATGTCTATAGAACCATATTTTTTAAATGAAAATCACACATATTCCTGTCTATAAAATATAATCATTTTTATACCGCTATTTGTCAAAAACTATCATTACTCTTGGCATTAGTATTTATGTGACTCCTGTCGTAAGAGTCAGAAAATGCAGCATCGCACTCTAAAATCGAGCAAACGAGGGTAATGTAAGACAATGCACGAGAGTCACTAGTTTAGTTGAATATCTCATCGAGAATTGCATTGGTTTCCTCTATTTAGAGACCACAGTCTAGCAGCTTGCTGATGTTTAGTAATCTGAGACAGAGGAATCCTCCAAGTTTGTTAGACAGTGGTTCCTTTCTTCACGACATAATCATTATACAGTTTTCCCGAATTTAGTTGTCTCCTACTTTCAAACAGCCAAACATCTGCTCTTTGCAGATATCAATTTCATCCAAGTAGCCATCACGTCCTTTATTGTGTTTTTCAATTTCCTCTTCAATTCCCTCACCTCTCTAGAAGCGGTCCCAATCCAGTTTGGACTTCTCAAGAGTACCTATGTTTTCCTTCTTACCCGTTATATGACCCTAAATGGAAGACAAACCACCTGGAGATTTTCCTTTGGTAAGAACAACAGAATTGCTATTACTTGAGGCTTTTGCTGCTGCTGAGACTTAAGCTTCTACTGTGGTGGCTGACATTGTTACCTTCCTTTCCTCATCAGAAAATTCATAAACTTCAGTTATAATGTTTTTTTAATGTAGTTTGTTTTCATTTTCCTGATTAATTTTACAGTTTTCATCAGATATAATGATTAAACTTCCATTTGGAATATTTGACTTTGTTTTTATGTTTGTTCCAGTGTCCGTGAAATCAGATCACAATGAATCTACTTTCTTTTTCTCTTCCTCTTCTTACAATATTGACTGATGCTCTTCCATCATCCTTTTATCAATACATTAATATTCTTATGATAAACGTACCTTTTTCCTCTCTTTCTAAAATGTTTTCTCACCACTTGTTTCATCATCACCAGCACTAATTGCACTTCCTTCTTCACTATTTGATTCAACTTCAAAGGCAGAAATGCTTTCAGACCACAACTCTCTCTTCGCTAGTTGGAAGTTCTCTTTCATCCATTATAACTCTGATCCGTTTCTCAGACTTGTTAACAATGCAGCAGCCTCATGATTTCATTTCTGTTCAACAGCGTTTCTAAGAACTTTTACTCATCTGGAAGCGCTTTGACATAGTCTCGTTCCCCGACTTCACGGTAAATTA
Source organism: Eucriotettix oculatus (assembly GCA_034510155.1). Taxonomy (NCBI): domain Eukaryota; kingdom Metazoa; phylum Arthropoda; class Insecta; order Orthoptera; family Tetrigidae; genus Eucriotettix; species Eucriotettix oculatus. The sequence continues at coordinate 91,688,746 of CM067376.1, forward strand.
GCAAATAGACAATTTTTTAAATTTATATTGAATTGATGCACTCTTTATGTAGGACAAGCATAATAAAGGACCCAGAGCGCTGGCCTCTAAATTACCAAAGACACAATACATTAGTAGGATAGTGTGTCCGAAACGCAAACCCTTTAACTCATATTTCTTACAAATTCCCGTATTCATATTATTAATAGAATTTTCTTTATTCATATAGTGAATATCAAAGATTTTAAAGAAATGTTTCCCAAATTTCCTGTTTTCTTGAAAAGTTTGTTTTTAATATAGTCATGTGAAATGATTTACTTTACACAAATAGATTTGGAACTTTAAAGAAAACTGAGGAGGTTATCTGGTTAACAGATTTCAAGCGAAGACATTCTTAGCTTTTGCCATAAAGCTGCCCACCAAAAGTTTATTATGGCCGCGAAGTCAGTCCTGATTTTTAAATAAAATTGTAGAAAAATGTAATAGAGTACACTTTTTTAATTGATCTGATTTTTACATGGATGTATTGCAAATACTGCAAGCGAAAGATGATAGAAATTAGGACTATAAAAAAGTACTACTATTTCATTTAATTTATATTTACTGACTTGTATTATACAATTTATACCTTTGATTAAATTGAAAGTTAATTAATGAATGCAATTATTTTAAAAGGTGCGGGCGTCCACTAACCTCTGATCCCACAAAGTGGCCCTCGAGTCAAAACAATTTCCTACCGCTGCCATAAAGCTGTGTTTACTACAGTTGACAGGATACGACTTCAGGCTATTAATTTTTACTTGATGCATTACTCACGGTTCAAGTCTCAAATATTGCTATTCAATTTATTTGTTATTTCATAGCTCTGCCATTTGACAACAAACGTTTTGTTTATCTACAGTTAACTTGCCCCGTATGAAAAGCAGTATTACTTTCAGTTCTAACTTTTTCAAATGGTGAATAATAATTGTAATACAGTCTCAAGGTTATTTGAAACTTCAAAGAGAAACCATTCAATGGTTTTCTCTAAAAGGCAAACCTAATTAAAAGCAGGTTTTGGAACGTTCGCACAATTCTCAAAATGGCGGACGCAGATTGATGTTTCTAAATTTAACTTGCGTCTTTATTTAACATAAATTTAGTCCCGTTGGAATCCTAACAACCGTTTTATAGGCAAACAGTGTGACAGACCAAAATATACATTATATTGATTTCGTAATCCCCACATTTAAATTCTTAACAGATATCCTATGTAATTTCTTTTAATCATCCCTTTATTTCTGATCACAATTTAGTGTTGAACCCCACTACGCGTACCTTAGTGATAAGGAGCACCATCATTAAGTCGTTATTACCATTATAGCTGGCATATGAACTTTTTTTCTGCGACATCATTTATCATCAATTATCATTTTGTTTTGTATGTATTCTGATATCTGATAAAATTACGCACTTTGTGTTATGATTTACATTTGAATTTTTTACAATTGTCTCTTTGCTCCAATCTGCACAATTTGTTTTATATAATTCACAAAATAAAAGATGTTTATATTTATGGCAATAAAACTAATTATTCAAACGAAATTTAATAATTTATTCCATCATTACATTGTTTTCCTAAAATCAGGTATTTCTTGTACCTGAACGACAGCAAAATACTGCAGTAGAAGAAGATTATCACAACATATTATCATATTTATTATACAGGTTACAAATAGCCACTAAATGTGGGGGCATTATACATTTATGAATTATAAACGTTATAATTAGTCGGGCTGACACTGACAGAAACTATAGTATCTCATAACCATGATAAATTTTTTCCACGTTTACAAATTCTCTGAGAGTCTTCACTATTAATGGCTGTCAAACAAATAAAAATCGATGTAGCGTTTTCAAACATAGCTTTATAAGGTTGCTACTTCAGAGCAGTTTTGTTTTAGAGACCATTTGAACTGCTGGAACTACCATTCTAAAATAAAATATTTATAACCTATGTATAGATAAAATTATAAATTTAATGGAACGCAATGAAAATACCTCGACCCGACCGAGAATTCCATCGGTTTTCAGACCGATAAATGTGTGTCAACCCTGATCCTCTAATTCAGTTTCATAACCTTCAAGGTTGAACTCCGTTTAAAAGCATTTCCTCTGTTCTTGAATTGAAATCATTGCACTTATGATCACTTTACATACAATACATATTCTTCATTGAAGCCCTGAAATTAAGCCACGAAGAATGTGATTTAGTAGCCCCCCATCCCCCCCCCCCCAATAGTAGGTGAACCTGAGCTTATATCTCAACAATTGAAGGAGAAATCTCGGACCGGACGATGAGTCGACTCGGATAGCTTAATCAGTTAAGAGCTAAGGTCCCGGTGTTCATTCCTATCCCAACCGAGATTATTCCATTCTCAACCGTTAATTCTGTTTCATGCCCTTTAAGGCGTTCTATCTTAATTTTATTTAATTATATAAAGGCCGACGATGAAATATACTTTTTTTTATTTGTAAGTGGACAGATTATATTATGCTAGTTCAAGAAATGAAATAGATTGAGGGTGCATTCTTCTACCTCGTACCTTCTTTGCTGTCGTGTACTTTCACTGATACTAGGAATTTTTCTCCGCAATTCATAAATTATTCTATCCACGTAAGACATTTCACGTGATTAATCTATGTCATACTGTAATGGTTTAATTAGTTCTGGATTAAAGATTTGTCAATATTTGTATTACATTTAATCATTTTAAAGCAGTTTTCCACTTTGAAGTTGAGACGAACATAATGAAACAAAACACGAAACAAGCAATCTTCTGACGGAGATAGCTCTTACAGGTCCCGAGGTGCTAATTTCGTTGTGAGCATGAGGCAGGAAGACAGGAAGGATGTTCTGAGATTGGAAAGCCGATAGACAGAACTAGATTGAAATTAAATTCCTGGTCAATAGTTCTATAGGCGAATTCGTAGAAGAGACGGTGGAACTAAGGTCACTTATTTCAAAGAAATGGCCAAATGATATTTTTCATTTCATTTCATAGCAGGTTCTGCCTTAAAATATACAAATCTTGAATAATTGTTATGTAAATTCTGTTTTTTAACAAAACTCATATTCTTTTTCTGCGCAATGACTTCGGTTGAGAAAAACAAAGAGTTACTTTCACATATGAAAAGTTATCTTCCACAAGCAACACATGTAAAAATATCTGTGAGTTCATACTCTTTCAGAAAGCAAAAATTAAACTATCATAAGATTTCAACACTAATTCGTCTTATTTTGAGTCGTAGAATTATATTTCAATCTTTAAAATAATGGACGATACGGTTTTAAAACAAGAGGAAATGTGGTAGATTTTTGTGTGTGCGTATATTATATAAAAGAATTGATTAGTGATAAATAGAATTTTTTTAGGATAACGAAACATTTGAGCAGCACTAACACCGAACTCGGAGTAGTAGAAACAAATCAGAGGAGAATGGAGATTCGTGTATTTTTCTTTGAGTAACATCCACATATACATTCAATACAAACACTATAGTACTCGTTCGTACTATAGTCCAGTCAATGAATACAAAAAAAATGGAATTAATTGCGAAAGGTCCGGTTTTTATTGTTCTGTGATATGTTGTAGGGATAGCACCACTAGTAAAAATCCAAGATTATAGAATCTGAGACCTGTGGAAACAGAGTGAAAACATTGAAATATTCCCACTAAAAGTTCATACCTATAGCTTTTCTTCTACGAGCTATACCTTTCTAATTACGAATCTTAGATTACGTACCTGAAGCGAATGATTACGTACCTCACACGACTATTTGAAATATCTATTAACAATTCTTATGTTCCAGACAATTGGAGAAAGGCGATTGTAGTTCCACTATTTAAATCGGGTGTGCGATCGGAAACCAGTAATTACAGGCCGATTAGCCTAACATCTGTGATATGCAAGCAATTTGAACGCTTGATAGGTGAATATTTGCGTAAACACTGGGACGAGAGGGAGTGGATTTACAGTGGGCAACATAGTTTCAAATCTGGATTCTCTTGTGAGAGCGAGCTGGCAACGGTCTGCCAATTTCTGTCGGACGGGGTTGACAAGGCAGATAGAATAGATGCTACAATTATTTATTTTTCTAAAGCTTTCAATCTATTATTAAGTAATTAAGTAATCAACGATCGAAAGTTATTATTTCTTAGGGAGTTATCTCTCTGCCAACGATAGGTTAATTACGGCGCGAATCCTGCTGCAACAATAGATGGAGTGAGAATACTCCCTCACTCTCTCTCCCAAAATTACGCTTATAATAACATAGTAAGTCGGGTGAATAATACAGGAACGCTTAATAAGACTCACAGTCGGTTTTCATGGATTTATAAATATTTATATTAATATCTTATAAACTCTGAAATATATCTAAATGAAACATCTAAGAAATATTTAAGTTAAATTTCCTAGTTTAAACCCTCAAATTTTGTATGAAATCCATTGAGCCGTTTTGGAGCCTATTCGAAACAAACTTCAAGATAGCCAGATTTAAATTGGGGCAATAAGTGAGCGAGATCGCAGGTAAAGGGTTTAGGGCGATATACTTTATAAACAGGGTCTTGATGAAAATCACGAGAAAAACCAAGATTTCTGCTTACAAAACGCCGGTCAGATCAGCTTTAGAATATTGGGTAATATGCTGGGATCCATATAGAAATGAACACACTCTAGTGTTAGAAAAAAATAGGAAAACGGTCTGAAAAATGTTAGGGGATCGATTCGCGAACATTACCCATGATAATTTGGAAGATCTTGGTAATAGGAGGAAACATGCGACGCTTTTCGCTATATACAGCGTGTAACAGATTGACTTATCAAAGTATTTGGCTGGAAGTAGAGGTTGTTATGGTGAACATTTGTCACTAAGCAACCCGTGGCCGGGAGTGAAAAATGGAGTCTTGAGCTCTTGGTATTGTCATGATACACCCGTAAGTTCTGCGAACGTGAAATACCCTCCATAACGGGTTGTTTTTAAATTAACTGGAGCCTGTCGGTATTCTTGGAGCGCTGCTGATGTGCGATAACTACTGCAGAAAACTGAACACTGACTCGAGTAGACTACCTGAAGCATGACAATACTGCAGATAACAGTGACTCGGGTAGACTAGCTAGTTTTAGTTTTCCAACCACAACTTAAAGTAATATTTTTTCATGAATAAACGCATAAATGAACTTTTAGTTAATTTTTCTCCTCTACAAAATAGGAAATAACCATCTCTTCTCTCAAATTCACCTGAAAGGTGCAGAAATAAAAATGTAAAAAGTGGGAAACTTGGATTTTTTCTAGTGATACTAGCCCCTACAACATATCCCAGAATAATAAACACCGGACATTTTGCAATGAATTATGACAAATTGACTGGACTACAAGCAGATCCGGTCGTTTCCGGCCAACTCTTCCTCAATATCGTAATTTGACACTTTTAGGGCGCCAGGTATTTTTCCATAAAAACGCCAAACGATGATTTCAAGTTTAATTTTATTCAGAGCATGAAAATTGGTAATCTACAGGGTGTGGTCACTCATTCATCCTTCGCTAACAACTCTCAATATTCTTTAACGTAAACTAATAAAGCACTTAACGATACTTCCCCGCGTATTCAGGGGGCCTGGAATGGTAAAATTTCAAATATCTGACCCTCTCGCTGATGGTTTAATCACGTGCTCGCAAAGAGAGTACTGTCGAATTAAATACTGTAGCGGGATAATATAAATACGGTGACCATATTATTTTCTGCCGATTCCCTGACAGCTTTATCGCGGGGGGAGGGGGAAGGAGATGCAACGTTGGAAAGGGCACAAAGTCTCCTTACTGTGTTATCATAAGCGTAATTTTGGCAGCGTGAAAGAGAAAGCGAGAATTCTCACTCCATCCATTGTTGCAGCAGGAGTTTTGATTGGAGATCACGGCATTGTTGTTGAGACAGCATTGTTATTTAAGATACTGTTCTCACTTTAGCCCAGCAATAGATTTATATAAAAAAAACAACTTCCAAACCTATCTCACACAAAAAAAAAGAGAATCCATCACTCCCCCACAACAACAAAAAATGTGGACACCCTTCCCTTCTCGATAAAAAAAAAGAGAATCCTTCAATATCCAAACCACTCCCCCTCGTCAAAAAAAAGAGGACCCAAAATATCCCCATACCTAAAAACTCTGAACCTACAGGACCTCCGACGCCAATCCGCAGACAGCTGACCACCTTTTCCACGGCCAAACACAACAAGAAGCCAAGAAAGAAGAGCCATAACAACAAAATCTAACAGCGGGCTGTAGAGGCCATCGTGCCTAATCAGCCAGCGTGTGTCAGATTGGCACACGCAAATTCCAACAAACTAACTAACTAACTTTAGTTTTAGCTCCACGCAAAATAGATTGTTAGACATAACCTAAATATCTGTCCTAACAGGGATAAATAAAACTGGAACACTTTCGAATATTTGAATAACTTTGCCCTGCCTAATTTGGCGTCACCGAACCTCGATTCCAGGTAAGCCACTCTTTCACTCTTTCCTTTCTACGAAATTGATTTAATTATTTGACAGTAACATCTTTACTAGAAACTCAAGTGTTTTTGATTGTCTTCACGTGCGTGGGGACCAGCCCCGCCCCGCTGGTCCCTGCATGGCGGTCAACCAGATCTACCACCGCCTCTGCTCTATTGCATAGACCGCCGGGCTAGCCCCGACGTCTTGCAGCCCTCCGCAGGGGTGACGAGACCAGAGGCTGGTTACCGCTCCAGGTTGCCCTGGAGCCTGAAACCCAAGACCTCGGCCTCATCACCAATGGAATGGGCGCTGAGCTCTGAACTGGGGCCCTTATATACCCACTAAAACAATACTTAACACATCTCCACGGTTTCCAAGAATACGTCACGAGCAGACGACAACTGACTCACAGATAATAGTTACATAAAAACGCTTTCATAAATTTGTGTTATAGGGAATACTGTGAACCGAAACTCACGTGAAATTATATAAGAATGTATATGAAACGTAATGTAATGTTCCACTAAAGTGACCTTGTGTAGAAGCGGAAACTCAAATTTATTAATCCTAAAACAGTAGTAATAGTAAAACATATCTTTATTGTCAGAGATTAAAGTTAGTGACGTCATAAATTTGAGAACATGATATCTAAAATTTCAGTTTTCTGCTACGTGTATTAAATTTTGTGTCGAAATTGACATTTTATTAATATTTTAGTAACGTTTAATATACTAAATGGACTCTATAACTCTTAAACTCATTATAGAGCAATTTCAACCAAATTTGATGATCTTATGACTTATAAAAATTTTGGGTGAAACGCCTCTACCGTCACAACAATTTATAACGGAAGGGGTGACACATAAAAGGTATGTGAAAACCCACAGTCAGTATAGGCAAATGAATAGGTTTAGAAATTGATTAGTTACAATCTGCTCGGAAAACGGGGGCGGATGGCCACATTAATATAACTGAATCCCCGGGCACCCTGCTATACCAATAAATATAACTGAAATATCTGTCTGTCTGGAAGTTTGCCTCCAATAGGCTCCTAAACGGATCGACGGATTTCAATTTGTCCAAGTTCTGCTGTGAACTAATTTTCCTGGTTATAAATACGATAACACATTTTTAATGTAATTCTATGCATAATTTTTTTGTGGAACTAGTAGACGAGATAAGCAAAAGTTATGATTGATTCACTATACTTAAGCATCAATTAAACGAACAAGATTTTTGTAGGTTATATATCATGTAGAATGTTAGTATGCTTATTTGTTGGAGGTTGTTGACACGAAACCAGATATTTCAATTTTCAAGCGCCTAACCCTTTTTCATGTTGATGTTTTATGAATCTACATAAGCGTCTCATCTTCAAAGGATGTAAGCATCCCGGAAGATAATTATATATATAAAGAATAAGAAGTATAAAATTGGTCATCTGAATTCAACACTTTATTAAAAATCCGCCATCACTATTTTCAGAAGAAACTTTATTATTATTTTTGAGACATCATTTAAAAGTACAAGAGAATATTTAAATACGGGGTAGTATGTCAACTTATTTATTAATATATTACATACTAGTAATTAATAAAAATCTATGCAAAATTTATGGATAAAAATTTTTTACATTCTCATAATGTTTGTATTTTTGTATTTCTATTTGAGTTTCTAGAAATATTATAACTGGCTTGTCAAGTTAAGATGAATTGTCTTTGAAAACTCATGATTTTAACTACGTTATAAATGAGGTCAAAAACAGATAATATAATTTGTAATTATATTTATTTAGTGTCACTTATCGACATGTTTATATCCAGATATAGACCCCTGCCAGATAAAAATTACGATATATAACTGTAAAAAGACACTAGAAGACAGTTAAAGAAATAAAATAATAAAGATATATAGCGTAAGTTTTGAAGATTACACATCGTGGAACAAGACACAATAAATCCTGCTCAACAAGTCGATGTCGGAAACTAAATGGGATTTGTTAATTGGTGTATTTATCCAAAATATGTGTATTATCTCTGTGAAAAGTATGGCTGATGTCTAAAATATGTTTGGAAATGACAGATTTTTTATCACTTGGAAACTTAGTATCACATCTATGATGCGTAATTCTGTTACTGACGGCTATTTTGGTTTTGCCTATGTATAAAGATAAATAGTTATTGCATTTCAATTATTAATCTACATTGTGTATTTCAAGTTTTACATAATACTGTATATTTTATGTGTGGTTTTTCTGATGAGCTCAATATTACAGCTTGCGAATAGTTGTGTTTGTGAATTGTGTATAGGTTGGTGGAATGGCGTGTGATAGAACTTGTTTGCTCATGTAGAATTATCTACCTGAAATGTACTTATATGGCCGCAGATATATGGCACATATTGCTGTATATTCACACCGCAAGTCCTTATAATGAGGTACGTAGAGTAATTGGCCTTGATGGTGAATCAGCCCTTTATAGTTTCATGAACTTTCACATAGCAAGAAACTTTGGCAACGTTACGCGCATAATATTATCTATGAAACTGGAGGTAGTTGCGTTTCGCGTAGGTTGACTAGCTTGGGTTTGATATTTAATGCCATGGGAGGGGGATTAATCCAGAGAATACGTCTATTGTCGATTTTGCAGTTGAAGCACTTGAATTCTGAGAAGGAATATTAACCCTCAACAAAGCGTCTAGTGACGGAATAACAATGATCGCAGGAATAAATGTTAATAAAATTTCAGGGAGAGTATAAATTATTCGGCTCGACTTGAATTAAAGACAAAATAATGAATTTCTCTTTAGATATATACAAGGGATAGTGATAATACAAAGTATAGAAATTATACGATAGTCTGATTTGCCAAACAGCCACGATGGAATTACAAGCAACTATATAATAATGAATAGTAGTTGCCGGTACACATAGTTACTTACTTAATTCAAGTGTGTTTATTTCATTATTTACTCTTGAGTTAAACTAATGACACAATTAACTATTATTTCATGGTGAATACTAAATCTATTATAATATTATCATTTCGTATAGTTGGGAAATAAAAATGTTTATGCATCCATGAACTCCGCAATATTGCAGATATCATGTGACTTGTACACATGTTGTCCCTACATTGTTATTCGTAATGGTGCTATCTTGTGGTAGTTGATAAAATAATTTTAAAAACTACTATTTACTCACATATTCATTTTTGTGAGCACCACTTTTGGATCTCTCTGTATTATAAGTAATTACAATTGCTCCTAAAGGGGTAGGTACTTATTACTAAACTTTCATTAGATTATTGTTACAATGGCTTTTCATCCTATCAATATTTATAATTATTTAACTAAATACATTATTGAAATGTTGTATTTTAACGTCTGATTTTGTAACAATAAGTAAAAATTTCCGACCAATTTCCGACTTTATACTTATTTATAACGAATTTCCAAAGAGGAAAAACGTTTCAGTATTTATTTGTACCTTCATAAGGTTATTATACTGTGAAACCACAATTGTGGCGATGTTCATAAATATTGCAGTATTTAAAATGTTTTAAATGATGTATTGATTATTAGGTGAGTGTTCTCATTTGTTGTACTTTGTTTACTTATATATTAGTACTACAAAATATGTAAATTGTTTTGGTTTTCCATGTTAACAAGTGGTTTATTGTTGTTTCTCCACAGGATAATAACCTGAAGAAGGAACAAATAAGTACCGAAACGATATGTTCTTCCTCCTTGGAAATTTGTTATAAATAAAAATAAAGACTGAAATTGGTCGGAAATTTTTACTTATTGAATACATTATTGTCAAGAAAACTAAGATATTTGTTTCTTGCCCATTACGTTAAATAGTCATCGCCGTTCAGTTACTGTAGACTCTTATAAATTGCAATAATTGTTTAGTGTCTTATAATAGATTTTCTAGTTATCGACGATGAGATGTGTTACATAACGATAACTTTTAATGACCCAAAAAATTTCATGTTTGGTTGGAGCGAAATAGTGAAAACATTCCCCGTTTCAAACACTAATCAATAAATGTTGCCTTTTTCCGATTTCTGGTATTATATTCACCCTTCGTGTTTCAGTCTATGTCGTCTTTTTTATACTGCTTTCATCTTGCGCAGAATCTTTTCAATCGGAATAAAAGGAATTTTAAATCCAGACCAATCTCTTTCATGATCGCACCAAAGGACTGTTATCCGTTTTACAGCCACTAAATGCGAGGTAACAGTATAATATTTTATATAAATCCTAATTCCTTTCTCCTTATTTTTGATGGAACAGGAACAAAGTTGATGAAAGGACTGAAAAGTTCAAACCATACACCATCAACCAACTCGTATATATTGGAACGCCGAAGAACAGAAACTGTTATGCAGAAATTTATTTTCTCTAATTTCATTATGCTCTCTTTAAGGAAAACAATTGAACTATCACGAGACATGATTCTGAAATTTAATGGCATTCATATGTTTCGTAAACCACCCATAGATATTCAGGAATATATATAAAAAAACTGTACAATCAGCATTTATGAACATCGATAGAAAATTACTTTGGGGGCTGAAATTCCTCAAAAAGTAAAGTTTCGATTGCTAATAATTGATTTTCTATTTAAGTTAACTGTTGTTATCAATTCATGATAATTAAAGAGCTACAAAGAAGATAGTTCGTGGAAAATGAAAAAATATATAAATAAGTATTTAAGTGAATTAGAATGGAAAGTTAGAAATGAAGGATGAGCAAACACAATAAAAACAATGCGTCTCAAAAATTATTCTAAGCTATTCAAAAATTGAATAGTTTGCTTCGGCTGTTTCCTCACACAATGAATAAGTATGTATTACCATTATGAAATATTAAGGACAATTTATTTTCGGGTCGCATGGAAAATATATTTGTGAATTTTATGTATGTTCCACGTGAAAGTCTCTGAGCATTAATAGTTATATAATTTTCAAGAATGAATCATAATAATACGTTTAACAGTAAACGTGAAGTTTACGTGACCCTTGTCTTTCTTAAAGGCCAATAAATTTCTAAAGAAGTAGACAACGCTGTGGGCGCAGTCGAAAGATATCGATTTTAAGAAGTGCACTGTGCGGCAGAATTTAAGTGTATGGTAATACGGAACCACTTTCAAATATGTATGCGTAATGTAAGATGCGGGAATATTCGGATTGCATTCGAGATCACTGCTGTTCTCACTGTCGACATGGCGCAGCTGCAAAAGTTTTCCAAACATTATCCATAAAATAAAATATAACACGTACGGAGATTTTTGCGCGCACAACACAATAATAAGTAGATTTTATAAGAGTTGATTTATTCAAATTAATCGAGTATTTCATTAGAAACACCGAGAAATGATAATCTTCTTTCGATCGTCGATACGACGTGTACGTAAATTGGTTTTTATTTGTCGAGTAAGGTAAATTTTAATATTTAATAATTGATCTTATTTATTTATTGGTTAACAGGCTGCACGAGGGTGATCCTGAAACAGGCAACTTCCCTTTAATAGCATAAGAAGGGAATTGAAAAGGGGGGATGCGGAAGGGTGAGCAAGGTAGCCAATGGTTGACTAGGGACCCCGGGCTATAGTTTAAGGATTATAGTACCCCACCAGAAACGCCTCTCAAGGTTTGTGGTGAGCTTGGTTTATAATTGAGATTTTGCTGCTTTCACAAAATATGAGCATTTATTGAGTTTGAATTTTTACAATGTATTAACAATTTGTCAGGGCAAAAGTGGGGACATGCTTTCTCACGGAGAACCGACTGCATCAAATTTCTGTAACAAATAAAGGAATATGAATATGGTGGAAATCTCCACAGTGATAAAGAGCTTACTTTAATACGCGCACTGATTCAGAAAGAAAGAATGGACTAGACTTTTGCTTACTCTCTTTATCCGGGAAGATGCTCCGTGGCGCAGCGTTGGGGTCCGTCCGTCTTGATCTCCCTGGTACTCTCCGTTGTTAATTCCGTCACCAACACTCGAAAAACAAAAATCTCTCTTTTCTCCACACCATTCAGATTAAGAAGCCTCAATGTCCTCTCTGTCGTCTCCCGCCTTTTCCTCCGGTTTCCGCCTCCCTGCAACAACCTGCGTCACTTATCTTATCTCTCTACTTCAGTTCCTATTGGCGGCTGACGGCACCAGGAAAGCCCTGCATCCGCCTATGCAGTCCCCTATAACCACGTGGCCTGGACCAACATGGACAAAACTAAAACCAGCCACGTGGTCACACGCCACAGGTTATATCAATTATGTACTCAGCGGTTAAAGATAAAGGTGTAAAGACAACTCTAACAAGACTAAATAAGAAACTTGTAAAACTAATATCATAAAACTCGTCAGACGAAGACTCTGCCTCACAACAATAGTAGCGCCCAATCTAATGCTGCTGTTACAGTAGAATTGTTTCATCAAACGATAAAAGCAATATAACGAGACAATCCGAACGCCAATGGAACCAAGAGGAATCAGAAATACAATCTACGGACTAAGTTACCATAATATTCTTCAATGGAACTTAATCCAATGAAGTCAATCTTGAACATCCTTTAGTAGAACACGAACGGATTTAATCCAAGACGTCTTAAACCACAGACGGCATCCCCAATGCACTTATAAAATACCTACTCCCTAAGGGCATTGAGCTCCGCTTTAACATCTACAACAATATACGGTCTACCCATTCCTTTCCGTCCATATGGAACCAAGCCATAATAATCCCAATCCAAAAAATTTACAAGATTGCTTCAAAATCTCCGAATGTAGTTGGAATGCTCACCAAAGGATCATTAAAAACTCAAGTAATCCACAAGAACGCTAAACCTCCTCCGTCTGAGATTAACGCGGTATTGATATAAAAATCATTGCTTGGAAAATCCTACTCCTATGTTGATGTGGTATTCAGTCATAAGACTTGTCTGATGCAACCCTCCATGCTTACCTAGCTTGCGCAAGCCTATCAATTCCTCATAACTCACAACCAACATATTCCCTAATCTACTTAGCGTATTCCATCCTTTGTGTCTTTTCTTTTCTTACCCCACATATTTCCGTCTAATAATAATTTTACAAGACCCTCGTGTCTTAAAACGTGGCCTATTAATCTATCCCTTCTCTTCGTCAACGTCCTCCATATTGTTCGGTTTTCCCCTATTCTGTTTAGAACATACTTGTTTGTGATTTTCAGCATTCGCCTATAGCACCACATTTCAAAGACTTATACTCTTTTCCTTTCCGTAACTCCTATCGTCCACGTTTCGCACCAATATAACGCCACACACCATACAAACATTTTTAACAACTATTTCCTAATATTCACACTTATATTAACCGCAGGTAAATTACTATTTTTCGCGAAAGCCTTCCTTACCTTTGCTATCCTACTCTTTATGTCTAGTATACTTTACCATTCCTAGTTATTACGCTTCCCAAGTAGCAGAATTCCCTAACTTCCGTCAAAATATCCCTTCCCAATCTAACACCCTTTGTTATTCCACTCTTTCCCGTACTACACGCCACTACCTTGGCTTTCCTTCTATTAATCCTCATATTGAACTTTCTCCAGGACTCCGTTCAAGCCATTTATTATGGTTTCCAAGTCTTCTTCTGATTCCCTTAATACTACAATATCATCGGCAAAACGTAAAGTTTTTATTTCTTCTCCTTGCAGTATGAATCCTTTTTAATATTCCGTTTTAAAATTCTTCATCGCCTGTTCTATACGTATAAGTTAAACAGCATGGGCGACAGACTGCATACTTGTCTTACTCCTTTCTTGATTACGGCTTTCTTTTCTTGATCTTCCATTCTAATTACTGCTACCTGTCTTATGTAGAGATTATGTATAAGACTCCTTTCGCGATATATTATTCCCGTGCTCTTCAAAATCCTTAATAGTGTGTTCCAGTTCACATTATCAAACGTTTTTTTCTAAATCTACAAATGCCATAAACGTGGGCCGGTTTTTTCTTATCCTGTCTTCTAAAATTACTCGCTAAGTCAATATTGCCTCTCTTGTCCCTACATTCTTCCTAAAACCAAATTGATCGTCTCCTAACTCGCATTCTATTTGACGTTCCATTCTCCTATATCATTTTCAGCCTGAGTTTCGTAACCAGCAGATTATGGTCGAAGTTTACATCTGCTCCTGGGTACGTCTTGCACCTGATTTCTTTACCTCTGTCTAGCCATTATATAATCTAATTGGAACTTGCCCGTGTCCCCCGGCTTCTTTCAAGAAAACGTTTATCTATGCGACTCATTAAATTCTATTAAAGCGATAAAAACCTGAGTTATATCTGAATAAACTAAATAAGACAATATTTGGATTTCGAATAACAATCATCGTATCATCGTATATTCCTCCAACTACACTAATATTTCTCACTATTACTGATTTCCAGAGCACCTCAACCCTAGTGCAACTTTTACAAGCCATGGCCAACATCATTTTATACTTCCCCAATTACAACAATCAGAGGAGTAATATTATTGGATCATATGGACCAAAGGACATCACATTCTCGGAAGAGGCAATCAAAAAAATATTATATTATTTAAAAGTGAACAGTAAGTATGAAAAATGAAACCTAAGAAAATTGTAAACCGTATGTAATACATTTATCTCATTATGTTATTTTTGTATGAGTAAATATAACTTCTTTGGTCGCCAATAACATCCCAGTTGACACGACCAAAAATATATATTTTTTTAATTTCAAATAATCTTGGTATGATTTCAGTCTGAAAAGTAAGTGTATTGCAATTAAAATTTCTCTCGAGATAATTTTTTTCGGGAGATATTCTGGAAAATTGATATTTAGTGGGACATAAACAACTCGAATTTACTGTCGAATAAATATATTTCTGGGTCGTTGAAATGAATAGTTTCTTTTCGAATGTAGTTTAAATGTAATTTCAACCACTAATGAATGGAGCACTACAAGTAAAATATGTGACATGGTAGAAATGTAATATCGACTGAAATTTTTGTCAAAGCCATTGTTTTTGACGTGCTCGCGAAGATGAGAAGCAATTATTCATAAAATAAACAAATTTACCCAGAGAAATTATTTTGTTTATGTTCTAAATTATCGTTTCTCACCTGCACCTATTCGCATCTCGGTAATCCTGAAAACAATGGATTTGACAAAAATTTCAGTAGTAGTTGCATGATCCTTGAACTATAGCCCAGGGTCCTAGTTAACCCTTGGCTTAATATTATGTGGATCAATATTAATATTACAACCCCAAGTTGAACACCAACTAAGTAACGAATACTTTGTATTAGTAATATTGGTGTTGAAGTCAGTTGGCTACTACTCGCTGTTTGGATGAAGCGCTGCCATTACATGTTTACAGGAAACAGGTGGTTGGGGAATGCTTCCATGCTTGGCATGAAAAATTATTTAAAAATAAAACATGCGTTGAGACACACAAATAATTTTATACAAAACTTTTCTACATAAAGAAATCCTTTAGTTGGAACCATAAACAAACTATGTCAACCGAGGTAAATAGGAAGAAAATTATATCACAATGATGAGATGAAAGAACCACTAAGTGGTGGATTTTACCTGAGTCAAATTGAAATCATATCGTCTGAGAGCTGTGGAGTTTTAAGTCACGCTCACCGGACCCCGGTTACTGCGTCAACAGTTCTTCTTATGGACGGACGGATGTCTGCGGATATTTTCTTTCCCAAAGTCATCAAGCGACACTCCCGGAGCCAGGTTGATTCTCGTACCTCTGGATTTCAGGTTATAGATCTACACCACAACACAGTTTTTCGATTGCTCGGAGAAAAAATACTTTAACTTTGAGCAATACTAGTAAAGGCCAGTTATAAAGCTTTGGGACATAATTAAAACTTTGCAGCGACCATCAAACGAAAATTTCCAGTGGATATTTCATTTAAACATGCTATACCTTAAGCGTCCCATTGCGATCTGTGGCGTATTGTCACATCTCATCGATTCACCTGTCTCCTTTTATTAAAGACAGAATCCCTCAGAATAATATCTCTTTCTCGTTGGGGAACGCCTTTCTCTCTCGATGATCCCAACAATCACGTTGACATGATGATTAAAGCATTCGGTCAGTAACATATCTGCTTCTCCAATCAAACGTTAGTTTGTTACTTCTTTATTGTATATTGTCGAATAATCAGTCACATTAAATAAAGAATACATTAACTGCTTCTCTCGAGACAAAATTTTGTATTGAGATGTCCTGGCAAATTGGTATTTAGTGGAACATATAAACACATTTCTCTGGCAATGTTATGTATTTATATTTTATAAGTTGAACTGGTATCATTTCAGAATCTGTTTGGTAAATATTCGTATGTACTTCTCCGTTTATCACCCATTTTCTCAAAAACAGTCTCCGTGTCTTGAAAAAATTTTCACTATCATATTTACATATTCTGTCATTTTCTCATGGAGCATCACTATCTTATTCTTTCATTAAAATGCATTTTTACTCTGCTTTTTACTAATACTTCTTAACGTTTCCAAACACTTGTCGCACTGTTTCTCTCGTTCTGCTATAATAATTGTTTCATCATAAAATTCTAGAAAGCATTACGTTAGAAGCAAAACTTTCTTGAGCCTTACCTCATAACTTCTTTTTAATTAAATTTCAAATGACACTAACAATCTACTCTCAAACTCTCCCACCATATATTTTATCTCCATGGACCTCCGAAGACTTCTCTACATGTTTAACATTATTTCTTCTTTACAGTTGCTGTTAAATTCTGACAAATATCTCCGTCCCACAACTTTGTAAAATTTTCCACTCTTGCGCACATGTGGTACACCAATTCTTTGCTGACCACATCATAAAATCGCTGAGCTTTTATCGTCCCGTCCAAGCGCAATAGTGCTTAACACATACATTTAATGTTGTCAACTATTTACAATTTATCAGAATTTGCGGCATTCAGCTTTTACCGCATCATATAAATGTGAGAAATAACTTTTATCACCTACGTTACCGGACGTTCCACTCAATCCAATTTGTGTGTTAACCAAAACTACGGTCAACCGAGGAAAGGTTTTACCAGCTGCACTCACAAGATTAAAGAAGCCAAGCGCCGACATTGAGGTTAATAAAAAAAAACACTGTTACTTCCTAATTCAAGATACATTGCTTCTTCTTATACAGACGAATACACAGTATTCTATTGTAAATAAATAATTATGGGGTGATTATTATGTATTCGTAAAATAATATTTAATTAATCTACGTTTTCTTTATATTACCAATATTACAATTACTAATAAATCACCAGCCATTTACTGGGAAGTAGAATTAATTTTAAATTGCAAACTATTTACTGGATATTGACAATATTATCCTTCAAAACTGTACTCCGTCCAGCAACGGTAACGTGGACGGAGTCCACGACGCAAAATTATCCGCATTTGTACATAAGTAAAATTTATCTAATGAAATTGACAAATATGGACGATACGTTTTAAATGATGAAATAAATTTTATTTAACGAAAGTCATTACTGTTTGATGATAAATTGACTGTATTTCGTATTTATAATCGAAGATGTCAGTTTATTGATTTATTGGATTTATGGAATATTAACTACCATGATGTCTTATTGAACCTTTTTGTATTGAGTATCAAAATATATTATATATATTATTTTTTGTAATTAAACCATAATTTTTTCGAAAAAAATTATCCCTTGCTTTTTACCCCTCTATCTGAATATGTCATTATTTTCCAATGCACTTACCAGACTTCCAACTCTATATAATTGTGTTCATTCGAAAATTAAAATTGTAAAAACGAGAGTAACATAGATCCCTGTTAATTTAATTGCTTTAGAGTGGAGTTAAATATCGAGATAGCAGAATATTAGAGCAAAATGCGAGGTTGTTTATTTGTCTGTAGAATTCTCATCACCTTTCATTAGGTAAAACGTTTGGTACTAAAACTGAGTACTAAAGTTTGCGCTCTGTTATGTGGAGCATTAAGCGAGCGTACAAGTCTCTCTGCAGAACTTGTGCGAAATTGAGTTCACAGACACCCTACAGATAGTTTAATAAGCTTTAATATCATTCTCCATAGTCAGCATAAAAACGTTTTTATGTGTCTCTAAAAGTAGCGCTAGTTTTCAAGTGACATAAAACGTTTTGTTTTCTACCATTCGTAATATCTATCATTTAACCCTAAGCAGCAGATATTGCAACAAAATTTAAGGGCTGTATCATTCCTTTCTTACACTGTAGTCTATATTTGTAAGCTTTTACTCAGTCCATCCAGCCCCTATGCCACTTATCAAATTTTCAATTTGTTTCTTTCTTATTGTTTTGTACGTTGCAGTACAATAATTGTCCTCACGTACCTTTCATATTCTCACTGTATAACCTGAAGTTTTCACTTCAATTCATTAGTTGATCAGATCTCCGTCTAACAATGTCATTCCTCGTATGATACGACCTGCTCATTCCGTACTTTTTGATAATGTGGATTTCGTCAAAGTTTTTTATTTGTACATCGGAACTGACATTAAATGTTGCCTAAACCCAGTTTACTATCTTCTTACACGAAACGCGGGTCGCTTAGAAAGTATTCGGCCTACAATAAAAACACTGATTGATACCGATATCGTTTCTTTAATTGTTGTACTCTAAAGAAGAAAAGCAGAGTGGGAGGTGAGTGAAGAGAATTTCATGAGAAATTGGTTATGAAAACTCTGTCAGCGCGATGACTGTCGCTTTTTAATCGTTGGGATAAAACAATTAAGAGTTCAAAGCAGTGTTTGTATCTTTTAAATGTAATTTAGCTACCTTTCGTTACTATCAATGATAAGTTGGATTCATTATTAAACCCTGGGTCGAGAATTCCGTTCAAGTAGTGAATCCGTTATTAGTGAAAACTGCTCCACCACTTGGAAAAGTCATAAGCAACGTCTTCAGTTGTTGCAGCTATACTCCATTTTCGCAAGTTTTCGGTCCATCGATTATTTCCTGTTCAAATAAAGGACCGGCTGGAAGACGAAGTCATAACTGAGAGAAACGCCAATTTTGTGGAGTATAAGAAATAGTTTACTGAATGTGTAAATAAACAATAAACCCGATAAACAGTGTTTTTGTGTAAAGGAAACTGTATTTTAACAATGTAAAAGTAAATGGTAATATTTTTTTTTAATCGGCCCATTTTTCCGTAATTGCTACAATGCAAAACTTGCATTAAAAATTAATTATCGCCTAATTCTATTATTTATCACAATTTTGTAATAACGTATTACGTAGGTTCATAATGAGATTGTAATTTGTTTTCAATTAGAGACGATGACGCTTCGAAGCGGAAGAATACTTCCTTGCACCGCTCCTTCATAGAGAAACATGAATATTTGGCTTTATCTGAACTTGAGATTTAATGCATATGAAAAACGAAATAAATATATTTTTCTGTTTTTAGTAGTAAATATTCCGAGACAAATTTATATTCATTAATAGGAACAGTAATACAATCTAATGTTCGAAGTAAGTCTTATAAATCACAATTCAGTACTTGAGATAACAATTACATTCAAATGCTGATGAGAAGTCTAAACTCAGTAGAAGTCTTGTATGTCTTACTAAAAGTCTTTTTTATGTAATTATAGGTTTTACGAAAATTAGAATCCAAATATGTGACTTTGTTTTTTTTGGAGTGGTTCCAAAAGCCTTAAAAATCAAGTGCCATTAGAAGGCAGAACTTAATGTTACAAGGACTGAAACAAATCGCCTCGGACTCCTGCCAATAGCATTGCCTCTAAGTAATTGCAACGACAATTAATTACGATAACACTGCGCTAGATTACCTTCGCGGTAGTAAAACATAATAATGA
This sequence comes from Eucriotettix oculatus, assembly GCA_034510155.1. NCBI lineage: Eukaryota > Metazoa > Arthropoda > Insecta > Orthoptera > Tetrigidae > Eucriotettix > Eucriotettix oculatus. Next base: position 91,709,165 of record CM067376.1, read on the forward strand.
AGATTTAGATAACACTTTCAAATCGACCCTGAATAATATCGATAAAAATTAAATGCATTTTCAATTGAATTTTTTTAAACAGTTCTGTAAGAAGTTAGTGTTATTTATACCATTTTTTCTAAATTTCCAGTTCGTACTAGGAGTATATAATTTTAACTTCTCTACAGTGTGTGTATATATATAGTCTGTAATTAGACTTAGCAGAATATTTTTTTCAAAACCGGGACAAAATTGAGTATTTGTTCAAAACTCATAACACGGGTGTCCGTACGATTGTTTCTGGGAAGAAGGCGTTAAAAATAACGAAGATTGGGGAGGATGATGTTTTTGCTGCAAAATTTACATAAACTGAATGAAAATATCGGGAAATTATTTATTTTGAAGTCGAATTATAAATCATATTACAATATGATATGCAAATATGAAAAAATAAAAAAACTACAATATACTAACATAAATACTAATATTTAATAGATTATTTACCAAACAGACATTAAAATTTAAATCATCTTACCTTCTTTAGCTGATATTACAATTCGCTATCCTTTGGATTAGCAATATTGAAATATGATGTTATCTTACAGTTTTTTTTGTTTTTTTTGGGTAACAGGCTACATGAGGGTGATCCTGAAACAGGCCACTCCCCTTTAATAGCATAGGAAGGGAATTGAAAAGGGGGGATGCGGAAGGTAGAGCAAGGTAGCCAAGGGTTAACTAGGGCCCCCGGGCTATGGTTTAAGGATCCTACCCGGTGTTTCACCTAAAGAGATGCAGGGAAAACCCTAGAAAACCTGCATCAGGTAGGTCGGGCATTGGGTACTATTCTCACGCCCTTCCGAATGACGGGCGACGAGTTTGCTGTGGGGACGCAGCATTCCCTTCTCCGTGTCTCCACCAATTTCAGGAGGCAATTGGCCGACTGATCCAATGGGATCAGCGGACAACTCTTGCCATATGCCCAAGGTCTTTGACCCCAGTACATATACCTCCTAAAATAGGTGAAGGTGTCTCGGCATATGAGAACTTTGATAAAAAATACCCAGAGAGAGTGCGAGGCATCCCCGACATGATCAGGTAAGCCCCACAGTCACTCTGGGCTGAAGCGTCTACGAGAAACTCCCGCAGCGCCTTCACCCCGTTATCTTACAGGAATTCCTGCCGCTATTAAACTAGTCTGATGCTAAGGAAGCCCAAGCAGGAGAGTAGAAGAAAGACATGAATGGAAAAATGTGGACCGGAACAGTAAATCGAACCCCAGGGTGGATTCGAGTCCCTGATCCGGTCGACATTTTTCCATTCTTGTCTTTCTTCCTGCCTTATACTCTGCACATTTTAAATGATTTTTTTTATGTCTTAAAGACCATCATGAGCCACCTAAAAGTCTGATGGGAACAGTTCACATTTTACTTTGTTAATAAGTCCAAAAACGCTTTTTCAAACAGGGACAATCATTTTTTAATTCGTCTGTAAAAATGCATTTATTTTTTAATTTTAGGAGGTTAATATTATTATTTTTAATTAAAATTTAATTTATTTATCAATTGTTTATTTATAATTTGTAATGTAATTGCAAAAAAACACAAAAATCCGCGTTAGAACTCGACTTCACTCTACAATACAATTATACAATCGGTGACGGCCTTCACTCGCTCTCAACTATCACCAATTAAACGGACAATGTCGCGCGTGATCTTTTTATTTTCCGGGCTATCTATTTGTAAAACGTATATACTCGGCAATTTTCATCAAAACACATGGGACAAAATGACAAACTGGCCAGGACGCCTGGACCATAACTTCAAATCGGGATTGTCCCGGTCAAAACGGGATGTCTGGGATGTAATCAATATTCAGACATTAAATATATATTAAATAATTTTTGTAACAATGTTAATTAAGTGTATTACCAAAGTGCTACAGATAGATAGAAATGTAACATAGCTTCAATTTCTCTATAGTATCTAGTCTTCAATGCAAGAACTTAACCGACGCACGCAAACATCTTGAACAATTTTCTACTATTTTGGCTTAATTTCCGTACTTTTCTTTCTTCTCCTTCTTCAATAGGAACAGTTTCATTTGAACTTAATATCCTCAATTCAGGATTATTAAATAAGCTGTACTTTGAAACTTGCTAATCTGAATTCTATAATACTTCGTGCCTCTAACGGAATTAATTTCATTTTGTGTTGTGGTGGTGTTCTCAACTTCGGGCTTAAATGTGGTTAATGTTCTAGTTGAAGGTTAATTCAATGAAGCAGAACGGATTTAAAGGTCTGTAATGAACCGAGATCTGAGCCAACAAAACTGAAGATTACTACAATAAGATATTTCACCTCACTAGTAGTAATTCTTTACTTTGGGAGGGAAATAATTATATTTTGTATTTGATTTGTATGAATTTGGCTAACTAATATATAGGTTTGAAATTATTGTAAAGTAGCTAGTTCCGCGCCAGCGTTCGCGCGGAAATAACTATTTTTATTTTGCCCTAAAAACGAAACAACAGGTACAGAATTTTGATAAAGTTCAATTATTAAATGTATAAAAAGTACAGTAACATTTATTTATGATAGCTTCAGGGCAAACCATATAACTTGCAGTTGGTGTTGAACTGGTCTCGCTTTCACACGTTTCTGAGCCAACTCGATACAAACTTCAATTGATTTTCTTTTCTTTTAAAAATTTGGAATTACTAAATATTAAAATTAATCTGGTGTGACAAATAAAACCAATTTGCCTATACATCGTATCGACATTCCAAATAAGTTTATTATTTCTCAGGGATTAAGCTCTATGCAAACATTAAGAATTACGGCGCGAATCCTGTTGCAACAACAGATGAAGTGAGAATACTCGCCCTCTTTCCCTCCCTCTCATGATGCCAAAATTACGCTTTAACTCAGTAAGTGGGATGAATGGTATAGAAACGCCTAATAGGATTTACAGCTCGCTGTTGGTTTTCACGCCACCTTTCGCTCAGAAATTCAATGGGTTTATAAATATTTACATTAATATCTTCTGAACTCTGTAAGATATCGAAATAAAACATACACAAAAATTTAAGTTACAATTCCAGTTTCAATCCCTGAAATTTTCCTTTAAATGTGTTAAGCCGTTTCGGAGCATTATAGGCAACCCGCATTCACTTTTTGGAGCTTAAGACGAGCGTATGCCAAGAAACCTTCCCGTATAATTAATATTTATTATATTAATATATTTTGAAAAATTTCGTAATGAAATATGCACGAATATTTCAGTTAAATCTCCCTCAAATTTGCATTGAAATCTATTGAGCCGTTTCGGTTCCTACGCAAGACATACAGGCAGACACTTACTTATTGGTATAATTATAGACAATCATAATTTCAACAAGAACGTTACAGTTAATACTAAAAACAATAGAGATAAGTTACAATAAATGTATACTGGGCAAACTTGAAAATCGTTAAAGAAATTTTCCTTTGTCATCCCAGAGACGTCTTTATAAATCGTATGTTGAATAGAATATTTTTGTGATGGTCGCTATGCAACGAAGAGGATAGGGAGCCCCGACTACAATTGAATTCAGCTGCTCCTCTCCGCGCTTCGCAAAAAGAAACAAGTTAAAAACAAACTGAATTCTGGGCCAAAGTCTAAAATCACGCGCGAACTCCGCCTTTGAAGTGGAAGCGCATCTTTGCTCATAAATATGGAAGGAACGGAAAGCAACACTTGCACGAAGGAACTGCAAGGGAATGCTTCAAGACTAGTTTGTATAATAAGATTTTCTGCGAGAACAAAATATTTTTTTAAATGTGCAATCATTCGAATAAGAAATTTATGTATCCTTATGCTTACAGTATATTAAGCTAAATTATGTGATAGAAATTACATAATCCGTTTACTTTACACTCTTATAATAAGACTATTTCCATTCGTACCTTCCACTATTTATATACACTTTTTATCAATTATATAAACTTCCAAGACGTTTTCATTCCCCAACTATACAGAACTGTTCTCATTGGTTTAAACCTATAGCCCTGTTAATTTATTTCTCTAGTTAGTTTCTTGCGATTTCACAATTTCCAACTCAAAGTTGTTTAGATAAAAACATTAAACCATTTTCTCTTAGAAAATGAGTTATTTAAAATATAAATGCATTAGACAATGGTGTTTAATTACATAATTTAAATCATACAAGTGTTAAAATTAAACGTATTTATTGTATTTGCATAAAATATCCACATTAAGGAAATAAATGTTGTCTAATGTGTATCACTTTCTCTACAGTAAGTAAACACTCACACTGGATCCTTCCAATAGCTCATGTTAATTTCAACCAATTTTTGAAAACTGATTACAAAATTAACTACAATATAATTTAGGAACTATGTAAAAGCAAACATGTAATAAATACAGACGCTAGGCGTCAATTAACGAAGAAATTTGAACGTATTTCTTAGATGAACATTCCTCTCTATGGATAAAATCTTCCGTCTGCATCACGCTACTCTCTTGTCTTGCTTAATGGTTTATGACCAGCAACAAGTTGCTCATAAAAAATGTCTCGTCCCCACTCTTCACTTTACGAAGCCGTCTATAAGCTACCAAATCGTGGGATGGTCCATACCCAATTCCAACATAATTCTTCTACGGACTGCTTTTGCGTGGTTTTTAATGCGATTATCTTCGTTAATCGTTCTCTCGTAAACGTTCCACGTAACACGTCGAAATATTGATATCCCTTGGCTACCGTGCTCTACCTTCCGCATCCTCCCTTTTCAATTCCCTTCATATGCTATTAAAGGGGAGTTGCCTGTTTCAGGATCACCCTAATGTAGCCTGTTAAACAAAAAAAATCCTCTGTCAACATAAATATCCTCTATTCTCTTAAGAAACGTTAGAAGTTGAGTAGGTGTCCACTGCTTCCTCTGTTTCCTATGGGATCAAAAAACAGTAACGTCATCATTCTGATTTTCATAGAACATTTGTCTATGAAAGTAAATCGCAAATTAGTTTACCTAGTAAATCACTCGTTCAAATAAATAAATATATAACTATAATAAAATTAAAAATATATCAATATTTAATATATACCAATATTGAAATTTATTTCAGTAACATGACTACCATCATCTCTGTGCGTAATAATAAAACTTTTTCTGTCATGTTTCCTGCTATAATCACGGTCGATCATTCTATTTATTTGAGGTCATAAAATACATTTCTCAATTTAAAACTAATAATACAACCCTGACGTTATCCAATCATTTTGCTCAGCCAGAATTTTATTTCTCTCTTATTTATATGTGTTTATTAATATACTTAATTATTTTGTTTTAAATAATTCATTTTATTAAGCATTTACATATTGACATATTTCACTTAATGCTTGGAATAATTTACGGTTACATTTTCATAAATATGATGAGTAAACCATTACCGGTTTTCGTTACAATAGAACCCTTTTGCTTAATTTATTCATAAATACTATAAAAACAGTACCAAACATATATACTTTTAATTGATTAATAATTTTAAAACAAACGTAACTCTTATAACAACGTCTTTTTCCAATTAATTACACTTGAAAATATATTTCCACGATTATAATTTTATTTATTTATAGAGTAGAATAAGAGTAGTAATTATTTTCATTTACAAATTACAAGGCTGAAAAACAATCCAACAAAATTGTGAAATGTTTGTTTATTCACTTTACGTGAATCTTTTTATTACGTCAAGAGGTTTAAATCTCTTGAGCCTAGGTGCTTCGTCTACATAGTTTAAAAGATGTTTCACCTTGTTTGGATGAATACTTAATCTGTCATGGTAGCGCACACTGCTGTTACGTATTTCTTCGGTAACAGTTGATATTCCTAAATCTTGTCTAGTGACCGAGTAACTTTGATTGTAACCTCTTGATAATGTTGACATTTGATCGGTTAACAGCCGCCAACGTTGTATCCCTCATGACCATACTGGCCGGATAGTAGTTTCCAGAGAAAGTTGTGATTTTGGCTCTGTAATTACCATTGCTTGCGTTTAATAACTCATGTTTACCGTTGTAATCACCAACTGATATAAACCTGTTTCCAGTGGTCTTGGAATAAACTTTGAAATCGGTTTGTTTAATGTTGTGCCTTGGAGGGCAGTAAGCTACCAATACAGGGTCTTTCCCATTCCTCTATTTTAATTGAGATAGACTGTGGATTTTTTGGGGAGTTAATGATAGTTAATCCTAATTTTAACTATAATTGCTGAGCCAGCATGCGCCGTACCGTCTGGGTGTTGTGTGGCATAAATAGTATAGTTTGGAATTTTAATAGTTCCTGTCTATACTTTAGAAATTGAATATTAACATAATATGTATTGAGTGATTTTTATATAGAGTGATTCGTCATGCGATTATCATTCCATACTGCAGTTTAAGCTGCAGAACCATGGTTTGTTTTCGGGATGATAGTTAAAACGTTTGGCATCCTTCCCAGTTGCTCCATTAGGTTTTAAGTGCCGCTAAGGCATCAGATTCTTTTAGTGGTTCTGGATGATGTCGGGACGGTATTTTTCTATGCGACTACTAACCTAATCCACTGACAATAACACTTAAACCTTCGGAAAAAATTAATTACGAGGAAGATGGCCTATATTTAAACTATATGGTTTTCAGGTTACACAAATTAATGAAAAAGCGTTATAACATAATCGTTGCTAAATAATGTGCTTATAATAGCTTGCAAATTTAAATTGCAAAACCTCTCACAGGGACTTCACACGCGTCCGGGCGACGAGACGCTTTACAAAGACACGCAATTTCGCCGCCGCCTCGCAAAGAGGCGCGTGGGAAGTGATAATCGAATGTAAACGTTGGAACTACGGGCGCTCTTTTAGCCTTCGGACCAGGCAGAGCCTAGAAAATCTGAATTATTCTTAAAATTGCTGAGATAATTTTTCATATCAATGATACATTATTATCATTCGTCGAACAACAGGACAACTTAAACAGAGTCATCGAGATATTCTATGACGTAAAAAAATCCCAAACCTTTGTGGAACATTATAGTTTTGATAATTGCGTTATGATTGCGGACTACTATGCTTTCCAGTTTCTACTTTATGATTCGTTTAATGCGATTCTTAAAATCTATGTGTAAAATTTTGGAAAAGTATTCCTTAAATACATATTTTATTTTCCTGTACAATACAATGTGATAATTTATTTCAGGTTCAAATTATGCGTTTATTCATTCTATGCATTACCATAATGGCTATTTAACCGTCACGCATTGATTTCGAATTTCTTTCCCAGAAATTCAAGTAAAAATATTGAAGTACGTGATCGTTATGACTTCAATGAGTCGATAGAAGTATACAAATGAATTAAACTGTAGCGCACACAGCATTCACAATATATTCCTCAAAAGACTAACATTCACTAGAAGTGGCATTATTAACGATCTCAATCGTTCTATCAGCCATTTTCTGAGCGTTGGTTATCAGAAGGCAACCAGAAATTTTTCACAATCATTTTTATCTATCGAAAAGCATTGTAAGTTTCGTCATTGACTTGAGTGGTTGATCTCATTTTCATTTACAATAATAATACTGCGTTCTAGATTTAATATTATAAGTATTGTATGTTTTATTAACGCAAAGGAACTGTGGCTTCTTAGAATTTGCCATGCCAGTAGATCACAAGGTTACCGAGACACTTCATTTGTTCAGCCTTGTATTTTTTTGACATCTCGTCTGGAGTGGTTCCTCAATCTTACATGACACATCGTATAACAGTCATTGTGACAATAATACAATATCTCCTTTTTATCAAATAGACGAGGGATCTCCGCGTCGATGTCGCCCTATAAATAAAGGAAAAGAACTATTCAAGGTGAGTTGGCACCAAGTAGATCATCTCACGGAGTCTGTTAACCTAAAAAATATATATTTCCTTCCCTAGAAGGTTACAAACTAGCATGCCAATAGATCGCAAGGCTTCCGGGACACTTAATTTGTTCCTCCTCAGTAGCTGACAAGAGTGTTTCCTCGATCGTGCACACACTCTTTTAAAACCATTTAACAGGCATTGTGACTGTAATACAGATTCGCCTCTTTGTATCAAATGGACGAAGAACCTCTGCACAGTTGTCCTTGCCTGCTCGTCTGATTCATAAAAGCTAATGAGCCTTCAAAATAACTATATTGAAAATACTACTGATTACAAGGGAACCTTCTCTTCCATTAAAGTCGAAAATTTTTCACAGTATAGAACTTGTGTTCAAATTAACACGAATAAAAAATAAATGACCAAGATATTTCTCGGTTTTGGTGAGTGAAACACAAAAAATCAATTTATGAACATGAATTCAAGCGATTTTACCATTCTGACCCTGAGATCATCTGGGAACATCCTTCGCCCTTGCGCCCTTTAGAATGACGATTTGGTGTAGGCCAAGGAACGAGCACTGCACGGCCTGCTTTTATTATGATCCAGCGAACGGCCATGCCTCTTCGCGGTACTTTATAGCTGTGCAATAAAAGAGCAATGTGCTGCTTCGCCTCTTTTCTGTTTACTCTTCCCTTCCTCTTCTAAAGATTTCTATGATTTCTGATGGTGCTGACTTTTTTTAACTAGGAAAGGTAAACACAAGTCTTACCTATCAGATAAGATGAAGCACACTCCACATTGAATATATACAGAGTCGGATTTACGTATAAGCTTTAGCTCGATGGCCGCCCCGTCCCCCGAAAAATTTTCAGAGAAAATAATAATGTCATATATGATTAAATATTGTACGGCATTTTTTATTAAAATTATAAGCCAAAGAAGAAGATATTCGTGAAGGAGTTAGTGCTTTATGCCAAATATTTCCTGAATATGTAGATATGAATCTGAAGGAGATGTCAAACATTTTCATAAATATGTAAGACATACTTACTTCATGGTTCACCCGATCATGATCAGGATCTGTATTAGGAAATATTTAACGATCTTGTCCAGTTAGTTTCCGTAATGCAGAAGCAAATTTTGGAAAAGTTTCTTAGTATGACGGTTGCAAATTGCGCTGGAGAAATTTATTTTTCTCGGGAAAAGAGGATAAAAATGAAATTGGAAAAAATGTGACTCAAATTATGTTTCATAGTCTCATGTGACAAACTACGCAGTTAATCATTTGATGTGACGTAGCTCTGGTAAGGGCAATAAATAAAAATTTGCTGATCAAACTTTAAATCCCCCCCCCCCCCGAATTATATGACATAAGAAGATTATAAAATATATTTTCACTAAACATAAAATTATTAAGTTTCCCTCTGAAATCGTATAAGTTTATTATCCAATCTACTAGTTGACTGTAGTTATTACTGTTAGTTCCAATACAAGTAAAACTTTATTTTCCGTTACAATACTTTATTCGTAGCATTCCCACCAGAGCTTTCGATCTGTGTCAGATCATATTCATGGGTCTGTAATTACAAGTACATTAAATTTATATTTATAACATTATGAACAAATTTTGTAAAAAACAATTTTTTTAAATTTAATTAATACATTAATAATATATAATACCTATATTACAATTTTTCTCAACTCATACTGTTACGCTAGTATATGCTATATAATCATTCTATTAATTGTCTGAAACATTCCTCAAGGTGTTCGTACACCCGTGCTGTTCTATTACAGTCAAAAACAACATCAAATATGTCATTTCCCATGTATCGGGTCTATTTTTTTTAATCGAATCGATATGTGAGTTTACAATATTTTAATTTTCAATGTATAATTACGATGATTTGGGATATTTTATATTGAAATCTGTCAAAAAATATATATCTCCATTCCACTTCCTTCGTTTCTGTAATTTACAGCTGTGTTTCTATTCATGTATAAGTTTTCTTCTACTATTAAAATCATGGTGTTCAACTTTTACATGATCCGACAAGGCTGTTTTAGTTTAGATTTCGTTTTAATTGATAAAATGTGCTTGTACATTCTAGTCTTAATTTCCTTAGTAGTATATCCAATATCTGTGATTTCATATTGTTGAATAGAAAACTTTTTAAAAATAAATTGTCTTGTATGGTGGTTGTTTATTGTTGTAATTTTCAGTCCTTAGACTGGTCTGAAGCAACTCTCCATGCTAACCTATTCTGTGCAAGCCTTTACATTTCCACATAACTACCACATCCTCCCTAATCTGCTTAGCTTTTTCCATCATTTTCCTTCCTCTTCTGTTCTTACCCCATACACTTCCCTCTGATGCTAATTTTACAAGACCCTCATCTCTCAACCCGTGGCCTATTAATCTATCCAGTTGCGGCTCGTGAGTATTTAAAGCAATGTGCTACATCACCCCAAGGAACAATTTTGACGGTATAATTCCCCTTTAATAATTCTGCAACATCTGCAGGCTCCTCTGCTATCCTTAATATGCAACATATCTAATTTCGTCTACGGGACGTGTAATAAAAATATTTTAACTTCTTACACATTTAAAATAAAGAAAGTTAATTTCAGGAAGAAGCCATATATAATGGCAATATTGTATGCAGAATCGTGAGGTAATTTTCTCATAATTATGGATGTCTTCGAAATGCCGTCTGTTAAACGTTTTTCATTTTTAATAACCTTTGATTAATTCAAATAAACCACAAGCCCACAAACAGTAATATTTTTATTAATTCGCCAAAAACATTTAAAACTGTAGCCCGATGAGGCCGCCTACAGCTTTTTTTTTTTGATAATTGTACTGCTGGATTTTTTTCCCACATCTTTCTCACCCTATTTGCATCTATAATTCACTGGCCCTATATCTTTTCCCCATAGCTTTCCTCAATTTCTGCAAAAAATTAATCTGATGGTAAACTGTATCAGATCTATCAAGAACAACTGAGGTGGATCCCATATAAGCAGTAGTAATTATTACATCATGTTTGCTCCTGTTAATCTACCCAGGACAAGTAAGGTTACTTGGCAATTGTAATGAGAGATTTCAAAAGATTGGCTATTCCTTCCATGGATTTTCAAACATTTGCTACCCATATGGATGCTTTCAACAAAACATGAATCTTAATTTACAATTTTGTTTGAATGTTCTACAATTTTGTTTGAATGTTCTACAATTTCATTAGAATGTTCACTACTTTTTAGGTAAAACACCTGAATAGGTCCCAATTATTTGGAAGAAAATTGATGATTTGCTCCCATTTTTATTGGAAACTAGTATTTGTTAACTTTGGATGTAACATTCAATTAATTCGGTGAATTAATTATTCTGTTTCTGGCCATAGTTCATTATTTTATGAAATTTAAAAACATTTAAAAATTCAATATATTCTATTTGCATTAATATCTTATGTTTTTTAGCCATCGTAGCAGCAAAACAATAACATATCAGGAATATCCGTTCTGGAATTAAAATATTTAGTATTTTAATGGGAGGATGAAGTGAGTGAAATATTTTTGATAAACTTTATCTGTGCAATTGTACAATGTAGTTACGATGATATGCTTTGATAAAAAATAAAAATGTTGCCTGACACATGAGATGCTTTTAATAAAGGAATGATACAAAAAAATTAAATCACTACAAATATTTTATGTTGCCAGTAAACGATCACAATGATTGTTCCTTTCAAATAAAGATTCTAACCAATTTTAATCATTCATGTCATATTTTAATTCTGCATAATGGAATTTTGTGTAATTTTAAATCAATTTGTTGGTAAATAAATTATTTTAAGGAAAAAATATTTATTGATCAAAACAACTTGTGCATTACCACTTGGAATGGCAAATGGCATTTTAAAAAAAAAGCCTTGAAGTGTTCCTAACCAATCAATACACATATGTCTACTATAAAACAAATCAGATATTTCATCAGGAGAGCCAAGCACTGCAATTGTAAAAAGAAAAACTGTTAACCTCTTTGAATAATGTCATCGGCAAAGAGAGAATATTTATCCAACAGTGACTGGAATCAAGTCAACAGAAAAGAAGGCAATGAATGATGTTTGCTGCCCACCAAGACCTTAAAAAGTAGATACTTCCAGGAGAAAGAATCATTGTTGTTAGGCACAAACAGTGGGGAGTAGTGTAAGGTTTACTATAAACATATAGACTGGAGATCTAAATAAATTATTACAAAAGGAAGAAAATTAAAGAAAGCAGTTCAAGAAATTAAATTAAATTATCAGTGAACTTATAAAGTCCCACTGTTATCTATAAAATTTCCAATTTACAAGATTATTTTATCAGACAAAAGTAGCTTTCACCTTCATTGAAGTTGCAGAATATTTTGATTTGAACTTCAAACATTCAGTACTTAATGAAACAATAATAAAAAGGAACCAGTACCAGCCTAAGTAACAAAACTATTTAATGTGAGAGTTTTCATATAGACCTTCAGAAGAAGATCAACTTTAATAACTATCTTGGAACTGTACAACTAGAGAAGAAAGTAAAAAATTTCAACAGGTTTATTCAAACAGCAGCACACAACACCAAAGTGAGAACACACATTACCAAAGGTGCTAACTATCCAGCTTAAATTGGGGAAAATGAAGCACTAGGGAAAATTGGTAACAATCTAGAGAACACACAAACCCATACTTAATAATGAAACTTGGAAGGTCATAAGAGAAATACAAAAACTTTTACTCCTATACACCAGACTTAGGTGCATATGAAGAAGCAAATTACTCACTCTGAAAGGCAACTAAGAAGATTAAGAGACTCATATCATCCTATTAGATGCAAAAAATGAACCATGAGCCACAAAAAAGAAACTAAATATCGGCTCATTCAAGTGAAGTAATAATTCTCCTTTGGAAGGCTAACTTTCAGAAACCTTTTACCTAATTAAGTAAAGAGCACATTGGTCATGGAAATATGGGAAAAAAAACTCTCATTAGATATATCATAATTGGTTTGTTCTGGAATAACATAAAATTAAAAAAAATATTAAAGTAAAATAATTTAATAGTAATATATTTTCTAGTTAATGTATGTAGATACTAATATTTATATGTTTAAACTGAGAAGATATTGTTCACTTGACTATATAAAGATGAGACAGTTAAAGTCAATAAAATAATAGTGTGATAAATTATATTTTGTTGTTAAATGCAATACAATGATCCGTCTACTTGTTTCCAGTTGAGAATATGTTGCCAAAAAGGTGTCTAGGAAAACCGTAGAAATAGTACTATGATAAGCAGTGTTTATTGAATAATTTTCAATCAGGGTTTATAGCAGTCTTTTCTTGTAGAATTGTGTGCTATTTTTGATATGAAAAGAAGAAATACATAAAGAAAACTTGTTGTTAGTAGTGTTTGTAGATTTAAAATGAGCATTTGAGACAGTAGAGACAAATTATGCTTGTACAGAACACAAGGTGTGCCACGTGTAAAGCTTTGTACTTATTTGTCAAATATAAAGCAGGTGGTAACGAATGGAGTTACATCAAAGGCATTACTTGGTAATATTTTAAAAATTTTAACAAATAAATTTAAAGCTTTAATATATAATTTTGTTGGTCAGACACTTTATAATTATTGTTGTTCTGTGTTGTATTGAGTTACATAAAAACACATAGATAGGATTAAGATGTTTGAAATAAAGTAATTATTTTATGAAAAACTAAAAGATTTAATGTAACAACAATGTTAAAGGTAGTGATTTTTAGGATTTTGTAATGCTTTATGCTATAGTTATGTTTCATAAATGCACCAATAAATTGTTGCCGTCAAATTTTAATAAGTATTTCATTTATAAATATTATATGAACCCATACAATAAAGGTTTCCTATAGAATTGAGAAACGATTCAAAGAGTTAACTCTTAAAAGAATCATTCTCTAAAACGAGTCAGTACGGCTCAAAGGTTGATTCATGAGTCGTCGAATCGTGCGCAAATTATTTATATCGACGAGTCTTGAGCGAGCTCAGTCGTCTGGTAGAAGTAAGGTTCTGAATCCAAAAAGTTATGAGCGGGGTCAATCCATGTCAAGTGTCCTGATTTGAGGAACGATCCCCGCGCGACCATTTCCCATTTTGATGAAATTTAGACTTTTTGTAATATAAAGCCTTAGATGAACATATGAAAAACTTCAGCTCGAAATATGCATTTCTGACTGATATTAATTACTGAGACAATTAATGTTCCTAATGCCGCGTTCTCACGAGTCATGTTTAGTTGACAGATTTTAGTTGTTCAACAAAAGTTGAGTGCGACTTGAATCAGTTCAACTGAACTCGATCAATTTCAGTGTTTGCAATAGCTTTGAAGGTAGTGGTGCGCGAAGTGGTGCATACTAGAACACGGTTTGTATAGTTTACTTTAAGTCGCATCAACAGTTAAGGTCATTAGCGACTACTTTACCAATTCGGTTCATTCCACTTAATATAGTTTCCAAGTCTTCTTCTGACTCTCCTAATACTACAATATCATCGGCAAACCGTTGGGTTTCTATTTCTTTCATTCCCTAGCAGTATGATTCCTTTTCCATATTACTTTTTAACTTTATTCATCACCGTTCTGAGCTGGGCTCAGGAAAATAAAATTAAAATTAATGGAAAGAAAACCAGCTCAATCTCGTTTACAAAACGCGGGTTGTTAAATGAGACAGAATATAGAATAGGTGGGGAACTAATAACCAAGGGTAACGAGCTGCAAATATCTGGGGATATATTTAAACAGACTTGGGTGGGAGGAACAGGTGAATTTCTCAGCCCGAAAAGCGTGGAATTTCTTACATTTCATAATGAGTAACTTAAAAAGGGGAAGTTCAAAATCAAAGGAGGAGGAACAATTTATCCTTAGACCAATTTTGTTGGGATCCCTATAGAAAAAATCAAATAGAATCATTAGAGAAAGTTCAGTAAAGAGCTGCTAATTTTGTGCGAATAGAGCCGGGTCATAGGGACGAAAAAGTAGAACAACTAGGTTGGAAGATGTTGTCACAAAGTGGAGATAAAGCGAGGCTGCATTTGCTATTCAAATTAGTTCCAAAATTCAAAGCCCAATTATATAGGAGGATGGGATCATCAATTCAAGGTAAAATGTGGAAAACAAAAAACAGATGTTAGCAAATTCTCATTCCTAAATGACCATCAATGACTGTAATAATTTACCTGTGGGAGTGTTTGGAGGAAATCCTCTCCAGGAAAATAAATTTAGGACAAATCTCAGAAAGCGTGTGAAGTGAAGTGGTTATTTTGAATAATATAAGTGTATAGTCGAATGTAAATGTTAAAGCCAAAGTGAAATGAAGTGAAGTGTTGAGTTAAACAATTCTTGTAGTGTTCCTCTTTTTTTCCATTTAGTGGTATAGACATTTGAAAGGACAATGATTATATTTAAATTAGGAGTATTATGTATAAGTAATTTCATTATGTATCTGCCACCGAGCTTACGCCCAATTGTAGACCAACAATAAATACAAATACAAAAAGATATTGGAAAACACGGCACCAAAAACACGACAGAAACAAGAGCGACACTTGATACGAGTTGACAGCAGACTGAATAGGCCAGGCGATCCGAAGTTGACGCAACACTAGAACGATAAAATTTGACCCGGTCAAACTTTTGTTGATCATCTTTATTGAAACAAAGGTTCTCACTAGGTTTTTCATTCAACTTTTTTTGATCAGCCAAAATCCTTCAACTAAACTTGATTCGTGAGAACGCGATTTCACATGATAGTAGCGTCGTTTCGCCAGGCAACTTGGTGGGGTAGTACCTCCAACAACGACAATACTCCTCCTCCCCGTCTCCTTTCCCTACTGCGCATCTCACGAAATGTACATAATTATATCTTACTTATCGGTTTCATTACTAATTTTACTTCACAAAATCCATTTTATTTAAATAAATCTCTAACGTTTAACACACACGCGCGCGCGCGCGCACGTACACACACACACTCACACACACACACATATATATATATATACAATATATACAATTTCATTAGAGTTTACAAAATATCCGTTTTAGCTATGTTTAAAATAGCACTTGCTTGTTTTACAGCAATTATATCATATAACTTTAGGTATGAAAACAGAAGTATCTAAAAAAACATTAATATTATACTCCAATGTTCTCTGATTCCGGACATATGAAACAGTAAACCGCATATTTTCCTTAAAAGCAATGCTAAAAACACAAAATATTTAGTATAATCAGCTTATAAGCAGTCAAAGCTTAAGATATTACTATCTCAAAATCATTATTTTAACGTAGATACTCAATTTATTTTCAGGGTGACCTTCGAGTGAAGACGCCAAAGTAATTTTTTTCGGAGGATGAACAATTCATTTAAAACAACAGAATTTTAATTATATAGACTGTTTGATGCACTCAACGAATTTTAATTACAATGAAAAGTGTTCCCGAAAGACTTGAAACTACAGACGAATTTTGTTACACAACTCAGTGCCTTAGATTTCTCCATTTCTTTCTATTCTTGAATTTGGGGCATTGTGACACGAGCGTGAAACATTCAAGTTCTTGAGTAACAGAAATGAGGTCAGGGAATTAATTCATCATGAAAAAACACCAAAGATACATTCCGAGTCGGATTAAGTTGAACTTTAAAACCTTAAAAAAACGAATCGAAAACCTAACAAAGTTATAAATAAATGATGTAGAGTAACAATTGTTTTATTATTCAATTTTGGTGATCAATACATTTATTCTTAATTTATAATGCTTTAATGGCGGCAAGCGTAACCACCTCACGTGCAGAAGAGGTCCTGGGTTTGAAACCCGGCGTGGGCATAAATGTCTGTGTTCGTCATGGACTTGGATTTACAGATCACGTTTCACACAGAATTCGGTATTTGATATGTAATATGACAATCCGCATTTGTTTCGGTAGACCAAAGCTCTCAAGTGCCAAAAAAATGAAATAATAACGAATGTTTACCATAATAATACATATATTTATAAAATTTATGGACAAAAATATAATAAAAGTTTATAATTAATAAATACCCTATTTTAGTCTCAACCAGAAAACGAAACAAGTTCATATAGACCAATCAGTCTCCTTCCTATCTTGTCCAAAATCTTCGAAAAACTCCTAATAAAAATAATCAAAACAGACCTGGAACTATCATCAATTATACAAGACCACCAACTCGGCTTCCGTGAATAACATTCGACAATACAGCAGTCACAAATAGCATCAACAAAAGCCTTGAAGAAAAGAAATAATGTAACGCCGTCTTCCTAAGTGTCGCCCAGGCTTTTGATAAGGTCTGGCATAAAGAACTCCTATACAAGATAAAAAAAGCCTTCCCTAATTCATACTAGCACCTGCTCAGATCATACTTGACAGAACGATTCTTCCAAGTAAAATTCAACTCTAGCTACTAATTACCAAACCGTACAATCAGGGGTGCCTCAGGGTAGTGTGTTGGGCCCCATTGCTCTACCTGATCTATACTTCTGGTCTACCAACTACGAACAATACTTTTATTGCAACATTTATCTGTAAATGCTGACCCGGTAGTTGCAACACAAAACCTGCAAAACCACCTGGACCTATTACTTAAGTGGGCCAAAAAAAATAAAAAATCAAGATAAACGAGGGCAAATCAGTACAAGTTACATTCACAACAAGACATATAGTGTGCCTTCCAGTCTACTTAAATAACATTAAAATTCCAATAAAAGATGGGTCTACATCTAGACAAAAAAAGGCCTAGAAAAAACATGCCCAAAAGTTT
This sequence comes from Eucriotettix oculatus, assembly GCA_034510155.1. Classification (NCBI taxonomy): domain Eukaryota; kingdom Metazoa; phylum Arthropoda; class Insecta; order Orthoptera; family Tetrigidae; genus Eucriotettix; species Eucriotettix oculatus. Next base: position 91,726,886 of record CM067376.1, read on the forward strand.
TTCAGAAAGACTTTTTTACGCATATCTTCTCGCCTATTCTTGGCAACAAATATTTTGTTTACCTACATCTAAAATTCTGTTAATGACTTAAAATTAAATGCTAGGATTACAGCGTATTAGATAATTACAAAAGCACTGTCATTCAAATACCTTTAAGATCTCAAAATTCACAACTTATTTAATTAAATTGCACGTATCACAATATTTTGAGCTGATAGCGTTGTGGCTATTTTCATAACAATCAGCTGTGGATAATATTCTATATAGCAAATCTGAGATGAATGTATACGCTTTCAATTTTATTTTGGGCGTATCCATTCAATAGGGGAAGAGAGATCAATTTGGAGGAATTTGACCAAGAGAAGGGATAGATTAATAGCCCATGTTTTGAGACAATGATGTAATACGCAAAGCAAACTATGGAGGATGTGTGATGTGGTAGTTATGTATAAATGAAAAGGTTTGCGCAGGATAGGTAAGCATGGAGGGCTGCCTTATACCAGTCTTAGGACTGAATACCACATCAACAACCATCATCCAATATCATTCACGTTAAAATATTCATGCCTTCCGTCAATCTGCATACTTACAGCAATAAATTTATGATGTGCGACTGCAAGACTAAACAGAATCACAGTGAATGTTTTTTTATGTAACTAAGAAGTATTCATCTGCTGTTTGAAGGGGCCTGAACAGTAACATGATCCCCATAAATAGTTCTTATTCAGTTAGAAAAGTTCCACGCGTTGTTTTTTCACATCTCTTCTGTCGGAGTAGGCATCAACTCGTTCTTCAGGTTTTCATATATTATCTTGCACGTTTCTCGTGCTCTGCCAAATGCGATAGCTAAACGAAATTCTTTTGTGCATCCCCAGTTGACAAATACCGGAAGGGAAAAAATTGTGGATAAACAATTTGTCGATGAAAATTGCAAATAATATTTCGTTTTTGTTTCAGGTATTTCATATAAGACTGCGTGGGGTAATATTAAAGACAATTTTAGAAAATCTATGAGAAAAACTGAAAACAGTCAGTGGCAGAATGTCAGAAAATATAAAGCCGTACGAGTTAAGCTTTGTAAATAAATTATTTGAGGACAGAGAGATAGAAACCAAGCCCAACATTGATGCGGAAGTAACGAACCAAGATTTCACGAGTGGTGATAACGTTAGTGAATTACGATTACCCGAAAATGGCACTCAACGTGGGGCAAAAGAAATGAATAATTCACTGACTGTAGAATTAGAAAGAGACAATTCATCCAATCGACTCCTCAGTTTCGACACAGCAACACTAAGTTGATACTTTTTTTTATCAGGAATAGCTCCAGCTTTGAAAAAAATACCGCCCCGATACTGGAACTTCGCCAAATCCGATATTATTTCTGCCGTGCAAAAGTACGAGTTTAAAAATGTCTACGGACCAAGAGTAAGTTTTGGAGCCATATCCAGTTCTAAGACCATACATCTTCAACAGCCTTTGCCTGTTATAAATATATCGTCAATCAACCTCAACATGATTCCCCTTCCTCACAGAGAACTTCCGATAACCTACTTCATGAGCGTGAAAAAAAATCAATAAACAAATAATCTGACAGTATCATCAATTATATATAAAAAATTCAGCTAATTTGTCAGTAAACTATATTAATATTTATTTATGGCGGGTAGGTAGCATTGCTTAACTATGCACCAAAACGTCGAATGAACTAAATAAAAACTTAGTATCTGGTCGTTAATTTATTTTATTTAATTCAAGTATCTAACGTTTCAATACCTTTATAAGTATTTTCAAAAAATAGATCATTATGAGAAGACTTTTGGTGGGACATTTTCTGATAGTTACTTTCCACAAACTATTGAAGAGCCGTTCTCTTAAGGTGATAGCTTTCCTCCAGTGCGTATCTTGCTTTCTCAGACAATCTTCTAATTTTCTTGACAGTAAGTTGAACTAGTTTTGTGGCATTTTGAAGTACTCCTAGCACTTAACTCCTAGTCGATTAATTCCTTATAAAGTGTGGCATACTCCTTCGGTTGTGCTGCTTTTCCATTCATGATGAACTCACACCCTTTCCTCAATCTCTCTTCCTCTTATTCATCCAAAACTAGACCAATAATCACGAGCTCATCTTCTGAAAATATTGCTCCCCACGATCACAGTAGATCCTGTTTAATCTTAAGAAGACAATAAATCAACACAGCAAAAAGCCCGTCAAACTGTAAATGTAAACGTTTATGATTTGTGGGTGTGGTACTAAATACTGCAGGTGACTAAACAATAATGTTGACACGTTGACTACAAGCGAGATGACGCCTTCCTTCATTCTCAGATGATCTCACCTATATTAAATTATTAACGTGGCTTGTGTGGTTTCTCGTTCTTCCAATTCCTACTTTTTATAATCACCTCACGAAACCAACAAGAATTGTAGAAACGTTGTGTAACATTTATTTATCACTTAATTTTCTATATTTCTTGGTTGCTTCTTTATCTAATTAGCCTACATTTCTGTAAAGAATTAATTTTGAAGTGAAACTTCTAATGTCGTGGCATGATATGTTGGCACGTAGTAAGAAATTTATTATAATTTATGCAGGAAATTTTACTTGTTTATAAGGTAATTTAATTATTTATTTTTGCCAATCGATTCTATCATTAGCATTTATTCAAGATTAATTTACAAATTTATCTTCATAAACAGTTACACCATTGAGCGTAGATTTCCCTGGTGTAACGGCTGGATGAGGATTCCAGCAGGGTGACGACGTTTTCAGTTTCAGTATAACATTACATCAAGAGTTATTCATATATACTTTTCAGTACGGCGTATATCATCGAATGTAGTCCCACTTGGTGTCACATATTGTACTTTTGACGGAAGACAAGACAACTTTAGTAAAATAACTGTAATAAAGGAAATTGTCTCCGAGGACTGTGATACATGAGTAATGCACTACTATATATAAAAGTTGAAGGGATCTAATGAAGGAAAATAAACCTGGAAAGAGAAACTTTTATCTAGCATATATCAATTCTGAACGCTTAAGAGAAGTGCGTAGAATGTGGTACCCAACATTTGCATAAAATTATTTTCCTTTGGGAAATGTCGTTTATAATGATGACTAGAAACCAAATTCGTTATTTAATTCACATGATAATTATGCTATTATGTTAAAATTTTCAAATTATAGAGAAGCATTAGCTAAGAGTACAATTACTCACACACAATCACGAGAAATACGTTAATATTATCACAATTAAGTTAAAATTCAGCACTGTAATTTATGGGAAGAAAATAATTAATTTCCCTTTCCTGTGCCAAATTCACTTTACTATTCTGTAATTGTCTCCTTCGAGAAAACTAGCGAAGGAATTTATATTAAGAGGACCGGTTAATATTTGTAGATAATAACCATACCTCACATTGATTAAATTTTTATTTTGGAATTGTTAATTTCTCTCACACGAATTCTATTCGCATTATTCAAAATTTCGATTTATCGGGGTTCTACTGTACTAAAACTTAAATAGTTAATTTATCTTAAGTGACACAAAAGTATTTCAAGAAAATAACAGGATCATTATGTATATAACTAAATACCTTAAAGTATGTGAACTAAATTAATTCATTTTGAAGACCAATTTCCTAATGTACTAATTTTACAAACACGAATAGCGTCACTTAAAATAAATCAAATTTGAACTTATATATGAATTATGAATACAATTAAAGAGTAAGTACCGCAATTATTGTTGAAGGATCTAAGCGTTACTTGTTCCCGTTCATAGCTGATGCGTCTATTTTAACAATAAACAAATTTACTAAATAAGATACATTCACAAATTCATCTTTCATTCTAATACATCTTTGTGAATTTCATCTTTCCGAAGTGCTGTGTTTCTTGACGCTTCGCGCGTATTCTTTGGTATCTAAACAAATTAATTTATATTAAGTTTTAAGATTATGCAATTATTCTGTTCGACTGAATTGATATAAACTGAAGCGTATACGTTGTATTGTTTCATATAACCTTGGTGCCCGATGTCTAGTTCTCGTGTTGCGGATACGATAGATCCAGCAGCTAAGAAGAGGAAACTAACAAACGATACATCAGCTGCATCATCGTCGCATCTAGTTACCAAAGAAGAAATGGAGAATAAAGTGCTTCCAAATGCTTCACAGGAAATTGATGAAAGTTTGTATTCAAGGCAACTCTACGTTTTGGGGCACGATGCAATGCGTCGCATGGCATCATCCAACATTCTTCTATCTGGCCTTGGTGGTTTAGGTGTAGAGATCGCAAAAAATTTAATACTCGGTGGTGTAAGATCTATTACACTGCATGATGATAAAGTTTGTGAAGAGCGTGATTTAACTTCCCAATTCTTTTTATCAGAATCTTGTATTGGAAAAAATAGAGCAGACGCATGTCTGAAGTCCTTAGCAGAACTTAATAATTACGTTGCTACAAATACTTATTTAGGTCCTTTAACTGAAAATGTCTTACTGCAATATAGGGTTGTAATTTTAACCGATTGTACCCTTGAAGAACAGTTACGAATTTCCGAAATGACTCATGCAAATAATGTTGCCCTTGTAATTGCCGATAACAGAGGGCTTTTTTCACAAGTGTTTTGTGATTTTGGTAACAATTTTACAGTAGTAGATACAAATGGTGAGCCTCCATTATCTTCCATGATTGCTAGTATTTCAAGAGATGAAGATGGTATTGTTACTTGCCTTGATGATACACGACATGGATTAGAAAATGGTGACTATGTAACATTTTCTGAAGTGATGGGCATGGTAGAATTGAATAATTGTGAACCAAAGAAAATAAAAGTTTTAGGACCTTACACATTCAGTATAGGAGACACAAGAGGATACTCAGAGTACCTACGTGGTGGTATTATTACTCAGGTTAAAAGCATGAACATCATGAACTTCAAATCTCTCAAAGAAGCAATTAAGGATCCTGAGTTTGTTTTAACAGACTTTGCAAAGATTGATAGGCCGCCTCAGTTGCACTTAGCTTTTCAGACCCTGCATGAATATCTTAAACAACATAAACAATTTCCAAGAGTTTGGAATCAAGAAGATGCAGATGTCTTTAAATTGCTGTCAAAAAAAATTAGCATGAATGGGGGTAGTGATCATGAAGTTGGTGACAGACTTCTGGATATATTTTCCAAAACATCTCAAGGAAGTATTTCTCCTTTGGATGCAGCTATTGGCGGAATAGTAGCACAGGAAGTTATGAAAGCTTGTAGTGGTAAATTTTCTCCTATTTACCAATGGTTATATTTTGATGCTTTGGAGTGTCTTCCTTCAAACATTAATGCTATAGATATGGAAGAAGATTGCAAGACCACTGGTTCTCGTTATGATGGACAAATAGCTATATTTGGAAATCAATTCCAGGAAAGGCTTGGTAAATTAAATTACTTTATTGTTGGTGCTGGAGCAATTGGATGTGAACTACTTAAAAACTTTGCAATGATGGGTGTTGGGGCAATGGAAGGTGGAAAAATTTTTGTTACAGATATGGATCTCATTGAAAAATCAAATCTGAATCGCCAGTTTTTATTCAGATCTTGCGATGTTCAGAGACCAAAGTCGAGCACAGCTGCAAGAGCTGTTAAGAGAATGAATCCTTTAATAAATATTGAGGCACATGAAAATAGAGTTGGGCCAGAATCTGAGAAAGTATATGATGATGTATTTTTTGATAAGTTAGATGGCGTTGCTAATGCTCTTGATAATATTGACGCAAGAATATATATGGATCGTCGCTGTGTTTACTACAGAAAGCCACTATTAGAATCGGGCACCTTGGGAACCAAGGGAAACATTCAAGTTGTAGTCCCATTCCTTACTGAGTCATATAGTTCATCTCAAGACCCTCCAGAAGTGAGTATTCCTATATGCACATTAAAAAATTTCCCAAATGCCATTGAGCATACATTGCAATGGGCCAGGGATTGTTTTGAAGGATTGTTTCGTCAAGCTGCAGAAAATGCTGCACAGTATTTATCAGATCCAACATTTTTAGAAAGAGTCATGAAACTTCCAGGTGTACAACCAATAGAGGTATTAGAATCAGTCAAAAAGGGACTAATAGATCAGAGACCTTTATCATTTGAAGACTGTGTTTCATGGGCACGTTGCTACTGGCAAGAGCAGTATAATGATCAAATTCGACAACTATTATTCAATTTCCCACCAGAACAACTGACAACAAGTGGGCAACCATTCTGGTCTGGTCCAAAGCGATGTCCTCAACCTTTAGAATTTTCTGTAGACGATTCTTTGCATTTGGACTTCATTGTTGCTGCAGCTAATTTAAAAGCAGAAGTATATGGAATTCCACAAAATAGGAATCGTGAAGAAATTTCAAAGATTGTAAAGAATGTTGAAGTGCCCATTTTTATTCCTAAATCTGGAGTGAAAATTTCAGTTACAGATTCACAAGAGCAAATAGCAAATGGTAGTGCATCTGTTGACCATGATCATGTTCAACAACTTCAGAAGGCACTTCCTTGTGCTGATAGATTGAATAATATCAAAGTCAAGCCTTTAGAATTTGAAAAAGATGATGATTCAAATTTGCACATGGATTTTATTGTGGCTGCCTCAAATCTTCGTGCTGCTAATTATAACATACCTTTGGCTGACCGTCATAAGAGTAAATTAATTGCTGGTAAAATTATTCCAGCTATTGCTACTACTACTTCAGTTGTAGCTGGCTTGGTGTGTTTAGAGTTGTATAAATTGGTACAAGGTTTCAACACTTTAGATGTTTTCAAGAATGGTTTTGTTAACTTGGCTCTGCCTTTCATGAGCTTCTCCGAGCCAATAGCTGCTCCCATCAAGACTTATTATGAAAAAAATTGGACTCTGTGGGATCGTTTTGAAGTTACAGGTGAGCTCACGTTGAGAGAATTTATTGACTATTTTAAGGAGAAGCATAATCTTGAAATTACAATGCTGTCACAAGGTGTCTGTATGTTGTATTCTTTCTTTATGTCAAAAACCAAGTGTTCTGAACGAATGGGACTTACTATGTCAGAAGTTGTAAAAAAAGTATCCAAGAAAAAGATTGAATCCCATGTCAAAGCTCTTATTTTCGAACTTTGTTGTAATGATAATGAAGGAATTGATGTTGAAGTACCATATGTTAGGTATTTGTTACAAAATTGTCAATCTTAGTATGAGTGTGACTTATGCACTGGACTGTGACTTCCAGAAATATTTTGTTGAAGCTTAATTTTAGCTTGCCATGTGGCTGTGAATTTTATATTTTCACATTTGATATTTCTTTTATTTCTATAATATATAAAAACTTTGAATTACCATTTTTTTCTTTCAAAATTGTGATCTTTTTGAGTGTGTTTGCATCTAATTTATACCAAAGGCTTTGTACTCCATGCAATGGAATTTTTATCCTTAACATTTTTTGTCTGAAAAACTTTGAATTAAAATGTTTCAGCTATATAAATTATTTGTTGTTCTGTACATCCTTGGTGATAAAAATTACTATTTAATAACTAGACATATTTTCAGATACTTTATTATAAATTTGTTAGAGAACACCTTAAAACTGTGAAAATTATTGAATAACTATAATATATTAATTATGATTAGACAATTGGTATCAAATTCCAAATATTTTGTAACAATTACTATTTATAGATTGTTTACCAAATCCAACTATACTGGTAATGATTATTTGTTAACTGAATTAGACTAATGTTTTCTCGTGAGATGTAAACTATCTTTGTGCTTCCTTGGGATACACTACCATGTAAAAAAATTATATAAATGTAAAATGTTGTCATTAATTTAAAAAAAAGTTATTTTCTCCTAAAGTTTAAATTAACTTATTTCATTCTGTTTACAAAAGCTATGGGTCAACTTTATTTTAACTTAATACATCTAGACTCCTACCTTAACAGCACTAATATTATGTGAGTGAAGATTATCTTTGTATTAAAAATGTTTAACACTATTGGTTTAGTATTTTGTGATGATTCACATTAACTCAATTCTAAATTTATATCTAATGAAATATCTACACCTAATGTTGAGAGAGATTTCATTTTTATGATTCTGAAATTCAATATTTTGTATGCTGAATAAATTATTTAACATTACCTTTTTGTTATTGTCTTTTTAGTTTTCCTGAATGTGTTATCAAAATTGTTTTTATGTAACATTTTAATTTTCTTCAATAATGATGTGGAAAACATAATTGAATTGTACCAAAGAAATGGCATTCATATGTTCTTAAAATTTAGGTTTTCAGTAATTTCTCCAAATCATTAAGCTTAATGTTGGGATAATGGATTCATACAAAATTTCAAAGAAAATGAGGAATCTGTACGCTCTGCCTATGACTGGAAAGAAAATGTCAAGTGCTTTTTCAAATATTACTGCAATCTGGATGTTACCAAATAAAATATTGCATTTAATGAAATGAGTTTATTTAGTTTTACCTTTCAGTGTTGATAAAATTGATGGATGTGAATATATTAGTGTCATTCTAGTACTGGTGTCTCTTAACACAGGTAGTTTGTAGATCTGTGAGGTCTTTTTAGTATTTAGTGTGCAGTAAATGTTAGGAATATGTTCTAGTGTAGACCTTATAATTGATATTTATTGTACTGTCATCCTGAATGCACAAAAAAAAAGTTTGTACTATGGTTTGTCAATATATTAACTTGTCCTGTTATTAACAGACAATAAGTATAATGTGAAAATTATAGGCATGGATAGAGTGAAGAGTGAGTTATTAAAAATTGCTTAGAAAGCAGTTATTCATGTACAGTTGTCTAATTTTTTTGGAGGGAAGCATATTATTTCTACAATAAATTTTAGGTGTCTCATCAATATTTTGGAAACCATAGGTTCCAAGAAGTATACAAAAATCAAATACATACTTAGCCTACCCACAGATAACATTCTAACTGTAAATTCAATATATCTGCATTTTAGCCAATAGATGTGACAGGTTTCATCATCATTTGTCATTATTGTGCATACAGATTTTAGCAACTTGTACTTAATCATTATGCAGGTTGTTATAGAATTCTAGAGGTAGTAGGGCAGAATTAGTAGATAATTAGTGTTGGGATAGTAAAATACATATACTCATTTTCTTGTGATAAAGGTCTAGAAGTAATCTCATTTGATTAGATTCAACTTTTTAATAGAATATGTTAAAGCTTACATCTCCACAGTATTCTTTCTACCTAACATCTATTATAAAAATTAAGGATTAATGCTAATCAATTATTTAAACTTTAAATAATTTGAAATGTAAAAACTTAGAATTTTGCACTTTGAAAAGGAGCCACTGGTGATTGATAGTAAATATACTAAAATGTGAAGAACAAGTATCAGTACAGTTATGCCCCCTCCAACCACTAAAAAAATTATATAGCATCATATGCCAATAGCTTAATTGCAAAACTAATTTCCAGGTGATAAGGTATCCTTTGAAATTATCCATGATTCTAGCTTTTCACTGTTAGTTGTTGATTGGAGAATCAAATGAATTCATAAAGATACAAATTAACTGACAGTGTGGAGGACCAAAGGAAAGTGATGAAAATCATTAGTAAATTTTGATTACTTAAAATTAAACATTATGATATATCTCTAATAGAAATGAAATTAAGTAATGATGTAGAATATGAAAAAGTGAGACTTCAATTTGGATACTTACAATATAACTTCAATTATATAATTATAAATTAGTATATGCAAGGGACCAAATCATAGTTTTCCTGAACGTTAAAGGATTTCATAGCACAAAAAATTGGTATAATGTTTAGAGATTATACCCCACTTCTTCTAAGGTTATCAGGAATTCTCATATTAGATTAAGTCTCCAGATCATATTTAAAAGGATGATCATTATAAAAAAGGAAGGTTGCAAGAACTGTGGAAAAAAGAAAAGCAGAAGGTAATGTTTAACTAAAGTATTGAACCAATAAATCATGAGAGTTCTAGTATAGGACTTTTAAAAAATCAGATGTTTGTAGTAATTTGTTAAAACCATGTGTATGGATGGGTCTAAGAATAAATTTGGAAGTTGTCTAAAATGACAGATGGCCAGTGATTGCGATGCATTTAAGAATAAATTTTGATTTATTGACATTAAATGCAGGGCTATGCATACATTTTTTGTGTTAACTGACATGTGAGGAAAAGCAGAGTGATAGTACATTAAACTACAATATGATTACATTAGACCCCACTCTAACATCTTCATCCAGCTTAGTTGTCAATGCTCTAGGAATATATGCCACATCCTATTATAATTCCTAATATAATCTGTCACAAAATTATGGATTATAAGTGTTATTTTAAACATATTGCATAATTATTATGTGGCTGTAGTCTACTTCTTCTTTAGGAGATATTAGCAGCATATTCATTGTAATCTTCTCTTTACTCAAACATGATCCAACACACAACCTTCCTCTTTCCTTCCCTTATCTCATTGGTATTCCCACAAGTTACATCTCATTTCCCAATTATGGGGGCTTAGACTTTCACTTTATTTTAACCTTCAAATATAGTCAATTTTTTATTATTCTATGTTATAGGACAGTGTTTTTCTTGTTATATTTAAAATAGCATTTTCTGTGCTATGAATTTTTTTATTAAATATCTTGTTCAAGTCAGAATTTCAGTTTATTTATTAAGAAAATATTCTTGATCTGTTCTCACTGACAATTTTATATAGGAATGGAAACTAGTTTTGAAGGCTATGATGTTATTATTCCAAAGACATTTGTGTATCTCAATGAAATAGTGAGCTACACTATGAAACTGAATCCAGCAGGTCATAGAGTAAAAACCAAACAAAAAGTTTCCACTGGTACCTAAGGCTTGGGGCTAAGCATAAGAGCAATGGAACTTTTTGGGGAAAAAAAACCTGGGGAAGAAAAATGATCATGTTTAATAAAACTGAGTTTTCAGCATGAGGAAGGAGCTATGGGTGAACTGCTTGATAGATTAGTATAACATATTCTATATATACTAGAACAACAAAAGAAGAGATTGAAAGGTAAAAAAATTCTTAATAGTAAATGTGAAAGAATATTGTATAGCTTATTGTCACAGGTGTTTCACTGTCTGGTTTAAAAAGAAAATGTATATAATGGGAAATAAATCAATTAATATTTTGAACAGTAAATATCACTGTACTTTGTAGAGTACTTGGTTGTTGTCATACACATGTTCTCCCAATGTTGTTTTGATTTCTGGTTTCAGCTTTTAGCAGGATAGAATATTTCCTTCCTGTTTATCTTTACGGTTCCACATTCACTCAGTATTGCAGAGAGTTCCCGTTGAATGTTATGGAATGAAAACATATTTGGAAATTGTACTTGTCAGCATTTTGGAATGCACTGTATATATTCAAAAGATTTTTTTGTAGTTTTTTCATAAGTTTGAAATTTGTCACTTTTCACAGTAATAGTCAGGCTAGTATATTTACAAGATTGTACGTCCTGTTTTATGCAGTGAAGCTATTTATTAACAGTAAACAATATTACAGAATCTGTGAGCTCTATGGAATAAATTTCTCTTTAGTTTCTTGCTGTATGATTGTTCAAATGTAAATTCCGATATTGACTGACATGGATACTAGATATCTTGATGGGGTTGTCTGTAATTGTTTGTTTGTTGTAACTCTAGCATGAATTTTATTTTAGAATGGAAGTTGACATTTTGGAGGAATATTTGTTGATTTTTCAAACCAAACTACTTAATTACATGTCATCTACTTATATGGCATAGAATTTCATGACAGGGGTTAATGTATGGCTTTTGAAATTTTGTATAGACCATATTTTGAGACATGAGGAACTTGTAGCAATAGAGAGAAGTGTATGGGGTAAGAACAGAGAGGGAGGCCAATGATGGAATATTCTAATCACATCAGTCGGTATGTAGAAATGAGAAAGCTTTTGCATAATAGGTTAGTATGGAGGGATTTATCAGACTAGTCTAAGGACTGAGTACTACAACGACAACATTAACTGGTAACATTGTGCAGCCATCCTTTTGAATGTAATATTTTTATTTGGCTTGGAAGTTGAATTACTTCAATACTGTCTCCAATACTCTTACTAATATAAAAGTGAGGAAAAATAGAAGAGAGAGAAGAAGAATTCTGGTAATATTTTGAAAGGTATGTTAAACTTATCCCTTTTTTAGTTTGTATGATGCTTGCTTCTTTGGCATATTTTACTTCAAAAGTCACAATCACTTTGCTGATAAATATGAATTGTCTAATAAAAACAAGGTATATCATTTCCCTAATACATGTTCAGCTAGTTCCATAACTACATCTGTGATACAGGTATATTTTATCTCGTCATTTATAATTTTGGATTCATATAATATGTAAAACTTTTTACTCTCTCCTTCCTTTATGCTATCAATTAAATGTAATTCATTTAGTATTTGTCTCCAATGACATTTTATTCCATGATGTATAATTATTGAAATCAGATTCAAAGCGTATATCCTATCTTTCTCCCTCATTTACTATCCAATGCGTGTGACTTTGTCACGTTACATATGTTTCATTAATTTATACATATATATAATTACTTCTGCAGGAAACTCCTGGTTACTGTAGATGTTGTCTCATTATACACCAACATTCCTCACACTAGAGGCCTGCCAGTCTCACAAGCCACCTAACACCCACTTTTTGATTACCCTCACATAGTTTGTGCTAATAAGAAACTACTCCTTCAAAAACTAAATTTACCATCAAGTAAGTGGCACTGCAATGGGCAATGTAGTCTTTCCCTACCAAATATTCTTCCCACCTGTCCAAGGGTTGCCTCGAGGCATCTGCAACATTCTGGATAAACCCCACACTCTTAGCCCCCTCCCAATAAGTTGCTGCAATCCTTGCAATAGAAACAGGTGCCATGTCTGTCTTTTACTTCCACCCACCACAACCTTTCAGAATCCTACCAATAATAACCTAGAAAATCCTTATCTCCTCTCATACAACCTACATAATTAACTATACACCCTGCCCAACCTTCTACATTAGCCAGTCTGAGAACTTTTCATGTATAGGAATTTTCATAAAGGTAGGCCGATGTGGAAATTGAGAAAAAGCTGAGTGTGAGATATTAACTAAATTCTTCATTTTCATTAGAAAGGGCATTCATGGTCCTTAAAAATAAAAATAATTTCATCAACGCCAAACTCAAAGCTTGCTTTATGCATAGACCTGCCCTTATTAAAAAACTAATAAACCAAACCAAATGTTTGAAAACCTATACAGAAATACTTTCAATGAAAAATATTGTACATCATCATGCATAGGCATCTTGACAAATGATATTGTTCACAGCATTCGTAAGGGTTGCAAGGCTTTGTTAAAGAAACCATATAGAAAAATATTTGCTTTTAATTCATAAACACTTTCAAAATACTTTTACAGGAATACACATTTTAGTATTCTTCAGCAACCTCTTCTTCTCCTTCAACAGAATCCATGCCAACGTCTTCATAATCCTTTTCCAGTGCTGCTAAATCCTCTCTTGCCACTGAGAATTCTCCTTCCTTCATGCCTTCTCCAACATAACCAGTGGACAAAAGCACACTTGGCATACATTAGATCAAACTTTTGGTCCAATCTGGTCCAGCTTCAGTAATTGCAGTTGTGTTCGATAACATGCAAACAGCACATTGAACCTTCACAAGAACCCCATCAGGTACAATAGCAGGAGGTTGATAGTTAATGCCACCCTAGAGAATTTGAGTTTGTTAGTGGTACACATCAGAACTCTAACATTTTATTACATCATCCAGATGCTTGTCAGAACAGATTGAAAAACAAGACATACTTTAAAGCTGGTAGATCACCAATCAACAAATTGGATACTGTGTCAATAGCAGCATTGACATCCATGAGAACTACATCGCCACGGTACACCATGCAGCAGGCCATGTATTTTCCATGACATGGGTCTCATTTTACCATTTGGTTAGCAAGTTCAAAGCGAGCATTTGTGATTTTAGTGACAGAGTTGCTCTGCAGAAGTAACAGGTGCGTATGTTACAAGAGGAAAGTGGATCCTAGGGTAGGGAACAAGGTTGGTTTGGAATTCAGTACTTAAGATCTTAAGATCAACATTCAATGCCCCATCAAAATTGAGGGAAGAGACAATCTGTCCAATGAGCCTGTTTAGGTTAGTGTAGGACGGGCGATCAATGCCAAGGTTGTGCCGACAGACGTCATAGATAGCTTCATTGTCACACATGAAGGCACAGTCTGAATGCTCCAGGGTAGTGTGAGTGGTGATAATGGAATTGTAGTGTTCTACAACAGCTGTTGAAACCTAAGAAAGTAAAGAAACAAAGAAAAAGTATAGATCATTACAGCAAGACACCTTTGCACAAATGTGCAGAAAACTTCTTACCTGTGGGGCTGGGTAAATTGCAAATTCCAACTTGCTCTTCTTTCCATAGTTCACTGACAGACGCTCCATTAATAATGGAGTGAAGCCAGAACCAGTACCTCATCCAAAAGAGTAGAAGATCAGGAAACCCTGAAGACCTGTGTACTGGTCTGCCAGTTTGCGAATACGGTCTAAGACAATGTCAACAATCTCATTTGCCAATGGTGTAGTGTCCACAATCATAGTTATTGGCAGCATCCTCTTTGCCAGTGATCAACTGTCCAGGATGGAAGAGCTGGCGGTACATGCCAGTTCACACTTCATGTATGCCGAATAAAAATATTTTAATGTCAAATTTTAACCAAAGTAAATGAAAAATACTAAAAAAGGCTAAACAGTTGAACACTCACCAACAACAGTTTGCTCTAAATCTACAAATACTGCTTGGGGGACATGTTTGCCAGCACCAGTCTCACTGAAGAAAGTGTTAAAGCTGTCATCCCCTGCTCCGATAGTCTTGTCTGAGGGCATCTGGCCATCATGCTGTATTCTATGCTCCAGACAGTACAGTTCCTATTGTCGCTTTATGATACTTTCGTTGATGAAATTAGTTTGAATATTTTCCCCAATTTTTCTTTACATGACTCAGATTTTAAATCCAAACTCTGAAATAAATAGATAAAAATGTTATAAGGAAATGCCAACTAGACAGGTGGGTCACGCCCTGCACAATAGGCGTTTGCACGAACGCTCCAACACCGAGTTGGCGCGCCAAGAGCATGAGGTTGGAATGCGGTAGACAAAAAGAGCAACACTCCTGGACCGCGCGCCGGGAACCTGAGTTTGGAGCGTACTAAGACCGTCCGTGTAAATACAATATACAACGGTTTTGGAGCGGCGCGTAGAGTTTCCACCTGAGTGGAAAATCCACGCGCCCTTCCAACGCTGTTTGGTAACTAGTAACTTTGCAGAGAGCTGACCATCATAACACGATTTCAAGAAACTGCTATTGCTAGTGTAGCGCTGTATGCATTCTGTGAAGAAACCTGCGAAAATTGTGAAGAATGTACGACAAAACGATGTAGGTTATTTTAAATTTAATTCGCCTTATATCACAAAAAAATTACAATTATGGCAACTAGCACGAGTGCACAAGAACGTTTGGCATTTGCTCTCCGTTATTTAACAACTTGTCTATCACTTCAAGTTCTAAAATTTTGATATTACCTTGTATTATATATCATTCCAGAAACATGTTGGTATATTTATACCGCAACGAAGAGTTTTTTTAATTCCTTCCGGAAAGCGCCATGAATGACTTGTTCTTTTTTATGACAAATTCGTTCTTTGCCCCCGGTTATACATGTTGCGTGCAGAATTCACGCAACTTTTCCAAGGGCAAAGTTAATATTCTTAATTTTTACTCATCACTTTTTTTTTATTACCACGGGAACGGCAAGTTTCTACACAATTCTATAAATGGTTCGAGGTTGGACCGATTCCACAGATTGTAACGTTGTTAACAAATAGTAATAAAAGACAATAATAAAGAGAAGTAAACTCAGCAGGTGCCTCAGAGATCTGGAGCGCGTGTGTGAACATTCCGATGCAGGTTCCAGTCTGACTCGTCGCTCCAACCCCTCACTTCTGGCATCTCGTGATTGGAACGCACATCTGGAGTATCCGCTCCAAAACTGTCGGAGAAACTCTGCGTGTAAAGGGGCCAATTGATTGATATTTAACATACTCTTTGGGTCGCCTCGACTGAGCAAACATTGCGGTGTCGTCTGCTAATATGGCGACCTTGGTTTCTGTGTTGTGGGGACGTCGGTAAAAGTTGTGTAGGACAGGTGTTTGATTTGTGCAAACAAATTTCCAGAAGTTGGTTCAATATTTTTATATCAAAGTTGGTGATCGTGTGGGCAACCATGTTTGTGTAGTTTCGTATTGTAACGAAATAAAGTCATGTTTTGTTAACGTTAAAGTTGTGATCTTTACTTCCAACCACACTTTTCTAACCATAGGTCATGGTGCCCAGGGCGTCAGGAAGTATTTGATCCAAGAGTAAAGACTGAATTATTAAAAAAAAACGCCTGACAATGACCGAAAATCGTGACTAAGTCATTTGTTGACCAAAGCTAGACGGCACAAATTTAGCGTTTCAAGTTTAAGGCTTTATGTTTAAAGAACTGTTGGTGGGAGGCTATCGATGGTTCCGACGAAGAAAATACCAAAGAAACGAAATAAAAGGAGAACAAGTGTTTTGGATTACTCATTTACTTCAGTAACCGACCCATACAATGATATAGAAGAATGTAAAAGTGCAAAGGAAGCATACGAGAAACTAACTGCAGAGTGTACTAATTATACAGCTCTTCACGTAGCTGAGTTTTTGGACGGATTAGTTAGCACGAGGAAGACAGAAAACACGACCATACAAGAATACATAACCCAAACAAATTCTTATAATAAGAAACTAAAAGAATCGAAACAAATAATACTGCCAGATTCTGCGATAGCAGGTTTGTATCTCAGAGGATTGAGACGTAACAAGAAATATGAAGCTTTTCTTCGCTCTATAGAATTATGAGAACTGGTTGAGTGTTATCCCTATCTCCTGATTGGTGCACAACTAGTGACGTGTGACGCTACGTCACGACCTATAAGTCCCGCCTACCCAATACATGACTTGTGCATAACTTATCACAGATATATGTATTCAATTTTGTTGATGTAAATTGTATGTTATCTTAGTATTTAATAACTTAAGTTGGTAATGATGCACTTCTTCCCTTTTTTGTTACTATATTCTTTGCTTTTTAAAACTGTGTGTTTAGTTAGCTTGTTAAATCTTTGTTGTACGGTTGTCTAGTTAAAAGTATTAAAACTTTAAATATTAGAGGAGCGTTGTTTTATTGAATATACCTCACAAATTTTATAGATATACGCGCACAGAAAAATGATGAAGGAATGAATTTTACTTACATGTTTTGAGGTATTGTAAACGTTCAAAGCGCGCGAAGAAATGTAATCATGTCGTAGCTGTCAGTCGGAGTCGGTATCAGAGTCATTGTCGCTGTCTGCGTTTCTTTTTGATGCAATTTTGGATGTCGTCATTGTCGACCAGTCAATATTCCGTACGATATGCAGGAAACGTAGAAACGGCTAACCGTCTTCCGTCCTAGCCAGTTTAAAGAAGAGGTAGAAGCCCAAATAATTGGGAAATGACCCTTTCTTTCTATTATACGCGGGCAGAGAATTTTTAACGCGACGCCAATAGCTTTCAATGGTGTCGGTACGGACGCCCGTAGTCGGATCCACAAAACTAATTGAATGATTCCCAGAACCCACTGGCTTATGACGGAGTGACCGGTGTTGTATTCACGTCTCCCGAAAACGCTTTCATCTATTTCAACGACGACTCCGGGTTCGGAATTGTTTTCCAAATAGTGAAGTATCGTTGCTCGTACAAATTTTGTTCAGTACGTTATAGTCTTTTTGTCAATGCCAATTCGTAAGCTGTATCGTCTCGTGAAGTTCGTCGAACTATTTCGTAAGTCATTTTCATAATTTGAGATATAGTTTTAGTGATCCAGTGAACCAAGAACCATAGCGAATAGATTTAGCTGTATCACACTTCTTCCTGGTAGTTCTCTTGGTACACCTCCAGACGAAACCATCTTTCAAATTATTCCTTTTGTAGAGCGTCATATCGTCGCCACAAGTTTCACATTTAAAAGTCGTCAGAAGTCCCATACGAAACAAAAAAGGAAGTAGTCTGCCGTTCGTAATGAAGTAAATAAAATCTATACTTCGCACGCAACATCGGCTGAAAATTTTGTTCCTGGTCTACAAAACTTTAAAATTGTCGATATTCTTCCATGTTAATCAATACACCACAACAAAATCTAACAATGAAGTGACTCATTTGTTCCGAAATTACAATATAAGTAAGCAATGATAGTAAAATCAGAGATAAAGGATGCGAAAAAGTTTTTACGAAACTTATTTTCAAATAAAAAATATCTATAATCCTTTGAATAAATGAAAATTGCAAAGAGACACAAATATAAAATATATTATAATCGGCTATAACAGAAGTACAGAAAGAGTGAAGGTAATTAAATTCTAAAAGTAAAAGACAAAAAATTTTAACATACATATATAAAAATATATTGTAAATATTAGTTATAAGAAATATAAATCGTGAATGACCCGAATGGAATATTCGCCCCAGGGAATCTAAATTACAAGAATAGAGTCAACTTGGCAACTCTAGTATTGATTTATTAATTGTTACATTAAAATGTCAGAAAGAAACTACATCGACAAGTCGAAATTAAAATAAGAGATTTATTTTAAAATTGGAACGATGCGGAAAAGGGAGAGGAAAGAAGCGAAGATATTTGAGTTTTGATTTATTCACATGCAATATTCCAAATTGAATGGTCGACCAAGAAAAAGTTTTGGGCAAGACTAAATGAAAAAAAATGAAAATAAAAAAGGAAGGCACTGGGGATGGATGAAATACCATCGGAAATAAATGAAATTAAAAATTTTTCGTATTTCATTTGAAATTATAGTTGAAATTTTTAAGTATAATATAACAATTTTTACAGAATACCAATAACAAGCACAAGTGTTGCAATGATTAAGTTTTTAAACTAAACCGATTAGAAAGCTGTATGAAATGAAGAGAAAACTGCAACTTACTACAAATTTTTCATTGTTGTGGTTGTAAAAGCCTATATAAAAGGAAGGAAAAACTAATCCTTAATTTCAAACGTTTTAATGATAAAGTCTATATATTGATTACAAAAATGAAGGAAAAACTTTTATTTTTAATATTTTAATAATTTGGTAAAACATTCGCGGCAAATGACGCAATTAATATTTTCGATTTCACAGTTAGTAGTGGGCGTGACGTTTCAGGTCGGGAAGGGCTAAATCGTGACGTATTTACTTTGGGGGATTACACTCCTATTTAGCCAAATTAGGAGAAAGTGAATTCACAACGATCAAGATTAGAAGTAAATTAATTCCTTTAAAATAGTGTAATGACTATTCAAGGTCATTTTTCCAGAGACTGCCCTAAAGCGTTAGAAGATGAACAGTCAAGTCAGAATAGAGGAATGAGAAGAAAGGAGAAACAGAAGTAGTCTCCAGAGAGGTGCAAGCTCAGAATCAGACCATTACTTAATAGGAGTAAAAATGAAGCAGAAATTGGCTGTGATATTGCAAGGAAGTACAAAGTCAAATAAAAAATTTAATTTGGTTTAACTAGAAGATGGGAATATATTAAAAGGAAATACCAGGATGAATTAATCAGAAAATTTGAAAACCAAAATAAATCTGGAAATTTTGAAGTGAATGGGCCTATAGAAAACAATCAATTTTAGAAACCACAAAGGAAGTTATAGGTGAAGCACCTACAGCCAAAAATGAAAAGTGGTTTGATGCTGACTGCAGACGGGCAGGCAAAGTTGTGATGATTACAGTGTAATACAAGATCCAATAAAGATAATTTTACTAACAAAAAGATATATGCCTATAGATTATGCAGAAGAAAGAAACGAGGGGCATTTACGAGTAGGGATAATGATGGCAAGATTGGAGTCCCCCAGAACCAAGGCAACTAGGTTATCAGAGGGTGGGAAGGTAGTTCGTTACAGAACTACACTCACTAAAAACCACATATACTTGATGACAACCTAATGTCATGGTGAATAAACACCTCCAGAAAATAAGTGTTGTCCCCATTGCCTTGTGGGTAGGGATTAGCCCAAAGGCTAAGGGAAAGAACATGGGCAGAGACGGCTCTTTAAGGCATGGTGAAGCCAATCTCTCTAGGGGAGTAAACCCTACATAAATACCAGTCCTTCAGAATTGGTGCATGGTTGACAACCAGGCACTAGAAAAAAAAATTCAGAAACCAGAATATAAGCCTCGGAACTTGTCAGAACACACAACTGGAGACGACTATGGCAAATAAATATGGAACTGTCTATTGGCATGTAAGATCCTTAAACCAGGAGCTCGAATAACAATTTTAGAAGAACTTAAAATATTCAAGAGACAAGATGGCATGGGAAATTTATTCAGGATACGAAGCATCACACAATATTTCATAGTGGGAAGGAAGTAGGTAACAAAGGAAGTGGAGTGTCATTTGTGGTGGACAATAAAAGAAAATAATGGTCACCAATTTTCAGGTCATCAATGATAGAATATGTACAATAAGGCTCTATACCAAATTCTTCAAATATAATAAATGTCTATTGTCCAACAGAAGAACCAAGTAGAGAATGTATATGATGGGGCACCGAAGAATGACATTAAAATCATTATTGGTGATAAAAATAGGGAAAAACAGCATTTTATAGGAAATATTGGCAAACATTCCCTACATGAAGAAACAAATGAAAATGGAGAATTCTTGGTCAATATGGTTAGTACAAAATTATGGTAATAAGTTATATATGCTTCCCACACAAAAGAATACATAAGGCTACATGGATATCCCCAGATGGAAAAAAATCCAACCAAATAGACCACGTGTTAATCAATAAAAGAGCAGCCACAAATATTATGGATGTAAGTTCTAAAAGAGGAGCAAGCTGTGGATTGGATCATATCTTAGTCCAAGCAAAACTAAGATGTAAAATATGGAGAAATCAAAAAAAGGAATAACAAACTCAGAAATATGACATAATAAGTTATAACTCTTAGAAGTTAAAGAAAAATTCAGCAGTTAGAACTAAAGAGGATCAATCCATGGAAGAACAATGGGGAAATATCAAGGAGGTAATAGAGAAAATAGCAACAGAAACAATTTGGAAGAATGAGAAAGGGAAAAGGAAGAAGAGAAGTAGGATGATTTGATGAGGAGTGTAAGCATATGATTGAAGGGAACACGAGAGACAAAAGCAGACTATGAATTTAGTAGGAGAAAGGCAGACAAAGAATTCAGGAAAAATAAAAGGGAATATGGAAATAAATAGAAAGTATGGAGGACTTGAAGGAAAATGATACAAGGAAAGCATATGAATTTTTGAAGAAATTGAGGAGGATATGAACCACATACTACTTTGTGCAGAATGAAAAATGAGGAATAATAATTGATAAAGAGGAGATAAGAGGTTTGGAAAAGATACTTCTGATCATTGTTGGGAGGACATAACATGACGGAGGAGGAAATCATGATGTAGGGTGGAGAGGAGCAAGAGATAGAGATGGAGTTGCCAACATTGGAGGAAGTTAGAGAAATCATCAATGGACAAAGAAAAAGGAAGGCACTGGGGATGGATGAAATACCATCGGAAATATACAAGAGGGGCCTAGAAATAAATGGAAATAATAAGAAATATATGAAGATCAAGAGAGCACCAAACAAAGGATGTGAAAACTTTAAAGTAGAAGAGTTTCCTCTTGAGCATGTGGACGAATTCCCTTATTTAGGTTCACAATTAAATAAAACTAATATAATTTCCAACAATTTTAAAACAACAAAGGGAAGTAATGTTATTACACATATAAACACTTAATGTATTTGGAAATCCTAAATAACAACCTGAAGCTTAAAATATATGCTATTATAAGGCCTATTGTGACTTATGGTTGTGAGACCTGGACTTTGACAAGTATGGATTAAAAAATCCTTGGCACCTTTGAATGAAGGATCTTTGGCCCTGTGAGAAATAACGATGGTAGTTACAGGAATCTAATGAACCATGAACTAGACAATTTAATCAAACAAGTAAACATTATAAGGTTTATTAAGAGCAGAAGAATAGCAGTTTTGGCATGTGATGAGGATGGAGGAAAACAGGATGCCTAAGAAAATTATGCTGTGGAAACCAAAGGGACAAAGACTAAGAGAAAGGCCCCAGAAAAGATGGGAGGAAGGAGTTGAATAGGATATGAAGAACATGGGAGTACGAAGATGGAGATGCCTGGCGTAGGATAGGGGAGATTGGAAGAAAATCATTGAGGAGGCTAAAACCCACCCTGGGTTAAATTCTGATAAATAATAATAATAATCACTGCATAAATACACATCTTAACATACACACACATACCAAGGTTTTAACATACCCCAATGGAAACATGTGTTCTTGTGCTGTTGTGGGTGGTCAGTTTGAGAGGGGGGGGGGGGTGCTAAGGTGAAGGTCTATAGGATATTTAGTCCAGGACTGCAAAATATGTTGAAATGAAAGTTCTCATTGATGGAGTTCAGCTTATGAAGAATTTGGGAGTAGTGCTTTGAGGGAGTCTGGTTGGAGTTGTTGGTGTTGTGGCTTTGGGCATAGTTGGCTATGGGTAATTGTGTGTTGGATAGTTTAACTCTACTCTCTACTGTAGTGGCTCTACTCTCTACTGTAGTGGTTGGCAATCCATTTGGGGAGGGGTCTCTTTGTGTGACCAATGTAGAAGGCTGGACAGAGTGTACAGTTTATTTTGTTGATAGTATGGGAGGACAGACAGCTTATATTTTCTTTAATTCTATAAGTTGTGTTATTGGCAGAATTCTGGAAGATAGGGCAGACTTGGCATCTGTTCCTACCACGAGGTCTTCAGTGGGTCTGGGTGGGGGTGGGGGGTTTATAGGGTTGGACCAGAATGTTGCGGAGATTAGGTGGGTACCTAAGGCCATCCCTTGGATAGCTGGCTAGGATGGTAGGGAGAATGCTTTTACTGTCAGGGTTGGATTGTAGTCCAGTGGAGGCCAGGTGGAGAAAAGAGTTGAGTTAGCATAGTCCGAGGAAATAGAAGGTTGTTAGGGGAAGACTACATTTTGTTTGATGACCCTGGGTCGGACTGACTATTTGGGCAGTGGAAAGGTCATGGGTTATTTGTTTCTGGAGGAGGTCTACCCCATAGAATGTGTTAATTCCTTGAGATGTGTGTATGCAGTGAAGAAATCTGTCCCCCAGGAATAAAGTTGAATGACGAGGTAAATACCATGATTTTTGCCGATGATCAATTGATTTTACAAGGAAATGAAGACAAACTCCAGAAATCAATATATAAATTAAATATTATTTCCAAAAATTAGAATCTGCAGATATCTAGAAAGAAAACTAAAGTAACAGCATGGCAAAGGAAGTATCCTATAAGAGTGAAGATAGTAATAGATGATCAACCAGTAGAACAAGTTTCAAAGTTTGTCTATCTTGGTTGTGAATTATCTGATAATGACGATGAGATGAAGAAAAAGCATAATTGATTTCAATTTTTGTGTGGGACGATTCGACGAACTTTAAAAGGAAAAGTAAAGATGATACCCAACTTAAATATTAAGACGATGGCTGTAACAACTTTGTTATATGGAAATGAAACATGGGTGAATAAAAAAAATTAAATTAGTAAGAGAAATGAGATATCTTAGATCTGTGAAAGGATACACCCAAAGCGATAAAATAAGAAATGAAATAAGGAAGCAGCTAGATATATTCATACTGAATGATAAAATTTACAAAAATAGAGTAAATTGGAAAAGCCACATTCTCAGAATGAATTACAATAGAATACCAAAGCTTGCCCTTCAATACTATTCTATTGGAAAAAGGGATGTTGGTCATCCTAGAAAAAGATGGAATGTAGATTGAGATCGGAACAGTCAATAGCCTAATCCATGAAGAGGAAGTAAGTAAATAAGTATATTTGTGGGTGAGTGTATGAGTGTGTGTGTTGCATGCCTCTCCCCTGTTCCCATCAATTCTTTGCCTCTTCCCTGACCCTCATTGAGGGAGAAAGTTGGTGGCCTAGTGGGGTCTATTGTTTACGAGCAAAAGCTAGCTGTGCAGCAATCTTTGACTGGCTGTCACTGGAAATGTCTTCCTAACCTTTTGATGACACTCTGTATACGCACATCAGGTTTTATTACACATACAAATTCCAATGAGCTCGTGCTGTGGAAGGGGGGGGGGGGGGCAAGCTGACGGTAAAGAGCTATAGGATATTCAGTCCAGGGCTTTGTCTGGACTGTAGGACATGCTGAAATGAAAGTTCCCATAGATGGAGTTCAGTATGAAGCACTGGCTGAAGTTGTTGGTGTTGTGGCTATAGGCATGGGCAGCTATGGGGAATTGTATTTTGTGGAGTTTTACTGTACTGCGGTGGCTGGCAATCCTTTCATGGAGGGTTCTCTTTGTCTGGTGAATGTAGAAGGCCAGGCAAAGTGTGCAGTTGATTTTGTAGATGGTGTGAGAAGACAGACAGGTTATGTTTTCCTTAATTTTGTATGTAGTGCTGTTGGTGGTATTCTGGAAGGTCGTGATAAGTGTGAGTATTGGGCAGACATGGCATCTGTTTCTACAGCCCATCTGCAGCCAATAGTGGGTGGCAGGTTGGGGGTGTGGGGTTTGTATGGTCAGACCAGAATATTGTGGAGGTTAGGTGGGTGCCTAAAGGAAACTCTTGGTGGGTAGTATGGTCAGAAGGATGTTTCTCATGTCAGGGTTGGATTGTAGTCCAGTGTAGGCAAGGCGGAGGAAAGAGTTGAGTTTACGTAGTCCAGGGAAGTAGGTAGGGGTTAGAGGAATACTAAGTTCCGTGTGATGGTTAGGGGTGGGACTGGATATTTGGGAAGTGGAGAGGGCACGGGCTATTTGCTTCTGGAGGAAGTCTATGGGGTAATTTCTTTTGCGGAAAGCATTGAATATGCGGTCGGTATAGGATGCTAGGCTGTCCCAAGTAAACATATGCAAGTTCCCCTGATGGCTAGACAGGGAATAGTTCCAAGTGAACTTGATGGGGAATTGTGTTGAAGTTGTTGAGGAAGTCAGTGAGGACATCTGGTCAGTGGGTCCATAGCATGAAGATGTCATCTATGAACCGGAACCAGGTTAAGGGTTTGAGTGGAGAGGAATTTAGGTGTTGCTGGTTCTAGCTGCCCCATAAACAGTTTGGCATAGGAAGGGGCCCATCCAGGTGCCCATGGCAGTACCATTGAATTGGTGGTAAATTTGATCTTGGAAGGAGTAGTAGTTTCTGGTGAGGACAAACTGTGTGAGTGCTATCAAAAAGTGGGTGTTTGGGAGGGAATTTGGAGGCCTGCAAGACAGGAATTGTTCGAGTGCCGACAGACCACTGGTGTGGGGGATGTTTGTGTATAGGGAGACATCTACGGTAACTAGTAGTGTGTCCCGTGGGATTGGTGTAGGTAATTCATGGAGGCAATGTAGAAAGTGATTGGTATCTTGGATTAATGATAGGAGATTTTCCACTATTGGCTGGAGGGAGTCATCCACCAAAGCGGAAATCCTTTCAGTGGGGGAATTGTAACCAGTGACAATTGGGCAGCCAGGGACCCTAGGTTTGCGTATCTTTGGGAGAAGGTAAAATGTGGGTGTTCTGGGGCTTTTTGGGGTAAGGAGCGGAGGATAGTTTTTGAAGATGGCCAAGGGTCCAAACAAACTTGTCTATTTCGTGGGCAATGGAAGGGTTTTATCACTGTTTCTGGAAGAGTTTTGTAAATCTCGTTGTATGGCCCTTTAGGATGAAGTCATATGGCATCATATCTACTGATTAAGAAAAACGTATTCCAGTATTTTGAGAACATCAAGTGACATCACACATACAACACTTGTTGAAAAAAGGTTTATTATGGGTTAGATGAATGCTTGGTCCAATCACATGACCTTTTTGAAATTGTTGCAACACAGAAACAAATTACTTTTGCATACAACTTCCAATTCAAAACAAAGTCCTAAAAGATCGCAATGGTAATTTTCAATATACTTTTACATATAACTATAAAAACAATTTAATTCAATTTAGATTTATTCAGTTAAATTAAATTCTTCTCCTCTATGGTGACCTTCTATATAATACTATCAAATGAAAATGAAAAATCGAAATTTGGATTTACACCCAAGGCATATTTACATGCATTTATTCTATTTACAAATATTTAATGGTATTTGTTAATTATTAGCAAATTGTAATTTGCATAATAATATTATTATGACCATACTAATATATGCTTATTTTCTAAATACATTTGTGGGTGGTATTTCTTGTGATGTGTATCAGTCTTGAAGGTATAGATCAGTTAATAACTTGAACACAGGAGTAGACTGAATATTTCTTATTTACTGTTACCATTTGATTCTGATTGTGTGTAAATTTCAAGAAGAAACTTTCACACGTCATAAAATAACCAGAAATGAACTTCTGGGGCTGTGTGAAAGGATTTCTGACCAGATGCCAGCTTCTGTGAAGTGAATTGATATAAAAGTGTTAAAATCATACCAATAAAAGAAGATATTTTTCTTTTGTAAATATTTATTTATTTTGTGCATAATTTAGACAATTGATAATATTTTTTATGTCTTTTTACATCATTATTTTGAAGCTTTTAAGAATATAGAAACAAAATATTTCTCATATTCTGTACTTATTTATCATCTGTGGTCTTCTTTACTTTTGCTCCAACTTTAATACTTGATGAAAAAAAACTTCTTATTCTTTGCATTAACTTTTTCTTCTTTCTCACTTTCATTATTACAGGTTCTCCTAACTCATCACAATTATCTTCTTTGTTTACATGTTGAATTGCGTCTGTGTTCAATATGAAATCTGTATTGGAATTTACTGCAGTATCTGAAGTAGTTCCAAAGTTATCTTCAGCCCCCAGATTCTTTTTGCCTTCTCCTGGGTAAATTAAATCCACACATCCACTTTCAGCTTCTTCCATAAAATTTTCATCACTTTGTTCACAGCATGGTAAAGCGTTTGGGTCATCATTATTCTCAACAACAAGTCCTACAGAGCTCCAATAAACTTTACTACCAGAAAACTTATCAGAGGAATTTCTATTATATGCATCTAAATTTCCGTGATCCCTTTTAAATTTTTCATTTGAAGATTCGCAATTAATATCTTGTCCTTGTGTTTCTGGCTCTTTTACTTTATTTACATCTGCATCTGACTCAGGTTTCTCTTTTATATACTCAGAGCTCTGTTCTTTTTCAATATCTCCTATCTCTTCTATCATTTTCTCAAAAATTTCCTTATAAAATTTGTATTTTTCATCACTTGTATCTTCACAGGTTTTATGTGCCTCAAAGTCTTCATTGTAACTTTTGCTGTAATAACCATCATACTCCCAAAACATATCAAATGATTGCTTCTGACTTGTATTCATAGTTTTCTCTGGTTTTAATATGTTTCTTGCATTAACATTAGTAACTATAACTTCTTTATTATTTGATGCAATATTACAATCAGATGATTCTGCTGCCAAAAACCTGCTGTTAATGTAATTAGCTGCTATAGATAAGTTTCCAAGTATGTTATTTTGACTACTTCCTTCAGAAGTGGAGTTGTAATATGTTTGACAAATATCTGGGATTGAGTTAACTAAATCAGCATTGGCTTCATTAGCAATTTTTTCTGGAAACTCTATATCCTTGTTAAGGCTTTCAATATCTGCAGAGTTACATTTATATACAGAACTATTATGCAAGGTTCCTAAGTCATGAAAACTTTGTGATTCAGATCGAGAACTTAAATTTCTTTCAGTCCATAAACCAGATTCTTTTTGCAGGTCCTCTGACACCTTAGACACCTCAAAATGTTTGAACTTATAGTTTGTACCTCTCTCTGATATGCTCAATACATCAACATCTTTATCCAATATTTTTTCATCCGTTCCTAAATTTTGCAGGCTAACTCTAGAATTATTTTCACATTTAAAATTCCTATTTTCACTTTCTTTGTCAGGAATAAATATAATGTTTGATGTTATGGCCTGTGACTTATTCTCAATGTGATATTCACTATCATATCTTAGTTCTTGGGAATAATCAGTGGTGTGCTGATTCACTTTGCATGCAATGTCAGATTTCTTCAAACAATAATCAAGATATTCAAAAGAAGTGTCCTCCTCACTTTCCTTCATTTTAAACTGATTTGATTCTTGATTTACTTTTGACTTCTTAAAGTCAGATGTACTGTCATTATTTAATAATTTTAATTTTATACTTTCAATTTTGTTACATTCTATTAAACTAGTTTTTATATTTATCCTATCAATAATAAATTCCAAGTAGTCATATGATTGTATTTCTCCCCATTCAGAACTTGGATTCGCAATACTTAAATGTTCTTTGTTTGTTTCAGTTTCTTCTGTACAATTACTAACATTATTTTCCTGTGGTTCATTGAAAGAATTTATATTATCATCAGTTTTCCCAAATATGTGTTCAAATAGTGAAGAGTCAACCTGATCATTTAAAGTTCTATTATGCAAAAATGAATTTGCACAAATATTATTATTCAAATTATATTCCACTGAATCATTACTTTCAACATCTATTATTGATTTTTCTTCTTCAGCATTTTCAAATGCACCAAACACGGTTTCAATATTTGAATTTATGTCCCATTTCTTACGAGTGTTTCCTTTAAGATCATTGAAATTTAAGTATTGATTATCAGAGGTTTTCTGAAAGCATTCATGTTTCAAATTCAACATTTCAATTGTCTCTACTTCATCAGTTCTTTCAGATTGGGACTCCAGTTTATCTGCCAAAATTGGTCTGTTTTGTAATAAACCTATTACATCTGATTCTTTCTGTATAGATGAACAGCATTCATTCTCATTTTGATAATCTCTTTCTTCGTTAATTAATTGAGAGTATTGTTCAATATTTTTTGTTTCATAATTCTGCAGCAAACATTGTTCTGATTCATTGTTTTCTTCAAATCTTTTCTCAATATTTTCATCGCTGCATGATTTATTAATATCATTTACTGTTTCACTTGTAAGGTACTTTTGTGATTCAATGTCAAAATTATATTGAAGCAAATTTTTAATATTGTTTCTTATAACATTTTCTTTTTCTGACTCAAAAGATTCATTTTGAACAACTTGTTCATTTGAATTTTTTCTACATTCTTCTTGCTCTAAGGTAGTGTTACTAATATGTGAATGCAATTTGAAACAATTTTCTTCTAACTCTTTGTTGTCTACTGAATAATTTTCATAGGCATCAGAGTGTAGCAGAATTAAATTTTCTTCAGGCAATCTGAACTGGCACTCAGATGACTTAACTGAATTAATTTTGTTAGATCCATCTTTTTGTGTGTCTTTAGACACACTGTATGTAATGAAATCAAAATTATTGTAGTTTTTATCATCAGCTACATTAATATCAATATTTGATGAATGTGAGTTATTTTCCTCATTCAATTTTTCTTTGTTTATATTTTCTACAGTAACTGTATTGTTGAGTGATGATATGCTTGGTTTTGTATCACAAATTGTGGCTATTTGTTCATCACTTTCACTTTCATGGTCACTATTGAAAATATTTTGTAAATCTTTAAGCCTGTCTTCCATCTCATTGGCTTGAATACTTTGTTGTTCATGTTGATCAAGAGTATTTTGTAATGTTTTTAATTCATGTACAAATTCTTTAATGTCATTTATAATGTTTTTATTTGCATCATCAACAATATCTTTGAAGTAATTAGATACATTTTCAGCAATTATTTCATTAAAGTTTTCTGTAATTGTTTCATCAACATCACATCTGTAATGCTCATTAGTTGGTATTTCATTATTCAAATTTATGTTGTCATTATCAGAATGATCAAAGACTTGATTTAGAATTTCCATGCAAATATCAGAACAATATTGCTTAATTTCAAGTATTTCATCTCTTAAATTAACTTGTAGTATGTTACATTCAAAATTGTCTGTATGGAAATTTTCACCATTATTGGTTACACTGTTGGAATTTATTTCATATTTGGTGACAGATTTTAAATCATTATTTTCAAGTATCTCATCAACATTGATGTGATCCCTCAAATTGGCCTTTAGTATGTTACATTCAAAATTATCAGCATGAGACTTTATTATATTGTTGGAATTATGATCATAGTTGTTACCAATAATGCACAAAGTTTTTAAATCATACACAACTTTATCCGAATTATCGTGTAAAATTAATGCATTTTCTGAAGTACCCACATTTTTATCATTATTGCTATCATTATGAGAGTTTAAATCATTAGTTTCACATGCACTATGAATTATATAAATATTATTTTCATTGTTAAGCAGATTTGTATTTTCACACTGTCTTGGAAGACCATTAACTTCGATTGACTGTTTATAAATTGATTTTTGATAAGATTGATCATCATTTGACTTGCAAGACAATTTGGTTGTAACATCTTGTTTTGAAATAAGTGTTTGAGAATTTGAAATAAGTCTGAGACTAATACCTGCATCAAATTTATTTAACTGAGCTTCTAATTTTCTAACAATATGTTGGTCATTACTGTTAACACATTCATTATTAACAGTTTCGGTGTCAGATACAACTTTATCGTCATGTTTCTCATTAACTTCCAATTCGGTGGAACAAATAGGGTCTTCACTGCTTACACGATTCTGCTCATTACTATATTCATGTTCATCCTTAGATATTTGTGATTCTGTGGAGTAATTTAAAATGTTGTCAGTTAGTTTTCCATCAGTCAAGTTTTTCAATCCCTTCATCTGAACACATGAATTTTTATTTTCATTAAACCCAGAAAAATTACTCCAATTATCTGAATTGTTGACTGTTTCATGTTCATAGAGATGAGAAGCATCAAATGTATTATTTGTCTGTAATGTCAATTTTAATTCATTGCTAACATCTTCACTGCCTTCATTAAATGAGATTTTACATAATTCACTTGTTATTTTTCTGCTTTCACATGAAGATTTTTCAATTTCTGAACATACATTCTCATTCATGCTGATCTGTTTGACTGTGAAAGCTGGAGCCTTAATATTCCTACTTCCAGTATTTTTATTAAGCTTACAATTGTCATATTTGTATACTTCTTCAATACAAGATATTAATCCTTTGCTTTTCAACAAATTATTATTCAGGTCTTCTCTTAACACAATGGTATTTTGATTGCCTAAGTAGTTTGAATTTTCATTGCATTCCTTGACACAATTATTTTTAAGTTCTTTGTACCTTTTATAAGAACAGTGTGGAATTTCCAAACTGTCAAGTAATTCAGGTAGCCCATTGTCATTATAAGGCATATGTTCATTTTCACTTACTATACTTTGTTCAGATGATGTTTCGGGAACATTTACTGAAGAACTTCCTTGCTGTTTTCTATTGCACTCATCAGAAACTGGAGTTTGCCTAGGTATCCTAGATTTATTATTGATTTTCTTTTTTATACTATTTTCACTAATTTTTTCGTCAGTTATAATTATCGAGGGAATGGATTGTTCATTATCTTGCAATGGAAATTGTGGGTTATTGGATTGCAAAGTGTCAAAGTGGTGTGGCAAACAGCCCATTACTTGAAGGTTGAAAATAATTTTAAAAATATTATCTTGAAATGGAGCTGTACTGTCACCGAAATCAGGTTCTGGTTCTCGTAGTATAGGAGAGCTCTTTAGTGTATGACCCATCATAAGGCGTTTTTGAGGAGATGATTTTAGTATCTTTTCCCATGATATACCTAAGAATATATAAGCATATATAAATGAAGCAAGTAAAGATAATGTTATATCACCAAATAATAAACTTATTGGATAGGAAAGAGGGATAAAGAGCAGTTATGTTTAAAATTGGTAGTAGGCATCTCTAGCGTGGTGACATCTACTATTGATTAAATGGAGAATCAACTGCTCTCTTTCTTATCCAAACAAGTAAAATATATTAAATACACATTATATTATAATTCTTATACTGGATTGGCATTATGTTTTTTATTAAATATCAAGAAGTGTTCACTTTCTGCTCAAAAATGTGCATATCTTTCATTTTAGAAAATATCTATTGATAAGAGATTTTTAAGAGGCAAAGCTTACTTGGATCTAAACGCACTAGATGCTTACATTTTGTGTTTACTTCTCTTCTGAATGGTTTTCTTCTTATTCTAATATTATTTGACTTTGGCAACTTCTATTGTCTATTACAACACTCGTTTCATGTCTTCCTTTCATTGCCATAATTTTCTCATATATAAATGGATAACCTTATTTAGTAAATATACAATATTACTTCTAAACACAAAATATCAGCTAATAACACAAACTTGACTATGTCAATTAATTCACTATGTTCGAGATTGATTCATGGGTGCTGTAACTTTTAAGATCTGTTGTAGTAGGCCTACTCCAAAGAATAGTGTTTGTCATATGTGCCATCTTCACAGTGACTGATCATTTTACACTTTTGAACATATCCATTATCAGTAAGACCTCCATATGAATCTTCCAAACTTCATCAGCAACTAGCTGATCAGAGAGAAGATTGCTACTACAAATGAACAATGAGAAAACCTATCTATATAGCTGTTTTACAGGAAACAAAGTTTTATTTTAAAGATGCAGCACTTTATGAAGTGACCAACTACTTTTCATTCTTTTTGCAATTAGATTTTGTTTGTTATACTCTTAAAAACCTATTAAGGAAACACCTATGAATTCACTAAGAGGTTTAGAATTACATTCTATTTATGCTCATTGTAATAATTAAAAATTCCCCAAACTTCTTATTGAGAATATCTGAAATATCAGATAAAGTAAGACCTGGAGATGGCCTTTTCAGCTGGATGGATGCCTCTTTGTTTTATGAGTTCTATGTGAGAAAGTTAGGAGTGTTAACACAGCTTGCTAGTATGAGAATTTGTAGATCATAATAACCAAAACGTCATTGCAAACATCTTTTTCAACACAGGTTAAGAATCGCCAATATCCCCTTGACCACTGGTTACCATGAGCAACGCTTGCATTCATCAATTTCTATTTTTTCTTCTAAATGTAAAGTTCTCAGGTTTATTATTAGTTGGGTGCCCACGTGCAGCAGTTGCCATTCACTGAGCGAACCCATATTGTTCGCCTGTGCTTCTTGGCGTCTCAACTTCCTTCTTTCCTTGGTTCTGGACGATCCTGGAGCTGCTGGTAAATTGAGGAAAATGCTTGGTTTTCCTCCTTCTTCCTTTGTTGTTTTCCTGGGTTACTAACACTTCAATCCTTCACTGCTTTCTTGAAGTCTCACACCATGCTGCTACTTCCTCCAATGATGAATACACGCTACATACTCCCTCTACCTGTCAATCCTTACATTATACTGACCATTTCTCCGCCCTTCACCTTCCTAGGTCACCTCCATATCTCTGCCCCCTCCAAGGGATAAAACTCTATCATGATGGTTGTCTGCCAATTATCATGAGTTCTCCGTCAGGCGCGGGAGAATTTTGATGATGATACAGGTATGTGTCCCTCGGAAAATCCGAAAGGGTAACGCTCTCTTAGCAAACAACAAGCTTACCATTAACTCCACACTCAGGTACATCTTTCCAGCTGCCAACTCGGCACCCGGAAACCCCCGTTTTCCTGGCCAGTGACATGCTCTTGCCAAAATTTTTATATAATTTAAACTTCCATAAATAGAAATTAAAATGGTCTGGGTTCTACTGCGCTACAAACGGTATAATTTTTCAAATATATTCAAAGTTAATTGAAATGCATAAATTATTCAATAGGCCAATAGTTAAACAATTATTGTAATTTTACAACATCATGGTTTGGATTTTCCCTCAAATCATTCAAGCTAATGCTGGGATGCTTCTCATTTTCCAAAACAGTCAAAGAAAATATATGGCAATCCAGACCTTCCTCAAATGCAAATCGACAGTGGGGTCATTATCTCAATCATTGAGGGCCTCCATGAACTTAATTAATATGCCTAGTAATGCAACGATGAGTAAACAGGACGGTTTAGTCCTGTAATTAACGATTAAATAATGTGAATAACCTCATTCCATCTAACCTGAAGAAGATTTATTTAACAATATACACATTGGTAGTATTATGAACATGGATATCATGCAGATTATGAATTTAAATTAGACTAATATATTTTGGCTATAATTATTGTATAACATCACATTAAAAGGAGTAGCTGATCCAAAGAAGTATATTGAGAGGGGGCAGTCATGTAAAATTTATATTTGATAAGTATAATAATTAATCCAACTCTAAGTCATTTTATTTATATCTGTTAATTTGTATTACAATTTTAATAGATAATGGATTTAGAATAAATCTGTATTTAACAATAATTAATATTACTTCATTAGAATGAACTTTGCTTAAACAATTCCAAACAATACAAATACAATTTTCTGTTGTTCTGTGCATGAGATTTCATATCTTTATAATTTATCAATTTAATGGATTGAGAACCAAAATTTTGTAAAAACAACATATTATGGTATTGTTCAGTACATTTTAATTTGTATCTTTAATTAATGAAGAAACAATGTTTTTTTATAAATTTATTAATACTCCAGTTTTTAGTTGTGATTAAAAATTAAAAACAAATTCACTACAAAAATTGTTAATTTTCTGTAAATAATATCAAGTGTCCCACAAAATGCCTTAAATATTGGAAAATTATATTGTTTTCCCCCTTTTACACCCCCTCACTCCTCTGCCTATGGTTAAAAGACCTTTCTCAATGAAAATTTCAACATATCCTATGTAAGCTTGAAATTCATTACCTAAACTATTTGACCAAGTTTCTTTAATTACTCTACTCAATATTAATTCTTTTCAACAGTCTTTACTATTGAAAGTAGTCTGAATTTGAATATTCATTTAATTCAATGAATAACCAAGAAAGTCCATTTGCACCCCTATTATCTTTCCTTTTGAATTCTACAATCAAATCCACTTACTGATAATGTCTGCCTCTACAAGTGTCCTGCTACCAATTGGTGGAATAGATATAAATATGTGCCTTATGGCCCATCAGATTGTTGCAATTTACTAATTCCCCAAATGACAGCCATAATAGTTAATTAGTTCCACATTCAGATTTTTCATCATAAATTAAATGGGTTTTATTGATCCAATCACAATATATTACAGAGTCTGTCCCACAACATACTTCAAGAGTGTTTACAAGAAAATAAAAATATTAACAAAGATAGCATATATTTACTTTAATCTAATGGCCAGTGTCTCAATTGGTTGCACACAATTCCTAAATTGTGTTTTTTATGCTGATGGGCATCCTTTATCATTTAGTGAATGGCCATTTGAATCAGTTTCACACAAATTTTTGCTAGGGCAACTTGGTATTGTAAATGCTATTCTGAAAATTTGATGCAAGGAAACACATTGTGTTCAGTTCAGGACATTTTGCTCGTCAATAAAGCACATTTGGAGATGCTAATAGATGGCAAGTACAGGGTGTGGTAAGACTCGCTGCTGTCAAATATTCAATTTTTGTGAAAATAATTAACTTTTTGTAATAATGGTTGAGAAGTTGCA
This sequence comes from Eucriotettix oculatus, assembly GCA_034510155.1. Lineage (NCBI taxonomy): Eukaryota > Metazoa > Arthropoda > Insecta > Orthoptera > Tetrigidae > Eucriotettix > Eucriotettix oculatus. The sequence continues at coordinate 91,762,650 of CM067376.1, forward strand.
CTAGTTCCTTTCCACTCAACCATTCCACTTTGATGACAATCACTCTCCTTCTACAGCACACCTTGTACAAATTGCTATTTCTTCCAACCCATAACTTTGCAGTCAGTGTACATAAATAGTTGTGAACTACTTAAAAATAAATAAATTACAGTGGTATTAAATTGCTATCAACTTATTTGCAAATAAAGAATCTCTACTGCCCCAAGTTATTATTTTTTTTATGATAAATATACATTTTCTTTGTTAAAATTATTAATACATATAAAATTACAAATCCATTCTAACAATAATTTGTGAAATTATCATTTAATGAGATATTTAACACACAAATCTACTATTATATATTTTAACAAAAAACCCAGTTTGTTAAAGAAGTTTTTCTTTGAATAGAATTTCATCTTTATTTATTTATTTTATTTTTTTCAAATATCTGATCAAGAAGTTGATTTAAGACTGATTTGGTTATATTGGCTTAAAGAGACCATTAAGATAGAAACAGTTGTATTGTTTAAAAATAGGTTTACTTACTACTTAATTACTGGAATACCATCTGGAACTATTAAATTAATATGATCACACTAAATTGAAGACAAATCTGATTAGAATACATTGGTTTCTAATAATGAGTAATGTATTTTAAAAAATTGAATGGATCTCTTGATGTGTCAAGTAGTCAATGTTCTAGTATATAAACAATTGCATTCTTTATGATGATAATGACAATTGTGAATGAGTATGAGTGTTACTTTATAAATGAGATATATGGGATAGTGTTGAATCATTCAATGATGCATTGAAGTTATGGAATTAGTGTATGTACTTGATTTTCAATCATCCTCTAAGATTAAAATTTTAAATTATGGATGTAATTTTAAGTGTCATGAGTCTTCTTGACCAAGACATGCCAAGGGATGTGTGAAGGCATAAGGTTCACAATCCTGTAAAATTGAATTCTAACATTCATGCATCCAATGTGTGTTAACAGCACAATGTGATATGTAAGATAATTGTCATCATTCATCATTAATGCCAGATTTTCATTTGCTGTTCATTCTTATATAATTGTAATTAGTGTATGTACGTTAACACAAGATGTAAAAAATTTATGGTTTAGGAGAATATTTATGTAATGAACATGAAACATTAGTGTTCAATTAAAATTTACTGTAAGAAAACTAAAATTTATGAAATTACATTAAAGAATGTACCTGCTTCCAAAATGTCACAAGCTGAATTAATAGCTTGTTTCAATACATCTTCTACTATTTCTTCAGCTTCTATCTGTGTCATCCTCATTGCATGCACTTTAGTCAGTTCATTATAGTCATTAATAAGGCGTAGGGTTGTTTGTTGGGATGTAAAACTTTGAGGTGAGGAGATTGAGGGCTGTTCTTGATTCATTTCATCGGAATTAACTTTATTTTCATTTTTATTTGACTTCAAGTCTGAAAATGAAATCCTTTATTTGAATGTGTTCATATACATTTGAGTAATTTTATTGGATAAATCAAAATTATATTTCAAGCTAATTTTTACTTTTTAGCAAGTCTTAACACACAAATAGACAGGTAACTGATTTGACATGATTAGTAGAGAATTTAGAGAATCTTATGCCATTCCCCAGATTGTTGTCTTTAGGCCTACATGCTATTGGATTGCATTATTACATTTTAAAAAAATCATTCTTGGCAATTATGTTCTCTGTATGATTGCTTTGCCACTTAATATTTATTCATATTCGCTAATTATCTAACTAAGAATTACGAACTTATCACCCAGAATAGTTCAATTAATGCTGAACAACTGATAAAAAAAAAGATTTGGTATTCTTCAATTGGCCTCTCACTGACTAATGGAAAAATTTTAATTTCTTGTATGGCAGTTATTGATCGTTTGTTATTATAAGATAATGGTACATTTCATTTTAAAACAGGACGAATACCAGAAGAGTTAAGTAAAAACATAATTACAACCATACCAAAGAAGACTGGTGCTGATTGATGAGAACAGCACAGAATTATTAGTTTAGTATCTATATCCTCTACAGAAGGCAGTCAGCAGTAATTAGAATTGAAGACCAAGAAAAGAAAGCAGAAATCAAGAGAGGAGTAAGACACGGATGCAGTCTGTCACCCTTGCTCTTTAACTTATAAATATATATAGAGCAGGTGATTAAGACAGTTAAAATGGAATATGGAAAAGAAATCATACTGCAAGGAGAAGATATAAAAACCTTTCGCTTTGCAGACGATATTATAGTATTCGGGGAATCAGAAGAAGACTTGGAAATCATAATAAATGGCATGAACAGAGTCCTGGAGAAAGAGTTCAATAAGAGGATGAATAAAGGGAAAACCAAGGTAATAGAGTGTAGTATGGAAACAGTGGAATAATACAGAAGATAGATTGGGAATGGATATTTTGAAGAAATTCTGCTACTTGGGGTAAGAACAGAAGAGGGAGGACAAGAATGGAATACCCTAAGCAAATGAAAGATGTAGTTATGCGGAAATGAAAAGGCTTGTATAATATAGGTTAGCATGGAGGGTTTCATCAGATCAGTCTTTGGACTGAATACCACAACACACGTAATCAGTTAAATTTTTAATTGCTAAGCAATATCATTTTCAGTATATATTTCATCTAAAACTTTCCTAAAATGTTTTCCAGTGGTGAGTTAACACGTTCTTGCACTATGGTTCAAAATGTTTTCATACAGCATTAGGTGATGTCAATATTTTGTAGTTATATTAGAATTATAAATACAGATAGTGCACCAATCGCATCAGATGATATATAAAAAAATGTATTTTAAAAAATAGAATTGTTTAGGACCAATAAAAGGGTTCAGGAAAATTTACGATTTTTTTGAGGTAACATCTTTTTGCACTGAGCTCTTCAATTTGAAAAGCTTTCTTGGAATGTGTTTCATAGTTCTAAACCTAAAATGAAAATCCTTGAGCGACAATCATGATTTGGATGACGGCAGGGGAAGGTTAAATGATTGAATTTTTAATATACCCTTCCCGTTGAAATCATGAGGTAAGGCACGTGGGTTCAGAGTTATATTTTTTATGTTACTACAACACTTTATTCCTGTTACAGCAGAGTCCTACAGAGTGATCGATACGTCGCTCAAATCTCCCGGTTCTATTCCTGTCTGCAATCGCAGTATAGTATGGTACATAACTTATGAAGATATCCATTATTTTTAAATCTTTGTGAGTAAGCAATAACAGGAACGAATTTTTTCAGTAAAAGTTGATTCTTTTAAAGTGATATCTAACGAAAACTAACACGAGTTGACGACTATAGCCGGAAGTCTGGTTCGTGCGCAAAGTCACGAATGATATATTACTGGTGTAAACTCACTTGTTGATGAAAGTGCAGACAGTTCACATTTGCTTTCTGGGCAACAAGTAATTTTTATTTATTTATAGCTTACAATTTAGAAATACCATTTTTTGGAAACGAATATATTGTAGGTATATACATACAATTTAGTTGGAAAATGAATATTTAATTCATCTTTATCAGCACGTGATTAAACCATCAGATAGTTCGTAACATTTTTTTATAGTTTACATTTTCACGCCTCCTATCATCGAAATCGCACAAATGAAGGATGAAATAAAATGTTTTATTTATTTTATGAGGTTATATGCAATGCTGCCGAATGAACGTATTTATAAATCGAAATTGGTTCAATGGATGCTAAGCCAAATGCCAGAGATTATTCAAACGGTCAGGCTAAAAATCTGGGATTCTGTATTTTTTATGACAGAAATTAAAAAGTATTTTTTTTAATTTGATCGGAAAATTTTAAAAATTTGGATGTCTACAATAGATACGACCAACCTAGGTGACCCCATACGTATTAAAAAAATATCAAAATCAGTCAAACCGTTTATGACAAGAATTACGAACACACGCACGGCGGAATTTTATAAATAAAGGTAGGAAAGGGCAACTAAGTCCCAGTTGCTTGTTCGAATTGAGTTGTAATAAATCTCGAGCTGAAGTAGAAAAGACAGAAGAAATGCCTGTGGAACCTTTCTCCGCAGGTATTTCTTTCTCCCCAGATTAATTGCTGGGCTCGCCTTTGCGGATGCCTTTTTTTTTAAGGTTCTCACATGTCGAGGCACCTTCATCTATTTTAGGAGGTGTATGTACTGGGGTCGAAGACCTTGGGCATAACGGTAAGAGTTGTCCTCTGCTCCTATTGGATCAGTCGGCCAGCTGCCTCCTAAAACTTGTATAGATACGGAAAATGGTATGCTGCGACCCCACAGCAAACTCCTCACCCGTCAATCGTAAGTGCGTGAGAATAGTACCCATAAAGCGCAGCCTACCTGATGCAGATTTTCTAGAGTTCTCTCTATTTTTATCCAGTTGTGGCACCCAGAAAGTCTCCTTCTTTGGACGGGTTAGATTTTTACTTTTCCATTAATAGACGTTATATTATAGTTTTATTTTAAACAAATTTTCTTTGTTTTTTCTTGTAATTTTTTTATCGGTATTAGTGATTATTTCTGTTCCCTCATATTAAATTGGGAATAAAAGAGTTTTGAATAAAGTGAAAGATTGGGTGTAAATGAAAAGATTATTTTTGATTATAATTACATTTTATTTATTCAATTTCTTTATATCTAACCCCTATTATAGTTGATAAGATTAATATTTTTAAGTGGTAAAATCGAACAAAATTGAAAACAAACCGCCCAACGTTTCTTCTAGTTTCTTTAGAGTTCGTCAGATGCAACATTTCCATAAATCTAAATATAAGTACATTAAATTAATTAACGTACCGACTGTAACGATAAGATATACATCGTATTCTATTCCTTAACTTTATGGGTACTTTTCTTTAGCTGTACTTGTTATATTTAATAACTTTGTACATTTCAGTTAAACCTGGCAATTTATGTGATTTTAAAGTAAACCACATTCTGAAAAGGGAGATGATGATATCCTAATAGAAGTTTTTCAAAAACTCAACCGTAGGGGTAGTATGCTTATTATCGCACCTTAACCTAATATCGCACCCCTCATGATTTCGAAATTTAAGTGCTGCTTCCTAATGGAAAATGGTTCAAATAGTGTCTCACAACACCCTGCCAGTCCCGTGAGAGCGTTGGTTAGATGAACAGTTGCGTTTAGCTTGTGTAAAATTTGGAAAGTGTTGGGTAAACCTAAAGTTTTTGACCTCATCATGCACTGATCAATCTCCTTAAATGTAAGCGATATTCTTAATCATTATAAAGTAATTACAGCCACATGATTTGCAGTTTAAGTGTAATATTTTGTCAATTGTTATTTTATCCGGTAGAGTCAGCCAAATTGAAAAGTCGTGTTGTTCTAATATCGCACCCCTATCGTAGAACTAATATCGCCTGTGCGATATTACGCGCACTGTCCTATTTTATTCATTTTAAACACTTGTTTGATTTATTGGTGGTCTGCAACGTCAGGTTAATTGTTGCAGATGCCATCAAAGAAGAGAAAGCAGTGACCCGAGGAAAATATGACAGCTATAACTCTGCTCACAATGACACGGAATTGAATTTGTTAAATATAATAATAAATAGCTATCTTTAAATTATTAAATTATTTTCTTTTTTATGGTTATTGGAAATAGTATTCATAATATCGCACAGGACGATATTAGGGACACCCCTGGTGCGATATTAGGAAAACGTTTTTCGCAACTTCCTAAATGTACATATTGTCGTCTTACATGTTTCAAATATTTTATTCTTTAAGGTATGAACTGATTTTTAGGTATGAAGTATCATATTAATTAATCTTCTAAAATCCCGTGAAAGTAATTAGTTACCTTGAAAAATGGTACAAATACATCAATTTTTAAAAAGGGGTACGATATTAGGTACATCACCCCCAATACGATCATTAGCTTCATTAGAATTGATGATGATATAGAGTCATAACTAACTGAGGCACTCGAGTCATGGTAGTACAAATACAAATCACAAGGGAAATACATCTGTGGTTACGTTTTGGATTAATTTCTCTTACAATATCATCACCTTTCTTTACTGTATGTGATTTATTATAAAATCATATAAATTACAATGTCTTTCAAATAATGTAAATTTTATGAAGTAAATAGTTACCTATAGCGTTAGGAAACGTCAAACTAGATGGAATAATCGGAAATTAAGAATGTATGTGAATCAACGAGAATTTTTAAGCCACTAACCCTCATGCTTACTACTTCTGCAATCGTTTGCGTTAAAAAATGACATTCCACTAAAATTAGTACAGTTGCTAAACAGTTTTTAAATAGGAAAGTCTCGAATTCTAATATACATTATATTAATTTACTCTGTTTAGCTAATAGCTGACAGAATTGGCCTCTTCCAATCGGACAATACGTATTATTTAATGAGTAAATGACGTCAACAAAATTTTTTCACTACTTGTACGATCATCTTAGGTACAGACTAAGCCGAATACAAGCATAAGTAAATAAGAATGCCATTAATTAATTCTAATCCAAAACTAGTGGATGTTATTTATTTTTGTATCATAAAGCGTAAAATTTTTGATCCGCGATAAGAAAAACAATCAATACTGGACAAATACATTGAAATTAAATAGGCGGCATCACTTTTTATTTAATTGAATAATACTATATATGGCCGCAGAATGTTTGATGAAGTTTGTAATCCAATCGAAATATTATTTGCTTACCTTCGCTCATCCTTCTACAGTTATGTCGTGAAATGTGGTGGATTTAATTAGTCAGTTAGAAGAAAACAGTTAATTCCATCGTAGTTTACAAACGCTGAGCAATTTTATTGCCCAACCCATTTTGACGCCAAAGTTGTTAAAATATCTATGAATACAAAATGCACATATTGAACGGAAATTCTATTACGATATATCAAGTTGTCTGAGATGTTATTGAAAACATTCGAGTGATGTTTCTAAAATACGTTTTAGGATTTGAAATAACTCATTCATTATTTAGAAGATAAACGCGATTTTCTTTACATTTATGCATTTTGAGCCGGAATCGTTTTATTCAAATTAGTCATTTTGAGTTGGAGTATCGGTCGTTAGCCAGAAGTAATTTGTAAAGGAAAATTATTATTATAATACACATTCTCATCGTAAAGATGTGGATTCAGAATATTATTAGAAATAAGTCAAACAGGCTATTAATCAGAAATGAGGAGCTAGAGTCGAAGAGCGGCTCCGGCCAATTTCTTTCTGTAGGTATTTTATGAGCCAGTCAACAAGCGTTGATTTTATTTATGAATTCGGTGAAAAAGTACACTTAATTATAACACACCTCTCACGATAAATATTTGGATCCTAATTTTAAATTTTTGTAAGGAAAATTATTAGAGCAGAATTTAAACAAAATGGTGAAATTGATTCTTGAAATTTTGTTTCTTTGTTTGGTGTGCGACGCTTTACTTTTTGAGGAAATACATGAAAACATTCCTTCGATATTCTTAAATACCCTCCCCCTCTCCCCAATTAAATAACGTATGCTTTGCCGGAGTGTTGATTTAATAAATTAGTCTTGCTTTGTCAACAATCACAATTCTTATTTATATTTGATTAAAAGTAATGACCCTTAAAAATAAATTTATTTTAGCAGAAGCTTTCGTATAACGCACTTTTTATCAGAAAGAAAGATTTTTCTATCACGAAAATTTTATAATTACAGATAATTGTCACTTGAAACGGGTGGAATGGAGAAGATCCCGGTAAAAGTATATATTATGAGGTCAGGAAATTTGCGTCATTGAAGGCCAATTAGGATTCGAGTTAACATAATGGATATTTTTCATAATTGAAACACGCAGGACATACTGGTATGGCTCGATGATGTGACTTGGCTAATATAATTCTTCGTGTTTAGATTATATTATTTGGGCATATGATAAATTTCCGACCTCCTGTGGCGTAGTGGCTAGCGTCGCTGCCTCACAACACAGAGGTCCCGGGTTCAAATCCTAGCATGTGTCGGAGACTGGGATTAAGACTGCTGGAGAATCGATACGCTGACCACGTATCACTCCAAATTCGGAATGTGTCGTGTAAAATGACAATCCACAGTCCTCGCGGTAGGTCAAGGCCCTGAATGGGCTGTAAAGCCAAGGAAGAAGAAGTTATGATGAATTTTAAGAAAATGAAAGACAACACATAACATATATTCCATAAAATATGTTTAATGAAATTTTTCATATAAATAAAATGAACTACAGTATAAATTTAAGGGAAATTAAAATTATAGAGTTAGTTTGACCACAAATGATCTAAACTCAGAGCCCTATTGTGGAGCAGACATTGATTAAAGTTTTGACGTGTCTTTTACCTTGACTACGCGAGGTATTTGATAAAACCCTAGCCGATGTCGTCGGATCCTCGTCAGATATCTTGACGCTCCGCAGATAGCAAAATACATTTTGGGAATCTTTCCTGGACGTTCAGGAATGCAGCTCCCAACCTCTCACTATCAAGACTGTAAAATTACTCTAATACTGAGCTTCTCAACCCAACTACTCGTCACCTTCAACGAATACTCCGTTAAATTCTTTCGCCTCAAGCATTTCATGCTTTCATGGCAGTGTGGGTTCGTCACGCATTGCTAGAACTCTTTCTCAGCCGGTGTTAGCAAGTCTTGAAGAAAATGCCTGACGAAAATCAATCGCATGGCTGAGTCTACCCCAGAAAAACATTAGTGAATGTTGGGAAAATTTTCAAAATGTGGACATCAAAGGAAGTATAAATGCTTCAACCGATGCTCGCCCTGAACCTCCCATTTTCCGGGCGGTTGCTTTACCAACTGAGCTAATCCGAATCGACGCAAGGACCGATTCAACATCCCTCCATTCTCGTAAACCTAAACCAGGCTCACCTAAAATTCACTAATCACATTCTTCACACCCTAATTCTAGGAAATACGTGAAGAATGGACATTGCGTAAATTGATCAAAGGTGCATGGTATTCAAGTCAAAAGGGGTCGAGTCCTTGGTCCGCTCGAAATTTTTCCATTTTTTTTTCTTCTAAAACATCTATACGCTCCTGCGTGAACTTCGGTTGAAGCATTTCTAATTCGTTTGATTTGAATTCCATGCACCTTTGATCAATTTACATCTAATGCATGGACGTCTTTTCAGAGAAGTCTGACGCAACTGTACTCACTCGTTCCCCAATATATACAAGGCTATCAACGAAGCTTTATGGAAGATCCCTTCCCTTTGCTACACAACAAATAATGATATGAAATAGGGAAAATTAGAAGACTTCATCGTTGTAAGACAATCCTCTCCAAACTGAATTAAAAAAAAAACATTTAAGAAATATATTCAGGAGGTGATATAAAAAATTAACCACATCTTGCTATTTTCATTCCAAGGAATTTAGACAATATGTCAATCAAATTAATTAACTTTTTGGTTAGTAGAATGATGGTGAACAATTATTATTGGATTAAAATTAGTTTTTAAGAAGAAAAGGAAGAACATAAAAGGAATTTCCATTTCCGGGAAAGCTGTTTAACATTTTTCATTGAATATTTTGTCATGATCTGTTTATTCTGCCATCTCGGCAACTCTTTCATCCGACACAATTGACTAATATATAACTGATGCCCCACTGGATATGGTTGTATTTCTGTTTGGTATGATCCATGCAGTACCAACCGTTCAACAATTACAAGGGGTGAAAGTCTTGAATGACTCACTCTGTATATATTTTACTACCAAAGCCCGAAGTTAGCCACTTCGCACCTTGTTCATGAGTTGTGTTGGAAAATGATCGATGTACTTCAAAGTACATCCTACTTTGCCGGCCATTTCGCTTAGGACCAAAGTTGGATGTGCTAACGCAAGGCTGTCCCCTTTTCCAATCTATTATCGTCAAAATTAAAGTTTAGATTATTTGACTCCCGTAAAATTTATATTATAGTAATAAAACATGAATTAAAAGTATTTGCGTAGGTTCTGCATTTCTTCTGCGCCCATGGACCTTTACAGACCTTGGGCATAACGGTAAGAGTTGTCCTCTGCTCCTATTGGATCAGTTGGCCAGCTGCCTCCTAAAACTGGTACAGATACGGAGAATGGTATGCTGCGACCCCACAGCAAACTCCTCACATGAAGACTGCAAGGCAGTTCATACATTTACAGCATCTTCCATTTCTTGTATAACGTCCTCAAGGTCTTTGTTTGTAACCAAACCATCTGAAAAGCCTCTCAAACATGGCCTCATATAGCGACTGGTTAATACTTTGGTGAAAAGAACGGTTTTTCATGAATTGAATAAATCGGAGACTCTCGGTCAAATGTTTTGATTTATGTTTCTGCATCCATCTAATCTTTATATTCAGAACACCTTGGTATGCCTCTGTCTTCCATGTATAAGTTTAAGATCAGGCCGCATGTTTTTTAGTTCAATTAAAACTTGGTTCGCAAATTCTCTCCCACCTCTACTGGTGAAGATATCTAGCAGCTGGTAAAAAACATATTCTGCCCTTTTGTTTTTTAGGGGTTGGAATAATATAAAAGATCCTGATAATTGAGTACAAACATAAGTTTGCCGTCAGGATTATTTTGCATATCTATGAAATCTACCTAACATCCTGTGTTAAATTCTTTAACTGTTTAGAGACTAGACCTTTCTTAGTATTAGACCATTTGGTCTGGCATGGCTTACATAAGCGGAGATATAGTGCAATTGTTTCTTTTGTGACATTTTAATCCTGGTTTGTAGCTTCTTTTCCATCCATGTGCGACCTCCATGTCCAAATTTTAACTGGACATCATGCAATATGTCAAATAATTATTTTGTATGCATATAGTACAAAAATTGTTATTATAGCCCGGTAGTGGATATTTGATTCTTTCTTAATGTAAAGTTAGCAAGGATTGGAAAGTTGGACTTGGCGTCAGAAAGTCGCGCCTGGAGCCACCTATAATCCACAGAGTGCCTTTTGGAGACCTGCTCAAAAAAGCTAGTGTGGAAAAAGGGGACCCACGAAGACGACGAAGTTTGAAATACCGCGTGGTTGCCTCAGCCAATGGGGTTTCGTGGTTTAAAGAAAAATCGATTATTAAAGGTCGATTTCGAGGCTTTTGCACACGGCAGTGAGGCTGTGTGAAATCATTCGGCCCTCAAAACTTGAAGGAGACGGATGGGAACCGATGCTTGGTTCCTGGGCGTATGAAGAAGGTCAAAAGTCGATGCTGAAGAAGACACCCTACAAAAAGAGAAGCTGGCGGAGAGGTGACGCCACCCTACAAATGAGGTACGCTGTCAGGTTTCCAATCCTTGGCGTCTAGGGAGGGTATCTCCCAAGGGTTTTTATCCTGATATTGTATTAGATCTGACTGTTTCGCCAAACCTCAAATTTTGTACATATTTCCCTCATTTTGTTCCTGGTTAAGTTCTTTTGGTTATCAATTTCCCATTATCTCTTAATCACCCTTTTAATTTCATTCCTAACATCTCGCCATACACTGTGGTCTCCTGAAACTGGCACCATAAGTTGTTCTTTGCCATCAACTTCAATAACATCGTATTTTCATGGCCGACGATAGTCAACACTTTATTTTTCTGCTTCACTTTAGTTTGTTTCACATCCCGTATAGAAGCGCAGTATTTGTCTCTCGTGATTACTCAGCTATTGCAGAAACGTTTTCTAAATATCTGAGAACCTGATCTTCATATCAAATGTTGGTTCCTCATTTACCAGAATTATTTCCATCAGAAGTATCCATGGTACAGCCTAGAGAAGAACAATAATTTTAAACATCATAATCCACATGATAATTAAAACATGCTGCCTAAAAACACTATTTCATTTTTAAAGAATAACATGAATCTTGTATTAATTAATAACGTATTTAAAACAATATTAGTCATTACAACCTAAAAAACGTTATAAACGCCTTATGGCCTAACCTTTCGTCTAGAAACTATACAAATAAGAGGAATAAAATACAGTGAAAACGCTGTCAGAATAATATAAACAAGGCACAGAGGAAAAATACTACTCAGAAAAGCGACGAACAGTGTTATTTTCTGTTGACATTGGCGTCACGGCCTGTAACCTACTTGCTACGTGCGCACTAAAAACCATGTACAGGTCGCCGAAATACATTTCCCCTTGCTTGTCTCGTATATGTTTCATGTTTCATTGTCGTAAGCTTCCTAAATTTGTTTTATTATGTATCACATTTAGAAATTATTTAAAAGTGTTGTTTTTAATAAATGTAGTTATAATTGAATTGTGTTTCACGTTTAAACATTGGAATCATTTAAGATTGGTAGGGGGTTTCCGTCGCGAATGTGTGAGGAGTGTCGGGTCTCGAACTAGCTACAAAAATTAATGATAGTGAAACGCCACACTGATTTGTGACTTATGATTTATAATTTGACAGTTCTCGGCCATGCACGGCAGGTGGAGGATGTATGTAATTAGCGACAACACCCTGAGGGATTTTCTTAGTCATTGCTTGAAAATAAATTTGTTGTTATTAAAGAAATTTCGGTAATTTCTATTTCATCTTGTGCTCAAGTAACATGAACTAAATAATTAATTGGTGGCATTTATGGCGCACATGTGGGTCTTTGAGCATCGAATCTAGACCACGAACGTTGGAGTTCGTCGTTGATTGGAAATAGACAGTGTAGAACGAGAGAATAAGAAAGGAAACGTCAAGAAGTGTGGTTTGTGTTAAAAAAAAACAGAGTAACGTGTTTATGAAAAATCGCGAGAGTCGCGTGCAGAAGTGAATAGTTTAAGTGCTTCAAGTAAGAAGGAAACGTGAACACAGATTGGCGGGAAAAAAATTTCATTTTGTTTACAATTTTGGATATGGGTTAGGATAAATATTGTGAAAAAAGGATATATATCAGGAAAGCGTTGAAGTGAAAAAAATAGTCCGAGGTCAAAGTAAAGGACAATATGTTTAAGCAGTTATTAATGTGTTTAAATAATTTGAATGATCAAGTCAGAAATGTAAATGAATAATTTGACAGTTTGAGAGTTTAATTTAATGATCAAAATGATAAACTAAATGATAAATCAGATAAGCAAAATTATAGATTTGATGAAACTTTAGCTAATCAAAATGATAGACTTAATGATAACTTTGATAGTTTTAACGAACAATTTAATGACATGAAAACGGATATTAAAAAGCAGACGGTTGATTTAGTAATAAATTAAATGATCTGAAGTCTGATGTATAAAATAAAAGTACAACTGATGTGTGACTTGGTAACAGATTAAGTGGAGAATGCAAATAATGTGCATAATGTAGTAATAGACACAGACAAGAACAGCTGATTGATAATGAATTAGAAATATTGAAGGTAAAAATAAAAACTGTTTTATATTAAAATTTTAGTGATGTAGAGAAACAATAATGTGGCGAGAGTGTCAATGTTTTGATATCGAAAGTAGATGGAGAAAGTATGAAGTTGGCATTAAAGCGTTTCTATGAACAAAGTTAAGACCATCTAGGTAAACAAATTAATGATTATAAATATGTTAAACTTAAGACTGTAGTAAATGAAAATGGTAACAATCAAAATATTAATCTTAGTGAAAGGCTCACGGAAAATAGCTTTAATAATAAGTGTAGAAGTATATAGGATAGTAAAATTGACGTTGATGAAAGTGTATTGAAGGTGCATGTAAATTTTAAAGAAAATGATATACATGTTTCCGAAACGGTAGAATGTGTAGTGAACCAAAATGTTGTTAAGTTACGTGTTTTGTCATGGTCTACAAAAAGGAATGAACTGATGATTGTAAATAAATGTAATGTAAAGAAAATGATTTCATGTAAATCAAAGAAAAACTCACGAAAGGTGTACAAGAAAAAATTGTGGTGGAGAAAAATCGGACGTAAGTTGAGAAACAGCGGAAATTTTGTTTTTATTTCTCAAGTGTAGAGACAGGACATTGAACATCTATTTGAGAAAAAATCGCATTTTTTAGATGAATTTGGACATTAAGGATTCACATGGAATCCATGAGGGGAAAACAATGGTATTCCTGCCACGGTAAAGTTGCAATATTTCGTAACAAAATGTTAAAGTCGAGTTCCTTGTGATTAATTCCATATAGAGGGATACAAAGAACATATTTGTGAGAAAGTATTTGTAATAAGAATTAAGTTAAGTTCATTATTGGTTGTAAATATGTTGAATTATACTTGAAGAATTTTTTTTTACGATTTAATGTTGTAAATTTTTGTGTTGTGTTCAGCTTGTAATAGGATGTAGGAAAGAAGAAAATGGTAACTAGCTATTAAGAGAGAAGTTATGAGAATATTTAAGCAAATTGATAAATTCTTGTATTGTATTTTATGAATGCAAAAGTTTGAAAAAATTAATTTTAAAATTTATATATATGTTTTTGAAAATTGCAACACCCAGAAAGAATGGCATCAAGGCATGCAAACTCAAAGGATTAGTAGATCAGTATACCACATAGGCCCCAACAGCGAGATTGCTCGTGTCTCCGCCAAGAGCAGTGTTGTAGCTTATTGAGTAAGTAAAGAGGTTTCATTCAAATTGGAAACGTGAAAGCAAGTGCAGGTAAGGTACCAAAATCAACTCTTGAGTGACTTGAAACAGGGAAGAATGGTTACTTTCCGGGAAACAGGTTTGTCATACCGTGACCAAGTAATGTGACCATAGCACACGATGTCCGCCATCTTGTCTACATGGCCGTGACGGACGGACCGTTTCATCTACAGAGTTAAATCGACATTGGAATAATGCAACAAGTCTGGATCTTTCAGATTCAACGGTTCATCGACGTATTTTGAAGGCTGTGCTAGTAGCTCATAATGCTATTGCGTCCACTTCCATTGCCCAAAAACCACTCACTCCTCACACTTCGAATGGGCACTTGAACGTCGTCACTGGTGTGCTGAGTGGCAAAATGTGTTTTTGGACGAGTCCCGCTTCAATTTGTCGTACAATGATGACCGGATATTAGGAGTACCTAAATAATTTATAAGTTTTAATTTGACAATATTTCGTTTTAAAAGTAAATTGTTAAAGTCGACAAATATCGAAAATAGTAAGTAAATGTATATTGGGAAAGTAATCATTTATATGACTTATTTGTCTCAGTTTAATGAATTGATTTTGTTTATTTTTAAATAGGAATTTATCTTACAAAATTATATCTTTATTTAGTATACTGTAATATGCGTGCATGGGGCATTTAATGAAATTTGATATATCAAATTCGAGTGAGTTTTAGTACCATCTGTTGATGGTTGTGTGAACTATTTTCTATGCCTTTTCGTATGCTGTATTTGCAGGAAGTGTATGAAAACGTCGGTCGTTCGGATAATTACTTTTGTTAAATATATTCCAATACTATAAAGATGATATTGTGTAATTTATTAAATCAATTTACGTTAGTTTGGTTTAATTTGTAAAGAAAGAAAACCTTGAAGGCCAAAAAAAAAACAGCAGTAGCATTTACAAGTTTGCGCATGCGCGTGTCACGTGACGAGTTATATTTCGTAGTTCCAGGAAAAGAGTTGCAGATCGTTTGTGTCATATATTCTTAGTATTGGAGTTTTGAAGAAATAACATTAGTCACCAACAGAGAAAAACCTTAATTTGAGTGACGTCAAATACATACACTTCGGTAAGTTGCTATTATGACGTATCATTTCTGTCGAGAGTTAAAATGAACATTTGAACTGAGCATTTGTTTTATTTCTGAGCATCAGTTCATCATATCTCTATTTACATTTTGCCTCGCTGACAATCATTGGAGGAGCTCTCCAATTCAGTTAATCGTAAACGTTATAGGATAATACTACAATAACGTTGTCTGTAATTTGTGATTAAAAATATGCTGTCCAAAACAATTTGACAAACAACAAGCATGTTTATTTTTGTTATCGACTGATCTTTTCAAAATGTGTCGTATATCTCCCCTCAATTTTTTGTCTTAACGAAATGAACTATATTTTGTAAATATTAAAACTATATTCACAATCATGTCATATGAAGTTAAAGAGGAACTACATAACAATTTTGATGATTCTAGTAAGTAAACAATTGTTTCATAGAATAAAGGGAAACTTATTTATCATCCTAAGAAATGAATCGTACTTGGTTTTAGGTTGCTCAGCATTGGAGTGCAACCAGATGTCATTGTGGACTAAAACACAGCAATTACAGGGAGAAGCTCTCCGACAAGTGCGAGCTGCATATGGAGAGCATTTCCCTATTGAAGTGAGACACTTTCTGGCAGCATGGATAGAAGAAAAAATGTGGTAATGTTTTTATTGTCAATTTAATTTAAAACTTCACACTGCAATATGTCTTGCTTGTACTTGCTGTTTCAAACTTTAAACTGAAATTTAGAATTATTAAAATGGAATCATGAAAATGTGTATTATTTTTAAATTATTTATATTTAGGACCGACATTGATCCTGATAATCCGCAACATGAACATTATGTTGCAACTCTTGTTAATTCTCTTATTCAAGAGTTGGAAGCTAAAGCTAATACAATGTCTGAGGATTTGTTTTTAAGTAAATTGAAACTGATTGAAGCTGCAAACACGTTCAGAGTATGTATTACCTTCAAAAGCATTAGTTGCATTTTAGAACTATATTAATGTGTTACAGTTAATATTAATCTGGATTTAATTTTTTTAGCAAAGATATAGTCACAATCCTCTGAGTCTCTTCAAAATCATCCGCCGATGTCTTACAATGGAAATGAACATGGTGCAACAAGTTGGTAATGTAAGTTCACGTCAAATTCTGTGTTGCCACATGGTACATATATTTCAAAAAAATGAAAAATATAATTTTGTTGATTAGTTGATGGAGATTGTTTTTTGTAAATGTCCAGCTTCTATGGTCCAAACTCTCCATACTAATATATCAATACTGCATTTATTGATACATACTATTTGTGTTTATACATAATTTATTTTTATAAATCTGTAATAGTGTTTCTATTTATTTTGGCTAAATGTTTTTGACTATCAAGCTACCATGCAAACCCACAACTGTAGAAAATATAGCCAGTCTTATTAGGTGGGAATGGTGGAGAATTGGGAATGCAGAGTTGGGAGCTTCCGTTAAGGCTAAAGTACAATGGTAATGTTATTATTTCACAAGTCACAAGCATTCTCTCTATTTCCTGTCTTTATCAATTGTGCTAAGGATTTGCATTATTAATTGTTTTAATTAGCCTGGCAATATTTTCTGACGTGTGTCTATGGAAACAATCTACACTGAACAAAGCCAACAACTTGTTCTCTTCAAGAATAGATTGCAACAATGGAAAATCAACTGAAGAGACTTTGCCTGGACTGAAGTATGTGTTGAAAAGAAATTTTCCAAAGTTGTAGCTTGGTATCTGATGAATTGTGGGTAAGACTATGAGGAGGGCAGTGTGAAGCACTTTAAGAAATTTTCGAGCATTAGCAGATACAGAGAATTTAGTTTTTGACAGTTTGATATTAATGTGGTAGTTAGCAATATATTTTCTGGAAATGCCATTTAGCTTGGCCAACATAGGGAGCAAGACAGTTTCGAATATTGATGATGAGAGGCAATTGATGTATTCTATGCTTCAACTTGACACTTCATAATATAATGTGGTTTACAAAAGTTTCTTTGAATGATGGGAAATATGTGAATTTGTGAGGGGAAAAAATTGTACAACAGTTCCTTATTCTTAAGCCTAGCCACACTTTCTCCTGAATCACTTAAAAACTGGCCATGATGTGTAATTTGGCATGAAATATCATACATTTTTTTCCAAGTAGCACTGCAGATTAATGATGGTACTCCAATTTGAAGTGAGTTACCAGTAGGATGAAAGTAGCTTTACAATGCATAGACAGTCTCACAGGGGATCTGGGCCTTGTAGCAGGGACTGTGAATTTCGATTGAAGAAAACTTTCATTGTTAGGAAGTTCATTGGCTCATTGCTGATATGGTAGGAGAGTTGCTGTCCAGGCTCCGTCGTGGAATCTGCTTCTCGTTGTTGAGTAGATTCTATTTGAAATTATATTTTTGCCTCGTTAGTAAATTTAGAATTGTGCCGCTTGCAAATGTCCACTTCTTTCTCTATCCACTCCCCAACTGTCCTGGACAGGGCCCTCTCCTAAAAAAACATTTGCCCCCTCTTGACCTGGAGGATAATAGATTTCTCTTTGTGACCAGCCTTGAAAGCATGCG
This sequence comes from Eucriotettix oculatus, assembly GCA_034510155.1. Taxonomy (NCBI): domain Eukaryota; kingdom Metazoa; phylum Arthropoda; class Insecta; order Orthoptera; family Tetrigidae; genus Eucriotettix; species Eucriotettix oculatus. The sequence goes on from CM067376.1 coordinate 91,780,880, forward strand.
CTACACAACATTGATATATACTATGATAACACAATTGGTAAGGACAGGAAAGAGATAGAAAGATGGTGGATTGCCTGAACTGTAAAGCTGGCTGACACCATGATTTTTTTAGGGTAACTACCCCCTTCATCAGAATGTAAGGAGAAGCATTCAGAATTGATAGCTGGTCATCACTCAAAATGCTATTTCTGATGAAAGGGGTGAATGAAGGATGCAGGGTCCATGAATATTTGACTTTGATATTGCTTACTTGTCAAATTACGGCAAGCCAATTGCTCTCTGTCCCTTTTCCTGTCAAAATTGATTTTGACAATATAACATGATTTTTACTTGCTTTATTAATATATGTACATATTTAAGCATTATAAGGAATGTATATGCACAAGTGATGGTGAGCTTGGCTAATGGTTAACCTCGCATTAAAGGTTGGTTTTACATGCCAGTCAGTTACATAGTAGGAAATTTTGGAGGTGATCTGCTCCTAATGATTTCTAGGTGTGAGCTTAGGATTGTGGTAGGCAGGCATACAATATTTGAAAATTGTCAAAGCCAGAGATGCTATTGGGGTATGTATACATTCTCTGTTTTCTTTTATAAGAAAATCACTATTTGTCATAGCTTATTACACAAGTTAGAGTATACAGATTGGCATTCTGCCAGTACATAAAAAATACTAATATGGTGTGAAACTATATGTGAATGTAATGTAATGAAAATCAAAATTTACTGTGTAAACTCTGAGGAAACACAATATTTTAGGTCAGAGGTGGCCAAACTGTTGTGCTTCGGACAATTAAAGGTGGTGCATTGCATATTTGAGCCTGTCTCTAAACGATAAGTCACTTTACATGGTTAAAAAGCATTGTACAGTTAGACATACATTATAAATGAATGCACTTTGTAAGCAAAAGTTGGCCACACCTGTTTTAAGTCATACAACTGACTTGCTTACACTACTTCCATATTATATTTACATATATATATATATATTTTGGGTTAACAGGCTACATGAGGGTGATCCTGAAACAGGCAACTCCCCTTTAATAGCATAGGAAGGGAATTGAAAAGGGGGGATGCGGAAGGTAGAGCAAGGTAGCCAAGGGTTAACTAGAGCCCCCGGGCTATGGTTTAAGGATCCTACCCAGTGTTTCACCTAAAGAGATGCAGGGAAAACCCTAGAAAACCTGCATCAGGTAGGTCAGGCATTGGGTACTATTCTCACGCCCTTCCGAATGACGGGAGATGAGTCTGCTGTGGGGTCGCAGAATTCCCTTCTCCATGTCTCCACAGGTTTCAGGAGGCAGTTGGCCGACTGATCCAATGGGATTAGCAGACAACTCTTGCCATATGCCCAAGGTCTTTGACCCCAGTACATATACCTCCTAAAATAGGTGAAGGTGTCTCGGCATATGAGAACTTTGATCAAAAGTACCCAGAGAGAGTGCGAGGCATTCCCGACATGATCAGGTGAGCCCCACAGTCACTCTGGGTTGAAGCGCCTGCGAGAAAACTACCGCAGCGCCCATATCTATATTATATTTACTTTTTTTTTTTTGGGTAACAGGCTACATGAGGGTGATCCTAACTGATAATTTATATAATTATGTTAATCTTATGACTACAAGAAAAACTTGGGTATGGAACCCTATAAAATAACAGAAAGAGGAAGCTCAGACAAATTAAAAAAGGTGGAGTTTACCAGTGAAATGATCCTTTTACTGTATATAAATGGATAGACAAACTAGAATTTCTTATCATTTCAAACATGCATGTTTTTGAAATGGTAGAAGTTTTCCATCACAATAGAAAGCTTTCGACTAGATTACAGTCTGGCATTGACTGATGAGATCAAAATGCTTTCCTTTCTTCACAAATCTAAGGAGGTCTATTCCTTGGCTCCTAACGTTTGTGTTACATATTATTGAGATATGTATACACAATGCACACACAATTTTTCAAAAATAACTTCTCCTAAAATAAAACATTTATCACAGTGTTAATTGGAGGGAAGATTCAACCCAGTTTTTTAAAAGTTGCAAGACCTTCATTATTTACAAAGAACTATTGAAAAAGCCATGTCAAATTTGTACAAAAGCTAAATGCTGACGTGAAATGGGTTATTTCTTTCCAGCCCTTTGCATGGAAGATTCCTGTACAAATTATCACAAACAATAAAAAAGTCTTTTCCTTGTTATTTTGAATAAACTTTGTATGAATATACAGCATTTTATGTTCATTAATTATTGAATGTTCCTTTATTTCTTTGTTCACTTCCCTGAGACTATCTATTCATATTTACACTGATATGCTACAAATTTAATTTTAGCAAATATGACAAGAAATGAATTTTGAAAGCCCATAGTTGGTGTCCTATGGAATAATATAAACTATGATTTATCTCATAGTTGACAATCGATGAGTTTTTGAAGAGAGGCTTGCAGCTTCCACTAGTGCCTGAAGCTGATATAATTACCAATTGCTCATTTTTACTATTTGAAAATTTCCAAGCCACAAGAAAAGTTGCCCCAGTTATTCTAGTATATTTTTGTTTGAGGAAGAAGTGTTCTTGTGTGAAAATTTTTTTGTATTTAGGAAGTCTAGTAATTTATTATATATAATTTATTTCCAAGTTTTTTGAAAATTGTTAGGTAAGCAAATGGTCTGTATTTGGATATGTTGGTAGTTGGACATTGGTTGCAGAACACTGTTACCTGTAAATCAGTGGAATCATAATTGTTAAAAATGATTTGAAGGAAGTTACTAATATTTCTACACAGTGTTTCACAATTTTGCTTGCGATACCATATGTATTCACAAATTGTGAACATTTTTACATTAATTATGGTATTCATAACTGAAAGGAAAATAGAATACTGAAATTTCATTGTACTTTTTAGTGATATATAAAAGCATGGGCTGGCTTATTGTTTCCAACTAGAACTAATACATCAACAAAATGTGAATTTTTCATGCAGCAGCATTGTAGAAAGTTTTACTGTCGGTATTATCTCTTTGACTAGTATTAAAATTTACCCGAGTTACCTTTACTTACCTCCCTAGTGATGTTTATGTTGTGATCCACGTTTGCTATAAATTCCAATTGAACTTTTTCCAGGGAAGTCCAGTGATCTTCATATATTGTCTTTAAGTTTTTATCAGCTACAAGTACTTCTTTTGTAAATACAGTTATATCATCTCCAAAGCATCAACAATTTTGGTGAAGAATAAAGTTTTTTCCATTTATTCAGTTGGCAGAGCCTTTCTTAAACTCTGTCCTCAAGGAATGAATTAGAACTGGAGCATGCAATTACATAAACTACTAGAAATTCAGTCAATTTCAGAGTCTGCTGTCAAAGAACTAACCAACTGACAATTGCAACAAGTTTCCAGAAATTAATTGCTATTCTCATGAAAGTTCCAATGATCCTAATATATTGTCTTTGCTATTTTAATCCTCTTTCCATTAAGTTTGATATTTTTTCTTAATTCTTCAGTAGACTCCTCACTTTTTTATTTTTGAGATCTAATAATTTTATCATATTCAATAGTTGCTCTACCAATTCATAGTTTGCTCGATTTTAATGTAGTATCGTGTCCCTCTAGGTTATCATGTGTTTAAAATTATCTTGAACTTATCTCGAATCTAACAACTTCAAACTGTTCCTGTATGCAGTGTGTTCTAAAATACCTGCTCTTCACTTAGATTCTGAACTTCAAATGTAGGAACTTCTTTCTAATTGTCTTGAAACCAAAGCAAAGATCTTAATATTTGTTAATGGTTTTTCTATTTCTCATACTGTCCTTTTATTTTATGATTTCTCTTTCTATCCTTACAGTGTAAAAGATCAGTTTCTTTATTATGTGAAAAATTTTAATGATTTTTGTAACATCCCACTGTTTAGGAAATATGTATTAACTTTGAATACTTCTGGTTTAATGGTAAATAGAATGCTCTATGAAACATATCTGGTTTATAATGTGCTTTTTGTCAAATTGTCAATTAGATTGTATATATAATGAAGTAATATTTGCTGTATGTCCAATAATAAGCATAAATTTTTTAAGAGCATGAGCCAGCCTTCTTCAAGAGTGTTCGAATAGTTTGGTTGTAAATAATATGGGAGGAGAAGCAGATAACAATGTCCTTAATTTTGTAGACGGCTGTTCGTTAAGGTTGCATTTCTCCCACTGAGTGTGGCAAGTGGTAATTACGCATACACAGACTGTAGACGAGTAAGTCCATTTGAAGATCAGATATACATTGGTTTGGCTAAAAACTAATATTTAAAAAAGGAGGCAGTTTTTAAATTGCATTGTAGTATACTGCCTTTGTGGAGGAAATGGAACATGAAACAGTAATTTAAAATGATTATGGACAAGAACTTACAACTTAATTAATGTTTTCTAGCAACAGGAATTAGTTATCACTTTTTACAGTATTTCTTCAGACTCCCAACCAGCTATAAGTAAAATTATGTATTCATAGCTTCTTCTAATTGAGGATAAGCAAATATAAAATCCCATAAACACTGTACATCTTATATTCTTGGACAAAGTTCTATGTAATCTGTTTAAAAAATATTATGACAAAATAAATAGTGAAAGATGTATAAAAAGAGTGCCCCCAACGGGTTCAAGTACGTAATTCACTTACTTGTGTGATCACACACAAGCAGAGAGTGTGCATTGAAAGCATTTAGAAGTCATCTGTAGGAGATTGTCTCATTGAATCTGCAGTCGTTACTAGGCCTAGTACCAACTTTGCTGTCCAAAAGAAAAAGGCAGTAAGTCTAATCTTGTGAAAAATCAAGGGAAAAACTTTTTTTGAGCTTTGATATTTACATAAACCCCTTCCTTATTTGAAAATGATTTTATCTGTACCAAGAAATATGAATTTGTCTTTATAAATTAATTATAATACATTTACTCATGAAATATTTTCAAACGTGAAAAGTTATACTTACTGCCTTTCTACTTTTGATGGCAAAACTGTCCTAATTACATTTGCCAAGTACTCAGTCGAAAACATTGTCTTGGCCCTGCACTCGTTAGGTGTAATATTGTCTTTAGATTTGGGGGGATTATAGTGGATTGAAGGATTGGGTAGAAGTTGCATTTGTTCCTACCACAAGTCTGGCAACTCAGCTTTAGAGAGCTTGAATGAATGTCTGAAAGCATCCCTTGGGCGGATGGATAGTATTTATGATAGGGTTGAATTGCAGTCTAGTGTTGGCCATGTGGAGAATGGAGTTGATTTTATGACAGAGAAATGTATGTTTTGGAAGAATGCCTGCTGGATAATTTCTAATTATGAAGACATTGAGGATTCTGTTGATTTACGTGGTTAGTCTGTACCATATCTGAGCTTCCCTAAGGGCTAGGTTGTTTGGGAAGAAGTGTTTGGTATAGTAAGGTTGGCAACTAGTAAAATAGAAGCATTGATAGATGTTTGTAAGTTTATGTGGATTTGTGTTGATTAGGACAGAACTAAGATGTGTCTCAACATCAAGGATTTTAATCTTGGGAAGTGAACATGGTGTTTAGAATTTGGATAGGGAGACTGGCTCATATGTAATAATGTAATATACTTTTACATGGGTCTGCAATTACTAGAGCTCCACAATAAGTATACCAATGTCTAATGTAATATGTATATAATATATGTGAAGTTCATATATACTTATATGCATTTGTTGTATGTTAGTATGTTTTAATTTCCTTTTGATCTGTAACCATTGTATTTATTTTCATATGTAGGGAAAGTCAGATCCAAATTGCTGTTAATCTTTTTTCTTCTATATGAACTAGTTTTCTTAGTCTTTGCTGTTCCTTTTAATATGCACCTTATGTTAAGTTTTCTTTTTGCTTGAATTATATTTTACCCAAAGATAATCTCTATGTAACATTGCCTGCATATGATGTGATGTATGGTATAAATCAGTTTAAATGTGTCCTCATGTTTCATTGCTACTTTACATTTGTATTTATTCTATTGTATATAAGAAGCACTTGAATAGGGAAAATGATCAGAATAATCCTCTGTGTTCATTAGATGCCAATGGGAAGAGACATAGCAATGCCATACCTACCTTTAGTACCAGATGCTAACACCGAGATTGCACAACAATTGGATAACTTAAGAAGACATACCCAGGAAACTGGCGAGGACCTAAGAAGAATGGAACAGGAACAGGAATCTTTTGCTTTACAATACCATGAATGCACAAAGTTAAATGGTAACACAATTTTAAATATTGAATTACATTTTAACTCTTAGAAAAAAATCTTATAAACTTTTCATTATTTATAATACAGCTCATCTGCAACATTTACAAACACAGCCTCAGAGCCAGCAAAATATTGAAATCGAAAAGAAATGGAAAAAACAGAAAGATCTTCTTGAACACATGTTAAATCAAAAGGCAAGTATAAGATTGTCATTGACAGACCACAATATTTGAGAATGAAGGTTTTTTTGGTGAATTTGTTCTAAACATAATTTTCTGGTTTCAACTGTCAACCTGTTGGTGGTTGGTGGTGATGTGGAAAATCATATTTAGAACAGAAATTAATCTTCTTACTGTGTTCATATACTGATTTTGCTTAAAACATTACAATTTTTTTAAACTATTATTTAATAAATGATATACTAACGAATTATTCACACCCAGAAATATGTTTGATTGACACCCATTATCTAGTGTATATATTCATTTTAATTCTGATAATTTAGGTCACTGGCTTAGTGCAGCTAAGAATCAATCTTGTAGATAAGCTTAAGGAGACAATTACCCACCTTACAACTCTTCAGTCTAGAGTTCTTGATGATGAACTAATAAGATGGAAACGTGAACAACAACTGCAGGGTAATGGTGCACAATTCAACAGTAATTTGGATAATATTCAGGAATGGTAAGTTTTTTTAACCTTTGCAGGTAGTAAACATAAAAATTCCTAAGTAATGTGATTTTAGTTGTTTATCTATTTGCAAAATGGTAAATTTGTTTGTATGCACAGAATATCACACTATCTTCTTCAGTTTTGGCAATGCATGAAATTAAATATATTTACATTCCAATATATGATACAAAATTAACTTCAATATATAGATGAAAGTAGCATTCAAATAATTTTGAAGCTTTATATTGCTGTCTCTATTACTATGGCACACTATAAATATAGCTTTCACTATGTTTAAAAGAAATACATTTGTTAATGTGTTAAACATGAGCATGCTTCTCTTGCGCTATATCTGCAACATGCTCATTTGTGTTTTAGGTGTGAATCTTTAGCTGAAATAATTTGGATGAACCGGCAGCAAATTAAAGAAGTTGAAAGACTGAAGCAGAAATTTGATTTGGACCCTTCTGGTGTGGCTGACATATTATTAACTTTGAGTGGTCAAATAACTCAATTGTTGTCTTCATTAGTGACAAGGTAATGTATATTTTATTTTTATACATTTTAAATAATTAAAGGTTTAATTTTGTCTCTTTGATGTGAAAAATGTAATAAAATTCATGACCAATTACAGTCTATATGTATAAAAAAAATTAAGTTTTGGTACCTATTTGTACTTTTTCCAGATTTTTTTCTGTCAAGAAATAATCATGAAGTTAAAAATTACAGACCAGTAAGTCTAACATCTGTAGTATGTAGGATCATGGATCTTCTAATTACAAAATATATTCGAACTGAACTGGTTTACAAATGCTCGGCATTGTTTTTGTGACAGATATTCTTGTGAAAGTCAAATAATAACATTATATCAGGACTTGCTGATGATGTAGATAGTGGAGGTAGGATAGATACCGTTATCATTGATTTTGCCAAGATATTCCGCACTGTGTACTATAAAAAAAGCTAGGTGGGACAGGTGTAGACAATAGAGTGGCTCTATGGGTGTACAAATTCCTAAAAAATTGGACCCGTAGCATATTTGTCATTAGTACGTCCTCTATTGGAGTATGGAGGGGCATGTTGTGATGCTATCATAAATACCAGATAGAGTTAGATAAGTGCTGAAAATCAGATGGAGGATAGGATAACTAACCAGGAAGTTATAAGCAGAATAGGGGAAAAGAGAACAATATGGAGGACTGACCAAGGGAAGGGATAGATTGATAGGCCATGTTTTGAGACATGAGGGTCTTGTAAAATTAACAGTAACACTTTGTGTAGCAGAAGAATCCTGAAGAAGGTACAAATAGTCACTGCAACATTTTTTTATTTTATCTAAAATTGGTCAATTTATTATTCTTTAACTAATGTAAAATTTTCTATTGCTCATTGAAAGTAACATCATTACAGCACATTCATTATTGAAAAACAACCTCCACAAGTTATGAAGACTAATACACGCTTCACATCAACGGTCAGACTTTTGGTTGGAGGAAAGCTAAACGTTCACATGACACCACCACAGGTAAATTCAAGTGTTGCATCACATTATATTTATTGTTGCCCCATAGATGGCACATGAATTACCATTGATATTAAGAACAAATTGAAAGCATTTGTTGTGTAATTAAAAATGTCATCAAAGTTTATATTGTTGTAATAAGGGAATATAGAAATTTATAACGTTAAGTAGTATAAAAGGGATGTCTATCTTGTTGCTCAGTAGCTTACATGGTTAAAGCACTTAGTGGCTATAGCTAAGGTCCTGGGTGTGCTGTGCTGAATATTTTCCATCTTTCCTTCTTCCTTTCCTCTCTAAATCTTCTACATATGCTTTTCTTTGAGCATATGTCTATGTCTGAGCATATGCATTCTCACTATTGCTTATTTGATTCTCATTAATTCATCTATACATTATCTTTCCTTCACTTAGCTTGTACTTGCATTTTTCTTAGTTTCTGTATAGTATTTAATTACTAATCAATCAACCATTTTCATTTTGCACTGTGTCCTATGTACTGTCATTTCATCAGAAAAGTGAGAAAATAGTAAAGAATTGAGGGGAAAAGATATAAAATATAAATGAAAAAAGAAAAATATGGCCTGTGTTGTGAGACATATTTGAAAGTCTCCACCTGTATGAAAATATTAATAAAATTTGAGAAAATTTGACATAGTCATCTGCAATTTGTCAATAGTCAAACCTTGGCTGCTTTTTCTCACCCTTCTATATCGTCCCTTTCAAATTCCCATTCTGTGTTATCAAAAGGGAGTTGCCAGTTTCAGAATCATATTCATTTGGCATGTTACTCAAAAAGAAAGCTTTTTCCTAAGAGTTATTTTGTTGTGTACTCTGTTCTATCATTTAAGGTTCGAGTGACAATAATAAGTGAAGCTCAGGCAAATTGTCTCTTAAAAAGTGATAAAGTTTCAAAGGGTGATGCTAGTGGAGAAATTCTGAATAATACAGGAACTATGGAGTATCACCAAGCAACGAGACAACTATCTGTCAGTTTCAGGTAATACTTTTATTTTTTTGTAATGTGCATGTCATTTTTTCTACATTTACTGAAATTCTTTCATCCCTGGTTTATCAGTTGAAAGTGATGCACTAGTAATATTCAGTCAATTAATTAAAGAATAAACTAATTAGCTTTCTCTAAATAGTTAAAAATTGAAATAATTATTTACACATTCTATTAATAACTGCTTTATCATGCAAACTGTGCTTTGTCTCCTGTCATTTGACTCAAAAAAGAATAGTTCTCAAATGTTCAAATAATTTAGACCACTTTGTTAGGTCCTCATTTATATTTATTCAAAATATTGAACACGTCATTTGTTAATTTATAAAAAATTATATACAAACTAATGTAGATAAAATAAGAATTATAAGGGTGTAACTTATATTAAAGGTATTTAAGAGAATGTTAGCTGAACGTGGGTTTTGGGAAATAACATTGGCTATGAAACCAATAAAAAAATAAACAAAGTAATGGGAGGAATGAAGGACAAAATGTAATGTATAAAACAACATGTAGAAATTGTCACTTAGTATAAATGGGACAATCTGGGATGGATTTAGAAAAACGAATGTTTTATAATAAAAATAATTTAATAGAGGGAAGTAAAACAGGGGCGCCTTGGTCTAAACATTTAACCATGAACCAGGCGGGGAAAAAAAAAATTACGTAAAGAAAATAACGTAATAAAAATGAAATTATTAGAATGTGTATGTATGACATTGTCATGTTAAAACAATTAATAAGGAAAGGAAAGAGAGATAGAAAGTAGGTGACTTACCTGAGGTTCATAGATGGTAGGCACCTTGTGAGGTTTGGAGTTATTTAAATTTTCGGATGCACCGCCCCCTTCATCAGAAAAAGAAAAGGATAAATGAGAAGTAAATCTGATAGAAGGAAATAAGAGAAACCAAGCAAACAGGTTAATGAATGATAAATGATAAATTATTTATTCTGCTCTCTTGGAGCAATTTTCTAATTTTTTCTCTTACTCTAATTTCTTTCTGCCCTTTCCTGCTAGACGTATCTCTGTGTCTCTTCACTATATTAGTTCAGTCTTCAAATTTTATTCCATTTTTATAATTATTGTTTTGCTACTCACTGGCCCAATATCACTTTATTTTCATATTGTTGTCTGCATTCATTCAAAGCAGGTGGCAGTGGCACTTACAATGTGTAATAAAAAAGAGATAAACAGTATGTTTCCTATACTTGAGTATTTTTTTCAATTAGACAAGTTCATTGTTTTGCCTTGGGTAAGGAAGAGAAATTCCTACCAGCATCTGAATGTTTTTGATAAAGGAAGAATTGTAGTCTACTGGGATTGTGATTATTATACTGCAGTATTGGTTAAGATTCCACGACTGTTAGCAGAGTATGAACTCTATACATTCAAGAATATTATACAGAACACTGCGCTCAAGAAATGAGACAAGTGTCTGCAACAGTTTTATTGTGTTTGCAGCAGTGTGGACTGTCAACCATTCCTTTGACTATCCTTTCCTTGACACAGAAATGGTGTCACACTGCATTTGTGGCCTTTCCTGTTTCTGTATATGACATCATGATGGCAGTATCTGTTTTTGGCAGCAATGTGAAGAAAACACATTGCCGGCTTGCATTTGATATAGTCATACTGGTCCTTCACTTGCAGTGATGGTATGGGGTGCTGTTGGATAGCACTCTTGTTCACATTTATATGTTATGGTCCTTACCTTCAAGGCCTCTGCATTGCCACTTTTCTGCAGGTCAGTTGGCTGTACTGTCTTAACAATCCTTGCTTCAGAACTTGTTCGATTGTTCCTCAGGCCAACACATTCTCCTGATCTATCAATTGAAAATGTCAGGTCAGTGATGGCCCAGCCATTGGTATGCAACCAATTGCCATTCTTTTCTGTACTTACCATCCTATTTCTGTTTGACTCCATGTCCATGCAGATAAGTGGTATTATTGCTGCTACAGATTCCTTCACTTGGTCTCAATTTCTCAGGATATGTTGTCTCCAAATTTCTTGAAAAGTTAATTATTTATTCATCCCACTATGAGGTGTGTGTCCTATATACATCATTTTGTTATTTGTTATCCTTCCTGGTGCATGTTAATGTCTAGTAGTGATGTAAGCAATTTAAAAACTCATTTCTTCTGCTAATAACCTACAACATTAAAGAACCTTCTGTAGTATAATTTGATTGTTATCAGCAATTTTTTTATTCTAGAAACATGCAGCTCAAAAAAATTAAACGTGCAGAGAAAAAGGGGACGGAATCAGTTATGGACGAGAAATTTTCTTTGCTTTTTCAATCCCAGTTTTCTGTTGGCGGTGGTGAACTTGTTTTTCAGGTATGAGCATGTTAGTAGTAGTAATAAAAGTAAAACTAAGTTATCCAATATGGCTGTAAATGTTATCCAAGCAATTGGAATCTAATTTTATGTCAATATACTTCCTAAATTAATGTTTAACATCAATAATTCTTTTATTCATTTTCCAGATTTTTTCCAAACTTAAAATTGTAATTTCAGTGTTTCTAAATAGGATTGTGTTTACCAATATATTGGTTTATTCTTCAATTCTGGTTTTTGACATATTTTTGTCATAACACTTTTAACCATCACTATAATCCTATGGTTCCTTGTGGTACTAAAAACTTATCATTAATTCTTTAAGTAATAATGTTGCTTAAGGTTAAAAACTTAGACTGTTAATTTGTTTGTAAATAAGATTTTATGAAAATATTTTTTGTACATATTGTGGCTATTAAGTTTACGTGTTTATTTTCTTTCCTGTCGGACATTGAAAAGTGTTTTTCTTTATAAATTATATACTAGTTTAATGAAGAAATCATTAGTGTTCAGAAAAATTATGTGGTAGTGGAAGAAGGAAAAGAGAATAATCCCACAGTTTAAATAATATAAACTGTTAGTCTTAGGCGAAAGGGTTAAGAATTGGAGTTGATTGCAAGAGTCCAAACACTCCTTAATGAAATAAAACTTCTAGATTCTGCTTATTCCAATGAGTCTGGCTGAAAGTTTTAGAACTTTCTATTAAATTTATAGTGTTAGGAGCATATTTAGGTTTACTCAGTCGAAGGGGCATTTAACTTTTTCTCAGAATGAATCTGGAATTTTCAAAGATCCAGGTCGTTACACATTGTTGGGATACAACCTTGCTGGATGCTACTTTGATGGTTTTGATGGCCAACTCTCTGGAATAAGCTAAATCTAGTAGGTTAATATTGTTATGTACTTGTTGGACTCTTGTGCTTCTCCCAGAAAATGAAAAGAGTTAATACTGTTCGAAAGGTAGAATTGTTATTTCCCACTCCTTTTTTTATAAAGGTAATGGATCACTGGATAATTTCTTCACCTAAATATTTCAGTACTGTTGCCAATACTCTTATTAAAATCCAGAATATATACTAGTTGTTTCATAAACTATAAACTTTCTGCATTATCCAATAACAAAATTTTATCTTTATTATTTGGTTTTACTCTTGTTGTAATGACCTGAAACTGTGTTTGTCACAGTTTTAAAACTCCTTTCATAATGATTTAGCCCACAAAGTACCAGTGTCTTAAAAATAAGAATGCTTTTATTAATATTTAATTCATTTGGATAGAAAGACAGAAAGCAAATTGACTTACCTTAAATCAGTAGTACACAATAGTTGTCGCCAAACTGGGAACAGTTAACATGCCAAATTTTTGAATGCTGAGTCCTTCTCCTCAAAGATAGGATGATGGCCATCCACTCAGCTTGACCATTGTTGTCTGGGTATTTATTTGTATTAGTCAAAAGAGGGAGTTAATTCTACACTAATGGCATGGCCATTTTCAAAATGACACAAGTGCTCTTCTTCACACTCCCATACGCCAGAGTGGGGCTGACTTACCGGTATTAGGGATGTCACTGTCCATCTCTGAAACACTAATTTTTACTGTACTTTTGTATAACCAGAAAGTATTTAAGTTGGTCTTGTATGAGGTAGACAAAGATATCTATGGCTGGATTAGCTGATCTCTTCTTAAAAATGTGACATGGTGTAATAAATATTCTGTTCATCTAATAAATGGCAGACTTTTGGTTATTTAATAGTACAGTATTAGGGACTCACTTTTTTGGGGTACGTAATTTGAATTTCATATTTGAAAAGTTTCACCGATAGTTTAAAATTGGTATATACTCCTTCTATCTTGATTTGTCTCAAATTTTCTGAGTACTTCATTCTTAAATGAGGTGCATGGAGCATACAGTAGCCTCTCGATTATCCATCATAATGATAATTATCATGGGCAATCAAAAACAGTGGATAAAGCAATGCACACATCAGATATACTGGTATAAAATTAACAAATTGAATTTTTTTCACCATAAAACCCTACCTAAGATTACCCTTTGGTTATGGAGGCCATTGTTCTTCATTATAAAGCTTCTGATGTGTGCTATATAGGCTATTGTAGTGAAAAATGTTCTATTGTTAATTTATGAGTACTTAATACTGTAATATTAAAGAACCAGTCACAATGATAAAAAAGCAATTAGTTTGGCATTCTTCTAAATAACAATATTCACCCACTGTATTAATAGCAACTGAAGAATAGATTTTAATGAAAACAGAAAGATCACGCATGTATGTCTCCTTTTTCCTACTACTAGAGCTGTCCGCATTTGATCTTGCTGTCTCTTTGTTAATCCCTTTGTTTGTTTGTTTCAAAATACATTGTTGTGGTTGAGCCACAAAGCAGTTAAATCACGCACAAATAATATAGGGTCTACTGTATATAATTTAGGTGTAACATAAAGTACAATGAATGAAGTTTGCTAATTTTATGTAGTAGTTTTAAATTAAATAGGACAAAAGTTGTCAGACATATTAAGGGGATGTGTGAGTGAGGTTGGAAAATAAATATTGGACTAATGGGTGTATACCTTGAATATCTTGTGTGGTGTTCGTTGGTTACACCATCAAAAATATTGTTGTACAATCAAACGAACAATAATAATAATAATAATGTATTTAATTTGAATAGAAATATAACTCAAATTAAGTTATAGTGGAAAACATATAAATTTACAATATCAATTTAATCATTAGCTCAGTTGGTAAAAGCAAAAATAATAATCTACGCAGCTTCTTAAATGGCTGCTCCCGGGAACGCGGGTGACAAACGATATAGTTGAAATTTAAATTCACGAATCAGACGAGAATGGTTTGTGTGGAAAAACCGAGGTAAATTGCCGTTACCGGATGTTAACTGATGACGTCGTTCTTCGTTTTTGTTCGTATGCCGGTTGTTCCTTTGCTGGGTCACGTCTTCTTCATATTAAGATTCTCTTGTGCCTCTCCTTCAGATCAAATGTTGTCTTTTTATTTTCTGTACTCCCACCAAATGAATCTCCTTTCTCGAAACTAAATTTTATACATGTCGCCTTGTTCTGCCACTGCTTCGTCTCTCCCTAGCGTCTCTCTCCGGCAGCCTCTCTGCAACAACTGTCCAATCTAATCTACTCCAGGCCATCAACAATGTTGCAGACGGTGATGTTTTCCTGCCGACATTTCCCGCCTACTCGGCCCCACCAAGCCATTCTCATCTTCTGTCCTGTATATGTAAATAACAAAAACTAATTTATTTTTGCTTTACCCGACTGTTAGGGTCATGAATCACCACACTTGAGTGAAGGGTACATGTAAATGAATGAATATATGATAACTTCTGGGTACTGAAAAACTTTTTTCCCAGATGTATGTACAGCCTCATTTTGATTTATTTTATGTTGAATTTTTTTTATGATCACTTTACAGGCATATAAATATTGTGTGGAGTTGAGCTGCTAAAAAACAAATTGGTGTTTTTTAAAATTATATATTTGTTAAATTTCAGAACTGAATTTTGGCTTTTTTAAATCTAGTCTGTATGTTGGCAGTCTTGTGAAATTACACAAGTTAATTTTGTGCAACTTTTTACATCTAAAAATATCAGATTTTAGAAAAACCAATCAATCTTTATATTGTTAATAAATTTTCCATGTTTCTATTCTAGTTTATCTTTGTTTGTATATTTTTGTTAAGTAATTCAATATAACATTTACTTTAATAAAATCTGCACATAGTGACACAAGATTGTTTGAAATATTGTTTTGATTTAAAACTTGTAGGAATAGACTCTTAACCATTATGTCCAATATTTTTACCTTCAGGTATGGACTTTATCACTGCCTGTAGTTGTCATAGTACATGGAAATCAAGAACCACATGCTTGGGCAACTGTAACATGGGACAATGCATTTGCAGAACCTGGACGAATACCTTTTGCTGTACCCGACAAAGTAGCTTGGGTTCAAGTGGCTGAGGCTTTAAATTTAAAATTTAAAGCAGCTACTGGCAGACTTTTAACAGAAGAAAATCTGAGGTTTCTTGCAGAAAAAGCATTTAGGTAAGCACATGTCAATTAGCAGTCAATTTTCTGTTTTTCATTGCAGGTGCAGTGTTGTCTTAACTTTGTTCAATTTATCTGAAATTTATGAAGCTTTTTCAATTGGCTCCTCTCATTTTCCAATATTTATAACATGTAAGCTATGCTAACTTCAGACAGACATTGACCATAATTTCTCATTATAGTATTCGTTAGCTTGTAGAATATTACTGTCTGGCTTCATAGTAAAAATTTGGTTCTGCAGAAATCTATGAAACAAATTGATTTAACTTCCTAAGCAGATAACTAACAACAGAAGGATGGGGCACAGTAACACATCAAATTTTTGAGGGTCTGAAACCTCTTTCTCATTACAGAACATTGTGCAGGCACAACATTCTGTATTGAGGGATAGGGCTGAAGCCATTAAAAATTTGTCATCTTATTACTTCCCAGCCTTGCAATGCCAACAGTTGATTTATTAAGGTAATGTAAGCGAACACTCCATTAAAGGATTGCCAACCAACGCACCACATCAATCTTTTAAAAACCCAATTACCTGTAGCTGCCCATGCTCAGAACCACAACAGTAATAATTTCAACCAGTGCTTCACACTAACCTTCCTCAAATCCCTATCCCCGATTCTTCAGAAGTTATCTGTGGGAACTCTCCTTCCAATGTGTTTTGCAGTCAAGCCCAAGCCCTGGACTCAACTTCCTCTAGATAGTAATCTTCCTTCCCCATTCCACAAAGCCGACCACCCTTAATTGTGTGAGTACATGTGTATCTATTTAGTACATGTGTGTGCAACTCCCAAGCCCTCATAAATTATTTGTCTATACCCTGAACTTAATTGAGAGAGAAAGTTGGTGTCGCATGGCAAATTTGACTGCTCTTCCTTATCTTCTGACAGGGGGTGGTTGCCTCTACAAATTCAAGATAACCCTACACTCAACATGGTGTTAACAAACCTTACAATTTTATCTTCCCTCTTTCCTGTCCTTATTAATTATTTTAATTAGCCTGGCCTGACATTGTCAAAGTTAGGATGTGACATCGAAATAATTAACACAATTGAATGTTAAAAATAATATATAGAGAGATTATAGCTTTCCTGAAATTAAAGTTTGGTATTGCATTGAGGAAAAGATTGGGCATCAGCCCCCATCTTCGCCAAGTGCAGTTCAGTGTCTCCTTTTCTTATGAAGCAGGGGGGTCATGTATCACAAGTATTTGATCTATACCTCAGTGAGGACAAAAAAAATTTCAGGTACCACATTTTTTTAATCTTTCCTTTCCATATCTAATGTGTTAATCATAAATATACTCTTTTTCATGCATCTTATTAATATCTTTGTTACTAGGAACCCTCAAGTTGGAGATTACAGTTCAATGCTCTTGAGTTGGTCTCAGTTCTGTAAAGAACCTCTTCCTGATAGAAACTTTACATTTTGGGAATGGTTTTATGCTGTAATGAAGCTAACGAGAGAACATTTGAGACAGCCTTGGGTTGACGGGTAATGTTTATTTGTAATAAAATTTGTATTAATAAATTAAGCTTCTCATTCCTAATAAATGAACAGCAAAATTTAATGTTCAGAATATCTTTTTCATTGTTATGTAAGTGCCATTCAGCATCTGTAAGTATATATTAAAATTATAGTTTAAATATTTTTTTGGTATTAAAGACTGGGTTTATCCGTCTGCTGTTATAGTATTTGTATGCATTTTGAGATCTTCTTCCTTGGCTCTGCAGCCCATTCAGGGCCTTCGTCTTCCAGGTCAATTGTGGTTTTTAATCTTCTATG
This sequence comes from Eucriotettix oculatus, assembly GCA_034510155.1. Taxonomy (NCBI): domain Eukaryota; kingdom Metazoa; phylum Arthropoda; class Insecta; order Orthoptera; family Tetrigidae; genus Eucriotettix; species Eucriotettix oculatus. The sequence goes on from CM067376.1 coordinate 91,798,523, forward strand.
ACATATTCAGTATTTGCAGTAATGTATGGTCAGCGTATTGATTCTCCATCAGTCTTAATCCCAGTTTTTGTAACCATACATAGACTCATTTAATTTTGATTTATATTTTTAAAACCTTTATTAAGTCGTCACAATAAAATATACAACAGTAGCTTTTGACTTCTTTAAGCCATATACATCTTTATCATTATGGTAAAATTTTTGTATTATTTCATGTCTGTTGTCTCAGTCTGCATAATATTCCAACATCAATGTTCAAAAGCTCCTGTTGTATGTTATATTATTGTGATGGCCTAATAAAGGTTTTTAAAATATGTATTTGTATACATTTAATGTCAATTTAAAATTTGTATGTCTCGCTCATCTAAATATAATTTTTCTATTTGCAGATACATATTAGGTTTTGTTCGGAAAAGACAAGCTGAAGAAATGCTATCTTCTTGTGCAAATGGTACATTCTTATTAAGGTTTTCTGATTCAGAACTGGGTGGTGTAACAATTGCGTGGGTTGGAGGTGAGTTTTATTTGATAAATTTTTTAATTAGTTTGACTTTCAAATGTAAGCTGTACTGTGCATTTTATTAATGTTGATGTTGAACTATAATGGTAATATAAATTATGCAAAATTGTTGATTAATAGCCATTGTCTACAGATATGTTGCATTTGATCTATTTTAAGTTTTATACACAAAGACGTTCCAAATTATTTTTCTTTTCCTCACTCTTCCATCACTTCTTGTGTTATGTATCTCTTTTATTAGTTTTATTCTGTTTCTGTGTACTGTACATTTTGCTTAGTTTAAACAATTAAGCTGCTGTTGACCAAAGTATTTATTGTTAACCAATCAGGTCCTCTGTCAGTTATAACACTCAAGCAGTATATCTTCAGAGATTTAATAATTTTTGATCATAATGTTTCTGAATTCAATGTTAAATTTTTGTTTAATTAATAGCCATTACACAAATACCAATTCAATAAAATACTATGTATGACAGAAGGTATACTTCATGTATGTTTCAACCCAGATTCTATCTTATGTGAAACACAATTTTTAATAATCTAACTTTATAGACCTCTGTAAACCTGCAGAAATCTGGTTGACTACACCTCTTTCTCCATTGTGTGGGTTGTGTTTAACTTTTCCACGTGATCTGTTTGGAATGTTTGGCTCATTAGGTTCTTGGAGACTAATTCTAACAGCCTCTCTAATAATGCTGTTGCACCAGCCTCTGGTGTGGTCTATGAACCTTGTGATGAAATCAATTTTGTGCTTCATCATGAGTGTGAGTTTTCATGGGCAACTTGATGTGCTGGTTTTAATCAAATAAAAATTTTATGATTGTTCTGACTGTATCTTCGATAATGTAGGCGAAAAATTACAGCTTAAATTGGTCAGAATTAAACATGATTTAGTTATTAAATTATAATACGACGTTTCTTTCCTTTGTTTCAAAACTCCTCAGATGTGAAAAATAAGTATAATTGAAGTAAATGAAATAAATTTAAATATGCCTATATATAACAATACATGAGATGTGTTGGGTATATACACTTACACCAAAAATAATCCAGAAAGTTGTTATAATCTTAAATAGCATAAAGATTTATTAACAAATTTGTTCGTGAGGCACGAACTGTCTCCGAGGCTTGTTATTGAATTACTGACTAGGTAAATATAATCTTTTTGTATTCTTTTATGCCGACTGGAAAGGCCTTTGCTTTTCAGGAGAAGTTTGTGTGTCCTTAAGAAATTCGTTCAACAATGATATTTAACAAATATTGATTTGCATTACCAATTAGTTCTTTTTATGTTTTGACAATGAAAAATTAAATTTAAGTTAAAGAAGACTAATAAGTTTTATTCGGGTTGTAGGTATCATTTTTTATATTTAAGGAGGAAAGTGGGATCTGATATATAGCATTTCTCTAATTAGTTGAGAAAAATAGTTTATTTCTGTGTCTAAAATTTTAACGTTGGACCAGTCGAAATTGTGTTTGCTTATGTGTGCGTGTGTTTGGAGACCTCTGTATATTTTTTGTATTTTATACCGTTTTTATGTTCAGTAATTATTGTCTTTAACAAACTTTTGGTTTGACTAATGTAACAAGAGTTACAGTGTAAGCAATTTATTGGAAACAATGTTGTGTTTTTCGTATTTGTTGATGTTGTATTTGATATTGTAGACAAAGTTTGATTATTGATTTGTAGTCCTAAATATAATTTTGATGCCATAACTTATAAGTAAATATTTAATTTTATGTTGGTTGTGTTCAGAAAAGGGGAGTGTTATGCAGGTTTTTATTCCAAGGACCGATTGGTCTTTAAAGTGCTATGTTGGTTTGTTTCAATTTTTGGAGCATAATTTTGGTGTATTTATTTATAAACTGAGTGGGATATGAGCTATTTAATAATGTTGAGGTTTTCTTTGTGTTATTTTTGGTGAGCAAGTTTTATAGCTTTGTCCGTCAAATTGTATATCGTGGTTAATTTTTGTGAATAGAGATGATTAGAATTATAGTTTAGGATTCTACCTGAGTAGGTAGTTTTTCAATACCAATTAGTATGTATTGTTTGGACTATAACTATGACGTCTGAGAAATTTAAGAATTTATTTGTTTCCATTTCATAGGTAAACTGGAGATTTTTATGGTAGTTTTTAAACTGATTAACCATTCTTCACAGAAATAGTGATGAGAAAATTAAATTTCCAAATTTTGTCCTACCATAGGTATGTAGATGATATATTTTGCATCCTTCCCAAAGAAAACATACAACTCCACTGGTACTATGAGCATATACTTTGGTGTTACTCAAATAACATATTATTTTCAGTAACAGGTTATTGGGGTAACAGTTATATTCTAGTAACAGATTGTGTGCAACTGTTACATTCTGGTTACAGGTTATGTTCAACTTTTACATTATGGTAACAGGTTATTTTTAACTTTTACATTATTTTGATCCTGTCTCTACCCTGTAGGTAGCCTTTCTCTTCTTACCCAACTTAAACATTTAAGCTCTGATTATTCCTTTTTGTTATCATATATGTATCAATTTCAGCAGTTGCATAAATTGACAAACATGTTTGGCCTCTATTGGTTACTTATATCTCAGGTTTCTTTTTTCTTTTCTTTTCTTTTTCTTTCTTTCTTTTTTTTTTGTATGAAGACTTTCATTAATAATGGCTCCACCTATTCATTTGTTTAATTATACATTTTACTCTAGTATCTGATAGATTTTTCTTTGCAATTAATTTATGTATTGAGTAGTTTTAATACCATTCTCTCTTATCATTTAAAATTCCTATAGATACTTTTCAGGGTTAATTCAATCATAACTTGATACTAGAATTTTGCCTTAAATTGATTTTCTTTATATTATTTTAGATCAGGCAGACCAGGTTTTTATGCTTCAACCGTTCACAAGCAAAGACTTTGCTATAAGAAGTCTTGCTGATCGTATAGCAGATCTTCATCATCTTATGTATCTGTATCCAGATATTCCAAAAGATGGAGCCTTTGGAAAGTATTATACGCCCTTTACAGGTTAGTATAAGGGTTTATATAATTTTATTTAATATTTTAACTCCTAGCACACATTATGGTGCAGTGGCTAACATCATATATAATGATATTAATACGACAAAACTTTTTAGGTTTATTATTTGGCTTTAACAAATTTTATTTGTTGACAGAAAATCAAACACCTTCTGTGAATGGGTATGTGAAACCTTTGTTAGTAACTCATGTACCTGGTTGGGGTGGTCCAGGTACTATTGGTAGCTATCCAGCTACACCGCAAATGTACCCTCACTCACCTGATCCAAGTGTAACTAGAGATACACCTTCAGTAGCCAGTGCTGTGAGTGACTCAGTTAGTAGGTAAGTAATTTAAATGTGCTAGATTAAAATTTTGAACTTATTATTTTAATTTTAACCCTTTTATGTACTACTACTTTTGTTCCAAATTATATTCTAAAAAGATTTCTTAAAGAAGTTTTCAGCTTCTGTAAGTAATATTTATCTGTAAAATATGTTCATATATTAAAAATGTGTCTAGATTCAATTGATCGGCAAATACTTCTATTATTAAGGAGAACCAAAATCATAATGAGATGTTATCCAATTTTTAAACAATATATTAACAGATTTGCACATTAAAACTGTGTATCACTATGGATAGTAACACATTCTTAGAAACTTTTCCCACTTCGCCCAGCAATGGATCTACCTGACGAATGTTACATTCAACCTAAAACTGTACTTATTTATACTTACAGGCATTTGTTTGCATGTCAACTGGTTCAGTTAAACTTGTTTTATGTCTACTTTTAATAAATCCCATATTATATATATAATAAATTCACTGTGCATTATTTAATTTTATTTAGGATATCTGGGTAAATTTAATTGTCACCAACTTCATTTCCTTCATTCATAACTTTCACTATTACATCTAAAAGTTCTTTTGTTTACCTACATGTTCTATACTATGTAAGTTTCTGATCTCATCCTTAAACAGTGTTTTCAAATCTATATAATACATTAACAAAGCTGTGTTTGTTTTCATAGGCTCTTTTAAATTAAATTAATATTGAACACTCCCTGTATATACTAATTTGCAATTTTTGCTACATATATTGTAATGAAAATGTTCGTTACCCACTCTGCTGTCAACTCTAAATTACGTAGATTGATTGGGTACCAGGTAATTTTTATTAACAAAAATTTAGTTAAATATAACCATTTATTTGAGCAATGGTATATACAATCTACAGGGTGTGGTTATTAATAAATTGCACACTCCATCGCTCCTAGCTGCTAACTGCCAATATAAATCATATATAATCTGGATCTCAATAACAGCGCCACCTACCAGATCCAACTATAGCCAAAAACCATCTAGGTGGCCCATAAATTCAAACAGAATTCATGAAAATCAGTGAAGCCAGTTAGGAGGAGAATAATTACAAACACCCACACTGGAATTTTATATATATATACAAACTATTAAAGAGGTATTCAATTAACAATCAAAAGTATTTATTGTCGGTATTCTAGATGTTAAATGTAAATTTATCAAGATTCTGATTAAATATTGATGGTGTTATATGGTAAATAAACCATTTGTTTTGAAAGATTAAAACTTTTCCCTGTGAATAGAACTAAGAATTCTCATGTGTCCATCAATATAATTTTATTAATAGCCAAATGAAGATCATAAAGCTAATCATGAAAATGTTGCTACCTAACAAAATTACCCTGATGGAAACCTGAGAATTAATACTTACTGTTTAATAGTCATAGTCATTAGTTTATACATTCCTTCATGTGTATTACAATTTTTTTTTATAGTTTACACATGTTTTACTTTATATTCCTTCTTGATGGAGTGACCTTGGTCTATTTGCTAATGGAGAATGTAAAATTAAGGAAATTAAAATGCACACAATGTTTGTGAAGTATTGTAATTGTTAATTTCTTTTTCCTTGTAAACAGTCTTTCAACTGTGATGGAATTATGAGACCAAACTTCTGTTACATCATCTTCAGTAACTTCACCATCAAAATAATAAAACAGGGTAGCAAGAGACATCAGAAGACAGTTTTTTAATAATTCAAAATGTTGAATGTTTAAAGAATAATGATCTGTCAAATAGTCATTTTGCATCATAAAATGAGTGTTTCTTTTACATTGGTCTTTTTAGTTTTCCTTGATAGATGCATGAAAGCATAAACTTGTTATGGACTAAATTGATTATATTTTCTTTCAGTGCAAATTGTGATTGAGTTTTTATTGATCTACTTAACTTGTCTATATTTAATTCAATAATATTCTTATATCCTATATTTTGGTGTTGAATGTGTTCTGCACACTTTTTATGCATTTATATTATGAAGTTCCTAAACTATATTTACCTTTTCCTTAGTTTTATCAAAAGAAATTGTAATATTCTGCACTTTAAGCTCTCTTTGCCTCAAAACGTTTTGTCCTTCCACTTCACTATTATACTTCTTACATTATTATTTTGCAGTTTATTTATCTTAATATATTTCACTTTTTATATTTATTCTAGATTCATTTATTATACTGGTGACCATTATAATTGGTAATTAGTTAATTTGTTAAATATAATATGACAGACGTATTTTAATTATTTTATTTTATCAATCAGATTTGGTATTTAATCTATTTTGTAAATAATTTCATGTGTTTGTTGCTCTTTTTAAAAAAATTATTTTATTGAAAGGAAATTGAGATAATTTCTTTAATCATTAAGAATTTATCTAAATTTTTAATTATTTAAATGTTGTCACTACTTAATTGACAATTATGAACATATGTATTTAAATATTGTTAACAGAACAGGGTAAGTGTGGGAGCAAGTCACTTAGATGTACTTAGAAATGTGCAATCAATACTTGTATTTGTCTCAACTTTTAAAAATCAAATTCACAATTTATAATTTAAGTATAAACGTTGAATGTGCATCAGACCTTCAATTTAGTCATATGGAAAATATACCTAGTAATTGATGTTTTCTTCGTTTCTTTTTCTGCAATTTATGTACTGAATTTATATACATGAATTACAATTTATATAATGACTGTGATGAATGTCTTAGATCTATGTGTTAAATTATGGCATATTATTATACTCGCATTTACTTTTTAATGGTAAAAATTATAATTGAAATCTCAGAATTTTAAAATTGAAATCTATCCAGAATCAGTAAATAATAAAGAAAAAATTTATTTAATATTATTCTATAAAATATTTTTGTTTTTACTTTCCTACAGTGAATATCTCAATGTTAAAAGTGGAAGTATTTTGTGATGTTTTGTCACATGTTGTTAATGTTAGAATGTTCAAGTAGATATATTACATGTTAGATTTATGGAAATTTTATTCCTCATTATAGCAGATTATTCATTTTATTTGTTATCAGCAGTAAAATTATTAATTTTATACAGATTGGCACACTATCTAAAACTAGAAAAATATAAAGTCTTGATACTTTTTGCTTCACCACCATCAATGCAAAATAAGAAAACCATTTCTTGTAACAAGCTTAATTATTATTTATATCTATTTTAGATCATTTAATTCTGCTATGGTCACTTATTTTGGTATCACTTGCTTCATTAACATAATTCTTTTTGTTGCTGCAGTTTTTATTTAAAAGTCCTGTAAAAATTTTAACACAATTAAAAATATATTTCTCTGTAATGTTTTATGATTGTATCTACCATCTAATCATTGAATTAAGAAACAGTAAAGGTTTCATAACTTGCACTAAATATTTACTATATATATATATATATGAGTCAGGAAATGACATTAATAAGGAAAGGAAAGACAGATAAAAAGTTGGTGACTTACCTGAGGTTCATAGATGGTAGACACCTTGTGGGGTTTGGAGTTCTTGAATTTTCGGAGGCACCGCCCTCTTCATCAGAAAGTTAGGAAGACATTTCACTGGAAATTTAGTTAGGAAGACATTTCCAGTGAAATGTCTTCTTAACTTTCTGATGAAGGGGGCAGTGCCTCCAAAAATTCAAGAACTCCAAAACTCACAAGGCAAGTCACCTTCTTTCTATCTCTCTTTCCTTTCCTTAATAATTATATATATATATATTTAAATTTTTAATATCTAGTTCCATTGCTTGACATGAAAAAGTTCAATTTTTTGGTTCATATCACTGAGAGAAAGTTACTAACTTAAAACAATAGAAGCCTAAATCTGTTACTTTTTTTGAAAAAAATTCTTAATAATATTTTTTTGTATATTCAGTTTGTGCTGTTTATATTATCTGCCATCTTTACTTTTTACATATTGAGATGTGTAATAAAAATTGTGACTGGGGAAACTCCAACCAGAATGTAGTTCACTAGTGCAAAACATTCCTTTCATATTTTTTATATTGCGAATGATGAGAAAATGTACCAATATCTGCATTCCATGCACCACATGCTGGAAATAATTTATAAAATTATGCTCAATGAAAAATTTCAATAAAATATTCTTTAGAGTGCAATATTATGTTTATATAATAACTATATATAGATTGTTTTTCAATTTTTATTTCTACAGATCCAATTTAAATGGAGAATTTGTAGTTTTTAGGTCAAATATAATACAGTAGTGGTTGAAGATTAAACAAAATGGCCTTTACTGGATATAAATTACAATTTGATACTTAGATTATGAGTATTGTAAGATAGATTTTCTAGAGGAAAACAAATTTATAAAGAGAACAGAATTATACATATATATCAATATTTTTATAAATAACCTTATGTTACCTGAAATATACAGAGCAGCAAACAGTTTTGTAAAAACTGTCTCAAATTTAAGTTACATACTTTATAAGAAATTATTAATTTTTAGGAGTGTTACATTGCAAACATGTTATGAGAATTTAATATCCATTAACTGCATGGATGATGGTGCAATAACCTTTTCCAAAGCTGTATTTAATATCTTAAGCCCAATTTGAACTTGATTTGGCACATAAAGCATTTAAGATTTTCAAGTTTAATAGAATTGTTTATTACTTTTATAAACGAAATATATCTTGATTTTGTATGTATTAGTCCATTTAATTTATAACATTCAGAAATTTCATTAATTCATTTCCATGTTACAAACATCGAAAAATATTTATATATTTTTACTGTAATGTTAACTGTCATTAAATCACATATAAATGATTGTTATAAATATTCAGCTGTTTTAAATTTCATTAAACTTTCTTTCCTTAAAAGAATAATATAACCCGAGAAACTCCTGTAATTCTTTAAATGTTAAGGCTGATAAATATTTGTACATATATATTTTGTAAATGTTGTAGTACTCTATGTAATTTTTAGTTCTAATTATAAAAGAGACATGTAAAGGAAAAGGTACTATTTAAAATAATGCCAGTATTGCATTAAATAATTGTTTAGTTTTAATGCAGAAGCAGTATTTAAATTGTGATGTTTTGTATTATAAATATTACCATTTTTTACATTAGGAAAATATTAAGTTCACTTTTTTTCTATCATGTAACACAGTACACATACCAATTATTTTTTAATTACATTTTAGTAGTATATGATTTTCATGTCACTTGGATAATAATAAATAATTTGATCCAATTGTCTTGAATTTTTATTTGACTATTTCTGGAAATATCTGTTATACTTAAACAGTAAAAAGATAATTAATTACAAGATTCAGTACAAAACTTATTTAATAAACTATACATATTTAAGCTAGTTTATTATACTTCTATATACTTGAAAAAATACATAATTGTCACCTGCAAAGAGTTATGTATTTTCTCCTGTATTTAACTTTATTTACTTTCAAAGTTCTGCTGAAGGTGTTAATAAATGAGAATTGTTCATTTATTACTTCAAAAATTATTTTAATATTTTTGTGTTATTAACTGTAGAATTTTAGACATCCATTATTATACGATAAATCATATACAGATCAATCAAAAACTATCCAATCTTATATTCATATTTAACTTGTATACACGTGTATATAAGAAACACAAAGAAGATGGTATACCAAAGTATTCAAGATTATTTCACTCTCTGTATATTGTTGTTGTTGTTGTGGTAATCAGTCTGATGCAACCCTCTATGCTAACATATTCTGCACAATCCTTTTCATTTCTACATAGCTACCACATACTCCCTGATCTTTTTAGTGTATACTATCGGCCTTCCTCCAATGCTAATTTTACAAGATCCTCGTGTCTCAAAATCTATTAATCTATCCTTTCTCTTGGTCAACGTCCTCCATATTGTTCGCTCTTCCTCTATTCTTTTTAGAACTTCCCGATTTTTAGCATTCTCCTATAGCACCACATTTCAATGGCTTCTATTCTTTTCCTTTCTTCAACTCCTGCCGTCCACATTTCGCACCCATATAATGCTACACTTCATATAAACATTTTTAGTAATGATTTCCTAATATTTACATTTATATTACCCATAAGTAAATTCCTCTTTTTTGTGAAAGCTTTCCTTGCCTGTGCTATCACACTCTTAATGTCTACTATACTTCAAACAACCCTAGTTGTTATGCTGCCGAAGTAGCAGAATTCCTTAATCTCCTTCAAAATATCCTTTCCCACTCTAACACAATTTGTTATTCCACTATTTCCCATACTACACTCCATTACCTTGGTTTTCCCTCTTTAGCCATTTGGCTTGGATGACATTCACATCATTCAGAACTGGGTTTTTAATTCCAATGACATGAACAGAGGACATTTGTGTTGGCATGCTTGATTTCTTGAGACATTGCGAGAGTTACTTTCCCTATTGAGAGAACAACGTATTTAAATCAGAGTTAGTTGGGTTATGTTGTACTCTTTCTTCAGGACCACGTTCATGCCATTTATTATGTTTTCTGAGTCTTTTCTAACTCCCCTAATACCACAATATCTTCGGCAAACCTTAAGGTTTTTATTTCTTCCTATTGCAATTTTATTCCCCTTTCCATATTCATTCTTCATCGCCTGTTATATATATATATAAAAGTTAAAGAGTTTGGGCGACTGACTGCAATCCTTGTCTTACTTCTTTCTTGATTTCTGCTTTCTTTTCTTTCAATTATTAACTTAGTGCTTATGGTTGAGCTTTTTACCAGCATTACTGCAGTAATTGTTTAAATCATTTACAAAGGAATGAAAAATCAATAGCCCACCACATATTTTAGTGTGATTACTATACTCTAAATATTTGAGTTGCAGATTCTGCTATTAGTAAATTTACATTCTCAAAATTATTTTTCAGTGCAATATGTTCTGAAATTGCTTTGAAAGAGTAGCTTTCAGTATTTAGAGATTTAAACATAAATGATAACTAATGTCGGACATGTTTTTTTATTATTTATAAATATAATACTGTTCTCTATTTATTGTGTTTATCTTAGTTTTTGATAATATTTTCTTGCTTCAATTCAAAGTTTGAAAAGCAGATTTAATTATTTTGTATGAAATAGAACAGTTCTGGTAAGTAGAAGTGATTAACATAGGCAGCAATATGCTTAAGGATAGAGAGATAGACACAATCACCTGGAGTCAACTAGAGGCATGATTGGGCCTCTTTTAATGCATAGAATTAAATTTTTGAAGCAGTTTTGTGTCGAATTTTTTGTCACAGATTAGAGCAAATCTTTCTATCCTTATTTAGCATATGGCTGCTTCATTTCCTCTGTTGACCAAAGGTGTGTTATTATCTTGTGCACAACATGACAGTAACTCTGGAAAGAGTATATAGTCTTGTTTGCAAAAGTGAAGGTGTCTGTCTCTCTATGTGCAGTTATGGAGTGGTTTCGGGTGTCGGAGTTGAAGCAGACTATGAGGCTATGGGCGATATGGATCTTCCTCTTGATGATGTCACCTTTGACTTTAATAACTTAAATTTACCTGAGCTCATGCAGTCCTACAGGCAGTGAAGAGTGTGAATAAGGTATGAACTGAATAATTGTCACAACATAGAGGAAGTCTTGTGCTTGTTTACTTCCGCTCTCAAGACATATTGGCATCTTATCAATGTTAATATTATTAATGTTGCCATACTTCACTAGTATTACACAAAAATGAGAAAACTACTTTGACAATTAGCCAGTAAAAGTTTGGTTCTTAGAATTGTGTTAACATCTTATTTTAGATCTTCATTTTCAGTTTGTCGGACTTTCTAATATTTTTTGCCAGCATACACTCGAGCTACATTTGATCAAGATCTATGTTTCGTGCAACTTTCTACCTTCATCCTCACCTTTAGATTATTGTATTAGTAAAATGTACTAATAAGAAATGAAGTAAGGACGTGTATGAAAATAACATTTATTGAAAAGTTGAAGCTTTGATTGAAGTATAATCGTTATTCCTTAAAATTTTAAATGACTTATTGGATTTGTATAATTAAAGTGTCATATTGTTCTTAAGAGTTGTACAAAGAGATTTATATTGTTTTCTTACAGATGTTTGCAAAAGTTTGTAAATAAGTACACATTAGTAACTAAGCTCAATGTATACACGTATCCAATTGGGTTAGTGATACAGTATGATGTCAAAATACAATAATTGACTAACATATCTAGTAAATAGACTGGAATCAACTTTTTCTTTTTTTAAAAAATATTGCTTTTATGGAAGTTTGAAATTGTTGAATGAAACAGTTTCATTAAAGTGCAATATAATTTGATTCTTGGGAGTGGTGCTATTATTTATTAACAGATGTGGTGAAGACAATCACTAATTGCTATGAAAAAGAGGATAAATATGGCTGTGAGTCATTTAAGATAAAGATAACTTTTCTTTGTTTGCTTGATTAATTTTGCTAGTATGTCTTTATTTCTGCCACTTTTTTAATACTAGTATACCAATTAAGCTCTTTGGTACAGTTGGAAAAATATTTGGTAACACGCTAGCTATGTAGTTCTAGATTTTAGCAAAAACAAATTCTGCTATGCAACATTATTGTGAATTTCAGTATCATGAAATTGGTTAACATGTTATATAATCACCCATTTTTTAAATGTTTTTAGTATACTTGTATATCTTTAATTTCAAGTTACCTGAGCTGAATTGTAATACATAAGAGAGAAATTGTTAGAATTATATTTTGCACATTGATAAAATAAAGGCACTAAAACACTTCTTTACCAGTTTAAATGACATCAGATGGAAAAAAATTAAAACATAATGGTGATTAGTGTCTTTGGGATGATTATTATATTTAATTTAAAAAACTTTTTGTTCAATTCATTACTGCATTGTGTAAAATATTTTAAAAACTGATGATCTTACTGTGAATAATTCCATTGTTAAATTGAGTCAATAATTCTGTAATTATTACTAAGATACCATGAAACCACAACTCAAATTAATTGTTCAAAATATCAACTAGATTGGCAATTTATTTAATGGTTCAATAATATTTGCAACTAGTGATAACATGCATTATTTTTTAATTAACACTTTATGGTTTGAGCAATAAAATAAAATTAAGTGTTTTTATGGGTAATTAGTAGCCATAATAGGTTTCAATTTAAAGAAATCGATAAATACAGAATGCGTGTTGATTATTATTGAAATTTTACTACAAGTATTGAATTCAATTCAGTTCTGAAAGTTTAAGATGTAATGAAAGTACATGCGTGTTGTTCAGTTCTTACATTTCATTTTGTACCTATTATATTGCAGAATTCCAGAGTAAGCTGATGAATGAATTTTAGTTTTAAAAAATTCAATCAAGTTGATAAAATTTTTATCAATGTAGTGCAAAATAACTGCTACCATGAAGTATGAATTTATTCTAAATCTTGTTAGGTACTACCTGCAAATACTCAATTTTGTCTTTAAACTGTTGTTAATTGCTCCCATTTTTATTGTCTTCACTTTTTCTGTTTTGAATCAAAAATAATAATTAATATCTAAGCACTCATTCAATCTAAATTGATAATTGTTGGATATTGGATGAAGAGTTATCGGAGACCTGAAGGATCAATCATGGCGTTATAAATGAACCAAAAGACTTGCACACTAATATTAGCTTCTTGAACAAAACCTTTGTTATTCACTTTAAATGCAGCATATTACATTTCTAACAATAAAAATATCTATATACATTTATCCAGATACAATTGCTTTCAGTCTAATGATTAATCCTTCCTTTTCATTCCATTGTGTTGGAAATATTAATTTCTTAATGATAATAGTCCAAAACATCAAACCCACTTCCTTATACTATGATCAACAAAGTGGTTACTTTTTGTTATGCCAGAAACTAATGTATATGAAAATTAAATTAGTATAAAAGTTAATAATTAACGTACTTCATACGGAACTCGTTACTTCTGTTATGAATTAGTTTCCTGATAAAATCAGCTGTGAGTGAGGATTTTTAATATTTTTCTTGATTTGACTTCTGAATCAAGTAGACCTTGTTAATACTGTTGACCTGTTCTTAGACAAATGACAGTAAAATGAACTTCAATAATACAGAAAGTACAGTGCCCATTTTACTATATTGGTAAGATTATGAGATTTACATGGAATTGAAAAAGTTAAATTGTCAACCAGCAATAAAAACTAAATGCATTATTAAGAAGTAAAATATCTTGGAACAGTTTTTATATATAGGTTTAATTTTATAAAAGAGATATAAGATCCATGTTGAAAATAATAATCATTTTCATGGTTCTTTCCTACAGGACACTAATTTATTCAAAGTCTCCATTGTAGAAAAAGTTCAGTATACTGCACACATTTCTCCCCTTCAATTCAAAAGCCAAAGGCTTCATAGGTCTTTTATTTTTTTCTACCTATAGATTGTGGATTACAAAAATAGTTATATCACCACATAACCCCACCTCAAGTGCAAGTCTATTTGCTTTTTTTTAAGTACTACTTGTATGAATTTATGACTAAATATGTCCAAAATATCAAATAAGTGTCAGCAGTGTTTTGTTGAAGTGTCAAATCCTCCTGTATTCTCAATAAAAGAAATTGTGGAGGTAATGCCTTTAAGACTTCCAGAAATACTATGATCCTTCTATTTATTGAAATATTAAATTTTTGGTAACTTTATTGTAAATCAGAATGCATGGTACATGTGTAAACAAAGGGCTATTTGTATTACCATACTATTTTTCTAAACATGCAAATTGACTCATGGTTTTTGATTGTAATTAAAATTATTGTAAATTAAATTATTTGGTTGGCAGATTATTCATTAACCAAGGCAAGAGATGTTTAAACAGTGAAAAATAATTTTATTAGTTATTAACACAAATATCAGGCCTGAAAATAACAAAAATAAATTGGTGGATTCCTGTTTTTACAGTTTTAGTACAAATAGTGAGGAAGCTTGTGTCTTTTTATAATTTTTTTTTCTATGGAGTTAAAGAAGTAATATGAGAATAGCCAATATTTTTAATATTTCTTTTTGTTTATGAGTAAAATCAAAATTTTGTTTTGTGCCTCTTGGCAAAGCCATTTTTTTTATATTAGTTGATAAAATGTACAAAATGTAATAAACTGCTTTTAATGTGTCTAATGATTTCACTCTTACTACCTCTAAAAGAAAGATTGCCAAACCAACTTATTACTCTCTAAACAAATCAATAATCGAGAAATAAAAAGTCAGCATTTAATTTATCACTATTTATTCAAAAACGACATTTCGTCTCCTTTTGGAGGCTTCCTCAGATGTAAAATTTAGCAATTCGTCATATAATCATTTCGGTCATAACTGTCTCTGGAGATGGTCCGCGACAGTAAATTCTTCATATGTAATTCTCCACATGAACATTCCATAATCTTTTCTGCTGAGTGAGTCGAGGAAATATGGTGAATTGTTAAATTTTATGCCCGAGGAAGTTTCAAAGAGGAGACAAAACATCTTTTTTGGATAAATAGTGATAAATTTATATGATGACTTATTGGCCGTCTTTTTATTTATTGTAAATTTTAAAGTAAATTAATAATCATTTTGAGAACAGTATTGGTATAATTATTATAATTGAATTTAGTTGTGTCAAATTACTCACCTGGACTTCAATAGCTTTTTTTTTTCATTGTAAGTAAAACTTAAAAAATATGGGGTATCTTAATTTCTAATTGTATCAAGTGAGACAGACTTCTCGGAGCACACATTATTCTTAAGACTGTAAATGTCAACCAAACAGTTAATACATTTACTAAATTTCGAAGAAAATAATGGCTGAAGAAAAGTATTCTTAATGACTAATCTTTCAGCAAGTCCAATTTAACTGGGTTCAATGTCAATTACTGTCTGAAATGTGAATAGTTACAAATCTAAACACTAGATGTCTCAGATATTGTTTTATCTTAATATTCCAATGGCTGTTAATTATTCTTAATAAAAATTGGCTGAAAATGTCAAAAATACCAAAAAAAATATGACTTCTGTATCAGAAAAATGGGTTGAGGACAGCTGATATTAAAAACTGTTCTTTCCCAAAGAGGGCTGTTGGCACCTCTAGTGATTGCTACTAGATGTACTAGTTGCAAAATACATGATCAGAAAGATATCCAGTGATATATTCCCTGTAGAACCAGGAAGGATCCTTAAAACATAGCCCAGGGGCTCTAGTTAACCCTTGGCTACCTTGCTCTAACTTCCACTTCCTCTCCCCCTTTTTCAATTCACTTGCTATGCTATTAAAGGAGAGTTGCCTGCTTCAGGATCACCCTCATGTAGCTTATTAACAAGAAAAAACTTAGTTTTATGAATTAATATTTGGGGAGGGGGGAGACTATTAATAGTCTGGTTGATGTTATAGAAAACACTATAATATATTGTTTTTTCAATTTTTTTATTGATGGACTGGGTTATGTAGTGAAATTATATTATTATTAGGATAATCTTATATCTAGTTTTACATCAATAATTACATAGTTCTACAAATTCCTTTAAAAAATAGGAGTGCCTAGTTCAAATTTAAATCTGTTGGGTTCATTTTGGAGCTGTTTAATATGTGGGGGAAGCTTGTTGAACATTGTTGTTCCCTTATAGTTTACAGATTCTGGGTTATTGTTAGCCTCTTAAATTCTTTGTATTTACCTCTGGTGTTAATTCTGTGCACATTGCATCAGTAGTATATAAATTTTTATTGTTAATCACAAAGAGTTGCGAGGTAAGTATGCCTAATTTTTTAAAAAATCCTCGAAAAGATATTCTAGAATTGGCTTGACATATTTATTTTTCTGAGGAGTCACCTCAAAATATAATGTCATGAGACAATAATTAATGAAAATATTCATTATATATTAATTTTCATGTTTGTATGTCCATATAATTATCTTACAGCATAAGTAGCTGTGGAAAGTTTCTTTAATAGTTCATTAATATGCTCTTTCCAATTCACTTTATTGTCTACAGAAAGTTCTAAAAATTTAGTATAAATAGTTTCATGTATTTCCTTATTAACAAGGTTTACAGATTGTAAGGATGCGTTGGTTGTTTGGAATTGCATAAAATTGGTTTTACTAAAATTAAGTGATAGGCCATTCACATAAAACCATCAAAGCACTTGATTTAATTATTAGCTGCTTCATTTAGTGTGTCATGGCTACTTATAACAATGCTCGTGCCATCTATAAACAGTACAGCTTTTCTAAATGTTTTTGGGTAGATCATTTCTGTAGATTAGAAATAAAAGAGGGCGGAACACTGAACTCTGTGGAACTCCCTCCCTTATTTCTGCCCATATAAAATGAAACCTGTTAACGGATCTTTCAATTCTACTCTTTGTTTCCTATATGTTAAATACAATTTAAACCAAGAAAAAGACATTCCTCTTATTCCAAAGCATTTCATTTTTTCTAATATAATATCTACACAATCAAAAGCTTTTAGACAAGTCAGAGAAAATTGCATTTAATTCATATAGGATTTCATCAGTTAGAGTGTAGATAACATTTTTTGTAGAATAACCTTTTCTAAAACCTAATTGACAGTTACTGAGAATCTGTTAAAAACAACTTGCTCAAATATTTTAGAGATAACAGATAAAAGTCAAATTGGACGATAGAAAAGTCTTCTTAAAGAGACGTGTTTCAATTGTGTACTTGAGTCTGTCTGGGAAGTGAATGATTAGAAAGATAACTTAATATAGGACTAATGTTGTTTCACAGCAATACTTGAGATTTCATCATATCCTGTAATTGTTTTTCATTAGCTTTATAATTTTTATTATGTTTTCACACATCTGTGACTGCAATTTATTTTTTTTATTTGTTTCACTTTTGGTCCGTATTTGTTAATTTTTTCTTGTTAGTGCATATTTTTAGCAGTGTTTATAACTTTGAATGAAGTTTTTGCAGTAGGTTTTGTAATGTTTCTTTGATTCACAGCTTGGGTTGTTTCTAATAGATAGATATAATTTACTTTTGTTTTATGCTTTTTTTATCATCCAGTCATTTGATTTTTATTAGTTTATTAGGTAAAATACTTTCAAAAAGCATATTAATAGTCCTTAAAAATGCATTACCTTTGTCATTGACATTACTGGCATAATATACGTCTGTCCAATATCCATGTCTCAGCACATCATTAAACATTTTTAGCATTGTTCATTAATTTTCCTGATACTATAAACATTACGTTGTGGGATACATTTTATGATAACATTACTTATTGTTAATAATTGTGCACCATGATCTGGCAGACAATTTACTACTGGTTGTAACATACACTTTTTATACTATGAATTGTCAATAAATATATTGTCAATAGCTGCACTGTTAAAAAGGAATCATACTAAAAGAAGAAGAAATAAAAACCCTAACTTTGTCAATGATGTTATAGTATTAGGGGAGTCCGAAGAAGATTTGGAAACCATAATAAATGGCATGAACGTGGTCCTGGACAAAGAGTTCAATATGATGATTAATAGATGGAAAACCAAGGTAATGGAGTGTAGTATGAAAAACAGTTGAATAACAGGGTGTGAAGAAAGTTAAGGAATTCCGTAACTTGGGAAGCGTAATAACTAGGGGTGGTAGAAGTATAGTAGGCATGAAGATAGCACAGGCAAGGAAGGCTTTCATGAAAAAGAGGAATCTACTTACATGTAATATAATTGTGAATATTAGGAAATCGTTGCTAAAAATGTTTGTATGGAATGTGGCATTATATGGGTGTGAAACGTGGACAATAGGACTTACAGAAAGGAAAAGAATAGAAGCCTTTGAAATATGTGCTATAGCTGAAAATCAGATGGATGGATAGAGTAACTAACGAGGTAGTTCTAAACAGGATAGGGGAAGAGTGAACTATAAGCAGAACGTTGACCAAGAGAAGGAATTGAGTATGAGGGTCTCGTAAAATAAGCATTAGAGGGAGGTGTGTGGGGTAAGAACAGAAGAGGGAGGGAGGGAAGGAATTTGCAAAGCAGATTAAGTGGGTTGTGCTAGTTATGAGAAAATGAAAAGACTTGCACAAGATCGGTAGCATGGAGGGTTGCATCAGACCAGTCTTATGACTGAATACCACAACATATCTGAAAAGAACTCATTAAGACAAAAAAGTTTAATGATGGAAAGTGTAGATGCCATTTATGAAAAGAACTGTGTGCTTCCAGTCACGTCATTTTCTGTGTGTCAGGAAATGACATTGTCAGGTTAGCTAAAACAATGAGGAAAGAGAAAGTTATTGACTTACCTGAGGTTCAGAGATTGCAGTCATCATGTTAGATTTGAAGTTCTTGAATTTTCAGAAGCCCCCTTCATCAGAAGGATACGAAGGCATTTCCAGTGACGGCCAGAAAAAAAGAAAATCCGTTTTCGAGCTTTATGGGTGGTGCACGAAAGTGAAATTGCGTCAGCGCATTTTTCTTTCCAGACAGAAAACATGTACTACTGGGTGAGCAGCTGGCTGCATTGGCGGGTGTGAGTGTACAAGGTGGGTTGTTTAATGTCTTCGAAATGTTAGGACACACTGATTAAGGTTCTTAGAATTACGAAAGCAGCATAAATGCAGCAGCCGTCACTGTCAACTACACTTCTATAAGTAAAACAATCGAGGCTGTGAGTGTTCGACAATTTTGGAACTTTATTTAGAAGTATTCTAGAGTTATTATTTTATAATTTAGTTGATTTGGCTGCAGAAAGTATTGAAAGTAGTGCTTATTTTTCTGGACAAGGTGTGTCCACTGGACAAGCCTTTACGGGAGATTTTTGTGAGTGATGAGGAGACTCCGACTTGGCGCAGCATTGTTCGTCTCCTTGACCCTGACCCTGACCCTGACCCTGTCCCTGACCTTGTTCTGCGGGGGTCTCATGGCTCTCACCAGCAGCTCCTGCTGCTTCCTGGGGCTCCTTGCACGAGCATCGAGAACACTTCGACATCGACTTTGTATCATCTTCCTTTCTCGCTTTCTTGGTGTCCGCTAATTTATCCCTAGGTCTGGTTGTTATTACCTTAGAATTAATATTCTGAAATCTGGAAATGACATAGTTTGATGGTTATAAATTTTCAGAGCTTATCTTTTATTGGGCGGCGTTATGAGACTAGTTCATATTTCTTGCTATTAATTATTAGCTGTTCATTGTTTACATGCAAACAGATTCAAGAGCATAAAACTAGATAACTTGTCACCTTCCACTCATGAAATTATACATTAATTAATTTTAGTTAAAACTCACTCTGCAGACTCAAATACTACTTAAAAGGGCCCATGTAGTTGTCGATCTAACAAGCGATATTCGCCATCTACAATATTAAGACAATGGATCGGTGGACGGGATGAAAACGTACATCATACATACAAATTAAAACTACGTACATTTATTTATTTTCCAGTCATAATATAATCTGATTCGCAGTGTACTGATTGTCACTCAGCACTCGTCAATAATGCTTTTACCATCTATCGGTCTCTACAGTATAAAATTCAAGGAATCCCTAAATTTTAAATTTCTTATATACACTGTAAAAAACTTAATATACATCTTATACATACATTGTTTATCATTCTCTAAACACAATCGTCCACTTATGTTATTTTTGTAAGTAAAGAAAATGACAAGCATTAGCAGTTCTCCAATAGTAACATTGCTGTTATTGTTGGTCATTTAACATATTTGTTAATTAAAATTCTATCTTTATCGGAATCCTTCAATTTTTAATCATTTCTATTTTATTTATAGCAATAATCTTATGGTTTCAGCAAAATGAGTCGATATCAGCTCCTTCATTTCTACAATTAATTAATCTAACCTTATATAAATGGATGTATGTCCAGTTTAAGTTTTTTCTTTGTTTCCATGTATGTTGCTTTTTTGTTTTGCACTTGAATGATGATTTATGATTGCACGGTCTAGCTTTTGGATCAGTTGTGTATCCGATATATGCCATATTTCATGTTCGAATTAGTTCCTTCGAACTCTCCTTGTTTCCTAATTTCCTGTTGTATGGGCCCTGCTATCTTGAAAAAGGACAGAAGAAATTTTGTCTGCGAGACTTCATATCCCCTGAATCCAACTCCAGTGTGTGTTGTCCTGAGATGTGGATGCGGGATCACCAGTTGGGCTTAAGGGTCTGTGGAAGATGCCCTACGCACCCAGAAGAACGAAATTCCCCGTAGTACAGCTTTTGTTGGCCGCGCGCATTGCTCCTTTGGTACCAACGTGCTCATGGTCGGTCGGCAGTGAGGAGTTGCACTTGCTAGCAGGTGACTGTGGTCAGGCTGTTTAATCATTGTGTACTAGGATAACTCAGAACCAGCACCTTGCAGGGGGAATCTACGGCAGCCACCAGCCCCCGTCTCTTAGCTGCCAGAAAGTGACTCGATGGTTGCCTTGAGTCTATCTCACTGTCATTTGCTGTATCAGGAAGCCCCTTCCCAATCTCATCCTATAGAGAACAAGAGGATTTCCCTTCTGTGCACCAGTGTATTCGCCACCCGATGGTGATTTCCCCTTGGCATCGAAGGTGTACAGATTATGACAAGCATGCTACATCCTTCAAATACCTGAGGAAGTACCATACTGGTCCAATGAAGGTTACCGTAGCCATTAAACAGCAGAAGCAACGATGTGGACTTCGTATAATCTTCATTTCTCGCTTTCTTGGTGTCCGCTATTTTATCCCCAAGCCTGGTTTATTTTACCTTAGAAAGAGAGATTATTGCCTTTTGTTTCTTACTTTGCATTCACCCTCCCCTAGTTTCCTGGTTGACTGGAAATCCTGGATTCAACGCAAAGGCAGCATATTGGGGCTGGGGGTCACGTGATCCGCAATCTGCCTCAAGGTGGGAGGCATGAGAAGTTGACATGGAGAGGTGAAGAGGCAGAAATTAGTCAGTCGGGACTGGAACTTGGCTGTAAGAAAGTGATTTGTGAAATAATCTTCGGAGGAGAAGGATTAATAGGGAAAGAATCTAGGAAACAGAAAGCAGTTATTCAGGAATGAACTTTGAAGCAGAAAGGTGGTGAGGATTGGGAAAATTGTGTTTTGAATCTTGAGACAAACTGAGAGAAGACGGCGGAAGGTGAAATCCCAGTCACGTCATTTTCTGGTGTCGAGAAAGAAAACCATGGGCTGACTGGCTGCTGAAAATTCTCAGAACCCAGTCCCAGATAACAACACAGAAGGAAGGAGCTGCCCCAAAACACGGAGACCCGGAAGCCAGACGCGTGAGTGCAAATTAATCTCCAGTTCGTATGTCTTTTTTTTTTGCACGAAATACCCACAAAATGAGCCTTGAATTGATAGTGTGTTACAAAAAGCAATATGAGCTAGCCGTGGTAATTTTAAATTACCTAAATTTTGTAATAACTGTGATTCCAGATAAGAAATTTTAATTTGTTTTAAAACTAACTTAATAAATTCCTTATGATTTTTATTAAAATTCAATGCCCCCAGTAGTAACATAATAATATATTTTCTTTACTTTAAAAATGTTTTTTTATTTATGATCAAGGACAGCCTTAGCGGTTCTGCAACCGGAGCTAAACCGGAAAAAATGCAACCTCCAAGTTTTATAAATCCAGCCATCCAGTCCGTTTCCCTAGCTCCTCTCTTATCGGAATCCATCTTTTCGAGGTCCTCTCCACCTCAAACTCACATCTCCTAAAAACCTCATTGGTTTTCCCGCTTTTTCTATCTTCCCTAGGCCTCCCAATGGCGTCAATACCTTTTCTTTCCAACAATTCAAAATTCGGGAGGAGCCACCCCTAGCCATCTTTTAGGTCAACTGCCTTGCTGACCTTGGCTGACATGGGGATTTCGCCGGACCGCAAAATACTTGAAGACAGAGGACTGGGACTACTCAGGCGCCTGTCAGACTTCGAGTTTATGACGGTGTTTGTTTTCCGTAAAGGTGCCTTGCGAATATCTCAGGATCTGTTCTCTACGGAAACTTCGTACAGAAAGCTTAATATTGTAAATTAATTTAGACAAATAAAATACACGACGAAAATTTATACGCGTCACAGTCGTAAGACTGATATGATGCAACCCTCCATACTAATCTACCGTGCACAAGCATTTTCATTTCTACGTAGCTATCCCATCTCACATTTTCCATTATATGATTAGTATATTCCATTCTTGGCCTCCCTCTTGTGCTCTTACCCCACACACTTCCCTAAAATGCTAATTTTACAATGCCCTCATGTCTCAAAACATGGCCTATTAATCTATTCCTTATCAAGGCAATACTACTAATAAAATTTACGACGTATTGAAAATAACCGAACGGCAAATAATTTAAAAATTAAAACTACTGCTAACCAATTTCAGGAATAATTTAAATATGCATTTAAAACAATATCAGAACTAGTTAAATAATATATAAATACTAAAGCTAAATTGAAACTGAAAAAATGGGAATAACTTATTATTTATTAATTATTTCTTACTCAATTCTTGCTCAGTATCCAAGTCGATTTTGATTAAACACGTTTCTCAGGTAACGTTTTATTATAATTAATTTATAAAAACTTCATTCGCCAGTAGCAATACAGCTTTAGCCAAATTCTTAAAGCAATAATCCAATTTGACCCAGTTTTCAGCGAATTAATAAATTTAAAAACCGACGAGACGTTTTTAAGATTTTTCACTCTGAGGCGTTTTTTCCTTCCTAAATTTTTCCGCCACCTAAGGCCAGTCCTGAATGTTTGAAAGTAAATTTAAATTCTTTAACATAGTATTTAGAAGAAAAAAATTACCTCAAATGTAAGATTTTCAATGAACGTTCATTAATGTTCGATCAATTTAAAGTGATGTTATTAGCTGTATCCTCAAAGATGGGTTTGATTATGTCGTATATGAGACGGCAAAGTAGATTTTTATTTCAATCACTTAAATTAAAGTCTTCTCCAAAAACTTTGTATTCAGTTTTAATGGCGTGTTTGTTTTTATACTACGCAACTCATGTGGAAATATAGATTTCTCAAATATGGATCATTGTAGCAATACTCTCTTTATCATACCCGATTGTTTTCCTCAATCATTTACATACTATCCATATTTTCAAGTATAAGGACTCTGTGTATGTACTGCCCAAATATAATTAAGTGACATTTTGGCAATTTTTTTGTGATGTAATATGTTAAAGTACGGGATTGAGGCTGAATTTGCGACACATTTGTGGCTGCGAGTGGCCAAGCTTCCTCTTTCGGACAATGGAGCGGCCCGCCTTTTTAGGGCTGAATAGACGAAAGAACCCTTTTCTAATGGTCACCCTTTGTAAATTTGGAAGGGTTTGCTTCCGAAATTTGAAGCTGCATGCATAATCTGGAATCTTAACTGGCAACGGAGTGATGTGAAACATATGGGATGTTTACGCCCTCCAACTGAAATCTCTTATTGCCTGCAATTGTTAAAGTGCAAGCTAATGGATTCTATTGGGAATTGCAGCCGATTGGTTGTCTGATTTAAGTATTTAATTTGGAGAGCTAAAGGATTCCTGCCGAGTTTACGTGGGCAGAAGATGGGGAGGGGCCGGAAAGAGTTTATGATTGCAACTAAATTGCTAAGCGCCGAGAAGATGATGGTGAGAGGTCGGCAAGTGTTGATCAAAAGGTAACCTGCTAGCCGCCGAAAACAGAAAAAGGGGTATCCGCCAAATTTTGCCCAGGCGTCTACCAGCAAACGAGATCAACCCCGATAGAGGTAAGAGGAGTCAACAGCCATCACCACAAAGCAGACCATAAAATGCGGCAACTGAGCTTCGCGGGTAATCGTAAATTTTGATAAAAATAGTGTTCACATTTGCCAGACTTATTGCCATTAAAATTGCTTCTCTCGGTCTCGATGTAAGTTTATTGTTATTAGGAAAGTTTTCTTTAATATTTTGCACCTTTTATCAATAACCTATTATTTATATTAAAATCGGAATTTTCTTAAACTATTATTATATTCAATAATCCCCCGTAGTTAAATCAACACCCATCTACTCCCTATATCTTTCCAAATGGGGCATATTATATTATAATTATTAAGTAAATTAAAATTCACCCACTCCATTATATTCTTTAAAACGTGAACGAGAAGTTGGAAAGGCCTTTTTGAGACTCTTCTGTTCATTTCTCGCTTACTTTGCAGGAATGAAAAAAAAAACACCAAATTTCGAGATGAATATACTATGAAATTAAGCAGCTAAACTTAAATTAATCAATTTAGTGGTTTGTCAGGACTTTTTTGAGTGGCATAGTAAACGTGTCTTATTTTCCGCGCCAGGTAAATTAATATTTCCTAATTGCTCATTTGTAAAAAAAAATACAATTTATTTGATAGTGACATTCATCACAGGTAAAAGTTTCAAATTAACTAAACTTTAATAAGAATAATGCAGTATGTATGTGTAAATATCAACAAACCTTCGTTTGGCTATGTACAACCAGCTAGCATATTTAATAAATGTTTATCCTTTTAAAATTATTTACTTATGTACTTACTTTTTCATCTTGAATGTTTCAGGTGTAGGGTTTACAGGCTTTGTAGACTTTTCTTGCGGTTTTGGATGTTTAATATGTAGCCTTTTAACAGTCCTTATAATGAGTTTTTTAGTAGCGGGGACAATCGGGAAAAGTTCCTCCTCCCAAGTGTCCCGTTCCCTGTTCCATATTCGCTGATATTCCATACCCATCAGGTAGTACATGTTTACAGGATCCTGATGACACCAGAATTACTGTACACGTCATCTAACGTTCATGCTTTGAATTAAAAGATATGCACATACAGGTACACAGCAATGTAATTGCGGAACATTGGTGGTCTGCGCCACGAAAATGTAATACCAAGGTCACGGACATTTCCCGGTTATTATGATTACTTACTTGGCCTTAATAATGTATTTCCGTGACACTATAGTAAAGAGGAAATAAACAAAGGAATTTCGATGGGCAATAAAACATATTTTGCCCACATCAAACTGCCGAAATCTTCGATTCTGTCAAGAAAACAAAGATGATACTCTATAAAACTGTAGACCTGTTGTTACATATGGTGCAGTCTTGGAATATATTGAAAAGCGCCCAAAAGTATTTAATTAGTATTTTAATATTTTGCGTCACTGATATTTACAGAAATATCCCCATTTACAAACGATTGTATCCCTGTTAAATTTTGGCAAGTACAATACTATCTGTCATGAACGGTAAAAATTTTTCATTTCGATTCAGAATCTGAATCTACATTAAAATGTAGGAGTCTCAATTGAAGATTTTTAAATTCTTCCAGATTAAATTTAGCACTATGTTAATGGTACTCAAAAATATTCGACAAAAGCTACTTCTATTTTTTTTTCGAAATGTATAAGCGATGATCGCGGAGACAGGACGGTAGTTATAATGACAGTAAATACTGGATGGGACCTGCCTATGTGTCGTACACAGCCCTGGAGGGCTCCTCGCCGAAGGTGCTCATACATCTGTTGAAATCCGGCCGTGTTGAGTTAACGAGGGATTGCACCGAGGCACTTCTCTCCCCGACCGGCTCGCTAGTTGTGGATTATGTTGCTCAAGTTGCGCACGGCTCCCACAGCCGAGTTTTTGACCTATTGGAAATGCACTCCGCCCGCAACGGCGAAAGTGCCCTCGGGCACGCTGCCTTACCCAAGGGCTGGTGGCTTCAATTGCCTGGCCTGGTCCGCCCCCTACTCTGAGGTTACACATACCCAGGCACCGGCGGAGACGGGACAGTGTGATGATGTGAGTAAATAGGGAGAGCTGACAATTACTCTTTTTAGAGCAAGTGGTTTATTGCCCCCGTAGAGATGTGTAGGCCGTACCTGAAGGAACGTGGGCTTCATCTTTGGAAGCCAAATCAAGATCAACAAAACGTATGCCCTTCCGGTCCCCTTTTTCTGCGTGTGTTTCTGATTTAGCTACAATGACCAGACGTGCATGAACATTTTAATATTTAATCGAAATTTCGTAAACTTTGTAATCTTTTAGTTAGTTTTAATAGTTTAGTATGGTACATAAAATGGCGTTCAACTGTGAGCCTGAGTGTGTAAGAGCAGCATTCAGTGATTCGAGGAACCAAGGTACTGAGTTTGGCATTACATGTAAAATTATTTGTTTTAAATTAATTGTTGAAAATGTTACCTTTATTTGGTTTTAAATACCACCCCAAATTAATAGTTAAAGCCAAGACCCTGAGAGTCTCATGCTCGGTTCAAGAACTAATAGGCTTGGCACGACGCGTATCATCTCCCCCTGTGATCACGCTGTTCGCGATTGTTGTTCTTCATCATATATATTGATACTGCGCATGCAGTGGTGCCCATGCTGGATTTCGAGTTAACGGATTCGAGGGAGTGGGTAAGCGTTACAATACATAGAACAGTTTCGAGAAAAAAATTTGCTGATAATAAATTGTATTACCTTTGCATATGATGGCGTGAAACATTTGAGATGGCCCAAGTCGGAAGACTGGATGTAATTTGGCCGTTTGAGCATTTTGACAGGTTCCCATATCGGTTTCTTGTGGTACTTCGTCATGATTGATGGCAAAGAAGCGAAGCTTAATACCAGACGAGAGGGCCGGCAGGCACTGATGAAATTATTAACACTTCCAGGAATGTAATGTTCTTGCTGCTTCTATAATTCCTCTTCCTAGCCCTGAACGACACAAAAAGTTGTTTGTAGTGCTACGAGAACATCAAGGTAAACACATCCATAGCCTGATTAGTGGACGCCGGGCTCAGCATTCACCAAATATGTTGTACAGAGTTGGTTTAATTGTTCAATGGTAAAATGCTTTAGTTTGTCGAGAATCCAAGCATGACCAAGTTGGATGAGGAGGACAACATTAAGGCGCTGAATTTGCTGAAACCTTCAACAAAGCACACATCTCAGTTTATTTGATTTAATTTATTTTAATTTGTCATTTCAATACAACATCCGCGTCAAATGTTTGCCGTCTGTTGCTAAACCCAGTTATTGAATTATTATTTTATTATTTGAAATTTTCATCCAGTGTAAATTTATGTGTTAAATGTTCGGCTGATAAAAGCATGTCCAGGTACAGGTAAACAATTCGAGGAAGGAGCTTCCGTCCAAGAATAGCCAGGTTCCCAGAAACCTCCCATGCCAAGCAGCATTTTTCGCAAGAAAACCAGGAAATGTGTAATAGATCTGGCTGGTGGTGCTGAGGACATTTCCACCAATTAGGGGAGTTGTGAGAAAAAGGAAGAGGCGAGGACTGCAGGGGAAGCATTTTGCAGAAAGTAAGAAAGAGACATTCTTGGCTGTGACTTGACGGAGAGATGGTCGGTTGAACAACAGAGAACGAAACATATGACCACGTGGCTGAAAAAACCATGCGTTGCTTCGAGTCCTTTGGCAGCAATCCTTACTGATAAGTCGTCGGAAGTTTCCTGCCTGGGAGTGTTGTAAAAGTTAAATTTTGGGGTTTTTTGGTCAAAATTCCTTTTATTTGAGTTTCCATCCTAAAACACGGTAACCTTGGGGAAAGAGAATCATGTGTTTAACTTAGTTTACTTCTTTTGTGAATGTTTTTCTTTTAATTTAGTTGAATAAATGTAAATTTGCAAAAATTAATTTTGATATCATTTAATGACCACGTAGTGTGCACACATCGTCTATTCTCAGCGGCTATACTGATTACAAGAAGTGAGCATTTAAATTTCTAAAAGTAATTTGCTGCTGCTGGAAATTCTTTCATGGAAGGAGATTATTATATTATCCGAATTGCCTCCAGAAAAGAATAATATTTTAGAAATATGAGCTTTTCCAGAACCAGTGTTCACACACACTGACTAGATGTAAAAGTCATTGCGAGGAATCTGTCACCAAGCTTGGTGAAGATTGCTGTCCATTCGTGCGAGATTTCATTGTTGTGATCCAGCTGACATCTTCACCCCACAAGTGCTCAATTGGATCGAGATCTACCGATTGTAGGGGTAACACAAGCAAAAAGGACTCCCTCATTTTCTTGAAACTAGCCCTACACAATACGATCACCAAGACATGATGCTTTTATTTTTTAGGAGATAGCCACATATAGCGCACATCTCTATTTTCTCAATTTAATTTTAGTTTTTGTATATTTATGACAACCACGTTGAGTTTGTGCCGGCGAAAACGCGTTGCTAGCCCAGTTATTTAATTATTATAATGTTTTTTACTCTGGGAATGTTTTGTGCTAAATATGCAGCTGAAACAAGCATGCGCTGGAACAGGTAAAATTCTAGGAAGAAGGTTCCGGTCTAAAGATAGCTAAGTTACCGGAAACCGCCTTTTCCCTTGAGACTCACCAGCATTTTCCCTCCGCCAACCAGGAAACGTTTAATATATTTGGCTGGGGGGTGCTGAGCCCGGCGTCCAACAATCAGGGGAGACGCAACAAAGAAGGGAAAGGGGAGAGGAACGAGGAAAATTTTTTGTAGGAAGTAAGAAGATAGATTATTCCTTGCTGGTTCTTTGTTATGACCAGATGTAGGAAGGGTCGGCCGAAGAGATGAGAGAAGCAGAAACGACGTGGGAGGAAGATCCGAGTGTTACTCTAATTCCTTGGGCAGATATCCTGCTGGTAAGACGACGGAAATTACTTTCCTAGGAGTATTGCCACAGTAAGTTTAGTATTTTTCTTTTCTTTAGAAAAATTCCTTTTTCTTTTATTCTAGTTTACACCTTAAACACGGTTAACCTTGGGGAAAAGAGTTTCATGCTGAGTAGCCAGATATTTTTAAGAAAGATTTTTTTGTAAATATATTTTTTTATTTTTGTTGAATAAATTTAATATTACTATTTCATTTTTTGATTGATTTCATTTCACGACCACGTGTTGTTCCATACACAACTATCTCCATTCGAATGATGCATCGACATAATAGGCCAGAAGTCATGCTATTAATATGGCGTTTCACACATTAAAGGGTCCAAATAATGAGATGAAAGTCTTAATGCTACAAACTTCGAGATTGTCTCCACTAGTTTGAAGAATTGTAGCGGGATCCAAAATTACACCGTTACAGCCTAATTGCCACGTTGCCATATGTAATTGTAAACGCGATTAACGCTTTAGCGAAAGCTCACGTTTTCAATCTTCCTGTTCCGATGGAAATTGGGGACGTTATAGGGTTCAGTCTGTCTCCCATGCTGATTAACTTATATAAAGAACAGGCGATGAAGAATGTTAAAACGGAATATGGAAAAGGAATCATTCTGCAGGGAGAAGAAATAAAAACCCTACCGTTTGCCGATGATATTGAACTATTAGGGAGTCAGAAGTAGATTTGGAAAACGTAATAAATGGCATGGACGTGAACCTGGAGAAAGAGTTAAACGTGAGTATTAATAGAGGGAGAGGCAAGGTGATGGAGTGTGGTATGGAAAACAGTTGTATAACAAAGGGTGTTAGAATGGGGAGGGGAATTTTTGAAGGAAGTTAAGAAATTCTGCTACTTGGGAAGCGTAATAACTAGGGTTGGTGGAAGTATAGTTGACATAAAGAGTAGGATAGCACAGGCAAGGAAGGCTTTCACGAAAAAGAGAGGAAGTATATAAGTATGAATATTAGGAAATCGTTGCTAAAAATGTTCGTATCGAGTGTTGCGTTATATGGGTGGACTGTAAGAGCTGCAGAAAGGAAAATAATAGAAGCCTTTGAAATGTGGTGCCATATAAGAATGCTGAAAATGAGATGGATGGATAGAAACAGTAACGAGGAAGTTCTAAGTGGAATAGGGGAACATCGAACAATATGGAGGACGTTGACCAAGAGAAGGGATAGATTAATATGCTAAGTTCTGAGACGTGAGGCTCTTGTAAAATTAGAGGGAGGGAAGTTTGTGGGGTAAGAACAGATGAGGGAGGCCAAGGATAAGATTAGGGTTGATGTGGGATGTGATAGTTATGCGGAAATTAAAGATTGGAGCTGCATAGGTTATCATGGTAGGTTGCATGAGACCAGTCTTTGGACTGAATACCACATCTTGTCAAGTTGCGAAGGAATAAGGACAATCGGTGCTAAGAAAAAGGACTTTCCTTTCCAAAGACATGTCAGTTGGCAACCATAGATGTCAATGCTTTGTTGACGAATTTCACCGTTCGTCACGTCAGTCCAAATTACGCCTTGGTGTAATTAGCAGTAATGTTTGCAATTACTGAGCAGCCTCGTCATAACCCTTAACAAAAGACCCAGGAGCGTGCTGTATGTAAAACATGCATGCCAACCCTTGGAAATAATGAAAGTCACGATTAAAAATAAACTATATGCCAAATGCATAACATTGGCAAGGTTAAGCACTTTGAGAATTATAGACCCTACGTATTATTACGTCATAACCCTGCTCCGAACAAATAACTAAGAGGAAATTAATTTATTAAAATATTTGAAAATTCGTAAAATATTTTTCTTCATTTTACAGATTTAAAGATTTTATCATTCAAAAGATTTTCCTTCATTCCGACTACTGTTTTGAATTTAATGTTAAAGATTTTATTATGAAAATATTTGTAATTTAGTCACCAGTTGTTAACTGATTAAAAGCGAGGGGCGGGGCTGAGTGAGTATGACGTAATACATGGGGCCTATAAGGCCACGTGTTACAAAAATTCTATACGATAGCAACCCTCAACCAATTTTACGCTTTTTAAGTTGAAATATCTATGTAACGATCGCTTTTACTCCTTCAAAAAAGAAAAAAAAGAGGTTATATTCCCAGAGAAGCAGAACGCTAGTGAATCCCTTGACGACGTCGTTTACAGGATTATCTCGATTGCAAATAGGATGATTATCAATAGTTGCAAATTGCTTCAAATCTCAGTTGGATCAAATTAAAAATTAGTATTTTAGAACTAACGTCGTAAATACGATTCCCAGCTTTCTGCTATATTAATATTTTGTCACCTCGTTTCTCTAACATCCCAAAATTATGCAGTAACAATCGACATAGTCATATTTCGTATACAGACGACAAATACAAGCAAAATGAGTAATTACCTTGTGATGATGTCAGTATTTAGAATACAGTTCGTCGTCGGGATTCAGTTCCCGTGAGAATGACCTGCTTGCACACCCTGGTATGACATGGCACACAGCTGTGTAACAAATACATTCCGCGATTGTCCCGTTCGTGCCTGAACTGAGAACTGCATTTTTAATTACACACGTCAACTGTTACAGCCAAAGATAATGCAGTATATAAAAAGTGTGTTCTTCACAAACTTGATTAACATTTTTACATACGTTACAAATATTTATTTATTTTCTGTACAATTGGAAACGACTGTATTAGACAGAAGACAGCTCTAGAGTTTATTTGCAACCGCTCAGGACGAATAGATTTGTATAATTTATATGTTACAATCGAACAATAAGTAAATGGAGTATTATAGACCAAGAGGTCTGCAGTTATGCTAAGTATAGTCCATTGACCATTGTCAATTACAATATATCTAACATATGGTTTGCTGTTGTGGCATTCAGTACTAAGACTGGTCTTGCGAAAGCATTCTCCTGTCCGCATAACTACCACATTCCACGTCCTTCCTAATCTGCCTATCGTATTCAATCCTAGGCCTCCCTCTTCCCTTCTTACACCACACTTCCCTCTAATTTTACAAGAGCCTCATGTCTTATAGCGTAGCGCATTAATCCATCCCTTTTCTTGGTCAACATCGTTCATATTGTTCGATGTTCCCCTATTCCTCGTTACCGATTCTATCCATCCATCTGATTTTCAGCATTCTTATATAGCACCACATTTCAAAGGCTTCTATTCTTTTCCTTCCTGCAAACTCCTACCGTTCACATTTCGAATCAATATAACGCCACACTCCATACGAACATTTTTAACTATGATTTCCTAATACTCACACTTACATTCCCCGTAAGTACATTCCTCTTTCTTGCGAAAGCCTTCCTTGCCTGTGCTATCCTACTCTTTATGTCCACTATACTTCAACTATCCCTATTTATTATGCTGCCCAAGAAGCAGAATTCCTTAGTCTCCTTCAAAATATTCCTTCTAAATCTAACACCCTTTGTTATTCCGCTGTTTCCCATGATACAATCCATCACTTTGGTTTTCCCTCTATTAATCCTTATGTTGTACTTTAGAACCACTTTCTTGTCATTTATTTGCTTTCTGAGTCTTCTTTTGGCTCCCCTACTACTAGAATAACATCGGCAAAACCGTATGGTTTTTATTTCTTCTCCATGTAATATGATTCCTCTTCCATATTCCGTTTTAACTGTCTTCATATATAAGTTAAAGAGCATGGCCGACAGACTGCAACATTGTCTTACTTCTTTCTCGATTTCAGTTTTCATTTCTTGCCCTTCTATTCCAATTAAAGCCGACTGCCTTCTGTAGAGGTTATAGTTAAGCCTTTCTCGCTATTTTATTCCTGTCCTTTTCAAAATCCTTTATAGTGTATTCCATTTCACATTATCAAAGGCTTTTTTTAAATATAGAAAGGTCATCAACGTAGGCCTGTTTTTTTATCCTGTCTTAATAATTAGACGCAGTGTCAGTAGTGCTTGTCTTGTCCCTACATTCTTCCTAAAACCAAACTGATCTCCTCAGACGCATTCTATTTGTCGTTCCATCATCCTATATACTAATTTCGTTAATATTTTGCACGCATGAGATACTAATCTAATTGTTCTGTGCTGTTCGAATCTATCAGCTCCAATCCTCTTCAGTATGGGTATAATTATATTTTTACTTAAATCTTATGATATTCTTCCTGCTCCGTAGATAACACAAACTATCCTGAACTGCCATGATATTGTTTCTTCGCCCGATGCTTTTATCAACTCCGCTTGAATGTTATCAATTCCCGGTCCTTTACAATTGCTCTGATCTGTCAGCGCTCTATCAACCTCCCCAGTACTTCATCCTCCACCTCCACTTCTTCTTTTATTACTGACTGATCTCTGATACAGCTATTCTAGATATTCCTTCCATCTTTGTACATTTTCTTGAGTTCCTTCATTTTCAGCCAGCATTTCATGATCATCAGATTATGGTTCGAGTTTATATCTGCTCCTGGGTACGTTTTGCTCTATATTATGTAGTCCAATTGGTACCTGTCTGACTCCCCAGGTTTCTTCCATGTGTAGTCTTCTTTTATTATTCCTAAACCAGGTATTCGTTACTACTAATTTGTGCTCAATGCAAAATTATGCTAGACTATCTCAATATACATATGTTAGGATTCATTATTGTTTTTTACATTTTGAAAAATACAGAAGATATGACTAATTAAATCTGGTTGGACAGGTCGGAGGGCGAATAGGATGCGGGAGGAAACAATTATAACTTTAACTCGTTGATTCTGGTCATCGTGATGACGTATGAACTGGTGCATCGTCGCGATGAAACAGTGCTTTCTTATTCGCCAAATACGGCAGATTTTTGATTTCATCACTAAAATGCTTCAATAAATTCGCATAACAAACGCCGGTTTTGGTTTTCCTGTTTGAAGATAAACAACGAAAATTATTCCACGTTCATCCCAAAAAGCTGACTCCAAGAACTTGTCAGCAGATGAAGGTCCGAATTTAGGACAATTGGGCCCAATCGGCCCCCGCATCACCACCAAAATTAACAAAAAGTTATTTTTCGAAATTTAAAGCAAATTGGTTTTGACGATAAAGGTTAGAATTATAAATTCAAATAATTAAAAAGACTCTGGATAGAATAAATAGTTTTAGCAATTATGTCGACTGAAAGTGAAGAAGCAATGAAATTGGAATATCAAACTATTAAAGAAGAATTTACAGAACATAAATTTAGAAATATGTAAATTCATATATTCATAATCAATTATGAAAATTTTATATTCAATAAAATGTAATTGTTTTTTTATTTCCTGCATTTTTAAGTTTTAATGTATGCAGAAGCTTACCTATCTTATGATTTATATATGTATTGTAGCGGATCCGCGTTCCTCCGTATTCGAGGATTTATAATTCTTTTAGGGCGCCAGGTATTTTTCACAACAAATACCAAAAGATGATTTTAATAGCTTTAATTCCAATCAGAGCATGAAAAATAATTATATCTGCAGGGCGTGGTCATTCTCTCGTCGTCCCGCCGACACAACCTGCTCCTTCCACTACCCCATGACGACTCTCTAAAGTCTCGCCAGACTACATTGTTGGCCCGGGCTGCGTCGTTCCTCAACAATTGCAACTCGCAAGCTGGCCTGCATTGTTGAGTGTAACTTTTCATGTTACAGTATTTATTTGCATTTTATTTAAATATTGACTACATAGAGGGCCCCGCACTTAATGGATCCGGGCCTGAGCAGATGTAATTGTCTTCTCCACTTTCAATCAATTATTTCGACTGTTTCTTCGTCTGAGGTGCAAAGTGATGGATCCATGTTTCATGCGTGGCTTGCGAACGACGAGATACTCGTGTTTGCATCTGTGCAACATCGCCAAATACTCGTTTGAAGCATCCTCACGAAATGCGGTGCCGATCATGCGCCGCGCAACCTTGAGACCTTTTAGACGACTTTGAGGATTTTCGACATCATTTCTGGCGTAGCGACTTAATTTGGTAGACCACTGCCAAGTTCGTCTCGAGAGCTCGTACAGTCTCGTTTCAAATCTGACACCCAATATTTTATTGTTGCAAACGAAAGAGCAGATTCATCCAAAGATTAATATAGCTTGATATTGATAGTTAAAGTCTCGTAATACGTAACGATGAACAATTTTTCCCATGTTTTCAAAATTTAACCTGAGCGTTCTCTATTGGCGGGCGTTAAACATGAAATTGAAAATTAAAGTACGTCACCATCTCGCCCCCCCCCCCCAATTAATTATGTAGAAAAAGCTCACTCCACCACAAATCACCCCATGAATTAATGTTGAAAAGTTCCAGGCCTTACGTCACAAAGAGTACCTTAAATAGATAAGAGGCAATGTTCACTTTTTTTTAATATTCCCATTTGAATTAATATTTTTTCCTTGTACATTTGAAAATACTAAGATATGGTGTAAATAAATAATCCACTTTAATCTATCTTTTGCTGCTTTAAGAAGGATTTTAACGGCCTCAAAAAGCGCTGTTTTTACATGGGCATTGTCTCTCTATTTCAGATACTCTGTGTTACGTCACGTCGTACGCGGCCTCCTCTTGGCGGCTGTTCCTGCATACGACCAAAGAGTATCTTAATTATTTCAGATACTCTTTGCAAACGACCCCCCCCCCCCCCGAACATAAAACAACATGGAAAAGACAACGAATGCAATTGACAGTTGTCACATGGACAGCTAATACCAGATTTATATTAAAATCTGCCAGTCGATCACTGGATTCTGATGAAGGGGGCGGTGCCTCCAAAAATTTAATAAGTTCAAACCCTTCATGGTGCCTGACATCTGTGACGTCTAAGTTACAACCCCAGCCGATTGTCGGTATATGCAGCCAGACTCAATTGTTGTGTGTGTGTGTGTGATGTGTATTGCTGACGTAAAAGGTACGCAGGAAAGACAGGCTGTGGCCACATGACAGTGTTGGTTTGATCAAAACGACTGCGAGAAGCGTGTATCATATCGAGAGAACGTCTGTACATGTCGCGTTCATGTGACCGGGCGCTGCAAATAGGTGGCCCATAGCGGGAAATCGTATACATGCGATTGGTTGAAGAGGTCAGGTGACTTTACTTTTACAAGATGACGTAACCTAGGGGCGAACTCGAAATAGTAGTCGACGGCGTAATGCGCTAGAAGGATGTGTTGTGGCTCGCGAATTAAAGTGGATAATAATGATTAACCAACAAACCAGCCACAAAACCAAGTGGTGTTAGAGCACAGTAGGCGAGCGAATAGTAGGTGTGACTTATTGAAATTTGGGTTGAAAAATGACTGGATCTGGAGACTGTAAAACGACCAGGCCCAGGATTGATTCCTTGTGTCTATGATGTCTAAATTATTATTAGCTGTTTCAAAAAGTTTAGTATTTCTTTCCAAAAATATCTGGCGCCCAACTTTTCCTTTCCGAGGAACAAATTATAATTGTTGTACAGCTGAGCTGCCAGAGGAATGATGTTTCACTTAAATATATTTATATACACATCTTGAATTTTGTTAATCACTATATCTCAGTTGCTAGAAAATTCTACTAGCAAGCAACGGTTTGTTAGTATTAAGTGTCCTTTTCACCAATGGTTTCCACCATTCCAAACATTACTAATGGGCTACCTCATGCAAGTATTGTGTCGAACAGTTAGCATAGAAAATAATGGTATTAACTGCATGAAAGAACTCCACTGCAAAATTGAAACCAACATTCATTTGTGCATTGATTGAATGGTTGCAAGTTATACTGTTTCATGTAGTTTGTTGTAAGCACATCAGAACAATATTTTGAGGAAATGGAGTATGTGATAAACTGAAACATCATACTAAAACCAAACAAGATTTCTAAAGTGTTTACACTGGCAGTTTCAACTTCACATTACTGTTTACACTGGGAACAATTCTGTGAGAAATGTAAACAAATTTTCCTGACAAGTGAAAATGAATCTTTATGTCCAAATACACAGTAGAAGCTTTAAGCGCAGTTTTCATTAGACATGCTGTGCCATTCTGATAGTCAAGTTCCGTACTTACATTTCGACCACTACAGAACAGCATGTGTTATATACACAAACTACACATTATATATTCCTTGGGCTCATTTAATCAAAAGTTATTTTACTGTTGAGTGTGTCCGAGACCTACTTGTGCAGTCAACGAAAAATGGTTGAAACCGACTTTTTAAGTAAAAACTTGATAAAAATTGCCTTGATTTGGCCACATAAGTAGATAATAGACCCATTTGGATGTTCTGGGCGGGTGCTTCTGATGTTGACAGGGCAAAACAAAAAATATTTAAACCCAATTTCCAGATTAAGTAATGCTAAAAATGTC
This sequence comes from Eucriotettix oculatus, assembly GCA_034510155.1. NCBI lineage: Eukaryota > Metazoa > Arthropoda > Insecta > Orthoptera > Tetrigidae > Eucriotettix > Eucriotettix oculatus. Next base: position 91,836,420 of record CM067376.1, read on the forward strand.
CCTTAAATTAAAATAAGGTAATTAAGACAATGTAAAAAACAAAGGAATAGTGAGGTAAACAGCCTAACACGTCATTGCCCTTCGCACATTCCAAATGATGGTCACTGCAATTCTAGAATAAAATCAGAATTAGATTAGACTGCAGCTTTTTTAATGTAAGACTGAATGTACAGTGAGTATGTTTAGACTAAATTGAATAGACAATTTTCGATCAATATTGATCAGATCACTAGTAAACCAGACTTTATTGTGAAGTAAGATATACAAGGCCATCTGTTACAATACACAAATGATCTCCAGTTTAATGAGCATTATTGTGCAAACAAATAGTATTAGTCTTGTTTTAAAATTCCAATTCATTTGACTGTCCAAGCTGCCCAAATTCTTGATTGGGGGTTGTGTTAGTTAACACAAAAATTTACGTCCATGTCAGGATTCAAACTAAGGAACTGTGTGATGTAAGCACCGATTTCAACCGCTACAGAACAGTATGCGTTAAATACACAAACTACACATTATATATTCCTTGGGCTCATTTAATCAAAAGTTATTTTACCAAATAAAACACAGGACATATATAAGGCCTATTATTTTTAATAATCATGTTCTAACATTGAAACTTAGTACATATAAAATAACAATATTTACATTTTTTGTGTGTCAAAAATATAATATGATACAAAATCAGTCTTCTGTGTTACTGGAATCAAATTCTTCAAATATTGAAGAGGCAACAGAACATGAACCAGAATCATTCTTTCTTCGTTTTGCTACAGGTTCAGTCCCATCGCTATCACAAGACCTTGCAAACATTTTAAAATGTCTTACTGTGCCACCTTCAGGAGAACATAAAATTGATATATTATGGCTTGAGTCACCAGATATTCCCGAGTCATCAGGTCCAGAACTTTCAGAACTGGAATCATTAATGGTAAATGATTTGACAGAAGATGAACAATGAGCTGCAATATTTTGTTCCAAAATTTCAGTTTGTTGGCAGGAACTCCTGAAAAGTAATACTAAAATAAATATGTTACACAATGAATGTAGGTAATAACAGAATTATAATTAATTCAGCCAAAATTAACAGTCTAATATAGGAGAATAAAATGTGAAAATATGCACTTAATTATTTATGTGAAGACGATTTTGGTACAGTTACAACCCTATGTGGTGTCATTTTTCACTAATCAAGAACTCATTTTATAAATTAAATAATTTAAATAATATATTAAATAAAAATTAACGCATTCAGAGTAAACACTGTAAAATGGTGTTCACACCTATGCTGCAATTAAATGATAAAATTTATTATGGTTTCACATCTCCATAAGTTATGGTTTAGTATTCATTATTCCCCAATTTCCATCTATAAAGCATTATAAGGCTCAAGTACTGCCCAAATTAAAATGGTAAACCTGGAAAAAACCTATTCATTATTCATCGTGTTGCAAAACTTCATAGCAGTGTCATGTTACCTAACTGAAGAGGAAAATCACCGTCTATGAAGAAATATTTTGGCTTTTGGCGACTCCATGGAAATAATAATAAACAGGCAATTGCTTCAAAGCAAGTTTACTTTAAGTTAAAATAGAAATAACACACCAAGGAAAGTCAAATAGCATTGAAACACAATAAGACAATATTTGTGATCAGCATACTATAGAGGAATATGACCTGAAATTTTAGACCTAGTGAGTCAAGACACCAAATCAAGACATAGGTTTTCTAATGCAGAAAATTCTGCTGAACCCAACAGTGTCTATTCTCTCTCAAAAGCTCACTTTTGGCACCAAGTTTGCTGTGTCAAATTCATCAAAGTATATTGCTTACAAAACTGTTAATCCTCTGACTTGTAGATACTTGTGTAGACATGAGGAATACATTACTTTAATTACTTTATTTATCTTCACAGTATTTCTTGGAAAACCTAAAAAAGTTTGGCAAAATTTTTTCAGGCTAGGAAGCCAGAGATATTTGGGTAATTGTCTTTATTACTTTTTTAATCTATGCATTAGGTTTACCAATGAAACAAATTATAAGGCTCAATTCTCTAATAACTACCACAATATTATAGCTCAAAGTTTCCATTTTTTGGACGACATCAACTCTGTCAAATGAGTGCCTTCTACGAATAGCCGTCACTCAGACGGAAATGCATATTTTCCAGATGTTCATCTACGGCCTTCATATTACAAGCCATAAAAAATTGATCACAATTAGAAAAGGTTACACGGGGCTCGATTCTTAAATTAGCCATGTTGCTTGGATCCCTTAAAATCTAAAACTTTGACCGTAATCAACAGAAGACTTGGATAATTATAGACAGAAAAAGTCTAACCAAAGATCTCCAGTTATATATCAGCTATAAAATATGGAAAGGAAAGAACTTACATAGATGTATCAAGGTTATCCTCCTCTGTGTTCGATCTACAACTCCTTGATTCAAATTTAATGCAACAATGAGATGAAATATCTTCCCTTGCATTTAAGCTTTCACCTGTAACATGAAACTACTGTCATTTTACTTTGAAAATACAAATAAATGAGTAACTCTAAAAAAATTTTTAAAAATCGTGATAGATCTACATTTTTAAAACAAAAAATCCAAAGATGTTCAAATTTATTTCCAAAATAATGCTTCTTTATCAATAAAATAATATAAATGTTATAAAGAAGAAGATGATAGTTATAAATTACATACCATTGCATTCTCCATTGTCACAATCTGAAGTTAATCTAATGAAAAAGAAACAAAAATATTTTTGTAAATCAATACAAAACTACATGTGCAATATACAATAAAATTTACTTTACATTACACACCATTGCAACAAATAATTATTCTATGAAGTAAACACCTTGTTTGAGAGGTTTATATGATATATTGCCTATCTGAAAATTTGACTTGGATGAATTGAGAAATTACAATTCTAAACATGTCATGGACATAGTTTTTGCCAGTGAAGTAATTGGATGTAGTGTTCTCACTTCACCTGAAGAAGATGGCAGTGCCAGTCATTGAAATGTTGTGGGGAAAAAACGTTGATACCTTGATGGAATCCCAAGAACACATCTAATTTTTAACATCTTTTAAAACAGAACAGCAACTCAGCAGCTGGCTGCTACATAATTCAGATGTACACTGTCTTGAAGAAGAGAGTTTAGGTTCTTAATAAACTGTAGTTTTCCTGCAACCCTGCCAGTCAATTCCTACCATCAATTTAAGGTGTCAACTGCAGTTTTCTGTATTTCTCTTTCCTATCCAAATGATTAATTTACTTTGTCAACTTATCTTTCCCTGCTTCATATATAAAGATAGTGTACAGAACTAAATTTAAGTTTACTAATAAAATTGGGTTTTGAACTTTGTTTTTATGTATAAAAAATAGTAACATAGAACGCATATTTAATCACTTGTAATGTTTGTAGTATGCCTGATGAAGTCTCAAAAAGGAGATGAAACATATTTATATTAATTATAATAGTAATACAATTAAAAGCTGACTTATTGGCAGTCTTTTTATTTATTGTAAACTTTAGTTCACAGTCAACGCATGTTCACCCTGGTTCCCAAAAGTACTATTTCACACATCACCTGGATACATTTAAGATGATAACACAAAAAATGAGGTTTTTATAACATTGTAACAAACTTCCACTTAACTACTTCTAAGGGAAACTTATGTTTATAACATGACTCAATTTAATTGTTGCTTATTATGTGCTTATTGGTGAATTTAAATTAAAAATCAATTATTTTAAAATAACAAAATTAAAGCATGTATTTAAAAAAATATTTTTATTAAATTTTACTGATGTTTAATCAAAGATATACTAACTGTATTGATACTGCTGACACAGCAAATTCATAATTAATAGAATCAATGGAAATACTACCATCTGAAACAAAATAATAAAATATATGTACTTAATTCAACCTAGTAAAATCATGCACAGTAATCCTTTAGACTGCTTCTATTACCCATGCAAAAGTCAATACTGTAAGCACATGTGACATTTCCTTTAATATACTTAATTCAGAAAATGTTACCACAAAATTGTTATTTACCACAAGCTTAAGAACATATTAATCCAATTTTTGTATTAAAAAATGTAGAATTCAAGCATTCTAATCTAGTGAATATCAGGGATCACTAAGTAACTATAAATACATATTACAGAAATGATAACAAATGAACTGTATTCTACAAAAAAAATCAATAATACATTTAAGAAAATAGCATTTTAAATGTAAATTTTTTTAGTCTTGTCTTAATACTCAAAAAGATACAGAACCCCTCAACTTAATGTGCTACACTACAACCATTTCTTAAGAAATGTGGCACACCAATAAAATAATACTTACCACAGTAATCTGCAACATCACAATCTGAAGCCAATCTGCCAAAAAAGAAAAAAAACTATATACATATGGAAGTAACACAGTACTATTCATGAGATTTCGCATGGTGTGGCACTTGCGCTGTAGAGTAAACATCTTATTTTCAGAATTTGGAACCAAGGAAAAACTATGTATATTCTCCTCCAACATTTGTGAATAAAAAAGCATATCTTTTTAACATTTATTTTAAAAATATATTGATATAACTTCATATTCAATTTGAAATATTTATTTTAATAATGACCTTTTCTTAATCTCCCATATTAATTTATATTTGCACATTACACATTTGAAAATACTTTGTTACTGTGTAAATAAATAATTCACTTTTATTTCACCTTTTGTTGCTTTCAGATACATTTTACAGGACTCAAACTGTGCTGTTTCTACATTACCTCTTATAAAGCTATGATCAAGTAGGTCCAAGATGACAGTGGATAACACCAGTCACACTGCCCCCTGTAGGGCCTTGTAAGGTTTGGAGTTCTTTAAATTTTCAGAGGCACCACCCCCTTCATAAGAAAGTTAGGAAGACATTTCCAGTGATTGGCTAGCCCAATGTCTTCCTAACTTTCTGATAAAGGAGACAGTGCCTCTGAAAATTTAAAGAACTCCAAACCTTACAAGATGACTGCAATTGTGAACCTCAGGTAAATCACCTCCTTTCTATCTCTTTTTCCTGTCCTTATTGCTTTAATGAACCTGACAATGTCATTTCCTAAAAGACACACACACACTTCTACGCTTGACATATGTATTTCCTTGTGCATGATTCCATGCCGTACATATGATTTAAAGAGCGAATTTCCTGCCTTTCTCCCAAATATTTCTATCTTTCTTTCTATCCAATTATCAAATGCGTGACTTCGTCACTTATCCCATATATATTTTATTATATATATATGTGTGTGTGTGACGAAGTCACACATTGGATAATTGTATAGAAAGAAAGAGAGAAATATCTCTTAAGAATGTTTAATACAGATCTTATTGTTAGCTGCTCTTCTTCAGTTATATTAACATCTTTAATGGGTGCTGAATCACTCATTTATCAAAATCATCCACTTCTTATTTAGTTCTCTTCCTACATCATACCTTTTGTGATGTTTAAAAAATGGTCCCACTTCTCATCATTTAATTCTTCTTTTAAAATACACAGAAAAATTCTGATAGATATTCCACTTGTCTCTGAAATAGGAGCTTGGGTATCTAAAGTTTTATTGGATACACACTCTCACATTCTCGTTTCATGAGTTTGTAGACATTTGGTTGAAGATAACCTTACAGCCTGTTAATTTTGTTTAAATAGTTAATAAAGAACAATAATAATACTTACAACAGAATACAGATCATAAGCACAATCATTTCCAAGGATCATAACCGAAAAATTTAACACAAATTATATTTCCTTGCATCAATGTTTTCAGAATTGGTTTTACACTACCAAGTTGTGCTAACAAAATCAGGAGTTAAAATAAGTTGCAGCCTATTCCCACTACACATATTGTTTACACACAAGCTAAATCTCATGATTAATACATACATGAAATATTCTATAATTAAATAACTAAACAACTGCCCATGAATTTTTTTGCATGATTTTTGTTTTTATCATAATTCACTGAAAACAGAAAAGTAAAGATACTAACTGCAGTGATTCTTCAGGACTGACTGTATCTGCATCATGAAAGTCTGAATCAGCCGAAGGATCGTCACCTGGAAAAAATACAGTCATACTGAAAATGAATTGAATAGGAAAGGGGACAGTCATTCACTTTACTTTAAATTTATAGTAAGAGTCGACTGGTACGGAAGTACAAAAATGTAATAGGAAGCAGGACAGAGTTGGCAATATATCTGGAAAATAATATGGGAGGAGTGGCAGGTAATATTTTCTTTGATTTCGTAGGTGGCCATTTGTCGAGGATGGTAGTAGGCTGAAAGATAGGGCAGACATGGTAGCCGTTTCTACCACAAGGTTGGCAATCCAGGTTAGGTGGGGGAGTGTGAAGTTGGGGCCTTCAAGGGAGGACGACAGTGTTGCAAAGGCAGCTCTTTGGCAGGTGACAGCATTGTGGATTGCCAACCATATGATAGAAACGGCTACCATGTCTGCCCTATCTTTCAACCTACTACCATTAATTATATATATATATATATGTATATAATATTAATAAGGAAAGGAAAGAGAGATAGAAAGTAGGTGACTTACCTGAGGTCCATAGATGGTAAACACCTTGTGAGGTTTTACTTTATATTTTTGGAGGCTCGCCAGCTTCATCAGAAAGTTAGGAAGACATTTCCAGCGATCGGCTAGCCAATCACTGGAAAACTTTGTGATTAAGGGGGCAGTGCCTCCAAAAATTCAATAACTCTATACCTCGAGTTTTTGTAGTCCACGAAACTGAGCATATATATTTGTAAGGGAGGGTCTGGGAAATTGTACCATGTATAAGGCACAGGATAGTTAGTCCTAGAGCAGGTATCCAGGGCATTTTCTATTTATCAAAGTATTGAGAATCTGGTCGGTGTAGGTTGACAGACTTCCAAGTGGAGCAAATCCGAGCTCTCTAAGTTCTACGGCAGGAAGTGTTTACAATAGACAACTGTAAGGGTACTGTAGATTCTTTAGAGGGGGGGGGGGACTTGTGTAGTGATTTGACTAGAACAGGGGTGTATGACAACATTAGGTGGGAAAGTACTTCTAAGTGAACTTAACAGGAAATATAGTGTTTACATTTTGTAAAAAATCAGAAAGGAAATCTCAGTCTTTGTTCCTTAGTATGAAGATAAATATGAATGAGTATCAAGTTAAGTGTTACTGTCCCAGTTACGCCATGAACAGATTGTGAGAAGGTTATAGCCATGTGGGTGCCAAAATTCATTTGGTGGTAGATAATGTTTGGGAAAGGAAACTAATTTCTGGTGAGGACAAACTGGGTAAGGGCAATCCGAAAGTTAGTGGTCAGAAGGAATTTGGTAGCTTGTAAGACAATAAATATTTAAGAGCTGGTAATGAGTACAATCAGTTGGGATTTGGAGTTCATGAGATCCATGGATGAAATAGTTTGCTTCTTGAATTAAAAAAAAATGTGATTTTTACACTATTGTTAGGAATTTTCAACCAACATAGAAATAATTTTGGCAAGGAAGTTGTAGCCAGTGAAAATAGGGAGACCTGGGACTCAATGTTTGTGGATTTTTGGCGAGTGCTTCTACAATTGTTTGGAGAGTGAAGTTCAACAGAATCAGGTGACAATGTTTGAAGTGTGTTGAGACAAAATTGTCTATTTCAGTAGTAGAAACAGGATTAGGGTCAAAAGGGATATGTTTAAAAGCTTTGTGACCTCCCAGCTGGCAAAGTGGCTCACCTGTGTACTTCAAGTCCATTATGGTGGACCCCTTGAAATTCAGAAGAATAACAATTTTGCTATTGTTTGAAGCAACATGAGAAACAAGAATGATGGTATATGAATTTTGTTTGCTGACAAATTGGCTATATTTATTTATCTTTGTCAGATTAAAGATTTATTTAAATTAGGTACTTATATATGTTATATTAATGGAATTTTGTTTATAAATGAAATTTTGATATCATGGTTACAGTCTACTTACTTATATCTTGATCTCCATCATCAAATTGCAAACTGAAAAATAAAATAAATCTCAATTTTTATAACGATTTATAAGTAAATATGAAGACAAAGTCAAAATAATAATAAATTGGATAGGAAAGAGGGGCAGGAAAAAGTCATTGACTTACTTTAAATTGATAGTTGGTATCTCTTACCCACCCAACTTTAATATATATATATATATAATTAAGTAATAAGGAAAGGAAAGAGAGATGGAAAGTTGAGGTTCACAGATGGTAAGCACCTTGTATGGTTTGGAGTTCTTTATATTTTTGGATCATCAGAAAGCTAGGAATGCATTTCCAGTGATCAGCTATCCTCAGCTAGCCGATCACTGGAAAACTAAAATGTAAAACTATGCCATATGTCCTTAAACTGTGGAAAAATTACTCTACTATTCTACTAGAACCAAGTTACCGATTCCTTGTAATGTTGACATAAATTAATACTATAACAATAATTAAATAAAGATCCATTTTGTAAATAGTTAATTGCTAAATTAAATATCAATTCCAAATGAACTTCTATAATGAAAGAACCTTACCTCACAACTAAGGATTCATTAAATCTATAAGGAGCATCTTGTTGAAGATAATCATGATCTATTTCAACAATATTTAGGTTATGGTGAATTTCTTCAGTCACTGAAACAAAGTTAATTTGTAAAATGGTTTGTGTTTTACTTTGCTGTAATTGATTCATCAAACAACTTTCAAAGTGAATTTACTGGATGAAATTTTTAGTTATAATTTCTCTTGTTACATAACTGTATGTATTAATTAAAGGAAAAAAATTATAATACTCTTAAAGTAGATTGATTTGTTAAAAGTAAGTTTTAAGTAGTCAACAGTAAATCAGTTATAAGCCATTTATAAGTTAAATACTGGATATAACATAGAACAAATAATCTTTTAATGAGAGGGCAATGCTCAATTCAAAATCAAAACATGTTGGGACCGGAATCACAAATCCAAGACATACAATTCTGCAAAGTCAAATGGCAGACACAGATCACAGGATTGGGGACACAACAAAAATATTGCAATTTTTTCTCAGATAATATTTTTATTTCTATCATGTAATTTTGAATCTACAGAAATTGTGAATTCAGTTTCAAGAAAAATATTTTTAATATTTTTATTTGTATTAAATGCAATTAAGAAAACCTTATTAATGACAGATATAACAGTCCATTGTAACTGCATTAAAAAGTAAATCATTTGGGAATTTATTAAAGTGTAATATATAATTTAAAGGATTTTTAACAAAGACGAGTTCACCTATTTAATAAAGCCATGAATCATTAAAATAAAGTTGATACTTATATTCTACTAATCTTACCATGCTGACTCAAAGAAGAATGAATAATTCTGTCACCAAGATGAATTTCAGTCTCCTGATTTCCTGAAAACAAATGTTAAAAGTAATTTAAATTTAATTCTACAGACATCTTTTTAAATTCAGATGTAACAGATAAAAAATTAATCAAGTGACAATTGCATAATAGTGAAAGCACTCACGTCTGTTTTTCATGATTTTGTTCACCACAAGGCAAAGTAAGATGAATACAAGAAGTACTAATATAAGCACTCCATACACCCAAATTGTGGAGTAGAATTGCATATTATCTGGAAAAAAATTTGATCATAAATATAAACAAAAAATGATAACAGGATAAAAATAAAATTATACAACATATTCTCAAGAGAAGCAGTCAGAAATTAAAAATAAACCTAAATACAAAGTAAGGGTTGCAGATTCACTATAAATTATCATAATCTATTTAAATATTCATGAGCAATAGAATGCTTATCAGTTGGATAAAAAATATTTATAAACAATTTATAAAATGGACTGGTAGTCAAAACAAATTCATTTGGTTCTTTATGGTGTTGTTACCCACTAATCAAGAACTTATAATATTCAACATAATGAGTGAAATTTGCTCAAAAATTGTTTGGAATTTAATCAAATTATTAGAATTATTACCAGGAGCATGTAGATAGTTCATTGTTGTACAAAAGTTTTGGTTTTCTCCGTCAGTCAATTTTTTAGATTCAAAACTGTAACAAATATAAACAGATTAAATTTATAAATCAGAGAGTCAACTATAAAAAATTAGAAAAAAATAATTCAATCTCACCCTACTAAACAAGCACCACAATCACTGGGAGATTTTGCACAAAGTATATTTAAGTTTCTTTGCCTGTTATATGCTTCACATTCTGTACATTGAGCACATGTGTGTGAAACTTCGTAACAGTAAAAATTTAGGTCACACTCGTGATCTTCTTCACACTGCAACATTAAGTTCATGTTGTGATGTATATATATTAAATTAATAATAATATTAAAGTGTACTTGAAGTTTCAAAGATAGTAACTTACGAAACCCACTCTTCCAACACTATTGTGTAAATATTGGCATGTGCAACTATATAGTGCATACAAAATGTTAGGGGAGTCGGGCATGAACGCAAAAATGGAGAAAGAGTTTAACATGAGGATTAATAGAGGGAGTGTAGTATGGGAAATAATGGAATAACAAAGGGTGTTAGATTGGGAAGGGATATTTTGAAGGAAGATAAGGAATTCTGCTACTTGGGCAGCATAATAACTAGGGATGGTATAAGTATAATAGACAAAAGAAGGCTTTCACAAAAAAGAGAAATTTACTTAGAGCTAATATAAGTATGAATATTAGAAAATCATTACTAAAAATGTTCATATGTAGTGTGGCGTTATAAGAGTGCAAAATATGGACAATAGGAGTTGCAGAAAGAAAGAATAGAAGCTTTTGAAATGTGGTGCTACAGGAGAATGCTGAAAATCTGAATGGTGGATTGAGTTATTAACCAGGAAGTTCTAAGCAGAATAGGATAAGCGAGATCAATTTGGAAATGAAAATGCATGCACAGGATAGGTTAGCACAGAGATTTGCATCGGAACAGTCTTGACTGAATACTACAACAACAAATTATAGATGTTCTTAAATTTGAATCTATTTTAAATAAATGAAATGTAAATATATCTGAAGTTTATATCAATTTAATTTAGTCGCTACATTACCACTACTTCATTATATCACGTTCAAGAAAATAATGAATTTAATATATATTTCTAAGAAACAATTTAAATAAATACCTGATAACGTGTGCTCTGAATTCCAATAACCTGAAATAAAATAATATTTCAGACATTTCTCCCAAATGAAAGGTTATATATAATATATAAGAATGTTGGATATACTCAAATTAGATAAATAACAATAAAATGTTAAATACTTATATTTAAAACTCAATAAGCTATCAAAACCACAGTACCAACCAAGACACTAATAACAAAAGAGATGGTTTTATTGTAAACATTAAAAGTATTATTAACCACACTATTTGTCAACAGTATTAGGACTAAAAATAGTTTATAAGAAAAACTAGGACAAAATTTCGTTAGGGGCTTAGACAATGTCATCATAATATCCAGATGAATAAAAAGGAAAACAACAATATTGAATTGTTTGTTAAATTCAAACATTCTGACAAATGTTTGACTTTTGGTAGGTTTTATTAAAATGGCGTCGGGCTGGGCCTGTACCATTTTCTTCCTGGCATATGTTACAGCCTCCTTTTTGTTGTCCTTTTTTGGGCGGACATCCGTCCACGGTTGTTCAGTTAACAAAAAAGGAATATGTGGCTCTTCCATAGAGGAAGTAACTGCTGTGTTGGGGCTTGTCGTCTCTTTTTCCCTTTGACCTTCCTTCTGAAGCAAAGTCACAGTTCTGATGTCATTGATGTATTTCTTCCTGATAAGCTGCTCATCTTCTTTTCTCTCGTTCTCTGCTAAGGGAGGCAGGTAGTTGACGGTCAAGGCTGGCGTACTTGGACCGCCCTTAGTGTCGGGGTGCATTGCCCACGTAGTTGCATGGAGATTATTAAAAAAGGTGTTATTAAGAGGAATTCATGGTTGGACACAAAGAATTCCTCGTGTAGCCAGCATGTCACTCTACCTTTCAGAAACATTTTTTACATGAAAAACACCTAAACCTTCTCAATGTATGTTGATACAACTCCATAAACTGCGACGCCACACACAAACACGTCCTCTCTCCATAGTGTCCAGACATTCTGATATTAAAACTATTATAAATTTAATACAGCAGTTTATAAATTATTTGTCTCATATCAGTTAGTTTAGTAAATCTGTCTATATATTAGTCTGATGTATCTAATGAATAAAGCAAATTACATATACAATTAAAGTAAAAATATTAATACATCAACATACTCATGCTAAGATGTTATCTAATATCAAAGATTTAAAATCCTGTCTAACAAAATATAATGGAGCTTTCCTACAGACAACATATTCATTTTTGTTGAAATATTCACACCCTTTTTCACCAACTAACTTCAGAATTTTTACTTTTACTCCTTCTCTATTACCATACTGACACTTTGTGTGAATAACATAGTTAATATGCTTGGCACCTTAACGATTAATTAGTGGTCACTGTCCCTTTCACCAGCCGATATGTATCAGAAATTAATAATGTCAGAGATTTAATGTTTCATGCATCCAAATAAATCAGAATCTGACAGATTTTCATCTCTGGTATATTTGACCCACCATTTCCCGATTTGTTAACCCATGAATGACCAGCAAATCGACAAATGTGATGGACACATTAAAAGGCATTAGCTGACAGAACACTTTCTCTCTCTCAAATCATGTCATGTCAACCATGTTCTAAACCTATAGAGTCCCTTTTGACAATTTGAAATATTTAGTTTCTTCATATTGTTGTCTTGCAGAAAACACCTTTTTTATACTTTATTTAGTTTCACGTTTTACAACATAAAATACAATTTTGCACTTTCTCCGATCTTTTAATTCAACTATTCATTAAAACTTCACCTTCTTGAAAGTTTTTTTTTGTATTAACAATGATGATTGAAATCAAATATATCAATTCTGTTTATTTCAATTTGAACTCATTAGACTCACCTGATCCCAAATACTCACTGTGTAAGACATGCAGGGGAGTGATTCTTTCAAATGATATACATTTAATTAAATGTTCAGACTGATGTGTAGTCACATTATAACAAATTTATCTCTATTTGTCTGATGCAGAAACATTATGCAGATCAGTGAAGAGACCACAGAGTTTCACAGTCAGCAGGTATAACAACTGTTCCACAAAATTTAGCATTGGAAAAGTGTACAAAAGGTGGGACACAGCCAATAATTGGAGGATGTACAAAGGTTTGATTGTATAGATATTTTGAATTGTGGATAAAGGATCAGGTAGGGTAGAGAATAGGGCAGAAAACTGCACTATGGATGAAGGAGTTAATAGAAGGGATGGCTGTGTATTGGACAATTGAATGGTAAGACAAGAGGTGGTGTGGTATTCAGTCCTAAGACTGCTCTGATGCAACCCTCCATGTTAACTTATCATGAGCAAGCCTTTTTATTTTTGCATAGTTACCACATCCTCCATAATCTGCTTAGCATTCCCATCCTTGGCCTCCCTCTTCTCTTCTTACCCCACTTCCCTCTAATGCTTACTTTGCAAGACCGTCATGTCTTAAAATGTGGCATCCCTTCTCTTGGTCAATGTCCTCCATATTGTTCGCTCTTCCCCTATTCTGTCGTTTAGACTTCCTCGTTAGTGATTCTATCCACCCATCCGATTTTCAGCATTCTCCTATAGCACCAAATTTCGAAAGCTTCTATTTTTTTCCTTTCTACAACTCCTATTGTCAACATTTCGCACCCATTTAACGCCACAATCCATACAAGCATTTTTGGCAGCGATTTCCTAATATTTACACTTATATTACCCGTAAATAAATTCCTCTTTTTCACGAAAGCCTTACTTGCTATCCTACTCTTTATGTCTACTATACTTCTACCATCCCTAGTTATTACACTACCCAAGTAGCAGAATTCTTCAACTACCTTCAAAAGACAAGAATGGGAGATGATGGTAATGTGAATAATTATAATTATGCAAGTTTTGCATATATTAAAGGCATTACAGAAAGGAAATATAAATATATTATGAAACCTGTGAAGATAGTATTCTAGTATATTAGTAACTTGAAGGAAGGATTAATGTAAATAATCGAACAGATGTTATAAACAATGTAAAAATTTTGAATGTGTGATAAATGTTATACGTACAGTATAATGTAGTAATAAGAAGAAAAAAATTACATATAAGATGTAAAAGTTGTATTGTTGTTAAAACAATTGTGAACATTTTTATGAAGGACTGAAAACTGCTGAGTCAGCGTAATGTCAATTTAATTGGCATGGTACTCTTTAGAATTAGGCTAAACTCCAAAACTGGACATGAATCTGTCGCCTTCCTTCCACAATAATAGCAAGAGTGAATTTATCAACTAAAACTATTTATTCAATCCAGAGAGTTTAACATTCATTGAATGTTAATATTGCCAGTTTTTTAATATTATAAAAAATGCAGCCCCCTTAGGTGTATCTAACTACAATAGCAGTTTGTTTCCAGGTTGTCACTAACTAGTGCAAGGTTAGGTTGATGTCTTGTACATTCATTAACGCTTACTGTTTTAAAAGTTTCAGTATTTTACTTAAAAAAATCATTACTGTGAACTGTATTTAATGACAGAATGCTTACATATTTTATCATTATGAATTTAAAAGAGAACAATTTGGAGGGCTTTGACCAATAGAACAGATAGATTAATAGGCAATGTTTAAAGACACAAGTGTCTTGTAAAATTAGCATTAGAGGGAAGCGTGTGGGGTAAGAGGGAGGCAAATGATGGAATGTGCTAAAAGGTTAGGGAGGTAGTTATGTAGAAAAGCAAAGGCTTGTTGCAGAATAGATTAGCATGGAGGGTTGCATGAGACCAGTCATGTATGTATTGTATTCAGTCCTAGGACTCCATGCTAACCCATCTTGAGCAAGCCTTTTTACTTTTGCATAATTACCACATCCTTTATAATCTGCTTAGCGTTCCCATTCTTGGCCTCCCTCTTCAATTATTTACAAGACCCTCACGGCTTTAAACATGGCCTATTGATCTATGCTTCCCTTGGCCAACGTCCTCCATATTGTTCGCTCTTCCCCTTATGTTTAGAACTTCCCGGTTAGTTACCATATCCACCCATCTGATTTTCAGCATTCTCCTATAGCACCACATTTCAAAGGCTTTTATTCTTTTCCTTTCTGCAACTTCTACCATCCACGTTTCGGAGGTAGTAGAATTCCATAACTTAGCTTAAAAATATCCCTTCCCAATCTAACACCCTTTGTTATTCCATTGTTTCCCATACTACAATCAATTACCTTGGGTTTTCCTCTAATAATCCTCACATTGAAATCTTTCTCCAGGACCACATTCATGCCATTTTTATGGTTTTCTGAGTCTTCTTCTGACTCCACTAATACTACAATATCATCAGCAAACTGTATGGTTTTTATTTCTCCTTTCTATATGATTACTTTTCTGTATTCCGTTTTAACTTTTTTCATCACCTGTTCTATATACAAGTTCTTCATGAAGATTAAGGACATAAAGTCAGCTTTTAAGTGTGCACAAAGAACATACATCCATACAATTTGTATAGTCCAACTCTGGGAAGGGCACGCATAACAATGTATATTCAGACTTTTATTTATTTTAAACTTTTTTCATTTTTAAAAGTATAAATATTTAAAGCAATTTAATGATATATTTGTAGTAAAATATTTTAACTGCCAACTTGCTGTGGTGCAGCAGTCAGCATCATCGCCTCACATCAGAGGTACCGGTTAGAATCCCATCATAGGCATGGATGTGCTCATCATGTGGACAACAACTGGGGTTAAGAGTACGAAGAATTAATACGCTGATCACGTACCACTCCAAAAATATCCAAAATGTGTCACGAAATCTGAAAGTCTGGCAGTCGTCCTTGAAGGCTAAGTCCCTAAACAGGGTTGAAACACAAATAGCAGAAGAAGAAGACTGTAACTACCATTAAAATCTGATAGATGCTAATTTAATAACATTAATTATTGTTAATAGAGTAAAAGTTTAACATTCAGGGATTTATAAGACGAATATACATAATTTAGGTGAAATACAGTATACAGTAGAATCTCACTTATCCATGGTACGGATGTAGAGAATTGGTGCAGATAATCAAAACCAGTGGATAAACCAAGTACACATATACAAGCAACATATACTGGTATAAAACAAGGTTACTTTCTTACTCCACAATACCAGGCCAACGTTCTTCATTATAAAATGTCTGAAGTGCAGTAAATAACCTATTATTGTTGAAACTCTTGTATTGTAGATTTATAGATGAAGTGCACAGTAACTTTAACAACACTAATATCCTAATCCCATAAAATTGCAGGACCAGTCACGATAACAAAACAAGCACTTTTTACATAAAAATTGAAATATTTTTCCACACAACTGAATTACCTTACTGTATCAATGACAAGTGAAGACCCTTATTTCAACATAATTCTCCTTTCTATCACAGATTGACAGCTGTCCTGAGTTAGATCTTGTATCATCTTTGTTTCTTTAAAAATATATTACTGAAGTTGAGTCATGGTTAAACCATGTGTGGATAATCAAGAGTCTACTGTACACTGTACATTTTACTGCTCAAGATTTAAATATGTAAACAAAATTATAAAATATTGTAAAATCACAATTGTGAGTGAAACTACATTATCAAACAATTTCAAGAACTACCTTCTATCATATAAACTACTTTGAACCTTCTTCATATTTGATGAAAAATATATTTGTCTTGATTTTCCAAGCATGCATCACCACAATATCTGGTGGATCTGCAACTGCATTATCTGGAATCAAAACAACTTCCTAATCCCCATTTTGTTATGAAATTGAAGTCCACAAATGAAGTAATGAGACTGATTATATAATAAACATTGTACAATTGAAACCCTCAACAATAATCTAAAGAATAATTGAAAGGTGTATAGAGCATGGCCCATGTAGTTAAATATATTAATAAATTTTTGAGTCATGAAAAGGTCAGCTTTCATGTATCACAAAACTAGAAAATGCAAGTTTGATTGAAAAGGTGATGAAGTCTAACATAAGGTAAAATAAGTTACTTTTAGAAGGATATTCATGCAATGTGATGTGATTTGGTTTAGCTTGTACAGCATTCCCCACAGATTTAGTTCACAATATATTTTGCACAAGCCTGCATTAAGTTTCATTTTTATGCTAGAACAGTTATGTGGGAAATTAGTAATGTGAATCACATTGAAGCTTTTTCAATTATTTCCAAAATCTGCTACAAAGTTTAGCAATAGGATCGGTGAAATTGTGCACCTATTACAAAGACAGTGCTGATTTGGAGTTTGATCATCTTTGAACATTCTCATTACTTTATTTACAGACCTTATTACTAAAATAATAAAAAGAAATTTACAGTAACTTTGTTATGTTGATAGTAATACTATATCTACAGCAGTAAAAATCTGGAGGAAAAACTGACATGCAAGGACTTCCCGTTCAAACTATGTTTCACATCACACAGGTGACTACAGAGTCTGTTCTTGAGGAAGAATATCTGTTAGAGAATAGGAGAAAGAGAAGCCACAGGATACAAAATTACTATAAAGGATAAACTTCAGACATTAACAGACTTCATTATTTTATTTTACAGTATTGCACTTATTAATAATACAGATGGGTATTTGTCCTGTGGCAGTTTGTTGATAAAATAAAATTACAAAGATAAATTATAGGAAAAAATTAAAAACACAAATAAAACATATTTAACATACTTTTTCTTAGAAAATAAGCACCTAACTTTTCAGTGTTTCTAACTTCCTTTTGAAAACCTTTGAAAATAAAAACAAAAAGCCTCTAGTACCCTTGCAGGCAAAGCATTCTAGTCCCATATTACACTCTTGATGAAGGAATATTTGCCCACATCCATCATTTTATCCCTTTTTATATTATAATTATGGTCATTTTTAGAGAAAAATATGGGTATACTTAGATGCTCTCTTATTTCTGTCCATGTTGGTTCGTCTGTGTTAGCCTTGTGGAATGCTCCAAGTCTAGCTTTAATCCTATCACCAAGCATTTCCCATTTTGTTTCATTACCCACACAAAACCCCAGCCTATTCCTGAATTTTATCCAGCACATTGATGTGCTCTGCACTACAAGGATCCCAACTTGCTGCCCCATATTCTATCACAGGTCTAACTAGAGAAGTGTAAGCAGCTGCCTTGTACTTTACTTCAATATCCTGTTTATAAATTTAACAAACTACATCCCTTCTATGCTAAGTTTATGGACTCACCCCAGATTTAATTCCCTATTAAAAGTTACACCTAAATATTGAATATTGAGTTTCAACAATATGTATTTTTTCCTTTTTTTATTTTATATTCCCATGGGTAACCATTTTCTTTTTTGTGAAAATAATTGTTTAACTCTTAAATGATGCAGTCATCCCCAAACAATTTAATTTTAGAATCTATCCCCTTTGTCTGGTCAATCATAAAAGCTAAGAACATGATTAGATTGATTACACTTCCTTGTGGATGAAATTTATAGATATAATAGTTCATCTTTTACACATTCAATTAAGCGGTTGTCTATTCCTGATAAGTTTAACAAACAAAATATTAACTAGTACTACATTGAAAACCTTCAAGAAATCTGTAACCGCCATGTCCATTCATCCTCCATTGTCAAAAATGTCCACACCATTGCTAATTGGCTGTCGCAATAATATCCTGGTCTAAATCCTTATTTTCCAGGATATATTCATCCCTTCTCTTCCCAACATTTCCTCAAATGTTGAACCATCAAACATTTCAATTGTTTGAACACTAATGACGTAAGACTCGCTGTCCTGTAGTTGCAAATATCCACCCTTGATCCCGACTTGTTTATTGGTACTGCTATGCGATTTCCCAATTGGGTGGAATATCAGTATTGTTGACTGAAATTTCATGTTAGGTACTGCTGGTTTATTATCTTCTGAATATTCCTCTTTGTATATTAGTTTAAAATTTAAATGTGGTGTTTTTGTCTAAAACTGTTTTGTTTATTTTGCATAATAATGTTGTTTGTATTGTCCCTTAGTGGTGGCGATAATTTCCCTTCACCTACATACAAAAAAGCTCCAGAACAATTTATACTAATATTAATAACATTTTTTAAGCAATAAAGTTTTGATACTTGTAAATCTTTTTGTAAAACCCATTATGACAAGTGTTCAGATAGTATGACTTAAGTTTTATTTCAGAAAATGCAGATTCACATTAATAATTTGACCCAAACAATCCAGTCATTTGAAGCACAATTTTTTTATACGTGGATATTTTTCTTCATACATATAAAAACTTTATTTAGTATCACTTTTCCTGACTATGCGATGTATATCTAAATTCTTCTGCAATATCCTATGTTTGACAGAAGGGAAATCTTGATATAGTGTTTGATTTCAGTTGCATGTATTTCAATGTCTGTACCAAAGAATGGATAACTCTACAAAGTTACAATATTTATTCATCGTTTTAAATCTGAAAAACATCTTTCAAGTTTATTAGAATATTTATTATTTCTGTCTCACCAATGTCACAATTTAACTTATATATTTCAAAGCTGGAAAAATTTTAGATGAATAGTTGATTAAACTGGAAATTGCAATTTACTTTAAACAGTATATTGTGCTCATCAAGTCAGTAATGATTAAATCTTTTCTTGTAGCTTCAAGTGCTATTTAAAACGCACCTCACATCTGTTCAGAAAGCTAATTTATGGTGCCATTTTTTCTTACATACTCCATACTTAATGTTTTGAAAACATAATATGATTGTGAATTAAACAATGGGATAAGAAAAAAGGTGGAAAGTCATAATTGGCTGAACTCAATGCAACAAAGGATTTCACAACCCCGTGTAGCTGGGGGACTGAGGGCGTGGAGTTTGTATGTTGCAGAAGTTGGGTGGGCACCTGAAGGCAACCCTTGGGCAGGTGGGGAGTATTGTGGGGAGGATGTTCTTTATTTACAAGTCATATTGCACTCCAGTGTTGACCAGGGAGAGAAAGGAGTAGAGTTATGTAGTCCAAGAGAATTTGTATTTTCTATTGGTGAAGGGTGAGTTTGAATAGTTGGACAGTGGAAAGGGCCCAGGATATTTATTTGTGGAGAAGGTATGTGAGGAATATCCTAATACATTATTTCTCCATCACAATATCCAATTCTATCTGATTTTTTAAAATTCTTCTAATAAGAAGACAATATTTATTACTGAATCAAAATATACCATGTAAGGAAGATTATTATTATATTCAGATCTGTTAGGTGGAAATTGATACAGGTGCATAACAATGAAGCATTTTCAGCAATTTATTATTTACTTAATTAAACTAACAAATTAAAATAATAGTAACTGTATAAATTAAAGTTGTAGTTAATATAAAAGATAAAGAAGTTAATTATACATACCAATGAAGTCATAATTAAGCATCCAATAGCTGAGTTAATCCACATTGAAGTCTGAAAATTTAATATTTTCATTGTATAAAAATCAACAAAGAATTAGACAGTAAATATGTTTAACAAATAACAACTACACACACACTAAATTCTAAAAATATTACAAACAAAAAATATGAACATAAATAATTATTAGAGTTTTTATTAAAGAAACATGCACAATTATTGATCCTGGGAAAAAAAAAGGTCCACAATTCTACAAAACCAGCTCCACATACCCATTGCTGTAGTACTATTAAATGCACACAAAATAATCCCTCTTTCCTGTCCTTATTAATTGTTTTAATCAACCTGACAATGTCATTTTCTGACATATATATTTCAATATATATAATATTTTGTTCTTTAATGTAAGAGTTTTATTTATGTCAGCTGGTTGTTCTAAGTTTTCATTTGAGCATTTCAGAGAGATTGAAGCTCTTGCAGAATAATAACATTGACCAAATTTCAAGACTCTGTAAATATAATACCACACAATGCAGTCCTCATTGATTGGTCTGTCCAAGAAATTCAAAACACGACAGAGCAGGAAAATAAGCCTACAATTAATTTTTTTAAAGCTGTAAATACCTCTAGTACAGTCAAGATTAATATCTGAGGGAACATAACTCATATGAATGAGAGACCTGGGAGCCCTATGAGAGAAAATGTAACATAATTCCATTCTTCATTAAGATGTTGTATGGTACAACAATCGCACACAAACTTCTATTCTCAACTCTTAGTTTCCCACAACAAAACAATGGAAGTATATAAAATTTGATGAGTAAACAGTTTCCAATTTCAGGGAATAAGAATAAGTTTTAAAATAAACATTAGAGGTAAGTCTTTGATAAAGAAATTATTACTTTTGATTTGACATATTGTAATATTTGACATTGTTTTTCTGATTGAATGTATGTTGATCTTGGCTAAAGTTTAGTGAACAGCTAACAACCACTATGCCAGTTTATGTTTGTCCAAGTTAAAAATAAGTTTAAATGTTAGTTCCTGAGAAAAAGTTTTAATGTACTGCCATGCATGTAGCAGATATGAAATAATCACATATGAATAAAATAAAGAAGCTGCTTGCAATCTATGTAATTGAAAAAGACTACAGAATAAACAACAAAAAGGTACACACACACACCATTCCCTAGGCTCGTAGTATTCCAATTCTATTTGTTGTTGTATAAATTCTTCTCGGGTTTCCAACCGAGTCAAAGATTTTAACAGTGACGTTTCGATGGCTTGCTCTGCCATCGAAACATCACTGTTAAAATCTTTGACCCGGTTGGAAACCTGAGAAGAATTTATACATGCCATTCACCGGGAAAGACCTCGTACTCTATTATTTGTTGTTGTGGTACTAAGTCCTAAAGACTGGACTGATGCAACCCTTCTTGCACAGAGCTCTTCATTTCTGCATAACTACCACATCCCCCTTAATCTGTTAGTGTATTCCATCCTTCTGTTCTTACCCCTACACATTTCCCTCTAATGATAATGTCTCAAAATATGGGCTATTAATCCATCCCTTTTCCAGGACAATGTCCTCCATATTGTTCGCTCTTCATCTTTCTGCTTATAACTTTCTCGTTAGTGATTCTATCCACCCATCTGATTTTCAGCATTCTCCTACAGCACTACATTTCAGCAGCTTCTATTCTTTTCCTTTCTGTAGCGTCCATGGTTTGCACCCATATAACACCACACTCTATGTGAACATTTTTAGCCATAACTTAATAATATTCACACTTGTATTACCCTAAGTAATTTCCTCTTTTAAATTATGATAATTTGTCCCTTGTTTTTATCAGTCATATAATAAAATTTATTTCAATTTTGATATCCAAATTTTAATAGAAGCTTTCGGTAATTGTCATTATCATCTATAAAATACAAAATTTGAAACATAACAATTTTTAAAATACATAAATATGGAACATTGTTTAGTTGGGTTTATTGTACATACCTTCCTATAATTTGAAAGCAAAAATTTCTAAATTTCTTCATGGAAAAGTATGCAATTCCAGGCTGTGCTGGCTTACACAGAGCACTTTTTTTTAACTTCGGAGTTCCAGAAGTTCATGATCATGTGTTCACCTAGCACAACTGGCAACATACTTCCATGAAATGTCGAAAATTTACGTTGAAAAACTTTCAATGAATCTTTTCAAAAATTTAGACTCAATGTTTAATATTCAGACTTATAGTAAATCCCTCTTTTTGGCAAAAGTCTTCCTTACCTGTGCTATCCTACTCTTTATACCTACTATACTTCTACCATCCCTGGTTATTACACTCACCAAGTAGCAAAATTCCTTAACTTCCATCAAAATATCCTTTCCCAATTTAACACCTTTTGTTATACCACTGTTTCCCATACTACACTCCATTACCTTGATTTTCCCTCATATTGAACTCTGAGATGTAAATATAGAGCCTAAAATTTGCTTTCTAAATAGTTACCAGTTTAATCTTATATACTGCAATGATAATGTTAAAATTAGGAATAGTAATTTAATTTTTGACAGTATTATTATTTAATTTATTTTTATGATAAAATATGTTGTAAGGTGTACAGAAAATTACAGAAAACACTGCTGACACTACAATAAGTTCATGTAATAATAAACTGAATTGGAGAACACAATAACAAACATCATAGCAGCTAATAAGCCCATGATAATCACTTTTCCATTACATCCAGAACTCATAAAAATCTGCTTGTCTTAGTTATTTTGTTGATCTTCTTTAGCTATATATTTATTAACTGTTATAGGAATCTGTCGATACTTATTATACATTGTACTTTCTGTATTGAGGTTCTTGAAAATAAAAAATTAATTAGAACCAGACTTGGGCGAGGGAAAATCTCCAAGGTGTTCATTTTCAGTCATAGGATCCCCAGCAAATCACTTCAAATGTTGTTTGAAGACAAAACTAAATGTCATATCTTCAAGGGACAATGAACTTTCAATGTAAATCAGTGAATGAAATGTTAAATATTGCTTTTAAAAAATCCTGCAGACAATGATTCTTTATTATAGGCTAGCATTAAACATTTGACTCAAATTGAAAGCACAAAATATTAAGTAAAATACCACTGAAAGGAACAGAACAGTTAAGACGCTAATGTTTTTGGTCCAGAATATCATACAATGTGAATTAACTGCACAAGTCAATAACAGTTTGGAGTAACTGCTTAATATAGTATCTAATTGTTACAGTCATTTTATTTATTGTGGTAATATGAATTACCTGCCTCCTTTGTATCTCATAGTTTAAAGTCTCTGGTCAAACATATGTCAACTTGCACACAAACAAGTATTAAATATTAATATAGTTTTTTCTTTTCTTCCACAAAGAAAATGGTTTCAATTATGTAAACGCTGTGAGTTGAAGGTAATGTTAGTTGCCTGAATTTCGTTTTGGTAGGTCATATAATGTGCTAACTTTTCATTATTAATAATATAATAAAGACTGGAGACTACAAATTACGCCCGTTTGCTTTTACCCTTTACAAAAACGACTTATTAACGTGCAATTAATATGAGAAGTTTTAGTATTTTAATAACTGCATAGTATTGTGCAATGTTGCATCACAGTATATTAACGTGTAAAACTAAATACTATAACCATAGGGATGTGGTAGAAATATAATAAAAAACGAAATGAAGAATTCCACAATGGTTTCGTAATAATAACACGGTGATAATAGCTTAGACTAATTCTGATAAACAGTCCTAAGAACTATTCTTACTTGTCACATTTCTTGTTTGACCAACTGAAATAGTATTATTCTTCAAAAAAATCAGTAAACACTATGAGAAAGACATCTCCGAAGAGTCAACTCAGTTCACTTAACACACGAACACACAACTAATTCCATACTAACCGCCAGTACTGAGCGGCGTTTGTATGGTCTGCGCATGAGCAATGTAAACAAACGATGGGCACGTGGACTTGTTCGTAAACATGTTCCAGCTTGCCTAAAATCAAAGAATATCTAAAATATTTAAGATATTCTTGCCTAGAAGTACGTAGAACTGCAGTTTGGTCCAAACTGAGATTAAAAATTTTCAGGAACTAGAACAATAAATAATTATTATCATTAAGGCACACATTAGTAGCTACATTTTCTTGCACTATTATTTATTGATATCTTTAGTTTCACATTGATTATTTTTCAAAAATAAATATATTAACACGAGGACGTCCATTAGGTTCATTCCACCTCTGGGCAAATCTACATTATGAATTTGTGAAATAATTCAATAACAAGTGTTAACTATTAATTTGTAATAAATGTTAGCAGTTAATTTGTAAGTTGTAAAAAGAAACGCAGTTCTTTTTTAAACTAAAGATTTGCTTACGAATTATAAAACACAAATTTCAAATTGACCGTTCATGTAATCTACTTAAGGTACGTTTACACGGGCAATAATGTTCGTCCAAGTTCGGTTGGCTGTGCACTATCTGTCGTTTACACCGTGGGCAGACAACTGCGGAAGTGTATAGTACGGTACATGATTATACTTCTCTGCTACTTCTGGGCAACTACGACCGGTTTGGAATGTTGCATAGTATTATGTTGTGGTGGTATTCAGTCCTAAGACTCGTATGATACTACCCTATCCTGCGCAAGCCTTTTCATTTCAACATACTAGCACAACCAAGATCGTCCCTAATCTGCTTAGCGTACTCTATCTTTGTACTCCCTCTTCCGTTCTTACCCCACACACTTCCCTCTAATGCTAATTTTACAATCTATCCCTTCTCTTAATCAACGTCCTCCATATTGTTCGCTTTTCCCCAATTCTGTTTAGAACTTCCTCGTTTGTGATTCTATCCACCCATCTGATTTTCAACATTCGCCTATACACAACATTTCAAAGTCTTCTATTCTTTTCCTTTCCTCAACTCCCATCGCCCACGTTTCGCACTCATATAACGCCACGCTCCATACGAACATTTTTAGCAACGATTTCCTAATATTCACACTTATAATACGCTTGCTTAACCAAACTACTCACCACTATTCACAACTGAGATCCACTTACGTCAATCGCACACTAAACCAAACAGCACGCGAATTGAAAACGCAAAATACAAACTCTTTACCGTCGCGCAATTGATTATCACCACTTCCACACTGATCACAGTGACAATCATAGCTTAAAAAGGATTGCAACATCATCTGTAAACTGAGCCACATTTATACGTCTGCTGAAACCGAAAAGTCCGACGAGTAAATTATATATTAAGTATGGGCCTATAATGCTTCCTTGGGGTACAACAGAAAGAATCTGTGAGGTGGTTAATGTGTAATTGCCACTTTTTACAGAGTATGTTCTGTCGTAAAGGTTAGATTGAACTATTCTAAAATATGTGTCCGGTATATGGTCCTTTATTTTGCCTAGCAGGCCTTCGCGCCACGCTCCATCAAATGCTTGATACGTATCAAGGAATAGGACTAAACAGGTTGCACCTTCTTCATACGTGTCCAGGATTTTACTCACTGCCATGTGCAGTTGTTCGGGGCACGAGTGAGCCTTTCGGCCGCCGAATTGGGTATCCAGGAATATTTCATCAAGATATGTTCCTAGATGAGGCATCAGCAGTTTCTCAAATATTTTGTAGACTTATCGGTCTGCAACTGTTGGAATCATCCCTCGGTTTGTTTGGTTTATGAATCATAATAATCGTGGCGTTCTTACAGATTTTTTTGAAAATATGTTGTTCGGAGAATACTATTAAAAATTTGTGTTAGTAGCACAATCGCACTGCGCGGAAGCGCTTTGAGCAAAGGCCACAGATTGGTCGTATCCTGGGGCCTTTCTTATTGGTGTTCTGTTGATGGCGTTTGTTACTTGAGCTGGGGTAAAATAAGTAGCGAAAGGTGACAACTGAAGATGTTCCGTAAGTTTGTTAGTAATCTTCTATTCGAAGGTTGGGCTGGTTGACTGATTTGGGGTGAATTGTTTTTTCAGCATGACGTTGTATAACTCCATCTTTTCTTTTTCTTGTGTCACGCAGCGCAGCACAGATTTAATTGGAGGGATCTTGTAGACCCTGGTAAGATATTTAGTTTTTCTCCACAATGAACCGTCACTAGGGTCCAAAGTTGTATCTGCTCCGTAACTGCTCTTCTTTCTTCTCTCAGAGCATTTGACAAGTCACGGGTTGCTTTATTATACGTTTATTTATGATCTGGGTAAAGTTTGCGGCATTGGGTTTTGATTTCATAATACTTTTCAATCAATGCAGAGTATTTTTATGTTTTTAAATCTTGATAATTTGATGTTCCAATTTTGTTACTTTCAGTTTTAGCAGCAGTTTGTATGTTTCTTGTTAAAGTAGTCACAGCAACATCGATGTCCTTTCTCATCTTCAGGAGTATACTGAGATACCTCACCTATGCTTCTGGTGTTTAGGTCTCAATCAAACGGAAACTGGATTAAGGAACAAGATAAAGTCCTTAGAGTAGGTGTAGAATTTATTTTCAAAATCACCGGTAAATGGTCAGAGTTTATTTCGTAGGCTACTTCAGGAACTAAATACAAGGAAGAAATCTTTGTACTGATGAAAAAGTCCAAAATATGTGGTGCGTGACACGAGTCCGAGAAGCAATTAGGCTCCGTCGGGTGCGTCTGTGGACAACATCATGTAGCACATATCCGCTGGGGCTGTTGTAGTTTGAACCCCACACAGTGTTTACAGTTGAAATCTCCGCCGATTAAAAAATTGTTACCCATATTTATAAATAAATCGTCGATACTCTGGGAATTCAATTTGTTTTCCGGAGCGGAATAAAACGCCCCTACATTATAGGAACTGCCAGTGATTTTTTATGCTTACGCAGGCAACTTGAAAAGTGGGCTGACAGAGATGGAAATTGAGTGTGATCCAGAGATGATTTGATAAGTATTGTTGCACCACCTTTTCTTGAGCCACTAGGGCGGTCAGCTCCGTACAATGTATAGTTGGGCACGTAAAATTTTATTTGTTCTGCAAGTTTTGTTTCAGGAAGGAGAAGCAAATCGATGTTATACATCTGTAAGAGGTGAACTAGATGATACTTATTGTTTAATCCTCTAGCATTTCAAGTGTTCACTTGTGTGGGAACATGTATTGGTTGATTCATTTGCGATTTAATAACTCTGGTAAAAGTTGAGTGATTGTTGCTATCAATGGTTGAATTAGGTTAATCAACGAGTCAATTTTATCCATTAATTTCTATAAGGTTAGGCGACTTCTGCGTACGAACGGTTTCGTGAGATGGAGATATGTAAATTTTGTTGAAGATTTATTGGATTGTGGTAACTGGTTGCTTGCACTTGGATTATGGGTTTGCTTGGAATAGATTGCAACTTCTTGTAATGAGGTCATCCTTTGTAATTCGCCGTGTGATTTCCTTTGCAGCTTGTGCAAGTTGCATGGATGTTTAGAGGCTGAGTACAACTCAATGGAGTATGGTGTTCTTCGCATTTTACGCATCTTGGGACCTTGTGGCGATAATTTTGTGTGTGTCCAAATTCTTGACAGTTTAAACGTTGTATTATTGAAATCTCGAGTTTTGGCGGCTCCATCTTAATCTCTCCATAATAGAGTATATTTAACTAGTAAATTTCATCGTTTATGGGGTCAGGCTAAGATCGAGGAAAAATAAAGACAGAGGTTTCTATGTGGCCCAATCCCGTAAGTCCTTTCATAATACGTTGAGCGTCACAGGTATAATGCAGCCCTCTTAAGATGACTCTTAAGTTACGTTCACGCCTTCGTTGGAATGTATGGTTCTGCGCATTAAAATTTTCTAGATTTTTTGTTATCACTCTGAAACCGTGAACTGAATCAGCATTAATTTAAACTTTGTTGTTTTGCAAAGTTGAATGTTTGAACGGGCCTCGATCCAATTTGTTTAAGTCAGTTAGTAGGACATTCATATTCCTAACGTAGGAAATGAATATTAGAGGAGATTTGATTTTGCTCGATAGATTGATTTATTGGTTCATCCGAGTTCATTGACTCAATTGTACTAAGCGGTGCAAAAGGATTTGGCGTGATAAATGTGATTACGTCGACAAACTTTGTTCTCTTTGGGTTGGACCCGTCTACTGTTTTATCGGGTGGCTCCCCCAACGGACGAACAACAATGTAACATGGAGCTCACCTACTATTGTTGTCAGGAATTCCACGCTACCCAAGCACAAGACGGTTATGTCGATTTGAAAACACACAACAGCTAGGCTTACACGGGCAGTGATGTTCGTCGAAGTTGGGTTGGCTGTGCACTGCCTACCATATACATCGTGGGCAGATAACTGCCCGCTTCTTCACTGACAACTCTGAGGAAGTGCTGCCCTCACTACAGAACGGGCAGAGAACTGTGATGCATGTTTATACTTCTCTGCTGTTTCTTGGCAACTACGACAGGCTGGAATGTTGATGTTGCATGGTATCGATATATTGTTTATATCAAATTGAATGTTTTTCCCCTTTGTGTTTGTGCTAAAAAAGGCGTAACGAGAAAGGGTTCGTGAAATTCTCGCGAAAAAGTCAAACTCAGTACTACGCTTTATATTATTACTACAGAAATTAAGTAATAATAAAAACAGCACCTGTACTTTGAAGCTGGTTTTCAGTGTTTAATTGGCTCGGTTTCTATTGTTACCTTAAAGGTGTCAATTACTGAACAAAACAAAATGAATTATTTTTCATTTCGTGTGATAGTAGTACGTTTATAGCTATATGTAATTATTTCGCGTAGTTTTTTTGCCAGTTAAAGTTTGTGCCGTTGGAGGGTGGACAATAATTATTTTTGGAATGTTAACCTAAAAATTTATATGCTTTTAGGTTTCAACATACGAACTCTAACCTAAATGCTTTCTGAACTAAGGTTCTAGCCTCTGTTCACAACAAAGGTTCACTTACTCCAATGGCACACTATACTAACGTGCACGCGTATTGAAAATTCAAAATACAAACTGTTTACCATCGCGCAATCGATAGTCACCCCTTCCACACTGTTCACAGTCGATAATTGAGAACCGTAACTGCCACTAACCGGCCTCCTATGTGGGCAGCGTCAAGATCCGTGGATGGGGGAACGCCAGTCATGACTGACATACGGTTGACACGCTCCAAGAAAACTGAGGCAGTGATCTCGTGTCAGCGATGGTTTGGCAGTTGTCAGTGCAGCACTGGCGTGTGTTGATACGGCACTGACATCACTGCCCCTCGTTTTCTGGCAGTCACCACTGCCCGCGTAAACCTAGCCTAACTCACTTTCTGAGGAAGAGTCCGACGACTATAGTTCTTCGTCGTCCTGGCTTTACAACGCGCCTGGCACAGACGCAAACAATAAAATTGTGATATTGAGACACGAAATATTTTAACTATTTTATCATGAGCTTCTTAAAACTAGACTATTTAAGAATAGTTTGATAAAATATTATTTGTAATAGAAAAAGTAGACAAGAGATTGAATTTTTGTAAACAACTGTAAAGTACAGATTTTGAATAGATTTAATGATTCTTACAACATAGTTTTCTGACTTTTAAATTTACAATAAATAAAAAGACTGCCAAAAAGGCAGCATATAAATACATTCACAAAAGCTACGTTTCATCTCAATTTTGAGACTTCCTCAGGCATACTACAAATATAATATTACAATAAATTAAATATGGCTTCTGTTACAATTTTTAAATTTATATATAAAAAAACATGGTTAAAAACTTACAAATTTATCATATTTACTCCTAGACTCCCTCAGCCGAAAAGATTATTGAATTTACATGTGAAGAATTTAGTGTCGTGCATGGAACATCTCCAGCGACGGTTACGGGAGAAATGATGTAGTAACAATGAATGCTTTCGGCTGATAAACTTTAACAATGGAGAAGAATATTAAAGCGTTAAACTACTACAACAAAAGAGTATCGTAAATTTTGTTCAAATTATTCGTCTACACCCTAATTATGAAACAAGTCAATTAGCCTATTGTATGTTAGCTATATAAGGTAAAATTATGAAATTCATTTTTCTGTCGTTAATATTTTTAACAGATTCTTCTTGAATGTAGCTGGTAACTGGAGTATGAAAGAGCTGCTGGTGGTGTTTACAATTCAGTTCCATGTGATTCATTGGGCTAATTTGTAGAGTGGTGTAACTAACTTTGTGGGATAACTTTTTTTCGCTGGAAGTACTTGGATAATAAGAATAAGCTAGCATGACTTGAGTTAGGAACAAAATTACGTCGATAGGATTGGCGTGTGTGTTGCTAAGGGTTTTGACATCTTAAAGGGGTTATATGTCATGTGTCCTTTGGATAACCTAAAGCAGCTCATTTTTTGTTTTTACGGAAGTCTCTTCAGAAAATTTCTGCTCTTCTTTATACAAGGATAAGCAAAACAATTTGTCTTTATCCTAACAGTTGGGTCACTCCTTAACAAATCACCAAAGGCTCGACCCTCTCTAAATCTCATGAAATTTTGTAAGGAAGTAAATCCTGATCCCAGATGCAAGTGTGCAAAATATTACAGCTCACTGTAGACTGGTTCAAAAGTTACAAACCCATCTTCAGTGGCACCTCATTAACGCGCCGCTGAAAGAGCCAAATTTGATCCCTTGTCCAATCAGCAAGATAAGTGTGAAACTTGGCTTATCCATACAACGTCTAGCCTAGAATGTTGTGGTATGATCAAAATAGTAGTACAGTTGGCCGCTGTGATATCTGTTGAAGCCAAAATTGCCACAAAAATTTGTTTCGCCAAATTCGGACCTCATTTTGGAGGCCAATTACTCAGCAGCGAAAGATCTATACGCAGCAATAATTTGTAAATGCGTACATATCAGGCACTATTTGGCTCTCTGCCAACAATAGATTAATTACTGCGCGAAATATGCTGCAACAATTGATGGAGGGGTTGGTTTTCACGCCGCCTTTCGCACGGCAATTCAATGGATTTATAAATATTAATATCTTCTGAACTCTGCAAGATATCGTAATAAAAGATAGACGAAAATGTAAGTTAAAAATTCTGTTTCAATCCCAAAAATTTTCAATGAAATCCGTTAAGCCGTTTCGGGGCATAAATAGGTCAAGACTATAGGCATCCCGCATTTTCTTTTTGGAGATTCGAATGCACGTATAAAAGAAACCTTCGTATAATGCTTTATATTAATATCTTCTGCGATGTATCGAAATGAAATATGCACGAATATTTAAGTTAAATCTACTGTTCAAATTTTGATTGAAATCCGTTGAGCCGTTTCGGAGTCTATTCGAGACGAACATACCAGTTCATTTTTTTTTTCTGTCGTAACTATCGCTAGAGATTGTCCGCGACACAAAATTCTTCACAAGTAAATTCAATAATCTTTTCGACTGAGGGAGAATTATTATGTATTGCTAAATTTTAACCGCAAAGATGTCTCGAAATGGAGATGAAACGTTGCCTTTGTTAATAAATAGTTATATATTTAATGCTGACTTTTTATTTAATTTTTTATAATGTTATTTATTGAATGTTATTAATGGTCATTAACTTTGTATTGCTTTTTGTATTAAGGGCTGAATTTAAGATTGAGACAAATGTACTAAGTTTTCTTTAGTAACATTTTACAGGGAAGCACGGATATTCTGCTAATACCTATATTAATAACTATTATAAAATTAAAATTTGGACTACGATAAAATTGGGAAAGACTAAAGAAAAAGTCATTTCATTTTATTTTAAAGAACTTTCATCAGTGATTACATACATAGAAGATATTGAATTGCTCCACATGATGCTTACCTTCTTAGCATGAGCTTCCATATAACATTTGATAACAAGACGGACATATGTTCAATTTCAACTTTTAAAGCATTAAGGAAATCAATATATTTAAGAGAGGGGCAGAAATGAAATACAATAAGAATCTGAACAACAAAATACATTATCTGTAAAGTGAAATTATGTGACAAAAAAGCTGCTTACAGTTATCTTGACAATCTTTTAGCTTAAAAACTTTGCTTGTCTAATTTAATACTAACATCAAGTTCATAGAACTGGTTTAATGTAAAACAATGCATTTATGTAAACAGAAACAAATAAATTACACTTGTTCAGAATGAGCATACACAGTTATAATAGCATTGGTGACATCAACATTATTGCAGAAATTTATGTTTATTCCCTTTCCAGAGCACTGATGATGTTGCTTGTTATGAAAGTATTTATCTGAACTAGTGGGCAGTTCCTCCACATCAGACTGACTGGGCCAGTTTGATATAAAACCTGAGTCAAATCTATTCTTAGTTGATGGCCCAAAATCAATTGCTTCTGTCCAATAATCTTGTGTATCTTCAGCAATAGTGTGAAAGTCATCTGAATCATCAGAAGCAGTAATTAGGCTTTTTGTTGACATATTGTGTCCAAAATTATATGACATGCTTGAATTGTCTGAGTCAGGTATAATGCCCATACTTGCAGTGCAAATGTCATTGAGAGAAGAACAACATCTTGATGCATGTAGTGAATTCCTAGCATCATCAGAAGTATTCTGGCTTTGGCCGATAAATTCCTGATGTTCGTTAAAATCAAGATTTGTTTGTCTGTTCCAACAAATAAATGGAATCAAATTAAAATCATTTCAGCACTAAACTAGAATAGAGGAAATTTTTTTGACAAGTTCTCATTATGAATAAATATAATAAATCATTTAAATAAAAATAAATAAATATTTGATAGAAACCTTTCAAATGTTTTTTGAATATCATATTCAAACTATAAAAACTGTCAAGACAGTGAATCTGAAGGTTACAAACAGTAGTTAAATGTACAATTAACTCTACATTATTGAAATATTTTTCATTAAATACATCATGACTAAACATGTTAAAATATTATGAACAAGCATTAATTTGTCTTTTACCATTTTCAGATTTATAACAATGCAGCCATATACAAAGAGTCAATGTTTGTACAGTTTGTGAGATTCTATATGGTGGGGGAAGGGAAGGAGAAGGGTAGTATTGTCATTTGAGGAGGTACAACCGTCCAAGTGATCTGGCAAAACGCTACTATCATTGTTAAGAATATTAATTGTTGTCAAACGAACAGGATATGGAGATTGTGAGGACATATTTTTAACACACGCTATACTTATTATCTATTATATTTTAAGGATGTGTTTCTTGATGTACAACATATTCTGAACTGACAACAGTATATTTCCTAATGCCACTATTTTCATAATTGCTTTTACACTACCAACTTATTTCAACAAAACCAGAGTAAAAGTGAGCTGATGTCTACTCCCACTACAATAAGGGTGGAGTTGTCCACTGCACATTGTCTTGACACTCGACTAACTAATTCTCCTGAACTTAACATTTGATAAGTTTTGTACCTGTTCTTTATGCATTCTACATTTTTCTTATAAGCCTTTTTGTTAATATATCTAAATGGCAAATAATTTTTGCTTATTAGGCCATTATATATTATCATATTACTATGTTCAGCTGCATTTCTATAGAGCAGTTATATCAGGATTTGCAACATTTACCATTTAGGCTCAATATGATATGTGACTGCTTTATGTTGTTTATCAACCTTTTTACACCTCTGTGTGTGACCAATATAAAGATTGATTGAAATTGGTTTGATTCTTTTCCTGTTAAAAGGGACAGATTACACTAGACAGACATGACATATG
This sequence comes from Eucriotettix oculatus, assembly GCA_034510155.1. Taxonomy (NCBI): domain Eukaryota; kingdom Metazoa; phylum Arthropoda; class Insecta; order Orthoptera; family Tetrigidae; genus Eucriotettix; species Eucriotettix oculatus. Next base: position 91,870,705 of record CM067376.1, read on the forward strand.
TTTGCTCATCTGTCATTTCTGCCTAATTTAGGATAATTTCAAGCATGTGACTCTAGTTTAATGAGTGCAAGTAATATTTATAAGGAATAGTTATAGATTTTAGATTTCACTACTTTTAATTTAGAAATCATTTGAATATGTGTATATCAATTTTTAGTGATGAATTGTAAATTATTTTCATGTCAAGTAGAATGTATTACACCAATAAATGAATATTATTAGCATAAGACAATAATTATAGTTTGCAACACTCAAAATGAAATATTTAAACAAACAATTTACTATTCTGCTTACTTGAACATGATATTAGTATAATTAATAAGAACTGACTAGTGTTAATTGATGTTAATTAACTATTGTTAATTGATGTTATGCATGTTACCTTAATGAGATTCTTTCTACTTCAGAATGTGAGTCTTCTGGATTGATATTGTCTGTAGTTAATTCTGTTGATAAAACAAATAGTTCATTAAACTATGTAATATACAAAATCTGAGTAAAAGTTTAAATTACTAATAATGTGACACATTCCTTATATTTATGAATACTGATCCATGAGTAATTGAATATTATGCTGATGCCCATTTATAATTTGGACATGTTAACCTAGTATGGCAACATCCTTAGTATTCATACCCAATGAAAAGCATGGTTAATACTGAATAGAATTAGCACACTGATCATATGTCATTCAAAACTCAAAATGTGTCACAATAAGATGACATTCTGACAGATGTTTCAGAGAATATTTTATGTGTAGTAATACTGAATATGCACCGGAGAAAGAAACTGCAAGACCTTTAAATAATTACAACACAAACCACTACATTTCTATAAAATAAATTAAATACCTATTAAATATTGAAGCCTCAGTTTCAATCAAATAATTTTCGACAAGGCATCTCACATTAGTGTATTTTAGTTACATATTAATTTGAAATAGAATATTAATTCCAATAATAACTGAGCATACTTCCAGTTATTTATAACTTGGTAAGAGCATCATTTTTTTTATTTAATTACATAAAGTTTCACTAACCTTGATTAGCACGGTTTAATTGTTGATCAATCCTGAAAAATAACACAAACATAATAAATACTTTTTTATTTATAAATAAATATTTATGAAAATTATTAGTTCAGCACAAGGTTGTTTCATGTGTTTGTTTTTCCTCAACCAAATAAACAATGTAAAACTTAAGTAGCCCTAAATTAAGGTAAAAATAACTTTTGTAATTATTGCACCAAAATAATTGTGCTGAAAAACTTTGTGTTTGAAACATTAACATGGTCTTAGGAGAATATCAGAAAAACACAAAGAGAACAAGCAAGAGTTCATGGTGCACATGATGACGAATACCTTCAATATAAATCTGTTAGATATATTTGGGTTACCTGAAATTGAGGACTTGTATTGCTTAGTTGGCAACAATCCAAATTTTGGGAGATGTTAACCACATTCTTTAACAGATAGCCGTGCACCTAATATCACTCAACAACACAGTGCCAGCAGAATTTGAGCAGTTTTCAGTCCAAAATATCAACAGCAATCCTCAGTTTCATGTAAGCCATTGACCCTACCACTCCATATTCGTATAAATTATGGGTTGTACCATTTAATTCCAGAAGAAGGAGGGTTTCTGTCCTGAATGGTGATGCCAAAGTTCAATTGGGTTTGAATCTTGGCATGGGCTTGTATGTTTGTGCCATCCTGGTCATGAAAACTGGAGAATCAACATGCTAACTAACATTTCACTCCAAATTTGGAATGTGTAATGTAAGATGAGAGTTAATCATAGATGTGGTAGACCAAGGCCCTGAATGAGCTGCACAGCCAAGGAAGAAGAGGAATGTACTTAAAGAAAGCAAATGCTCTAGCATAACCATAAACTCAAAGAAAAGCAAATGAACCTTGTTTGATTCCTAACTATGCTGAATATTTGGTTCTGGCATAGTTTAGATGGTAAAAAATGTAGCCAAATTTTCAATTATTTGACTAGTGGTGAAATATTATGGCTTATGTAATTGATTTTGTAAAGACAATTATTGTTTTGAATATTCCATTATTCTAAATAAAATAATATAAGTCTCAGTTAAACAAAATTCTACAAAAACAAACAAGATATTATTAAAATAATCTAAAATAGTACAGCTGGCTACTATGAAACCTGAATAGTGCATTCAAATAATAGATAATAATTATACAATAACATGTAAATAGAACAAATTTGATTAAAATAAGTCCATTAATTATTCACACACAAATTTATGCTTTCAATAATTTTTATAATATTGTAATTCAATTTAATAGTAAAATACCTGTAATATGCTCCATAATCAATTGGAACTGCTTTTTGGAAGGAATTATCAGCCATGTCTCTGATCTGGAGCCTATAATCTGATTCATTATTTACTGTAACCAAACACAAATTTATTATTGGCTTATAACTCATGTAATAAAAGAATAATTACAATATTTCCAATTTTACATATTAGGCTGTCAGATAAACATCACTGGTTGCATATTGCTATATATATAATAGTCAGCTAGCCGATCACTGGAAATGTCTGCCTAACTTTCTGATGAATGCCTCTGAAAATTTAAAGAACTCCAAACCTTACAAGTTGCATATTATCTGTGAACCTCAGGTAAGTCACCTACTTTCTATCTCTCTTTCCTTTCCTTATTAATTGTTTTAATTAACATGACATTGAGTCAGCTATCCGCTATTCATTGTGTATAAATTTCTACTCAGTTTGGTTGACATGGCCTTTCTCAGCATAGCTGCAACTTCGCATGGTGGCATGAATAATATGTTTTTATTTGTTCTGTCACCACTCATAGCTGACACATGACAATAATTTACCAAACTGTTTTATCAAAACACATAAAACAATTCTATTAGCTCTATTCTAAGAAATAAAATAAAAACCCACAAAAACTATTTTTTAATATGTTCCAAAAATTCTATTGGTATTCAAAGTGTTAATTTAGTTTCCTTGCTTCATATACATAAACTATATCTTATAAATAAAATTACATTATGTATTCTATCATAATATGGCATACAGAAATTATCATTTAAGTGAAGATTGACACATTTAAACATTTGGCAACAGATTTGTTAATTAAATCTGATATGTAAAATTATTGGTGGTTGCCTTACATGTAGGAACCCACTGAGTACACACACTTCAACATACTTTGCTCCCACTGCTCAAAACATTCTGTGTATTAAAGACCATCAGATTGAGCAGGATTCCTTTCAATTTTGCTTGCACCTGTTATAATGTTTCACCTTTAGCAACCTCGATTTATGAAATTGGAAAAAATTAAACAGTGCTAAATTAGGGATATAACGAAGATGTTTGAGAACTGGAAAAATAACTTTACTGATAATTCTGTATTGAATAAAATGACAAGCAATGCCTTGAACTGTGAATATATTTTACAATCCGTCTTTCTTCTTGTGGATAGAATTAATCAATCATATTATGGTTAACATTGTGCAAACAATTTTTGTTTAGTTTCATATTCTTTATGTATGTTTCCAAAAAAAATTCATGTTTACTGAATATGTCTAATATTTTGTGGAGTTTCTTAGAGGAACATACCCCTAGAACTTGTCAGCAATGGAGATGATCCTCTAGGTGTATATGTTGGAGGTTTGTCTTCCTCCATATCTTTTTGTTGTTGCTCAGTTTCACAAAGTTTCCCTAAAAATAAAATAAGCATAATACCACTAATGAAATTAAAATAATTACTAATGTAATGTATTATAAAACTGTATGATATATTACACTGAAGGATTATTTTATTTTATTTCCGTATTTTAATTAATATAAATGGCAATTACATCTTTATTAAGTATTCATTTCAACTATTATAAGTTTACCAAAAGTTGTAATTTAATAAAAAATACCTGTATTATCAAATAAAATTATTCATAAATCAAAACCAAATCATTCCTGCAACTGAATTTCAGGTTGAATAAAAATATGGAATTCCATTATAGAGACTGCAGCAAAACAGAATAAACTGTACATAGCATTTAAAGTAATATCTTAAGGATGTCAGCCATTAACAGGAACATAATGTTACTTTATACGCTGTTACACATTATTATGTAGAAAGTAGAACATTCACTGAAAATGGTTCTGTATCACAACCACAGATTAGATGTTTTCCAAATTCCTCACACAGTAAAGGCATGACGTGCTCTAGCCAAAATCATGTTGGCTACTGTAATGGGGTCCTTGATAAAACAGAGCAAGTCTACATGCAACCTCTGTCATTGTACAGTTTGGTTGACAACTACTCTTTTCTGTCACACCCTGTTTATAATGTAGATGGAAACATAGAAAGACAGTTTACATCCGATAAATGGTAATTAGATTTGAAATCCCCAAAATTCTAAGTTAAGTTAAGTTAAATTCTAAGTTAAGGTTTAGTTTCAAATGTAATGCTTTAATAAAAATTGACTTCTGTACCCAAAATCTTACTTTTATAAACAAAAGTTTAAGAAAAAAAATCCATTCTTCCTCATCCTCTAGTTTTCTCAATTCAAATGACCTGTATTTTGTATCAAACACAAAGAGGAAACAAATATAACATATTAGAGAATGTAGGTTTTCCCGAAACGTCGTATCCAATGATTGACATAACCCGGGTGAAATCCCGAGAACTTCTTGTTCAAATATAACATATGATTACAAGATGTCTGTATTTGGAAATTATTCAAAACTGATGTGTCACTCCACTTTAAAAATGTACATATGTTAAAAGAGCATAATTAAATAATACTCAGTACTATTAAATTTAAAAACAATATGCTTCGTACTACACTAAACTTCAGAAAGTTTGCGCCCTATTATTGAGTCGTTCTTTTATTTTTCATAACAATTTTATGATTTTATCCCCGTTCATAAAGATGAATGAAAATGTTACTGAAATAGTTATACCAGAATGATAGCTCTTTAAAAACATGTTTCATAAAAATGAAAAAATTATTATAAACACAGACTTAAAAATTTATATTCTTCAACAAACCTTCGCATGTTGCAGGTGGTTTTATATAAATGTAGAAAATAACAATTATTAGTGCCAGAAGCAATAATGTAAGTATTGTTCCACCTATCCACAATATTTGATTCATTGATATTCCTGTAAACAGTAAACACATAATTAGCAATATAAATAAGTACAAGGGCAATAATATAATATGCTTAAATTATTTTCAGATAATTTATTATAAGCAAAAGGAAACATTAATTATTGGTAGTGTAATCAAGATTTAAATTATTTTAATACCATGTTTTTTTGAACTGCATACTTACATAATGACATTCAAAACTTAAATTTTGTAAATATAGAGTACAAATTAAATAGTTTCAAAAAAACAGATTAGTTTTGTATTTATTTTATAGAGGAAATGTGTAATTTACAAATTATAAAATACATGTATTTTAATTAATAACAAATTATTATTTACAACATTGTAAGATTCTACTCATATAAAACATTCACTTTAACTTTAAAGGCAGAGAATTCCTTAATTTTCCTTTACTTCTCCAGCTAGGTATATGAGATTTATTTCCAAATAATGAGTTGTAAATGTTTACAATAAACCTTTAAGATAAAATAATATACAGCAAAGCTTAATTACATATGGCTGAGTTAGAAACATGTTGATCAGTTCAGACTAACTTGTGGTGAGGTATAAAATAAATATTGAATATTCCTATGTCTAGGAAAAATGCTTACTACACTTTCAATAACTCTCTTTACATACTCAAATAACAAGTTTCAATGAGAAAATTCTTTTCGTTCCTGGAATACATGCATAAGTGACAATTTATACTTTCTTGATTAGAGCTTAAAAGGCTCCTAGTTTGGCAATGTCCCTCATTTCAAAAATAAAATTAACATGTTGACACTTTATATTCAATGGTAAATTTTAATATTTGTCACAAACATACTACAAAATAGTATTACCTGCTATTTTGACAACAGGTAGACCTTTGCGTAAAGTGCAGTACTCTCGGACTTTACCATTGGTTAGTGCTTCAGCTTCATACCTACAAAAATATTTCAGGGCAACTCATCAAATATCAAAAATTTTACAGTCAAATAATTTTCTTTGTAATATATATATATATATTCTGCTACCATGTCCATTGAAAATTCAAAGATATTTTTATTATTGCTATCATAAAATGATAAATAGTTTTGCATGCATGATTTTTATTTTACAGCACAAGTTAAAGGAAATTTGAACTTAACATACCCATCAAAGCATTCCCCACACTCTAATGGTAATTTTGAACAAGACTTCCATTTATGAATCTTCCTGAAATAAGCACTACAATTCATGCAAGTGGCACACATGCCTGTTTCCATGTAGCAGAACTGATTTTCTCTACATTCATGATCTTCCTCACACTGCAATAAAAAGTTAAGTTATTTATAACACAGAAAATGTATTAAGTTTAAATTATTCACACTGTAATATATATCATCACAATTTAATAATGTATAATGATATGTTAAACAAATATTTTATCATTAGCAGTCATATGATGTTAGCATAGTGTGTAACAGCAAATACATTTATTAGTTAAAATTATTATTGCATTCATAATCAAGCGATCCTTTTCTTTAGACAGTTTATAAAAGTTATTGGCACTTATATTACTCTACAGTTTTATACTTCTAACAAAAATATATAAATGCAGTATTAATAGATATACATTAATTATCTGCCTTAATGGAAATAAATTAATACAAATGCTGAATTAGTCAGAAATAAATTTTAATACAATAAAAATTATAATGTAATAACAAAATAGAACTATTTTTGTTTATTAATATATTCTGGAAAAATTATTTTATAAATTTATTTCTGACTAATTGGCTGTTGTGTTGATATACAAATGCAGTTTGTGATTACAATTATAATTACCTATGCTTCATTTTCACTTTAATTATATATTCTATGTATTTAATATGTTTTATAAAGCTTGTGTATGGAATTTAATTGTGTAATTAAATTTTTCATTTGCAATAAGATTTATTTTAAAAAATTGCATTTTGGTTGTTAATAGCTTATATACTTTATTTTTATTAAATATTTCATTATTTATTATAAATGAAATTAATGCAAATACATAGTGTTTCAGAAACTCTTTAATATCTTGAATTAATCTTACATATTTTTATTGTAACTCAGATTTAAAAAGCAATAGAATTCATTGTACCTAAGGTGGTGGTGGTGGTGGGGGCAATTAAAATAATGCAAAACAACCAACTTTAGCATCAACTGCTTAATTATTAATAGCATCTCTATTGATGAAATTGAGACATAATATCAACACTTAAAGATCCCTTGAGGGTGGTGTCAAAGGAAGTGAAATAAAAGGAATGTACAAACAACCAATACAGATGTCAAATCCAGGTTGTAGGAATAGCTAAATTCTGACACTGATCATTCTGGTTAAGTTGAAGATCACCCCTAGCAAAAATAAATTCAAAGTTACCTATATTAGTGTTGATTCAATGGTAAGGGAGATGGTTGTTTAGAATAATTATATTCATTATGAAGGTTATATTAGAGTGCACCACATTCAACATAGTGTGGATGTGGATACTGGAAAGGGTTTATTATTTAACTATTCAAGTTGTCTGAGATTACTGTACAATAATGTTTTAAGAATTTTCTGAGTTGGATAGTGACGTTTATCATGCTGTTTAAGTTTAAATTAAGTCCTATCATCATAGGTGGAGGGACAAGAGAAAGAGTAAATAGTCCAATTTGGCCCATATTAATGTCAACACTTCTAATGCTTGTTAAGTCTTATGAAATTAATTTCTTTAAAGATTTCATATAGATAAAATTACAAAAATGCCAGGCATTCAACTATCTTTAATAGGAAGAAAACAATGAAATGAAAAAGGAATTAATTAACACTTTTAACGGATAATACCTCTATTCATTTTCATGGAATATGCATCAGTTTAGAACATACACATGTCAACAACCTTCTCAGATGTGGTGTATTTTGATCATTCCTGAATAAGGTGGCAGCTGTAAACAACTTTTCGAATTTGAGTGAAAACATGATTTATGTCTGAAAACAAGTGAGTGTCATGTGTCATGAAATATTGCTGTGATATTGTTTTGTTCAATTTAATATCGACTACTTGTTTAAATTTACAATTCATAGAGTTGATTTGGGAACATCAAAATGTGCAATGGTGTCTAAAAATATTACTAGCCTTTTAATAATGAAACTTATGAAAAAAATATGTTACACAGAGAAGCCTTCACAACTTTTCAAAAGTTAAACTTAAAAATATCAAATATTTCAGCAAGTTGTACTTACCATAATTACTGCATTTTTGGTCTCAACCATCTAGAGGAAAAAAAATACTATCAATAAGAGAATATAAAGAGCACTTTTAAATTGGAGGTTTGTACATACAGTTGAAATAAAGCAAAAGAATTTATTACTGATAAAACATTGAAAGTTATCATACTATTAGATTTGAATGTAGATATCTAAAAATGTATAGTAATGTCATGTTATAAATTTTTGAACGAAAAACAACAACATGAAATTATATTAACATATCACAACAATTATCAACCAGAGAATTAGATCAAGTAAACAAAACCAGCATGTATGAATATTTGTTAGTTTTGTAGCTCATGCAAATAAGTATGACACATCAAAATGAAACTTAATTTTATGGACAATTTTCTACATTAACCCAATTACACTGTTTACAATACACATGGTGATTAGGCTTATATCACATGTTTTATCAATTAAATTACCATTAAGACACAGTCTCTTATAAATTATTAATTTAAAATAAAAAAGATTTATATATACATAGAGATAAATAGAAAAATAAAAAATGATTACCAGGAGGACACTCATGAAAACAAAAATCTTCAACCTTGTAGCTCTCATTCTCAAACCAATAGCTGAAATGAACAAGGGTAATTGATAAGTGTCACACAACTAGATATGATATAAAATGAAATTATTATACACAAAATAGTAGAATTAGTAAAAATCTACATAATTTTAAATAGATTATTACAAATGTTTTTAAAAATCACCAAACAAGTTGTATACAATAAAGTTAAACATATCAATAAAAATAATTTACTATCTGAATCTTAGTTTCATTCTACTAGAATCAGGCTAATTGGTGAGTAATTTTTTATGCCATATTTCTTTTTTAATCATAATGTAAAATGTTGAGGTGGTTTAGTTTAAAAAATTGCATAATTTAAATTAAAACAGATCCCTATTTGTACCTAATTGTTTAATTGCCTATCAATTTTAAGTTACCAGTAGATATCATATTGATTTCTTTCTCCACAAATATACAACTAGCATGAACAAACAAACCCTCCTCACACAGTAACACAAGGATTGGACAATTGCACATCAATATGCGGACTAATGAATTATTGCTTTTCAAATTGTATCATGATAGCCAAGTAAGAAATTGGCACAATCAGCACAAAATCATCGGCTTGAAATGCACAAATCCAACCCTTCAAGTTGGTGGGGGTAAAGTTATTGTTTGGACATATTTTCCTAAAATTCATGCCAAACAATGGCGGATATACTTAAACTTCATAACTCAATACCTGTTGTCAATCGTTGTCAATCCTATGAGCATTTGAGGGGTGAAGTTGAAAGATCCATAAGTCAGCTTGCTCAACAACCATAAAATCTCAGAGAGAGGATAGTGCTATATGTCAAGTGACAGGTTACTCGATTTCAATATCTCATGGAGTTGACACCCCCAAGAATCAGTACAGTATTGAAGTAATACTGATCCAAATAAGTGCTGATCATAATGTTGGTCATAATAATCTGATGATTCTATATGAATTTAACTTCAATATGGTTGAGGTGCAGTCCTATCTCAACTCTAAATTCACAGTAAGTCAGGTTTCTATATCTCATTTTCGTGGAGTCTGTCTGCTAAACCAGCTGTGTCTCCCCTGAGAAATTAAGCTAATATTATATATATATAATTAATGTTGAAACATGATGTAGTCACACACATTGGCTAATAAGTAAGGATAGAAATGAAAGAGAAAGGTAGGAAATTAGCTTTAAGTCATATATATTGGATTCTCAGTACAAATTTATAAATATTTTATAATAAATTATTCAAACTCTTACGTTCTTAATATGACATGTAAATAATTATTAATGAGTTCAATATGGTTTAACATTTTAGAGTCAGGCAATGTTAAACTAATTACTGATGTTCTGACTGGGTTCTACGGACAATGCACAAACGTCCCAATTTTTCGTAGTTGTAATTCTAAATTATATTTGCTTTGAACCAGAAGAATATCACTTGTTTCGATATTTGGTTTGTTGTATTTTTTAATAGCAGGCAAATAAAAACAGGTCATGGTCATGGTGTTGGGCTTAGGAGTTGAAAACGGATACGATGACTCAGTGTAGTCGCGCGATCAGGTTTTTCCTACCAATGAGAAAAGAAACAAGCCATTTATAAGCGGAACAAGCTCACACAAATTCAGCGCAAAAGAAAGATCTATTTGAAAGACAACGAATTAAAATATTGTATGTCAATTAAGATTTCGTAAAAAACGGAAAAACCACTAGTAAATGTATCATAATTGAAGCGCGATAATTGTGTTGTCCAAAGATCAACAATGACTTCAACACCGAATGATAGTTGTTGGCAAAAAAAACTTCTTTTTTGTATGGTCTGACTGGTGGCTGTTTTTATTCGGCTACTCTACTTGGTCTGCCCTGGACCAGTTTCTTAATATCGTAATAAATGCTTTTTTTTTGTTTTCGGAGTTCGAAACTCTTCGACGGAACTTTCTTTTTCCTTGTTTAGTCTACGAATGCTTCTATATTGCTCACGTTTCACATAAATTTAATCGTAATAGGCTATTTCATACATATTTTTTCAGAAACATTTTTCGCCCCGGCCACTTTTACAGCTCTAGAACCAAATGCTATGTTTGATTGCACATTTGGTTTTTAATTGTGGCCTGTGGTGAATGAGTAATAGAATAACACTTACCACACCGTCCGTACTTTGACCGACACACCGCAGAAATACGCTGTGTCCAAAGCGTTTCAAGATTGGATTATTAAATAGAAAAAACTTAAAGATGAAGGGTTTAATGGTTCAGGTGTTCTGTAGTCCCCTACCACTTGGGTACAACGCATAGAACGCTCATAAAATCGAATGAAACTGTCAATGTTTTGGATGTTTTTCAACTGTGTCACAGTGTCTTTTATGACGTTTACGTCATCAAAGCGATGCCCCTTCATTTGTATTTTTATTTTGGTTCTACATCAGGTGAATACGGAGGAAATAACAGAAGTAGCAGTGTGAATTAATTCTCCTGTGGATAACGTGCCATGAATGTAAAAAATGCAATGAGCATTGTCTTCACTTTTTATTTTTTGTCATTCACAGTTTCTTTGGACTTGGTGAACCATTCTGCTCTTTCTCATTTAGTATTAGGTTCGTATTGATAACACCAAGTCTCGTGATGATTTTTCCAGAACAGAATTGTCTGCATTTTTTATCTCAATCAAGTTGCGGCTGGCGTCCGAGCGTTGTTGCTTGGGACCAACTTTGCTCATACTTTTTTTCTCTTCATCGAAACATACTGGCGAATGTCTTGGGCATATGTTTCAGCTCTTCAGCGATAGATGATGATGATCGGTTTGCAAAAGAACACGAATTTTCTCAATGTTTTCATGAGAGGCGACGCCCTTACCTCTCATTGTAATCGAACGACACTTCTTCTTTAAAACGTTTAAATCCTTAAATCACTGGTTCGTGATTCCATTGCGATTTCGTAACACAGCAAAGTAGACAAGCTACGGTCGCATATTCACTATTTGACACTGCGTCTCAAAACTGACTGTCGATGTCGCTTATACGTCAAGAAAAAATTCGGTCTCTAAACTTTTCGGACCCATGGTGTGTATTGAGTTTTTAATACCGATACTTACGTGTTTTTTTTACTGAAAGGAAACCTGCGCCTGGACCTTTCATTATTTTTTCTTTACGTTTTAGCAGAATTCGCAAATACTGGATTTCAAAGCACAAACTACAGGGTATATCTTAGAATGTATGCACTTAAAGATTTGTAGCTTTAACAAAAATGCGACTCTGTGTTCTAGTGGCTAGAGTCACGGACTCACATTACAGAGGTCCTGGGTTCGATTCCTGGCAAGGGTCTGGGTGTATGTGAATGTTTTCATGTACCTTGACTGAATATACCCGAAAGAGAAAAGAAAAATTAGGTATCTAAAGAGCAAGTCGCTAATGATCTCGTTGTTGGTGCTACTATAAACAGAAAAAAAAATAGGACGATGACCGAGAATAATTTCTTTAGACTGGTCTGCTGCAACTCTAACCTTTTCTGTGCAAGTCGTTTCATTTCCACATAACTACCACAACCTTCCTAATCTAATCAGCGTATTCCATCCTTGGCGTTCCTCATCTGTTCTTACCTCACACACTTCCCTCTAGTGCTAATTTTCCAAAACCCTCATCATGTCTTTAAACATCTCTTCTCTTGGGCAACGTCCTCCATATTGTTCACTCTTATCCTTATGTTAAGAACCTTGTTAGTGATTCTATCCACCCATCTGATTTTCAGCATTCTCCTATAGCACTACATTTCAAAAGCTTCTATTCTCTTTCTTACTGAAAATCCTACCATCCACGTTTCGCCCTCATATAACGCCACACTCCATACTAACATGTATAGTAATGTTTCTTCATAGTCATATTTACATTAGTCGTAAATAAATTCCTCTTTTTTTCGAAAGAATTTTTTGCCTGTGTTATCCTATTCAATGCCTACTATACCTCTACCATCCCTAGTTATTATTGTGCCCAAGTAGCAAAATTCCTTAACTTCCTTCAAAATATCTCTTTCCAATCTAACACCCTTTGTTATTCCACTATTTCCCATTGCTATACTCCTTGGTTTTCCCTCAGTTAATCCTCACAATGTACTCTTTCTCCAGGACCATGTTCATGCCATTTATTATTGCTTCCAAATCTCCATGTGACTCTCCTAATACCACAATATCACCAGCAAACCTTAGAATAATAAGAGACAAATATTTAAGAAATTGGAAATATATTAAATGTATACTGGCGTATGATAAACCCGTAGTACTGAAAATTCCATATGTGCCAGACAGACAAAACATTCTATCCAACTAAATCGTCAACGGATTAGAAGTCCACACGGTAAGTTAGGACTAAACTGTCATTCCAACATTCGTGTAACACCGGTAAAATTTGTGACTCCAAAATCCGCATTTGAAAAACATCCAAAATATTTATACAGTGCAATAATTAGATCACTAGAAACGTATGAATTATGATCCTCTGAGCGTCCTATGACGCTATATCTTATATTAGTGGGCTTCTTTCACTTAAAACTCATAAAGCAAAATAATTGCCATTAAATGTTTAAATGAAATCATAATTGTTTTCACCCAGTAAGAATTTTTTTTAAAAATATGCATCTTATTCTAAATATGCGAGACTCTCTGGACGAAGGTTCAGAGATAAAATAAACGAGTGGAATTACAGGGAAAGTTTAATACAACGATTGATGGCTTACTAATTACTTACGTTAAGCGCGAATTGGACAAAATGAATTTCCTTGTGCAGAAGTTATTTAAAGTTTTTTTTTGTATATTGTTAACCATGTATACCGACTGCTGCCATGGCTATGTCCACGTGTGGTGTTAATAAATTCATCAATCAATTGCTTTTGTTGGAAACCCGAGAACAATACGACATACCATTCACCCGGATAGACCTCGAACTTAATAAGGTATAAGTAAAAGGTGACCTACAATTAGCTCACCAAAATATTTGACTCATAATTACTTTAATTTTAAGAGCATTGAGTTTCTAATGCACCATTCTATACAAAAAAATTTCAATCCAATATACTAACTGTCGAAGTATATATATTCAGTAATTGCAAGGTTTCCTTAAATCCAGAATTATAACAGCTATGATGCTACTTGTTAGTGTACTGTTAAACCTTTGTCTTCAATAAGTCTACTGAACAAAATTCGGAAAAAAGTTTAAATCAGCGAGAACGTCACGAATTGAGGTACACCGTAAGTTATATTAAATCGTAAACTGTATTTCAAAGCATTTTTGTATTAAATTACCTTATTGATACGTTTAAATTTCATATATTCGGTTAACCAAACTATGGATGGTCACAATTAGCTCCGATGATTGACGTTCTGCTGTAATTATTTTAAGTCTGTAATCCACTTTTGGTTTTACTTATTAGAGTGGCGCAGTTCGGGTTTAACTTACAAACATCGTTTCTAAATTTATTACAGTGGTATAAATTTAACAAAAACTTTGTATGACTACTGAGATTAATTAGAGAGAAATATCACGCATTTTTCTTATATTCTTTATTCCGTCTAACTTTTCAGCTTTCTCTTAAAGGTGCAGGTGACGCACTATTCGGTTCTGCGAAAGATCACAGCTGCCTTTGTCCTCTTAGCCGCAGATAAGGCTCCAGTTGACGTGTCGCAACCTGTCGTGTCGCCACCATCCCTCCCTCTCCTCCACCCCTCCCTCTCCCCCTCCCTCGAAGTTATCAGGACTTCCGGTCTGCAATGCCAAATCCGCAGTTCTACCAGACAATTTCACTTTATTGCATCTGCGAGCTTAGCACTGGCCAAAAGTTGCCTCTAATCATTTTACTTCCCTTTTTATGAAATGAAATCGTAATACTCAAATTCACATTATTATGCGACTTTCACAAATGAAAACGAACCTTTCATTAACTATAGACACAAGGACTATTTGTGAATGGAACGTGCGATGGTACGAAATCTTACGAGTCATTAAAAGCACCACGATCTTAGCTGATTTTGTGATACTTATTTTTATTTTTTGGGTACGTTTAAGAAAATCTGCGACATTAGTCAATGAGGTTCAAATCATGTATACATTTTTACCCTTTTCGCCTCACTTTAGGTTAAGAAATTGTTAGTAGGTGAGAAAGTTTATAACTGGAAGAAAGACCTCTCGGGATGCCACACGGGTACTCTAGCGACAAAGTCGAAACGTTTGTTCTTCTTCCAGACCTTAATCGCTGAGATATCAGAGTGGAAACCAGAGAACCCTCTCCTCCGGGAAAAAGCTATCGATCTTTGAAGTTTATAATTTTCTACCCTGACATTGTTGAAGAAAATCAGGTTATCTCTGGCAGAGCTTGGGGAACATGTTTCACTTGGGCATGCACACTAATGATAAGTGTTTCAAGAAACAATAATCGGTCACACTTCCTCATACCATAATAATATTAATGTTATTATGCAATATTTCCCTGTATTTCCAATTTGATCCCTAGATTTCGCTGTGAATAGTTATTAGAAAAATAAATATCGATATTTTTACACTTTTATGAAAAAATTTAAGAAATGTAAATAATTGAAAGGTTATATTTTTACGTCTGTCTTTTTAAATAATAAGTAAAATTTCCGACCACTTTCAGCCTTTAATTTTATTTTTAATAATTTCCAAAGAGGAAAACAACAACGTTTAGGTATTTAGTTGTAACTTCTTCAAGGTTATTATAAATACATCAAGTGTCAATTTTAAATACACAATATTTATTAGCTCAACCACAAATTTTACAATATTTTGAAAACATCTCCCGGAGGCTACACGTAAAATGAGACCTTTTTCAATAACGTAGGTCATTCCAAATGGGCACAGTAGGGCTTGAAACTCTAGGCTCTACTATGTTTTTACGTCGACAGTAGTGTTAATTGTATATTTGAATGAATATTTGTATTTGAGTTATGAAACAATTTTTGAAATACATGTTTCTATGTGTGTATGTATCAGTGGCGGCTGGTGCATATGTGATCATGTGCTACAGCACATGATTTAATTTAGGAGGAATTATTTGTTTCGTAGTTTAAGAGTGTGAATTTCTGCTTCGATTTCGAAGACTTTAAACTGTTCTCATTCCAGCGCGCTCCCTCCCTACTTGGCTACATTCTTTATAGCACAAGAATCTTGCCTGTAATGAGAAATGTGCATGCCCAGTATTACCGTTCTCACCATGTTCGTCTAAGATCCAACAATAATATGAGCTACAAAAAGTACAGCACCGTCAGAGCGAGCGTGCTGACACAGATGTAGGCAGCATCATCAGGATACGCTTTTAAATGCTTTTAACGAATCAATAAAAATTTTACTAAATTGGATATTCAAAGGACTGTTCTGGTAATAAACTTTAATAAGCCAATAAGTGCAACATTACAGTTATCTGCAGTAGCTTTCGACTTTCGTCATCCTCATCTGCAACTAAACATTATCGTTTTATTTTAAAATTTGCCACACATCATTATAATAGAATTTCACAGAACAATTTTGTACTCATCGAGTACACGTCGCAAATTGAACATTCGTACCTAACTCCAGAGCCATGATTCCAAAAAAAGGATTTTGGAGTTAGGTACGAATGTTCAATTTGCGACGTTTACTCGATGAGTACAAAATTGTTCTGTGAAATTCTATTAAATTTTGTTACAAGACTGATTATCATAATAAAAAACGTTTAATAGGGGGCATTTCGAAGACAGTAATAGTTTTGAGAAAATTACCGTTCGATCCTCCATACAATATTCTCATAATATGCGACTTTTTCCTAAAATTAACTTTATTTATATAAAATATGTAATAAGTGAAAATACTGTCGTGTTGGGAATTCGCGCCAATATTGTTTTATAATTTTACAAATTTAATATATCGTTTCTATTACACGTTATAACGTGTAGACGAATTTAGAAATGTAGTATATTACCGGCCGTGGAGTATTAACAACATTGTAGATGTTGTAGTATTATTAATATCTTTATCTTCTTAAAATTTGTTCCTTGGGGTGATGTAGCACATAACTTGAAATACTCACGAGCCGCCACTGATATGTATGTATGCATTGGTGCATGCATCATCGAAATATGCAGTTACAAACGTGTAGATGCACCGTTTCAGCTACAATGTTACATATATTCCCACGCATCCTAGACGTCTCGTAACACGCATTCCTATCTACGGGCTCAGCTGGTCGTGACCTTGTGGAGTGAGTCAGAAAGCTGGAACTTACTTCATTGAGCATCCTGCTACGTGCGAGTGGAGATGGGAGAGAGTGTCAGCCGCCGGAACACACGTCTTTATTATCATTTATCACAAATACAACCATGTCATGTTAGAGGAGAGGATAGGACCATTTAATACGATGATAACATGTTCAATTGCAGACGATTTTGTTTGTTTTCGATTCCTGGACACTGAGAACTAATTTAAATAAGTGTTTTATTGAAGAGTTAAAATTGTTCCCGGGATGTAACTAATATTAGTGGAGAATCCGTCCTCAAATGAAAAGGAAACGGGGTATTTCTGGAACGTTACTAAACAGTTAGGTTATCTTCTTTTAAATTGTTATAATAATCATGCCAAAAGTGGACATTCATGGCGACTATAAAAATATTTGCAAAAAGAAACAATACATTCCTAGAAATTGCGAATACTACAATGCAAGGAGTGAGAAAAAAAGACAATTTTAGAACAGACAAAAAACGTGCTAAAACAAGAGAAAATTTGCTAAACTCTGGGACGAAGAATTTAGAAACGTGATAAAATACAAATAATTATTAATCGTAGTTGGGTGAAAATATTTGTCAATTGTATTAAGCAACTAAGGAATGACTCATACACGTGGAATGCAGTCAAGGAAAAAAGAATACAGTGACGGATTCAGGAGGGAAAAGAGAGAATGTCCCCTCCCCCCCTTTCCCCGCAAGGAATGCAATTAAAAAATTCGTGATGCATTTGTTTTTCTCATTGTTATTCATAACTGAAAATTAAGTTATTTCTGTATTTCAGTAATCGTTTTCAGTATCGTTTCTTCGTTGAAGATACAAAAATTGAGTAAAAATGTACTGAACCATACAATAATATTTCGTTCGTTGTTTTATTGGTTTCATTCCTATATTAAAGCTACATTGACAATCCTTTGGATCTTAACCGATTAAATTTACAAATCATACAGTTAATAAATATATCACTCAGCCAAAGTATTATCCATTAATGATCAATATATAATTGTAATTTGAATTATGTACACGATGTTCATTGTAATTACGTAATACTAATTATTGTTAAATAATTCATTATTCAAAAGCCGTTATGTATTGATATGTAATAAAAAAGTAACAGATTTAAAACAAAATCAACTGAAATGATGTAGTATTGGATTAATTAATTATTATGCTATAGTGCACCCTCATCCCCCACACTTCTCTAGATTCCGTACTGAAGTATAGCAATACTTAACGAAATAACCATTGCATTAAGGCAAGAACCGTTTATTAAAAATAAAACAAAATAAACTGTCTTTCATGTGGCAGTAATCTGATTTGAAAGTGTGATTACCACAATGAAGTAAATTGTTGATAATCTCTGACCATGAACCTTCAGAAACTGACACTGACACCTGTATTGCAAATGAACACAATAACTGTTATTACGAAACAGATAATGATACGATTCATATGGCTAAGTGGAAAAAGTTCTGGGTCAGTTCCCTCTCAGCACAAAAGAAGACTCGCAGAATTTCGTCATTTGCAACTAGAATTGAAAAGAAATAGGGGAAAAATAGAGTTTAACTTATGGGAAAAACTTGTATGATATTTCAGTATGAATTAATATGCTTAAACATTTAATAAAAAAAGTATTTATGTAGGTGTAACTGATATTAGTTTTGTTTGGAATAACGTAATAATACGAGATTCCGAAACCAAATATTATGAGAGATTAATGCCTGGAATATTACTCAGTAAATCTAATTGTTTATCACTTAATGTTAAAACCGACACAAATAATCTGAGAAACATTGTATTCTCAATAAATCTCTTTGTTCTTATTTATATCGATGTTTTACTTTATTTGTAGCGCACAGCTGATGAGGCCCACGGATGAGTAAACGTACCGTATTAAAAGTGTTTGTCAATATAATAATGCGCAAATAAATTTTATTTGTAATTAATTTATTATTAACTGTCTTCTTTGCCATAATATATTCTGTATCTATATAAATAAAAGACAATGAATGTTTTTTTGGGGATACATGAGGGAGATCCTGAAACAGAAAACTCTCCTTTAAAATGGGGGATGTGGGAGGAAGAGCAAGGCAGCCAAGGGTTGATTAGGGCCCCCGGACTATAGTCTAATGATCCTACACGGTGTTTTACCGAAAACAGATACAGGGAAACCATAGAAAACAAGCATCGGGTACTACTCTCACGTCCTTCCGAAGGACGAGAGAGGAGTTTGCTGTGTGGTCGCAGCATTCCCTTCGCCATGCCTCCACCATTTTTAGGAGGCAGTTGGCCAACTGATCCAATGGGATGAGAGAACAACTCTTACCGTACGCCAAAGGTCTGCAACCCCAAGAACTCAAAAAGGCGATCAAGGTGCCTCGGCATGTGAGAACCTTAAACGATAAGAGAGAACGAGGCATCCCCGAATGTAAGCCCCAACATGACCCTGGGGTGAAATACCTGCGAGAGAAAGCTTCCACATTTTGACAAGGTATGGCTCTTGGGTAACAGGCTACACGAGGGTGATCCTGAAACAGGCAGCTCCCGTTTAATAGAATAGGATATTAATTGAAAATGGGGGATGTGAAAGGTAGAGTAAGATATGTGTGATACCTACTGTACGTCGATCGACGGCACTGCGACTTTTAATGTTTACGCTCCTATACCATTTATTCGATTTCCGCGAAATTTTCGTGTATTCTGGTGTTTACCCCAGAGAATTTCTGTCGATCCTTAGGAGAATTAGGACCCTTCCTTTTCCCCCATCCCCTTCCCTCCCTAAAGATATACAGAACTTGAAAAAGGAACTATGTGATTACATACCTTAAATATAACGCTTAATTTAAGTATTGATACTTTTTAATTGTTCTTCGTGAACGTCGTCGTCGCCGCCGCACGCACCAGATAATCGACTTTTAATATCTTTTAACAGTGGTTCGAGATTAATGAAATCACGCGTAAGCGAAGAGATTATTGTCGATACCAGTATAACGACATGTTGACCAAGATATTATAATCGATTTAAATATTATGTAGTGCTAATATAAATAAATAGCCTATCAAAGTCGGGCACCCAACTAGTTGTTAATAAAAAGTAAGTCGTAATAAATATCTGTACAGTTAACAGTAATTAGAATTGAAGGGCAAGAAAAGAAAAAGCAGAAATCAAGAAAGGAGTAAGACAAGGATGCAGTCAGACGTCCATGCTAGACCGGGCGATGAAGAAAATTAAAAATCAAAATGCAAGGAAAAGAAATAGAAAACTTTATGGTTATCTGATGATATTGCGGTATTAGGGAAGTCAGAAGAAGACTTGGAAACGATAATGAAGGGCATGAACGTGATCCTGGAGAAATATTACATCATAAGGATTAATAGAAGAAAAACCGAGGTGATGGAGTGTAGTATGGGAAACAGTGGAATAACAAAGGATGTTAGATTGGGAAGGGACATTTTGAAGGAAGTTAACGAATTCTGCTACTTGGCCAACAATAATTAGGGATGGTAGAATAATACAGGCAAGGAAGGCTTTCGCAAAAAAAGAGGGATTTACTAAAGGTCAGTATTAGTATGAATATTAGGAAATGTTGGTATGGAGTGTGGGGTTATATGGGTGCGAAACATGGACGATAAGAGTTGCAGAAAGGAAAAGAATAGAGACTTTCGAAATGTATAGGCGAATGCTGAAAATCAGATTGGTGGATAGAGTAAGTTATCAGGAAGTTCTAGGCAGAATAGGGTAAGTGAGAACAATTTGGAGGATTTTGACCAAGAGAAGGGATAGATTAATAGGCCACGTTTTGAGACATGCCGGTCTCGTAAAATTAGGATTAGAGAGAAGTGTGTGGGGTAAAAACAGAAGAAGGAGGTGAAGGATGGAATACACTAAATAGGTTAGGGAGTATGAGGTGGTCATGTAGAAATGGAAAGGCTTGCACAGAATAGGGTTAGCATGGACTGATTAATACAACAATAATATTTACTTACAAAAATTTGTATTGTACAAAAAATTTATCGGATTTATATACGGTATATACTATAGAAATACAATTGTATGGTATAAGTCTATTGTTTGTCATGGTCCATTTGGGTCATAAAAAGTTATAACTTCTCGACCATTTTACATATTTTCCCATAATTATATTCTCAGCAGCAACAACGTTTAATATCATGGTTATAAAACGTAAGAAAAAATTAATAATTTTATAGGTATGTGATCCACTCTTACTCCTTCAGAGTAATAGATTTTCATTTGCAGGTCCTATGATCGATCAACTTTATTGGACAGTTGCAAACGATTAGTTACACGCATTTATCAGCTCCGATTGCATATCAATTTGCTTTTATGAATTGACATTAATATTGAATTATTCTATCATTTCCCTCACATTTAGATTTCCGATAAGCATTTAATGATTGCAGGTTATTGGAAGACGACAGTGATAGCAATTCTTTCCTTAAATTGGCGTAAATTTTGTCCGATGGACTGAACGTGACAGCTTGTTAACGGTTACTTATCATCTTGTACTGACACGCGAAAAAAATAAAAGCTTTGTATTATAGGATATAAAAATGTTGCGTAGAGCGTTCGATGCATGCTAAACTAGGATAGATAAGCGCTATCAGATGGTGCTCATGGGGCCCCTGGGGTAAAACGGGAATCATTTCATTCTATAGTTTTTATGATTTGTCATTATGAACATTTTCACGCAGCGTCGACGAATCTTAATAACCCTGCCACAGATCTTACGCCGCCTTAGACTAAAGGTTTGCAGCAATCAGACAGTTACAAACCAACTAACAAAATCTTAATTACTCAATTGTGCTCTACAATCTCTATTCAGCGCCAATTTATATATTTTTCCTCCTCTATAAAAAATACTTTGGGTTCACTTTTAACGATTCGCGACGTAATATGCTCATGCAGCAATCTTTATAAAATTTTAATATTTCATTGAAAAGGATATTTAATCTGAAGCTTTCATCTAGACGTCACTTCTGTTACGTCATAGCTTACATAAAATAGGATTGTAAAATATAGCTTCACATTTCATTTACCCAGAATGATTATATGAACAATAACGACTGTAGATGGTCGAAACGTTTATTTTAAGTTCAATTTTTTTTTCAAAATTTTATCGTATAAGTCCGTCACACGGGTAGTTAATTCTTCGTATGTACTCAAAATGATACTTTTTGGGGCGCTCATTATAAGAAATTATGATAAGGATACGGAAAAAGGTGACATCGTAGGCCAGACTAATTGTCACATTTAAGCCCTTTATAATTATCATAACTTGTTACTACAGGCTTATGTAAAGGTAAAGGAAAGTGTATTGGGCGCCAGTGAAATATAATGCCTTTCTCAGAAAAGAAAGTAATGCTGGGGTGGAACAAAGTTGTAAATTCTGCGTACCCGGGGACGACAGTCCTGGGATCGTAACAAGTAGGCACAAAACATTACCGCCTACCTTTACTCAATTACGTTAGCATCATATTTTACACCAGATTAAAATCGTTCTAGTTTAACGTTTAATAAGTCTTGAAACGTTGCTCGTCCGCAATGGACGTTCTAAGGGACATTTAAATAAAACTTTAAATATGTACAAGTATAAAGACACAGCATAATCCGGTTTGCATATTTTTATGGAATTGGTTGCTTATATTTAAGCTCTTAGTAAATAACAAAATTCTGTTCCTATCACATTACATAGTATATAATCAGAAAAATATTTTTAGCACTTTAAGTTTGTTGTTGTGGTATTCAGTCCTAAGACTGGTCTGATGGATTCCTCCATGCTTAGCCTACTTGCGCTAGCATTTTCATTTCCGCATAACTAGCACATTCCACATTCCCCCTAATATGCTTACCGTATTCCATCCTTCGACTCCTTCTGTTCTTACCCCACACACTTCCCTCTAATTTTACAAGACCCTCAAGTCGTAAAACCTATTAATCTATCCCTTCTCTTAAACTCTTAAAACCAATTATTTTGTGTAAACCTAAGACGAAAGGATGAATGATTTTTGAGATTCCTTTTATGCTCGATGACGGTATTTCCTTACCGACAGCGAGTAATAATGCTGACGTCACTGGCGAGACGACGTGAGGCTGCTGAATAAACAAAGATATTTTTACTATCACTATGAATCAATACTGATTTCTTCGCAATAGAGTAGTGTGTGGCGGAGTATACGGAGAAAACTCGCATCAAAACAAGTGAGTCAGTTCGAAACCAACAATTTTCAAGAACTGGACGTTACGTCATTGCTTAAGTCGAATTTCCATTACTAAATATTTTCCGTGCGGGGAGAAGGCGCATACATTAACGAGAAAGCAAGAAAAGACAACTGTGATTTTTTTGTACGGAATATTAAGAGATTCAACAAAACTTCACGTCAATTTAAACATCAGCAATCTGTTAAAAGTGAACTGAAATGTAATATTTGCTATAGATAAATGTCACGAACATAAGCCAATTTTTTTTGTTCGAGAATATATCGGTTAATCCATTTCTTTCGCAAGGTTTTCCTGTTATTCAGTAGGTTTCGCGATCGATTTATTGAAACGTAAGTGAAACAGAGCATTTCATTTAATGATTCACGTTCCTAAGTTCATCGAGGTAAAAATACGGAGAAAATTAAGTTAAACAACAAGACTTTGTGAGCTCATAATACGTCAGCTTTCCGTGTAATTCAACGATGGAAACGGAGGGGTTTTCCGACGAAATGTCAAAGACTACTGAAAAATTATATTTACTTAAATTAAGGCACAACACGGAGTTCTTCAAAGGTTATTTGTAATCACTGGAAAATGTCGTTCGATCTACCCATATAACAGACAACTACAATACAAATTTTGATCTGGAATGTAGAAATTATTAATAAACGTTTCTGCCAACCTTTGAGGCAGTCTCAAGTATTGACAAAGGGCACAAGTGGGGGTCGAAGCGTCTATTTTTCTAAATTTCTGTTCAAAAATGTTACTGTAATAGTTTGTTGCACGGGTCTTATTTTATTTATGTTTTGTACAGACTTTAAATGTTCTTATACAACTGGTTTATTCTACGCGTTCAACAATCTTACACCGAACTCAGGAAACCGAAATGAGCCAAACAAAGATTCTTTTTTAATTCGTAAAAGTGAATATCTTAATATGGCGCTATGACAATTCGTTTGAAAATTAAATAGACAAGGGTGGGAATCTTTTTGCACATATTCTCAAGGAAATGAATCGCTGAAGCCTAGTAGTGTACTTAAACGCTGAAGAGCCCAAGGACTAATGAACAGCGATAGTAATACTGTCATTTTAACTAATCAGGATATATAAATCAAATGATTAGCATGCGGGATGAAGTGAACAGACCAGACAGGTCACTGAAACTATATTTCTATATTTTCTTCGTCTTGCTCGTACAAGACGCGTCAATTATTGCATCATAGCCTGAAAACGATGGCATATTTTTATTTCTAAACAGATTTGATTTCAACCCGTCGCTGTGCTGCTCCTGCTTGGAAGTGATACGCTGAGGTGGAGGGTGATGCTCGAGGGTGCGTAAAAATGAACACAACAGAACAAAAACACCCGGCGTTTCCTGTCCACAAAATACATCTCAGGCCAAGCCCGAGAATTTCATTAAATTCCAATCATCCTCAAATAATCTCCAAAGACATTCATTGCATGACATGAAACGTTGAATAGAATTAATATTTATTGTACCCCTTAAGATTTCTAATACAATTGTCTGTAATCGAAAATATGCAGTCGCTCCTCTCTGTTATAGTTTAGTTTTCAAATATATAGTTGTGCCGAGTATCTCTTTAGGTGAAACACCGGGTAGGATCCATAAATTATAGCCCGGGGGCTCTAGACAACCCTTGGCTAACTTGCTCTACCTTCCGCATCCCCCCTTTTCATTTCCCTTCCTATGCTATAAAAGGCGAGTTGTCTGTTTCAGGATCACCCTTGTGTAGGCTATTAACCCAAAAAACACTGGGAGAAAGTTTTTTGAACGTACTTAGCGATCCCCGTAACAATTTTTTTTTCGATATGTTAATATCATTGTATTTGGTTCTCAATACGTAGACACAAAATTACTTACTTAAGCTGTTGTTTCTATTTAATTTTTTTTTACATGTTAATAAATTGTATTTAGCTCTCTACACGTAGCCACAAAATTACATAAATAACTTGTTGTTTCTGTCGTCTTATAATTATCTCATAATATCTTGTAATTTACGGAACACCAGTTGGTTCCTAAAGCAAAGATTAAGAAGACGCATCAGTTGTCAATTTACTGGGCGACGGAAATTCTACATAATTTAAAAATTATTGTATGCTGACGCAACTGTAGCTACCGATTGATTACACAGTCTGGATAGGTAAAGAGTTATCTCTTAACGTAAAACAAAATTAAGTGAAGAAAAAAGGTGCGAGAAGGTTAGGGAATCTACCGAGAGGAGCGAACTTGCCAAATACAATTGTTTACGACGGAAAATATGCAGTTTGAACGTCGCTAAATAATACATATACACGCGCTGAAAGCAAATTTTTCGATAGTACGTAACGATCCCCGCTATTTTCAATGAGTGTCCAAGAAAGAAATTTAGTCGGGTGAAATATGAAATTAATAACAACAAGTTTCATACAAATAATACCGGTAACAATCATTCTAACAACTATGGCGACAAATAGTAGTTACTGAAACAGCGCTTCACGGGAATCACCAGTTCCGTACTGCTACAGCAACCACCTGTCGCTTATTATCACTCGACTTACCGTCCATGATGATTCACCATTAAAGTGAGCGAAGTACCCACCGTCGCGTCGCTGCGGCAACTGCGGACAAAACTGATGCCGGCAGCCAATGCGAGCGCGAGGGGAGCGACAGGTCTGTGCTTGTCTGCCTCCGACGCCGCAGGCCGCGAGCGCGAGCCCGAACCCAAGCCCAAGGAACAAACACCTTTTTATCCCATCCCCACGTATTCAATCCAGTATATATCATGTTTGCCGTGCGGCAGACATCTTCGGATTTCAAAGTTCATTGACTCTGCATGACGCAAAAGTTGTGACAGATGGTTCTCTCTGCTACAGTAATGTGACCAGATTTTAACATTGGTAAAGCAGACACCTTTGACCAGGGGTGGGGGTTCATGATTAAAAATTTGGTCCATATAGAACAACAAAAATTTACATAGAACGTAAAAATAGTATTGTAATATGTATATATATATATATATATATATATATATATATTTAATTTCAACATAAGTACAATTTTCAAATATATAAAAAAATTATATACAGTATTATTTTTGTCTTCGGCTGCCGTTGTTTAAAAGGTCATTAAATTTTTCACAAATGTTCAACATTGGCGCTATTAAATACAGGGTAACACAGAAAAACGGTAACTCTTGACAAACAAAATAAAAATAGAATGCGTGCAAACAACAACGAAAAATATTGAGAGTGATCAAACCGCTACAAATAGTCTTTTAAGGACACAATGATCCAAATGATACATTCCCCGAAACTTACGTCCTGCAGACGACGTCCTCGTCTACATATACAGTCCATCTAATCTGTTGTTCAGGTTTCCCATTGATCGCTGCAACATCTCACGAATTTCGCGTTCAATTCTTTGTTTCAATTCATCCAGTGTCCTTGGTCGAGTCGTGTAAACCCAAAGAAGATACTCTTTTTGTAAACCCGACTCCTGGGGTAGCCTCACAAGAAAAAGTCACAAACTGATAAATCCGGTAATCTTGGGGGGCCAAGGAATGCCACTGAATCCTAAATTGACGCCAGTAAATGAAAGAAACAACTTGTATGGTTAAACAAGTTATATTCATTACTGTGTTTATAACGCACAATATTCAAAAGTCAATGTTTTAAAAATTACTTACCTGCTTAATTAAAATGAATGAGTACATTCTAATTAACAAGGAAAACATAAGAAGAATAATTCCACTGCGTATTATTTTGCTAAACGAAGAAAATATCAATTCGAATATGTTTAATTAGAATCAGAGTTATTGTTTAGGTTTAAAATAAAACTTAGATAACCTATAAAAATTAAACTTTCATTTATATTTGTGTAATTTTATTATTAGTTTAGTATCCAAACTATTTTATATATCTGATTCTATCGAAATAGTGGATTTATTACTTTATATTTGTTTATGCATACTGGACTTTGAAATAATTATTTATAATTTATAACTTTTAAAAATGTCTTTCTAGTGATGTAGCTGTAACTGGTAAGGAAGAAATATTCTTAAAAATATTCTTAAAAAGCTGTTTCATTAGTGTATGTGGATTTCTGGACCTCAAATCTGTTTCTTCAGGAAGGTAATGCCTGATCTATAATTTTAAAACACCTACTTTATAATTTATTTTAGGCTCTAAAATAACTTTATCACGTTGTTCGTACTAAAATTCTGTCGGTTTTCTTATTGGGCGAAATATATTTAATGGTGGGAAGTCTGCTTCAGCATTTAGTTTGTGAGCTACTTTGATACCTTCTTGTAATATCATTTTGGCGCGACCATTTGTTTTAAATTCATTTTTATTAGGGAGAAGGAGATTTCTGTGTTATTGCATAATATGAAAACGTAGGTTGATATGAGTTCGATGACGAGATTGGTGAGTTTCCCGGTACCCTGAAAATTCCGCACGATTAATCTCGCAGGATCGGAAATAAATACACGTTTTAATGTTGTTTTTTTCCCGAGGGTGAAAAGCAGAAATCTGTAACAGTCATCGGGGAGGGTCCGCATTCCCACGGTAGTGTGGACTTTGCACTTACTAAAATTACAAACCTTGTGTCCCGGGGCCGCGGGTGCATTACATTAGGAAGGTGCCTCTCCATAGCCTGATAGGCTTTCCTTTCCTTAGTCTACTGCAACATTCAGCGTTGTCCAGCTTCGCTTTCTTTCTTCTCAAGATTAGGTCCACATAAACAGAGACTTTTTCCCAGTTGGTCTTGCTTTATAAACCTTTGTGACGACCTTCTCGGGAGTAACGTGTCCGAGCTCATTCTTCAACACCCGTTTGTCCAGTGCCCATCTATCGCAATGGAAAAACGTGTGGCGGGCGTCGTCCTCTTCTTTGGCCTCTGCCCATCGGCTTTGGCAGGCGCCGCTTGCTTAGTTGCTTCCTTACCTAGGTGTTTGGCCAGGCTTCTTGGCGCTTTTAGACGAGCAGGAGGATGGGAGCTGTTCCAGGGATCACTAGCACCGCCTGTGCGGTATGCACATGCAATCCGAAGTGCCCCCGTACTCTGAATCCTACTCAGTCCCTTCCGATAGCATTTCTTTTGAAGAGTTTACGTCCATATCTCTGCTCCGAATAGCAGCATGGATTGAGTTGTCGATATTAGTAGCCTCCGCTTGCTACGTGGCGGGCTCTTCATATTTGTCAGTAGTCTGCTTAGTGGTTTTGTCACAACAGTGGCCTTATCTGCCACTCATTTTATGTGGCTCCGGAAGTCCGAGCCTGCTATCAATGGAAACTCCCTAGTATTTCAGTCTCTACAACTGTGTCGTCTTCTATTTGTACTGGCAAGACTGTGTTTATCCGTTTTCTCGTGACCATGACGATCTCTGTTTTGTTTCGCAAATGTCAGAGATTTACTTCTCATTCGTCTCATAACCTGGTTGACTTTTCTCTGGGCTTCTTCAATTACCCTGGCTATTACGATCACGCTTAGGCGACAAGTTTTGTATCTCTGCCATATCCTCTTTCATCAGGCGACGTTCCATAGGTCTGGTCCGAGAATTGATCATTTGGTTGCACCAGCAGTTAGGTGTTTTGTTTTTTGAAATTTTCGGAGACGTACTTCAGAGTTCTATGTCGTAAGTAACATTCCATTGTCCTCATCAGGTATCCCGGGAACCAGAATGCGTGTCATTGAATTTCAAGGGTGATCAATAGCGTGATCTTCCTTGAATATTGGTTCTCATTTTGTGCTTCTTGAGCGATCCTCGTCACTTATTGTAGGGTTTGGAACGTGGAGTGACCTTTCCGGAAGCAATGTTGATGATCAGTGATTTCTAATGTGTGTGTATATGTTTTTGAAGAAGAAGATTGGTTGGTAATTTCGCTGAAAGCCTTTTTCACGAGGTATGAAGATAGAAGAGCTTACCAAAAGCTTTCTTGCGATAATCGATAGTCCATGATGCAAAATTAGTAGTAGATATATCTATCTACAGCCAAAATCTCTTATATATTCCATTCTGTACCTGAAGTTCTTCGTAATTAACTTTCAAAACTATTAAACTTTAGGTTTATAATGTTAACAGAGTATGATCCCATCATCGGTCACGAATTTCCCCGTAATTCAAGCATAGATTCATAAAATTCCACAATTCTACATTAAATATTCTTATTTTTTACAGCATTTTGTGTTTCAAATAATTTTATATCATAGATAATTTATGTCTATAATTAGAAAGTAATATGCTGTTGGCATAGGTACTATCTGTATCATGTGAATTATTCCCTTTACGGAAAGACAAAATTTGTCACGTTCTGCTTAAATGGGATCCAACAGTATTATTTATAGAATGCAGCACAATATCTGTCTTACATTTGAAAATCAATCTACGAGACCATTTGATTTCATAGTTTATACAATGTAAAGTCACAACATTTGGAGAATTCGCGCCATTCAGGTTTCGTTTCGCCCTGAATTGTTAAAGCACTGCTATGCCATTTATTGACTTCAGATATGATAATCTTGAATGTGCTTATTCTAGTGTGTATTTGTGTTATTGGAGCACACCGAGAAAATATTTTATAATGAAATTAGTAAATTTACCGAAAAATGCATTTTTGAAAACTATTATGTAATCTTACAAAAAACTGGGTAATAATTCGATTAGCTGCCAGAGATTATTTGTTATTAATTATGTACCTTATTTTGTTCTCAAAATTATTTGTTATTTGTAATGTATGACGTATCCTATTTCTTCAATCGAGGACTAATGGAAACAACAATAAATATAAATATAGATTGAGACAGGATGAATTAACCGGCGAAAAATGAGATCTTAAACTACTAAAACTAAAAGAACTCTCAATTTATACAATTTAATTAGAATATTTTAATTGTATATAACAGAACAGTGTCAAAATATTCTTTTTTTAATGACTAAATATTTATTCCTGTTAATTAAAATCAAAGATAAAATGATAAACAGCAAAAGATAAAGGCTAAGCCAACTATGTAGAAGAGGAAATTTGAGAGCAGTGTTTAACAAGTCAAAACATTTTAAACTCATAAAAGAATTCGGAAACGTTTCCAAGCTTGGGTGCTATGAACGTACTTATTGCATTGCTTTATTTTGAAAAAAAGCAAAGCTGATTAATTTATAACCTAACCTTTTTTTTAAAAAAAAAAGTAATGTAATGCTGCCACACATTTGAGAACCCTGGAGAAAATTAAAGAAAATTTAACATTTAAATTCTAGAAGCCAAAAGAATGATATTTTCCTATGACTCATTTCCAGCCCCACCCATAAGAGTATTCACCTCACATGCTGGTAGGGGTTAAGATAATACACAAATATTGTCGGGGAAACACTATAAAAGTAATTGACCCCAATAAATATTATTCAACTAAAATGTGAGCCTTTATTGCACATTAAAAATTTTCCTCCAATTCGGGTGGTATCCATGTCTTGTCTCCAAAATGGTTGATTTTGTTTCCCGAGGAACATGCTCACAAAATTTTATCAAAATTGTTCTATCCTTTAAACATATTACGCAGAAGTGTGTTTTACCCTGTTCCATCCTCTGTTAGGAAATGAACTGCAATTTCAGAATCTAACTTAAGACTCGCATAGTAAAGAATTTCTATACCAAACTCAGCTGTTTTCTTTTTAAGTGACGCCCCCTACATCCCATCCCTCGACGCTGAATGTTGTTGAAATTATACGTAAACAAATTCATTGAATATACTATCAAATTAATTGATACACAAAAATATACATTAAGAAAATAACTGCTATTTATGGATATTTAAAATTTTTCGTCTCCTGTCTAAGTGCCAGTAGTCCCCTCTTACCCTAACAGTATTAATTTTCAAATCTTCAAAAACTCGTGTTCAAAATTTGGTCGGAATTGTTCTATCTGTTAAAGTTAGTATGCAGAAGTTTGTTTTACCCCCTTACATCTCGTCTTAGGGGATGAACTATAACTTAAAATACATTATTAATGACAAAATTAAACTAAGCGGCTCACGTTACACCGGTTTAGAGCCCAATATCGATTGTTTTATGGTTATTTTTATGTGATGACTCTCTACCTCCACCCTTAAGAAGATTGTGGATGATGTTGAAATCATACACTAACAGGATCGGAGGAGACGATATCAAATTAATTAAGTAAGAAATGTATTTACATGATGAAAATATTGGCCATTTTTCCTAATTCAAAAATTTCCGACCCCTCCACCTCCGCCCCTAAGGGTGGTAGCCGAGTCATACCCCACTGTGCAGATTTCCGTGTTGCAAATAAGTTGTGTACGAAATTTGGTCGAAATTAGTCCACTCGTTTAGATTTGTGTGCGGAACACACATACAAAAACACACGTACAGGCAATTTTATTATAGAGATGATCTGTAAAAAACAGTTTTTCGTTATACATTTGCGCCAATTGAATTTTATATTTTTACAATTTTAAAAATTCGTTCCTATTACACATTATGTAGACGAAATTAGAAATGTTGCACATTACGGGTTATGGAGTACTATCAACATTGCAGATGTTGTAGTAGGTCACTCAAAGAGTTCGTAGATAGGAAGGACTAAAACAGCTTACTGGTGTCCTATCAAATTCTTCTATTATTTTACAACTATACTCTACTAGAATTTAACTGCTGACTTATTTTCTTTTTCATGTTCGACGGGAACCTACGCACGATCTTCTGCTGCCTTCTCCGTCGACTAAAAATTGAAGATTGAATTTTATCTTTCCTTTCTTGTCAATTCTTAGTGTAAAATTTTGTATATTTCTTGTAATATTATATTTGACGTATACTATTTACTCAAGCTAGGACTAATGGATTGAATAATAATAATACGTAAGGGGAATTATTTTCGTAAAAATTGTTCCATGGGGTGAATAGCACATAACTTCAAATACTCACGAGTCGTCACTGAACATAAACGACATAAAGGACTACTCAATGATAACTCTGGCCAGCTGTCTATGAAAGAAATAACTGGAAATTCATTTGTAGAAGAGCATGTTTAACACACTAAAGATGTAATAAACACTTTGCAGACAAAGTGAGAAAAATAGAAATCGTGTTGTGAACAGTACGTTATTTCAATACAATATCTTTAAATTTTCCGTTCCACAAAATCATGCATTCTGTGACTTAATCTTGAGTAATGAGAAGTTTGGTACTATTTCACACATGCCCTACTTCTATTTACTGTACATAGAATTATGTTCGTTCTTGTCTTTCAGCGCTTTCCTGCTAGCATAATATTATAAAATAATGAAGAAAAAACACATCAATCACCAAAATGAGTATTTTTATTCTAGCTGTTGTTTTGTGAAGACCGGCACTCGCCCAAATGCATTTTGAATGCTGAAGCGCAACCATCGAAATATGTCACATGTCTCTGTCAATCAACTGGTAGGATGATAGGAAGCTTTATGCTTTATGAACATTTCCGGTGAATGTTGGGTAGCTCCTCGTGTGAATTCTCTACCCTTCCCTTTATTTCCTCCTTCTTTCACTCTACAGGGGTGAAGAGGGTACACACAATTCATATTCAATCGGGACCCGCAACACCCGTTTAGGGTGTTCTCAAGGACATATGTCAACTAGGGAATAAATAATAATAAAAACTCGTAGAGCACAGGCTGTTTTGAGTTTCCTCTTGATGTAGATCGCAAGCCCATAAAGAATGTTCCCCCAAAAAGCTTTTCTGCAAGTCTCATTGTAGCACATTTATGCAAATGATGTGCCTGTTGATTTTAAAATGGTAAGTGCTGTGGAATTCAGTACTGAGACTGGTCTGCATGCTGACCTATATTGCGCAAGCCTTGCCATTTCTATACAGCTACCACATTCCACATCCCCTATTCCAATCTTGGCCTCCCTCTTCTGTTCTTATCCCATGCACTTCCCACTAATGCTAATTTTTCAAGACCCTCATGTCTCAAAACGTGGCCTATTAATCTATCCCTTCTCTTGGTCATCGTCCTCCATATTGTTTGTTCCCTCTTTCCCTATTCCGTTTCGAACTTTATAATTATTACCCTATCCATCCATCTGATTTTCACATTCTCCTATAGCACAACATTTCAAAGGCTTCTATTCTTTTCCTTTTTGCAACTCCTACCGTCCACGTTTCGTACCCATATAACGCCACACTCCGTACGGACATTTCATATTATTCACACTTATATTACCCGTAAGTAAATTCCTCTGTTTTGCTAAAGCATTCCTTGCCTGTGCTATCCTACTCTTTATATCGACTATACTTCTACCATCCATAGTTATTATGGTGCCTAAGTAGCAGAATTCCTTAGCCTCCTTCATAATATCTCTTCCCCATATTACGCCCTTTGTTAGTCCACTGTTTCGCAAATTACACTCCATCATATTGGTTTTCCCTCTATCAGTCCTCATGTTGTACTCTTCCTCCAGGTCTTCTTCTGACTCCCCTAACAGTACAATATCATCGGCAAACCCCAAGGTTTTTATTTCTTCTCCTTGCAATATGATTACTTTTTCCATATTCCGTTTTAACTTTCTTCACCGACTGTTCTATACATAAGTTAAAGAGCATGGGTGACAGACTGCATCCTTGTCTTACTCCTTTATTGATTTCTGCTTTATTTTCTTGACCTTTCTATTCTAATTCAAAATTGTATCATATTTATTAACATGAATATCATAACAAACAAGAATTACTTAATTACTCTTGTGTGGAGGCATTTAAGTATTTGTCTGCGTTCTAATATGTGTGTCGACGGGTATTTGATAGTAAAACAGTACGTTATTATTAATTTTCTTTCGCGTGACATAGAGCTCAGCCTCTGGAACATGTTTTCTAGTGTTGCAACACATTGGACCTTCAGTCTGCAATCAAAAGGCCGACAGGATGAAAACGTAAAAATTAACTTCAGTAAAAAAATAAGTTTAACAGCTCGATGTGAATATTACGCGGGATAACGGAGGATATAATAAAGTAAATTTATCTGAACGGTTAACAAAATTTACTCACAAATATTCCTGCTTCATTCATCCGGCTTTACGTACTGCAACTTCCATTAAAATTTCCCAGAAGAGTAATGTTTGTTAATGGAAAGACTGTAGTTTTCTTTTTTTTATATAGAATTTAATTCAAATATCGACAAAGTAAGAACTTAATGACGTCTGGCGTCAAATAAATCATTTATTGATTACAGAAATAAGTAGTCAATTGAACGACAAAATTAAGCGATAAAATAAATACCACAAAAGTTTATGAAAAACATATTGCTTTCGTTATGTGATTAAAATATATTTGCCTAACTACACACCGCATAATGGATGTAGAGAACTATGTTCATATCCATTTACTTCAAATGAGTGGTTTTCAAACTGTTTTGTGGATCCCGGGGTTCTTGCCCTTCAGGGGGTTCCGCAAGTACAAATTAAAGAAAACGATAACATTATAAATTACTTACAGAAGTTAACTAGTGTTTATTTGCTAAAAATTTATTGAAACAATTTTTCACCGCAACACCAAAAAAGTTCTGGTGTCGCTAGTGTGCAGCTTAGTTAAACATTTTGCTGGGGGATTCTATTTATTGTTCTGTGATAACATTTATTATAAACCACAAAAGTTGTTTCAGTTTTTCGTTATAATTATTGGGTTTTAGTGTTGTAAATGATGGGGGATATTAATTATTTAATTAATTTAAATATTAACGTTTAATATGTACATTTATTAAATGAAAACACAATAATTTTAAAATGGGTCCGGCGAGAATATAACATGTACAAATATAAAGAATTAAAAGGGAACGATATTAAAGTGGTAATTATTGTTTGGGTGACCACGTGCAGCAGATATTCTGTTTGTTGACGAACCTATGTTGTTTTCATATGCGTTTTGATACAGATGCCACTGGAACTTCATTGTTGTTGAACTCTG
This sequence comes from Eucriotettix oculatus, assembly GCA_034510155.1. NCBI lineage: Eukaryota > Metazoa > Arthropoda > Insecta > Orthoptera > Tetrigidae > Eucriotettix > Eucriotettix oculatus. The sequence continues at coordinate 91,906,079 of CM067376.1, forward strand.
AAGCGGCCGGTAGACAATAACATATAGTCGCGCGGCCGGAATTGAGGAAAACTCCTGTTTTTCGCTCCTTATTCCCTCGTTGTTAACGCCTTCTCTCACTGCTTCCTCCTCGACTGATCATTCCGTAATTTACACCGGCGCTGCAACTGCACTCGTCAATCGTTCACTGCACAATCTCTTGCCACCAATCTGTGTCACCATCAATTTCTACGTCTCTCAAGTTCACTCTCTACCGCCAATCTGTCTAATTAATTCTCCACCACCAATATTCTGCCAAAATGTCTCCGCCTGCCTCTTTTGTAACTTCGTCCCCACTTGTGCGACACCTATCACCAAGGTGGCAGGAATGGATATTCTCCAATAATACCCCTTGTTACATTTGGGGAACACACGCCACCCCGTCACCAAATTCTCAGACAGATTGGTGTCCGAGCTTTATAGCCCAAATGTCAATCGCTGTCTCTTTGTTTTGACTCCGCGCCCTCTTTCCTGGCCAGCGACATGCTCATGCCGAAATATTTATGTAATTTAAAATTCCATAAATAGGAAAAAATGGATCGGGTTCTACTGCGCTATAGTGTATACAGCGCACTAACTATCAGATGATATGTTTCTGACCGATTATTGATTAATACTACTGTTTAACTTAATTAATCCTTCTTTGAGAATGAACAAGTGACTACGAACCAGAGAATTGAAAAGAAAACAACAGGAGTCAACTACACTAAATGACAATGTTGACACTAATAAGATATCATAGAAAGTAAATGATTCGCGGATATTTCCTCAAGTTTCTTCATCCAAATATTCGTGGGGCAATTAATAATGGCGAAAGTATGCGGGCTGCTATTTTCAAAATTTTATTGTAATTGCCTGTTCTACAGGTCGTTAATTCTTGTTATTTAGCGATTGTTTTCACTTGGACTAGACTATGAGTCTAGTGAACTGTGTGCCATAATCATTAAGAACAGTGATATAACTCCTGCTTACTTAAAAATACATACAAAGTCTTGTCATTTACATAATCACATTTCCCTTTTTGCTGTCTAGTGAATTGAGTTGGTTGGCAGCCACCACATCCAAATACCTTTGTAGAATATTGGAAAAAGTGCAGTTTATAGAGGGTAACATAACCTGATGACAAAATTTCAGGAATGGATTACTTGTATTGAAGGAAGAAAAATGTATTACTACATGCATATATAAATATCCGTCCTTTTACTGTTAGAGCATTACAACATGCCTCATTTTTTGACTAAAATATAAGACTGGTTACAATTGTAGTAATTAAAACAATGTTGACCTGAATACTTAGCAACCGTCATGTACCAAATCGTAGTGCATGAATTGTGGCAGTACATCAGACACTACACGCTATACCGGGCATTTTTGATTGTATTCGAAAATTGATGCAAAGAAGAGCAACTGGCTATTTTCAGCTAAAATAAGCTTGCATTGGATATTTCATCCGATATGTGAACAGAGTGCTCCAACTGCTCCTTTGAATATGCCACACTTTATGGCAATACTGTATGCAGGGTTGTGTGATAGTTTTCTTAGTTATGACTATCTTCAAAATGATGCGCCTTAAATGTTCATATTCTTAAAATTATGAAGCAAATAATTCATGAGCTGTAGCACATTCATAAATGTGCAGCAGCCTCCACTGCTCATCAAATAATTCATAATTTTCAATTTTTCAACTCACATTCATCTATTTAAATTATTCTGCAATCCTTATTCGTTATGAGATCCTGCAGGTTAATCTAATGGTCACAAATCATTTAAAAATGAAAAGTTTTTTAATAAATAACTTTATTTTCATGTTTTATTTATAAAACACATGTAGTATGAAAACAAATCTCATAAAAATCTCATTTTTCTATTTACATATAAATACATGAGTAAAGATCAACGCACCAACAAAAACAAGATTTTTTAAATTAGGAAATAAATGTTGAATGACTCCTAAGTATGCTCATAATTCTGCAAGACTATAGAAAAATGAAAACCTTTTGATGACAAGCAATTCCATAAACACAAAAAGTCTTAAATTGGTGCATGTAACACTGGACTAGTTCCTAGAATGACAATCATTTGCAAATTACACATACAACTTACAGGAACTAACAAATACTGGTTTCACCACACAGACATACAAAAATAATTATATTAACTAATAAACAATTAATGAAATAATAAAATTAAATGAACATTTATCAGATATAATTTACAAATTATTACATATCTGTCAGTCTTCAGAGAATTTCAGTAAAAATGCACTTCAGGAAATTAAACATGAATTATATGCAAACCTTTTATGTGATTAATAGTGTCTTTACACTTGGAAGAAAATTAGAATCCAAATTTTGAGAATAACTCTTATTTATTATAGAATGTAATACCTGGTTCTCAAATAGAATATTTTAAATAGTGAATCTTTACTGAAATTTAGAGAACATAAATCATTTAATTTCCATCCTCTTGACTCTGAGAATTTATATCTGATGATATATTTATCTCAGAAGTGTGTGTGCCAGAATCATTTCTTGGACGCTTCCTAGAGGGTTGTCCTCCATCATCTACTTCTTCAGTTATATTTAGACTTCTGGTTGACGTTACCACACTAGAACTCTGTGAAATTCCAGAGTCATTTTGTATCTGAGAACTAGCCACAGCATTTTCAAACACTTCAGTCTCAGAAATACAACGAGGAGTAGAGGTTGTTTCCTCATCATTGATGTTGACTGCACCCTCTGGAACTTCATCTTCACTAAAGAAAAGAAAGCATCCAATGTAAATTAATTATCATTTAATTATTGATTGACTTTGAAGAAAACTATGTAAATTCTTGTAAGTAGGTGAAATAAACATTTTTTTTTATGATTTTAGAAATAAGAGTGACCTATCAAGAAGATTACAAACTACAAATTTCATTGTAGACAGAATCTGTAATCAGCATAGATGTCTTTTACTTTGCTTTTTAATTAATTAGGAAATGTTTTTAATTACATTATGCATAACCTCAATTGTCACATATTATTACCTCCAAGCATCAAGAGTATCAGCATCATGAAATTCTTGATCAACTTCTTCAGGCATTTCATGTTCTGAAACTACAATAAAAAGATAAAAATAACAGATAGTGCATATAAAAGAAAAAAATATTTATCAAAATATCTAAACCATAACAGGTACAAATTTAATCCTGCAATCATAATGGTGTCTGCCAGCTATATACTTGAGGCAAGCCACCACCTTTCTTTCTCTCTTATAATAAATTAATAATTTTAACAATGACATATCCTTACTTGGGTGTATATAAATGAATGAGATATTTGAGCATAGCATTATGTTCGGCCCTTTCTTCTTCTATTCCTCTCTATACTTAACAGACTCGAAAAGTGCCACAAACATGAGTTCAGTTGTAAAATTAAAGATTCAGAAGTTTTAGTGTGACCCAGGATGCTTAGTACCCCTTGTGTTTTAAAAAAATAGCTCTAACATGTGTGGAAGTTGATGAGTGTTTACAGATGTTAAATATTCCCATCGTTGACTTGCAAGCACAACTCAATTCAAACATCCTTGGGGCGCTTTGGTGTAGATAATTGTTCCATAGTTCTGTTCACCAACCGGAATTATCAAATGTAAATTAATGTAAAACTTTCGACTACTTTGAGGATTCATTTATTCTAGTTAGTGCCACCTCAACAAGAATTGAGTTAGTATCATGATACGATGTATTCAACCAGTGAAATTGTTGATATTTTAGATGTTTTAGGAGAGTGTATCAAGCTGCAGCTTAAACATATTGACAGCCTTTATGCCGAATATTTTCAGTCTTTCTTTCTTCTTCTATTCCTCTCTATGCTGATCACACAGCTTTCTCTGAGCATATTTCTATGCCGAGCTTGTGACTTAAAAGCGAATTTCCCAACTTTCTACCACATGTTCTACCCTTACACCCTATCCAAATATACAATGTGTGTGACGACGTCACGTTTCAATCATTAATATATAGAAAGTAGGTGACTTACCTGAGGTTCATAGATGGTAGACACCTTGTGATCTCAGTCCTCGGCTAGCCGATCACTGGAAATGTCTCCCTCATTTCTGATGACGGGGGCAGTTCTTCCGAAAATTCAAGAACTCCAAACCTCACAAGGTGTCTACCATCTATGAACCTCAGGTAAGTCACCTACTTTCTATCTCTCTGTCCTTTCCCTATTAATTGATTTAATTAACATGACAATTTCATTTCCTGACTCATATTTATATATATACACACTTGATTAGGCCAGGAAAGAGAGAAAGAAAGGTGGTGGCTTATCTCAAGTTGAAATCACAATTGTGGGATTCAAGTATTCAAATTTTCAAAAGCAACCCCCCCCCCCCTGTTTTCACAGGAGAGAAGGAAATTTGTTGAGTGAACTGGCTCATCAAACTTGATAATATATTATGTAAATTAAACCTACCTTCATCACTGTCAACTGATGGAGCTCCTTCACTAAAAAATAAAATAAAGTAAATAAGCATATTACCAGAAAATTAGTACTGATAACATATACTTTTGTATAAATTGAATGTGACACTTGAAAATTATTTATGATGAATCATTGCCAACAATTTCAATAAAGTAAGATAAAGAAAAAGTATTTGTTATATTGGTAAATAAAAAAGTAATAATTGGAAGTAAAATAAAATCTACATAATAAACTTTGCTGGAATTGACTGTAGTTACTTGAATTTGGCATCACTTATGAATAAATGTTTTATTGGGAATTACCTCATATATAATTATCTAAGATCAAAGTTATCATACTAGAAAAGCCAAATTCAAAATTATGAGTTCTATTCACAGCTAACAGTTCTTTCATAATTATTGATATTGAACATATGATTTTACTTACTCGTAATAAGGAAAATCTGGAAACAGAAAGGGCGTTGCCATCTGCTTTTCTGAATGAACATTTCTTGTATCTGAAATTAAAATACATAGTAAGTATTTCCTTCGCTAAATTGCAAAACTTCTAACATTAAGTTTCCAGCAGTTTTATAGATTGTTTTTTATACAATTGTGAAAGTTGTTTTTCTCAACACACGAAGAAAGAGAGATCAGACAGTTGTCATATGTCTATTGCCAAGGTGAATGTTATGAATTAAAAAAGAAGATTTTAAGGAAATCATGAACTCTTCTCAATAAGTAATTTGAGTTCAGTAACAACAGTTTCAGATAAAACTTTACAGATAAGAAATGTTAAAATTTATTTACAATATGATGGGTAGATAATGAATTCTAGACAACATGAGGTTATTAATGAATTGTCCAACTTTTGAAAAATATAGAAGGAAGCCACACTTAATGGATTAACTGCTGATTTTGTAAATTAATGTGTTTAACGAGCTGAAGAATTTGCAATTTCAACAAATTTTTTTTCAACAAACTATAAATACAAACAATAATAATCTAATTTGTTTTTGTACAATAATTATTAATCTGAAACATTCTTTTGCAATCAACATACAATAGTTTTATGTTACATAGTTATTACAACCAAGTATCATTTAGCTATTGCACTTCCTCAATGTCTAAATCAGACAAATTGTTGATACTATTCATTAAGCAAAACAGTGAGCAAAGATTTAAAAGTTAAAATGCATTATCTTAATTTCTTTTTGATTGATTTCTTTCTTCCCTTTCACAAAACCTTTGCAAAATCTATTTCAAATTATTGTCATAGAGTTTAATTTAATTATTTTTGTGTGTTATTAATCCTTAATTAATAAGTACAATCAGGATTTTAACTTTCTTGAATCAACAAAATAATTATAAAATTACAATGTAAATAGACAATTAAAATTTGAACGAATTTAAAGAACAACCTATTATAGTCACAAATGCATTTATTTTCAATCTATATAGTTTGTAGCTTTTGCCCAATCACAATGCCACATTCATAATAAAATATCTGTGGTATTTAGGTGTCATTTACCACCATGTCACAAGGTTAGTACGCTTAAATTGTCAACTCTATTGTTACTTCTATTAATTACAACACTGACTTTAAATTTGATTATATTATCACTGTGATCTTCTTTTTTTTATAAAAATTCTCTTTCTTCACATTGTTGTAGTTGTTGGTTGCACACAGCTGACTATGATATGATCAATTTTATAATTTCACATGTCAACTACACTCTTTTGTGCAATGTTCCTATTGACTGACCAAGTTTTTGCTCCTTTAAGCATTGTGTGCTCTTAATGATGTACAATACAACATTTGTAACATTACTATAATTACAGTTTAGTTTGTAATATTTACAGTAATTACACAGTCTTTGTCGTTACACAAATCCATCAATTAAACCATTACAAATTAAAATTATATTCTTGATTTAAAAAAGTGCCACCAAATAAAAGCCTGTATAGTGTTTCACCCTCTCAGTGAATTTTAGCACTGCCTATTTGGGTCAATTTTCTTTGATGCAGAATATTTAAATACAATTTTACTCACCTAAGTTCGGAACTATTTGGCTTTCATATGGAGGTGGTGCAGATGGTGTATGAACCCCAAAAGCTTCCTCATTCTCTTGTTTTACTGTTAAAAACAACACAGAATTTATGAGGTACTTAATTTGTATGTTTATTTACTTATGTATTATTACTGTATGTTGCATATTTGTAATTTACCTAGTGTACTTACTCATAGAAACAATATATATAAACATACTAAAATTAATTCTGGTACATGCTTCATGAGATTATTACTGTTTGCCCAACTATAGAAAAAATATAGAAATAAGCTTAATTTGGAAAGTGATGATGAGTCCAACAAGTTGAACAATTTGCAAATCAACCAGAGTGCCTGAAAGCTTAATATTAAAAATATTATAACACTGAGGTAAAAAACAAGGCTAATTATAACAACACAATTTGTGAAGAACAACTATGGGAAGTCTCTTCTTTTACCACCAGTGATGCAACATTACTGTGTGAAAACTTTGAAAGGGTGTAAACCTGAAACTTGCAAGACTCAACTTCATTATTTTCAATTATTCCTGGGGCTGTTCAGTGTGTATAATAGAAGTTTGTCACACGAGGCAGGAAACACCATGAATATAAAGCATGCCTCAAATGCAAAGCTTAGGCGAACATGTTTGGTAAGATATGAAAACTATAATTCATATTGGATCAGAGAAAAGATTCCTAATCAGGATACTATATGAATGGAATAGTTTACTTGCAGCAATATTTTAGGTACACAATTTAGAGTTATCATAATGAAGTGATGCTTTTCCTTCCCCTAGAATCATGTAAGGCAGTGTGTGTAATGAAAAGAGAATATTAAAAAATAAAACACAACTCAATATTGAGTATTTATATTTTCCAATGGACAAAATTGAACCATAATTAAATAAATTACTTACTCATTAATTTGTCTTTTAATTTGAAGTATTTAGAGACATTGTTATTTTAACTGGACATATATTCTTCTCAACCTATATACTGAGCATCTTAAGTATAGTAAAAATGAACCATTGATCGAGAAAAATTGTTAACATGATAGAAAGATAAGTATATAAATTCTGAAGAATGATAAGAGGTGGTGAAAGATAGAGTATGGATATATTTTGTTAAGTAAATTACATGCCATCCCTCCAACTGCATCTCAGTTGGAAGTAGTGGAAGAGAAACACTAAACAGATATGGAAGGAGACCCAGTGAAGGGTGGAATAGAGGAGAAAAGAAATTTAAAGTCAATTGACATATTAAGCAATTTACCTGCATTTTGTAATAATGGTTTCTGGTAGTTTCTTTCTTCCCCATTTTGGTCTTCTCCATTTTCAACATTTTCCTGAGAACGGGGTGGTTTTCCTTCATGGACAGATTAATATGATAACTTATAGTAGATAGTGAAATTTATACTAAGGTGCTTTAATAATATTACTAAGGATTTACTTACTTTTCCTTTTGTATCTTATTACAAGCGCAATAATAATAATAACAATAATTAATATAAGAACACATAATCCACCAATAGTTCCAATTATCCAAGGTTTTATATGCATCACTGAAAAAGAAAAGAAAACTCAAAATGTATAAACATAAATCATTTTATGTTGAATCCATCAAAAACAATTTATCATACAATATTTCTTAAAACTGAAATTGTCTTTACCAAAATAAATATTCCAAATATTAAATGAGTGGTTACAGTTTTAATTAAATTTAATTAATTAAAATTTTATTGCTTTTGAGAGCACATTTAGTCGGACAATGTCAGAAATAATAGATTGTAGACATTCCCAGTGTAGAGTATTAATAAATCTTCTTGGGCTTCCAGAAAGGTCACTTCATAAACAAAACACAATGTTTCTATGGCTGTCCTAGCAATCGTTTTCAACTGAAGATGATGGATAGAACAGCCATGGAAAAGTTGTGTTTTGACAACAAAGTGACAGTGCTGGAAGCACAAGAAGAAGTGTCACAAAATAACACTTGAGTCACCTTTTCACAAATATCAACATTATACAATATTAATATGGCATGTAACTGTTCACTAAGACAACCAATTGCAATAAGATAAAATGAAGTCAATATCGTTGAAAATTTTCACAACATTTCAATTAATAAGTGTTGTAACATCAAGTAAATGACAAATTCTAATATTAATGAAATTGAAATAAAATGGGTTTTTATTAATTAAAACTAACTACAAAAACAGCCAACATTTAAACTGTAACTGATATAAGCGAAAATTTGGAAATAATCTACATTATGAGTATATTACAAAAATTAAAAGTTTGTATTAGTAACAAAGGTAAATAAAGAAAGTTTCAAACCATATTAGTCAATATTCATACCACATACCTTCTTCAATAGGCAATTGTTTATCTTGATCAATTTTGTCACAGTACTCTCTCTCTCTTCCAGTAGTCAAACGATCTGCTTTATACCTAAAATTGTAAAGTATAACAGCTTTCAGCAACATGGTCACAAGCTACTATTTCAATAATTACATTCCTTACTCGTGTTAATACCTCATAAATATGAGGTCATTATTTTTAATCGAAAACACAAGATAACCTATGGATTGATTATTAAAATAGTTCATTTTTAAAAATTTGAGCATAATAATTTCTATAAACAGGAAAACTGACTTGCAACAAAAAAATTAATTCAGAAATAAAGATATTCAATTTTGGTAAATCATTAATTCTATATTTTCAATTCAGATGCATATATATTATTATTAACTATTAAGAAGGACAGGAAAGAGAGATAGAAAGTTGGTGACTTATCTGAGGTTCACAGATGGCAGGCACCATGTAGGGCTTGAAGTTCTTAAATTTATGGAATGTGACAGCCAGCCTACAACTGAGCAGACAAAAATTGCTGCACGGCAAGCTTAGTTCATAAACTATGGACCCCACCAGGTAACCAACTAATTCTCTCAATTAGGGAAGAGGCAAATAATTGATGGTTGCTGGGGTTATGCACACAAACACCGTATGTTAACATCTCCTTCCAAGAAAAAATTACCACCAAATCAGCGGCACTGCCACGGGCACCTAGATGGCCCCTTCCTACGCCAACCGTTTAATGGGGCAACTCAAACAGCAACATCTAAATTCTTCTCTATTCAAACCCTTAACCTGGTTCATAGATGACATCTTCATGCTATGGACCCCAAGGACCAGATGCCCTCACAGACTTCTTGAATGACCTCAATACAAAATTCCCCATAAAGTTCACTTGGAACTACTCCCCAACCATCCTCAATGTTGACATACAACTAAATTCAGGCTTGATTACCACCTCTGTGCACATAAAACCAACTAACACCCTTCAGTACCTCCACTTTTCCAGTTTCCACCCTGAACACATCAAACACTCTCTCCACTACAGAATAGCCCTAGAGGAGCTCACATATGTTCCATTTGGGACAGCCTTGCATCACATACCAACCACATTTTAATCCATTATGTAACAGAAACTACCCCATAGACCTCCTTCAGAAACAAATAACCCATGCCAGTCCCACTCCTAACTTCCACCATCTGCTTACCCGGATTACGTAAATTCAACTCTTTTCTCCACCTGGCGTACACTGGATTACAATCCAACCCTGACATTAAAAACTTCCTCCCTACCATACTACCCACCTATCCAAGGGTTGCCTTTACCTCTACAACACTATAAACCATACACACACCCCACCCACAATTGGCTGCAGACCTTGTGGTAGGAACAGATGCCATGTCTGCCCTATATTTCCACTCACCACAACCTTCCAGAATCCCACCAATAACACAACCTACAGAATTAATGAAAACAACCTGTCAATTCTCCCACACTAACTACAAAATAAACTGTACACTCTCCCCAGCCTTCTTCATTGACCAGACAAAGAGACCCCTCCTTGAATGTATTGCCAACCACCACTGTACAGTAAAACTCTCCAAAACACAATTCCCCACAGCCGCACAAGCCCAAAGCAACAACACCAACAACTTTACACTGACCCCCCTCAAAGCCCTACCTGGAACTCCTTCCATGGGAACTTTCATTTCAACAAGTCTTACGGTTCAGACAAAGGCCTGGACTGAATATCCTATTGATTGTAACCTTCACCTTGTGCCCCCCCCCCCCCTACCCAAAACTAACCACCCGTAACAGCATGAGCACATGTATTTCCATTGTAGTGTGTATGTGTTAAAACCTTGGTGTGGTTTTATTTTTATTTTTTATCGAGGGTAGGGGAAAATCTTCCAAAGACGCCATGAAACCCGAGTTTCACAGTGTGTGGGATTTTTACCCACTAAAAACCACCTCCCTTTAAAACGTGCCCCTTCGCGGGAACAACCTGCTAGGCTCTACTTCATGAAGGGCGGGTTGCCAATTGGCTTACAACTGAGTACTTAAGTAATTTCTAACTTATCTTATAAATATAAATATCCTTATTAATTTCTAACACACGTTCACACGTCGCGTCATGCTGCCCTAAGGCATAACACATCACACTCGCGCACGCACTTAGTCTTCATTGACACTCACACTTCGGTACACATACACTTCACTCCGTTAGTAGGCGTCTCCTACATTGTTTCTAGGCGCTGCCTTTCTTTGGTCCGTAGTTTCTCCAGCACCTTGGTGGCGAAGTGCGTCACTATGTCCCAGCTACCTTGGTCCTGGAGCATAAACGGTATTATTTCTTCTGACTTCACTTGCCGTCTGAGGAGCTCCTGTAATGCTGCTCTCTCTTCATTGAAGCGCGGACATTCAAAGAAGACGTGTGCCACGTCTTCCATTTCTTTGGTGCATGCTGGGCACCCGTCATCTTCTATTATTCCAAACCTCTTCTGGTACTGCTTGTAGCATCCGTGCCCCGTCAGCGGTGTATATACCTTGGTATATGTGTGTATGTTATGTATGCAGTGATATGTGGTTGTACGTATGTGTGTGCTAGTATTTACATGTAGACCCCTTTGAGGATGGATGTGTTTGAATGAGTATTTGTGTTAACATGTAGGTGTTTGTATGCATTTTCCATTCCCTATCATTCTTTGCCTCTTCTTAGACCTTCATTGAGAGAGAAAGTTGGTGGTCTGGTGGGGTCCATTGTTTTGAGATTAGCTAGCCATACAGCAAATTTTGTCTGCTCAGTTCTCAGCATTCTGATGAAGGGGCCGGTTCCTCCAAAAATTTAAGAACTTCAAACCTTATGTGGTGTCTGCCATCTGTGAATCTCAGGCAAGACACCAATTTTCTATCTCTCTTTCCTTTCCTTATTAATTGTTATATATATATATATCAGAAAATGACAATGTCAGGTCAATTACAACTATTCATAAGGAAATGAACATTAATAGAAGTTTGTGAAAGAGTATTATCAAAATCTTGAAATTAAGTACAAACCCTTCCATGCATTTCCCACAATCTAAAGGTTCCTTGCTGCAACTTTTGCCTTCACTTGGCTTTCGGTTATAGGATGTGCAATTATAGCAAGTTGCACATGCATGCGTTTCAAGGAAACAAAATTCATTTGAGTGGCATTGGTGATCTTCTTCACAGGTGTTACTGGTGACATCTCCCTGAAGTAAAATAGAATATTGCTAAATAAAGTGTAGTTAATGAAATTAAGTACTGAACTGGATACCAAACACCACCATAAGAAGTTACAATTACCAATCCATGCACTTTATTAAATAAATAATAATATATGAAACCATCAGGCTTTACATCAAATTAAAACAAAGTTACTACTGAAGCTATTAATCAGTAAATAGTTACCATGTCCTTCAACTCTGTTCACAGTAGAAAAAATTACAAGATTACATTTTTAAAATGTAAGGGAGAGATAGATAAATAGATAAGAGACAAAAGAAATAGAATAATAGAATGAGAGAATAAATTAATTTAGATACCATATTAAATACAAATACTTATTTATAAGCTATATTAAAAAACTGGAACTATACAATTCAGCATGCATTCTGCCTACTGTGCAGATATGACAAAATATACACCAAAGATATAAATATATGTCAGGCAACTTTAATATACAATGCATTTCCATTGATTGATCTTCTTTAGCTACACACACAGTTATATACAGAAACAATAAACTTACTTATAATAGCAGTGGTCCAATAAACAAAATGTTGATTGTAGAACATGAATATTACAGAACAAGTGAGAAGAATCATCATGAAAAAAATAATGGCACAATCTATTATATATAATACACATCTGAGTATTAAATCTGTCACTTCTTCGCAAGTTACATTGATGCACGTTTCAGTTTCAATAGCAACATTGGAAATACATACTTTATTGAGACATGAGCCATTAGATGGTTTCATTCAGTTCTACGCCTTGTTCTTGTTTGTACAAACCACTTCATAAAGCTATCATACTCAATAATAACAATAATGTTTTATTGTGGCATGAGTCATTAGAGGTTTTGATCTAATTCAACACATTGTTCTTGTTAGTAAAAAAACTCTTCACTTCACAGCACAAGAACACTAATCGACATATGATATTTTATAACTATTTTCCTCCTATAACACTGCCCCAATAACTTTTCTTTCTTTCAGAGATTCCCAACCCACTTTTCTTTATAAATATTGTTATAACTTCAGAACGAAGACTTCATAATATTAACTTCACATTTCAAATATTGCAGTTTTCTGTATTTGGTTTTATAACCCGAACTGATTCACTGCTATTGCTCTTTATCTTTAATTATTCAACAAACACATCTCCTATTTTGATCAAGATATTAAAATTATATAGGACTGCTTAATCCAAGTAGGTACAATAATTTTTCAGATATATATATTCCACAAAATTTCTACAAAGAATAAGTATTTTTACAGTTTGAAATATATCCTTCCTCACTCACTGCTTTTTTTCCCTTCTAAAATCTCTACTTTTTAATAAGATTTTTACATTATTTTTCAATTTCACTTTCCAGTTCACAATGATGTAATTAAATTTCATTGCATGATTCTGAGCTGCTCCTTTTCAGTCACACTCTTTGCAATAATGCTCTATAAATAGCAATGTTTGTAACTTCCTCTATTTAATGAGCAATGTCAACATTAAATTGGCCAGTTTGGTATAATAACATAGCATTCATACGTCTCTATTTTAATTCCAATGCTCTAAAACTTTCCAAGTTGAGTAACTATATACAAATTCGCATAAGTAAATTGAGGTTTATTTGTAATTGACGTATGACCTGTTAACATGACGGGCAAGGTTTTGTAAATTATCTTAAAATTTACATTTATATGGCTTCTTGTACAGTTGTATGTTTCGAGATTGCCGTGGACTGAACTTTCATAATTGTTTCATGTAGTACAACATTTATTACTCAAGTCAAAATATTCAATTATTTTAAACACTTGAAAATATGAACTAAATATGGGCTGAAAATTTGGCATTAATTCACTGAACACTACTTTACATTATATCATGCTTTTGTTTTTTCAAATTCATAAACACCTTTTTAATTAACTTTCTGGTATCCATTTTTAATACAAGCTTGTGATTGACGACCTATTAGCACTTCTTAAATACAAGTAATTTATCTCACTAATAATAGTGCATCTCTTTCATTTACTGAACAAATAATAGTTATGAATAAAGTACTTTCAGCTGGCTGACTGAACTATAATTATTACACATGTTCAATACCATGTTACTTCATGTAACTAAAATAATCATTTATAAATAATACAACATGAACAGTGATAATCCAAGCAATACTTGCATACAGATGTAACAAATAAATATGTGAAAATTTCTTCTGATTTGCAGAAAACCTATATGAAGTAAGAATAAATTTTGTAACCACTTTCATTCTGTCAAAATATCCCTGGTTAGTAAAGTTCTTGGAAATATTTTCATACCCAATAATATTAAATGCACCTTTTTGCTTTTTTTATTTCATTTTTTCTTCATTTACTTGAGCATGAATAAGCTTTACCATTACATAAAAATTTGTCAGTATTCATTTTGGTCGACTGAACTATAATCATTACATATGATTGATAAGTAGTAGTAACCCATTCTAAACAATACAATGGACAAATAATTAAGATGTCCTTTACGTTATGTCACACTAAAATTTGGATCATGCCCAACAGTCTTGAATATAAATAAAATGAAAATGTTAGATGAAATAAAATGATTTTCAAGTTTCATTTTTAAATTTACATTCACAATTTGATTTAGTCAATCTCTTTCAGATTGACATCAACAGTTCAAATGGTTCAAATCAGATTTCTCACTACATTCCCTTCTCTGTGTCTGCAGACAATCAATCAGCTTTGTTCCTTGTAGTATTTGAAAATATTCTCTGCTCTTCTTGATTAATTCTAGGGCTTGGTTTGAGAACAGAACAGGATTCAGTAAGATTGCTAAAAGCATTTAGACAGCATAAAAACCTGAAGGTAATGAACATATATTAAAGCAAATTGTAAAATGCTGCACATAGAAGGTTATTTAATGCAAAATTATCCTTTTCAGTCTTAGTGAGATTTCCTTTCCCTTATTCAAATCTTTTATTATTGAAGACAGGGTAAAGACTGTGTTAGGTCAAATAATGAAAATTATAATTTCTACGAAAATACAACATGAATGAAATGATGCAGTTGCCTTAATAGAAAATCCCAGCAAATCTAAAAATACAGACATGACAAATAAATAAGGAAAAAAATTATTCCATTTTGCAGAATATTACACGAAGTAAAAATAACTTTTATAACAAATTTCATTCAACATAATATCTCCTTGTTAGCAAAGTTCTTGATAATATATTCATATGTATTAATACAATTGGTCTTGGTTGCCCAAAATTTTATGTTTATTGACATAAAATGTTTTACCATTATATAAATATTTGCATGTATTTATATTATAACGTAAAAATCAAATTTAAATTGGTTTCCTTACAACTCAAGTTTATCATTTTCAATCTTCTTTTCTTTCTTCTAATATACTTTTATGTATATATTTGGTGAGTAATTATTTTGTCCTATATGAGTGAAGAAACATTTATTTTTAACTTCACCAATATTTTTCATCATACAAAATTTAATGTTTCAAATAAAAATGCAAAAATCTTGCTCAAACCACATAGTGAGTTGTACCTCCAAACACATTTCTGCATTCTAGTATTAGTTCACTTGCTATTCCTTGCCAATTCCCAAAGCAAACTTCTATTCAACAATTATCTGTGTACATTTTTTAAATAAGTATCTTCATATAGTAGTAATATAATAATTTGGAATAAAATTTATTTAAATATGTTGCATTTCCTCTGTAATGAGCCATGAGAATTGTTATGTTTCACAATATATAATAAAATTCAAATGGCAGAAACTCATATATTGGAAGGACTTCTTTCAACTCAATATTTATTCACTCAGTGCAATCAATGAACTTATTTTTATCTGTTACAATTTTCATGGATGGTTTCAAGAAATAAGGTGCTCAAGTTCTAATGAGTAATTCACAGAAATGTATCCTCTTCATGACAAGTAACTGCATTACATGATAACGATCCACATCTTATCAAGCAAGTTATTATAAAAAGAAGAATGTATTTATTTAATTATAATTTTATTAATTTCAATACTTTGAATGTAGCTTGAACAAAAGTTTCTTCTTTCAACACTGAGCATCTGCAATAAATTATGTATGCACCTGCAGATTAAGATATAAAAAATTTGTACACAAAAAAATGGTGAGTTAAGGACGGCTTATATTTTTAACAAAATTTAATTATTATATTAACAATCACCTAACATTAATTTGAATTGAAAGTACACTTCCATTATATGTAATATCAATATAATTGGCATTATTACAACTGATTCAAAATTCATAAAACAGTATGCCACTTGTAGATTTTATTCCTTATCAGCGTACATTTGAATAGAATATGAATAAAACGTGTCTGCAACATATTAGATTAATTTGTAATACTGAGAGAGAATTTATTAGGAGTTAAAATCATTTCAAGAAGTACTTGACCTAACTGAACCAATGGTTAATAAGTGGACTTCTTTTCAACACATATAAAAAAATTAATGGATATGTTGGATATTTTTGAATAATAAGGCTTCTCTATTACTCATATGTCGAATATTGATCACCCTCCTTTGTATTTCAATGCTGTTCATGAATTTGTAGTGTCAGATGACTATGTTAGAGTAAATTGATAATGTTATTGCTTGGGAGCATCATGAAAGTATTTTGTTGCTTCCATTTCAGATTATAAATGTTTCCCAGGAAAAGAAACGAACTTGGGTCATACAGTTGTGCAGTGAAATTAATGAAATTTTAAATATGAAGGTAACAGTGTTAGAAGAATGATTGAAATAAGTGATGCTTCCATTGAATAGAAACCTTGATAGATATACAAGTTTAGCTGCAAAAAAGCTTTGAAAGCATAGAAAAATGGTAGACTGAAATGTGAGAGAAACAAGAAACAATCTGGATACTTTATGTTTAGCATAGTATTAATAACAGTAGAATAGAAGTGTTTTAAAATTCAGCTTCAGAAAAGTCAGGAGCAAATAATGTGGGGAAGGAAAGACACAGACAGAAATTATTGAGGAACAGAAAAGTCAGGAATGTTTGTGGAATTTGGAGAATTTTGAGAGTCAGAAATGAAAAGTACTATGCTAATGTTAAGTTGAAAAACTTATTTCATCAGCATATTCTAAAAATTTTGAAAGTGATAAGTTAAATGTACAACAGAGACTTAATTAGTACAAAACATTCCCAAGTATTGTCAAGAACTTTTAACTAAAGAAACACCATAAGCAAAGAAAATTTAAGAACAGCTTTAATTAAACTATTCTACAATGGATAAATAGTTCAACAATTAATGCAATACTTACATGGATACCACTGGAGTCAACATACTGAAACAAGATATATTAATTAGTATAATTCTCAACTTAATGCACACAAACAAGCAATTTTAATAATTATGTACTTTTAACAAATTAAATAAATATTCTTAAACTATTTAGTTACTTCATCATTCCCAAATGTAATTTTAGTGCTATTGCCTGTAATCTCTTATCCATTTCTAATTTTCTACGTTGACATCAATGTACAATATTTACATTTTTATGTGCTTATATAAAATGTATCAAGTCTGCAATTCTACTTTTTAATTGTTGAATATTCAAATTTACATATCAAATTAATGACCTTATTTCCCACTTTTATTCTTATTCCTCAACAATTAAAGTTGTTTATGGTACAATAATAATTGTAAATTACAGTCCAAGGTATGTACAAAAATCCTCGTAGATTATTTTTTTAAATTGGATAATTGCATTTTTATTATGAATTGTTCTATTTATCACTTATTGAATGAAATAATTTCAGAGTGGCATGTTTCATTATTACATTTATTGTTTCCTATAGTTTCACTGCTTGACTAGATATGTGGTGGCAGAAAGGATACAAATTAAGAAATTCACAATTTTTCCTACAATAATTTTCACAATTGTGCTTGAAAAATGATGCTTTCTGCCTATTTCTGACTTTAATTGTATCTGCTTCAAAGCTAGTACTCTCCTATACCCACACAATATTCTAAGGTATTAGGTAGAATTTTGTTTTTTAAGTTAAATGTTGACATCACTCTACTTTGGAGAAACTAAATAATTTCACCGTTGATGTAGTCACATTGTTTGAACTACTACAGAAATACACACTTAAATTCTACAGTAATTGTTTAATCAGTCTTCATTTGATACCCTACAAAATTTATAGATTTGAAGAAAACCTAATCAAAATAGCAAATATTGTTTTAAATTCAGTAGAAGATATAATTTTAAAAAACATAAAATAGTGATAAGTTCTGAACTTCACTTACAAAATTAATCACCGATAGTAAAACTCCTCCGACGACTACAGCGTGCGTCATTTTTGAATCTGAAAAAAAAGAAGAAAAGTTTGTTACAATAATTGGTACTATATGTCTCATACACAAAATAGAGTTGTTTATAACATTGGACAAACATTTTCTCCTCTTTTCCGATAATATATAAATTTTAGAAAAAATTTCTACTGTAATCAAAATATGGGATATGATGACTTCAAATGGTGTAACTTGAAACTAGAGTGTTAGTGAACGAGGCACGGTCCAGATTTTGTGTGGTAACTCATAAAAGTGGTGAAAATCTCCGGGATTTATGAATTGCGACCATTGCCCACTGAATCAAATGCACAGGTTTATCACAAAAATTACTCTCATCAATGGATTAAATATACATACATTGAGATTATTAACATGAGATGTTAAAACGTAATTTTTTTCAATGCGTTACTTCTTGTATAAATGCCAATCAAACAGCTAGGAATATTTTTCAATTACTCAAAACGGTATATAATTTATTCCAAGCGATAGCCTGTTACTTTGTAGACAAATTACAGAGGAACTCCTCAAACCGTGTAAAAATATTGCGAAATAAAACGACAGCGTGAGATGTAAGACATTATGAAATGTTAAATGAAAAGTTATCTGGTTATAACCCTCTGAACCATTATTCAAACGCAGTACGTTTCGACACCGAGCTACGCCATCCGTCATCAGTAACGCCGTACGTGTAGTAATTTACTTCGTACTAGCGTGGCGGTATATCGGACGTTGCAGACGAAACTTAGTGCGTTTGACCCGTCTCCTGGGTTGCAGCCCGAGACTCGGTATTCAACAAATTTACCGGGAAAAAACACTTACAAATACATCCTTATTTTAATAGTTTCTTGAAATTCCTTTGTTTCGATTAACAAAGGAGGTTTGACATGAAAGCCTTGATTACGACGATATTTTAAACTTATTGCTTCCGATTGGTCAGCCCTGACTAATGAGAGTTAAAAAAAAAGGAATGGTGAAATGAATGTGGGTTGTTACCGCTCAGAGACCTCGCCGTCAGAATTTGCCCTCTCCTCATAAATTCATTTGGTTGGAAATAAAAAAGGTTACAGGAATTTCGATGAAACTGATTCTTCTCCAAGAAACGAATATCGGACACAGATGAATAGCATTAGGGTCGACATAAACCTTACGTTTCGGTTCACGGCGAAAAGAACGCTATCTTCGGAGAAACAGGGCAGTAATGAAAGACAATATAGCCGCAAAGGATGAACAGCCTGCTTCAGCCGACAGTGAAACGACTGGCATACCACAAGCTGGCCCGAAACTACCTGCAAACAAGTTGGTGACTCACAGTCACCCCTCCCCCCCCTCCTTCCACCTCCTACCACTCCTCATCCTCCTCCTCAACCACCGCCGCCAGTACTCGGTTCTCCGAGACTATGGAGGAGAGGGGATATTACGCAGCCAATATCCTCGCGGCTCCTTTTAAATGTCAAAAGCTACGGTGCTTTGGTTCCTGATTAACACCGCTATTTGCCCTCAACAGCGCAGGAGGAAATAGCATTATATTCAGTAAATATGCGGCTCACAACAATCCCGATAATCGAAACCATTAGGAAGGCGAAAAGAGAAGTTTTCTGTTCAGCCCACCAGGAATCTGATCATCCGCGCACTCATCTGAGCTTTTCACTGCTAATGTTTTCAAACATTATTTACCTGGGTACGGAACCCGACTTTCACTTTTCAGTGACTGCTAATTATTTACGCTCAACAGTCTTGTTCCAGCATATCGGAAGGAAATTTTAAAAGATATTTCTAGGAATCTGTTGGCAAGAGGATACCCAAGAAAACTGTTCATAGTGTTGAAGGAAAAATAAAAGCATATAAATCGACACAAAACAAAACTTCACCTTTCGTCACATGGTTCCTGGCATTTGTTTGTTCTTGGGATTTCTGTTATTAATCCAGGTTGACATTAATTTTTTTTAATTAGTTTGGTAGAATAGAAACTAAAGATCGTTTAATAAATTTCCTCGGCAGGAACACGTGTTACGTGTCCGACATGGCTGACACCGTGACTGTCAACGCAAATGCGGTTGCGTATATTTTTAAGCCAGCTTCTCTTACAACGCTAAATGATAACGGTCAAAACAACGGCAAAATATGTCGAAAACATGCCGGAACACCTAGAAAACTGATTGAACTTTCAACAGAAATTACACATTGCTGGAGGCCTACTTTGATATCAGGATTGGACTATTATTTCTTTTAAAGGAAAACTTAATTCACAAATATTTTTATATAATTGGAGTAAAGCCAATTTTATATTCAAAACTTTCTCCCTCCAACGCTTTTGCCTCCTTGTCAACTCAATGTCCGTTCGTTCTTAGTAATGTTGCAATTCTTTCATTACTAAAACAAGTAAAAAATCAGTAAAACATGAACGGAACTGGTTGCATATAGTGGAAAGTTTTTTACGCCAAAAATAATGGAGATAACTCCGGGAAACGACTACCGTCAGAGGTCGTAAGATTAGCCCAAGTGTAATCAATTCAGACTTGAATGAGCTTCACACTAATTGATAAAACCATTTGCATGCACTAATGAGTGCATTAGCATTGCAATGTTTCCTAGTCGATTGATATAAAAATAATACGACCGACCTTTTCTAGTTAAGAGTTAAGATGTCTTTATTGTGCGCAGTGTCAACTAATATCAGTTCAGCGTATCCTGTTTGCGCTGGCTTCGTTAAATAATGAGGGACTTGTCCCAACATATAACTACACTTAATTTTCATGTCGTCTTTCTTGTAAGATTCTCCTTGCGGTTCAATTATCAAAATATTACTTGACCTGTTTCTAATAGGACGTTTACTTTCTCCATATAAAATTGAAGAGATCAGCATTTCGAGACGTCGAATGAGCCAACTGCATTTAAAATCATATCGGATGAATGGACATTCGTTTTCCGATTCATAGGAATGCTAGTCATGGGACTCTGTGAGTGTTCTCAAATTCCTGGACTCGCCACGTGAGGCTAAAATGAGTATTTACTTGCGTACGTCAGAGTATTGCGGGAATATTGCATCAGGCGGTATAATAAATGAATTAAGGAAAATGTAAGCGATGAAAACAGGAAATAGAGAGGGAATTGACGCGTGTTTAGGCAGGTACGTAACTGTTACTGAGTTTAGACATTTCATTTATTCATAATAAGTAAAATTTCCGACCACTTTCAGACTTTATTTTTAACAATTTTCAAAAGAGGAAAAAAACAACGTTTCGGTACTTATTTGTTTTCAAAATTAATAATAATCTTAGGCGAGTTATTAAAAAAAGGAAAGACAAAATTGATAAAGAAAAGCAACATAATGTTATTTATAAAATTAATTGTTCCGAGCAAAATTGCAAAAAAAAGAAGTTATAAAGGGCAGACTAATTGGGCTCTGGAAACAACTATAAAACTTGTAACCATAATGTGATCACAACACATATATTTGACGAGAATCACGACTTCAATTGGAATGACAATAAAATTTTAGACATAGAACAAACGCAATTTATCTGAAATGCTATGTATTAAAACAACTGAGAACACCATCAACTCTCAGAATGACACCATTAAATTAAGCAATATTTATGATACGTTATTTTCTTTAGTTGATATATTAATATTTTAGTAAATATATAGTATATTTATTATCTTTCCTGACTATATTATATGAACCAATAAATTTCTAATAACTTTTTTATATCATTTAGGTATTAAGTATTTCCATCTAAAGTGTTTTAATATTCACCGAGGCTCCGACTCCTTTTCTTCGATTGTATTCCAAGCTCATAGCAGTGACAGATTGTAATCATCTGTGGCCCATGCCTATCAGTTTTGCCACAACTGAGCAAGTGTAAAATTGTCGTATAGCTAAGGAGAGACGTTTTCAAAATATTGTACAATTTGTGGTTATGTTCATAAATATTTAAGTATTTAAAATTTGACACTTGATGTATTGATTATTAGGTGAGTGTTCTCATCTGTGTACCTATTTTTTTAGTTATATATTATTACTACAAAAATGTGTAAAATGTTTGGGTTTTCATATTAACACGTGGTTTATCAATGTTTCTCCACAGGATAATAACCTGAAAGAGGTACAAATAAGTACTGAAACGTTTTTTTTCCTCTTTAGAAATTGCTAAAAATAAATTTTGAAAGTGGTCGGAAATTCACACCTCCCTTTATAAAAATACTATTTTGACGATTTTTCGCCTTTACACAACCTGGGATGGAAAATAGGTTGAATTTGACAGCAGAAATAAACATATAAAACAAGTATTTACATGCCCCTCTAGCTAAAAGTGATTCGCCTGCAGTAGAACTGTGTTATTAGTGTACCCTCAATTACAGTAATGAACTTATATTTAATTACATTCCTGATTTATTATTTACGTGAACCCAATCAACGCTGGATACTTCAGCTAGTACAATATCCTAAATAGCCGAGGTTGGTGCCGAATACATGGTTTTGTGAGACATCTCGACTGGACGGTCTTAATGTATGGTTTAACGTGAATAAATTATCCCTCAACCTAGATAAGGCTAAGTTAGTTTAGTTTAGTGCTGATGCTAGTAACAGACCCGTAGACAAATTCTCGGACAATTGATGATAAATTAAAGTGGAATGACAATATAAATCTGCTTACTGGGAAACTAAGTTTGGCTTGTTCTTCTCTAAGAACACTAATGCAACGTGTAGACAAAAAGTACGTAAAAATGGTGTACTTCGCGTATTTTCATTCAATTATCTGCTATGGCATCTCTAGTTGGGGGAAACTGCTCCAGGAGCAATGAAATATGTAAGTTGCAAAAGCGTGACATTAGAATACTTTCTAATACGAATACTAGATCGAGATGTAAACCTTTCTTCAAAAGTTTGCAAATACCAAGCGTATATATTCATGAAATCTTGAAGTTTGTAAAACGGAGCATAAATTTGTTTTAAACGAATGGCGAATTTCACGAATACGCGACTAGAAATCGCCGAGCTCTAAGGTCGGACAAGCACCGCCTTGCTCTCCACATGAAAAATATTCATAATCCCGGGAAAATTTTATACAATAGTCTTCCTCCAGAGTTTAAGATCAATAATAACTACAAAAGTTTTGTGAATCAGAGTAAAACTATTCTATTAAATGGTGCGTTTTACTCTGTACAGGAATTTCTTAATCGCCCTCCCCCCTAATAATAAAAATTAAGGTTTCTGCAAAAGTGTTGAATGTGTTGCCTTGTAAAATCACCTACTACGTTACTTTAAACTTTCTGTACAGTTTTTCTGCTATTTCTTTGTTTCATGTATTGCCTGGAGCTACTACGGAAGTACAGATTCCTGGTCGCGCAGCTCCAAGAAGTATAAACTCCGTTCCTTATGCGTGTGTTTCTGAGTGTGTGTTTGTGCTCTCTAGTGTGCGTGTAGTGTTTTTAATTACTTTAGACTATATACTTTTTATTTTAGTCATTTATTTGAAGATTATTTGTAATTAATTATGTACCTTATTTTGTTCTTAAAATTATTTGTTATTTGTAATGTATGAGGTATCCTACTTCCAAAATCATTAACTCTAAATCGGTAGAAGAAATTCAGTTAATTTTGCTCCTGGGAAAGACAACAGGTTGATTGTTTTCGAAGAATATAATTTGCTTCAATAATTATTTAATTATATATAAAAATTATAAAAAAAACGCTTATAACTTTTCTTTTTACTAAGCAATGTAACATTCTTCTTTAAATGGAGAAGTTACTTGACTCAAAACTACAGTTGTGACACCGTGATGCCAAAAATACATAACGCTATTTTACTTGGAGTTCGGCAATGAAAAGTTAATCTACATTTATAATGTAATCATGATCGAGATAAATGCTCCAGAATGATTTGATCTTGTTATACGCTGCGATTGCGACAACTGTAACGTTCTGCAGACGTCAGTACGTGAAGATAACACGCTTCTAGAAAGTACACGATCAGTGAAAACGATGTCATTTTTCAGCGAAGCTACATATTAAAACTACACAGTCATAATAAATTAAAGTAAATTAATAACTTTACTCCAATATCATTTTACGTGTTAGAATTCTGCAGTCTTACTAAAGCAAATAGGTGTGTTTTAATTATTTACTGTGACGGATCATAAGAGCGGGTAAACAAGTTTGATCCCGTCTGGGCAATGCTATATGCCGAAAGAGATAATGCGAATACGTCACAACGTAGGACAGAAATATCGACGAACTTCCTCGGATAAAACAGTAGCATGTTAACGAACACAGAACTCCACGTCTGGATATTTGTAGGAATTAAACCAATTCTGCAGAACTTTCTAGATTGCGGAAATTAATGCAACTCTGTTATCTATTTGGCAGTTTTTAGAAACCACTGCTCCCGACCTTGAACTCCCGACGTTCTAGAAACTTCCAGCATCCAAGCGAAGGCTAAGAAGCACCTCGAATCAAGTCACCATTCAATTGAAGTGACAGATTCAATTCGCGGTTTTCATTGACTATTTAAGCGATTTCTTTACCAGGCACCTGTTGTTATATAGGTATTTTCAATAAGGGCGGGTCTATGTTGAAATGGAATAAAACAAATTATGTGTGAGTTATTAACGAAATCCTTTTTTTTATTTGGAAGGCTCGTGTAAGGCCTTGTTAATAAAACAGAATTTCGTTAATACGCCACACAGCTTGTTTTATTCCATTTCAACATAGACCCACCCTTACTGAAAAGTCCTATAAAATTTATATCGAGGGAGATAAATAATTATTCCTGTGTAAAGTTTTCATTACAAGTCTCATAGCAGATAGTGATGCATAAATACTTATCAGTGCAGCTAGTATATCAGATTTCATGGCTTAGTATATAGACCATATGTGGGGAACGTGCGGCCTCCGAGCATTTCTTGCGCGGCCTTCATAAAATCTAGTACAGTGAAACCTCAGTTTTCGTTGATAATACGTCAGAACGCGATCGGAGAAATCCGAAACCGAGGCAACTGTTCTCATGCCATGCAATTTATACGCAACGAATTCGTTCTCAATACTCAATAAGAACAATATATTTTATAGAGAATATACATAGTTTAACTGTAGTCAAGGAAAAGTAAATGTTGATCTACCGTCTACCACCAAGACAGGTTTGATAAAAGTTTGAAATTGTCGACGATTATAAGCAAATATAGACTATAGAATATATAAACGAGTGTTGATATAGTTATTTAAAATAAAATTTTATTTTGATGCCGGTTTGATTACTTTTTGGAAGGAAATAACGTCTTAGGGCTTCACACAACAATAAATTAATAAATGCGGAGATACTGTTTTCGTGGATGAATTATGACTTTAAGCTTATAATACACGGTAAGAAAATTGCTGATGACACAAAGAGAAAATTAAAAGTCATACCACCAATAATAATTAATTTAATTCATTCATTATATTTAAAAATAATGGGAAAGAAAATATGTTTAGTTAAAATATATATTTTAAACGAGTTATCCTTGCCACAACTAGGCCTATCTTCAACTTGAAAAGATAAAATAATACGTGAATTGACATTTACTTCAAATATTCTTTATTTTATGGAGCGACTGAACAATTTAGGAAAGACCATGGTGAGATAGTTAAACATTGAACGGCAATAACAGGATTATAAATAATCCCAAGATTATAAAAGGCAGAGGAAATGTTTTTGATGAAATAATTACGGCTGTTAGCGTATAATAACGGCACACAAATAACAGATGGTAGAAAAACGATTTCACAGTGGAATAGAATCGACCTAAGTAAGGTTAGCAACTCTCGGGAATTATTGGTTCTTGAACGCCAAAAATATTCCCCATATTATTTTAATAGGCGACTCTTGATTTTCTAATTGCAATACTGTCACTTTCCTAGACATGGATTGCACGAAGTTTTGATAAAAGCCTCAATTACCTGCATCTGATCCAATTACGCAGATCACGCCACAATACAAAATAAACCTGCCACAATACAAAATAAACCTAAGTAAAAAACAACAACTGAATCCATGTATGTGTTGCCATTAGGAATTGCCGCAACAAAAATACTCTTGGTTTAAATTTTTTAATATATATACTCGTGTTAAAATTAATTTTGGACATTGGACAACTAATTTCGCTGTAATTGTTAAATAAAATAAATATGTCTCAATGTAGACGTAATTAAAATATATTCATTTATTTATCAGGTACAATAATATAATCTAGTAGATAAGGCAGTTAAAATATCTCATCAAATTTAATCTGGAAAAATTGTAAATATTCTTATCACTTGCATTTTGTCTACAAAAATATTAAAATGAGGTTGACTAAGGTTAAATATGAAATTAAGAATTGATGTTTGAATTATCAAGTAAATAAATTATTTAAAGTATATAGTTCTCCACTTGTTTGAAAAAGTTCAGTACAAACTTATGGACTTGTTTAAAGTTTATGGTAAGTGGGTTATCTTCAACTCTAGCAATAATATAATTTTTTAAATTATTAAAGAAAATTAATAATTTCTATAGACAAAATGTTTTGTAGAAAATTAACTGTTTAGATTGCAATTCCTGTTACAATGGTAAAACCAAACGCGTTTTAATGAACATACAAATAATTTAAAATATTAAAATGCGTTCCCGTAAAAGGCTCCTGTTCTCACTCAAGAATAGAAGCTCCAATCAAGGGTTCTCTTCCCGCTTCTGCCTCTGGGCAAATGTTACGTCCGACCGCTCGTCGCTTTTATCGTGCCCGAGGCGGGTGTGAAACAAGTTCCGCGTACAATCCTAAACGTGTAGAGCAATTTCTACCAAACTTAGTACATGTTTCTTACGATCGAGGAACAAACACTGGATGGTTAAAACAGCCATAGTACTTTTGAGGAACTTCGGGTATTATGGAATAGTAGATTTCTCTTCGTTTAAGAGCCGATTTCAAGCGGCGATATAATAAATGGTCTGACACTGAACGTGTCGTTCAACTGCCAACACTAGGCAACGTTGAACGTATTTGTTTCCTGCTTTTGGGAAATTTCCGTAGGCAAGTGTTCGATACTGTTTAATCAATTTTACATCGAAACTAAGAATAATATACGCCCAAATACAAACGATTTACCAGGTAATGGCCATTTCTGTGTTCCGTCCGACAAAAATAAAATAATTTTTTCCAAAATGGAGAATCGGGTTATACGGAATTCTAGCATTGCATATTAATTAAACCTTTTTTGCTGTTGTGGTATTCAGTCCTAAGACTGGTTTGATGCAACCCTCCATGCTAACCTATCTTGCGCAAGCCTTTTCAATTCCTTAAAACTAGCGCATCCAAAATCCTACTTAATCTGCTTAGCATATTCCACCCTTGTCCTCCCCCTTTTGTTTTTCCGCACACACTTCCCTCTGAAACTTGAAATTGTATTCGGAATGGGATTTTTATACAATGTGTTCTACTGTATTGCCTACAATGTAAATGGCATTCCATGATACCGGAAGTTCCTCAATCAGTCCAGAACTGGTTATTATATTATAACATATAAACTTAATAAGCGTATTTAGAAGATAGGACTGAAAAAATGTTGACAGGACCCGGGAGATCCGATGTTCGATTCCCGGATCCGGTAGGCATTTTTCCATTCTCATCTTCGAAATTTAGTTTCATGGCCGTTGGCCGAGCTTCAATTGAAGCAATTCGTCCCTTTTTGAGCTTAATAACGTTCGACAATTAAATTTAACCGGTAACACATTACGGACTAGTCAGAACACTTCGTTGAATGTATGTATTTTATGCAAGGCCAATTAGATAATCCTGTGTTTTCTAAAATTTCTAATTACTTAGTTATAATTGGATCAAATGCATGCAGAAGATATTTTTTAATTTTTCCGGGATACCTTGCTTCCGGTTATACACTCTTGTGCTTTCAGAGAAGAATATTGGTCAGGTTTTCTATTGGACGACTTAAGAATCTACATAAATAAAAATAGGATGAATGGGTGAGAAACGATAGAAGGCACAAATCTACACTTATAAATGTAAAAGGCGACTGTGATCTTGTTCAGGGTGTGACATTTGAAAGAGTATATGGTTCCATGAAGTCTTACACTTTTAGAGCTGTACTCGTTTCATTCTAATTCCCTGAATACATCTGATGACTGATAGCTTCAACTGTCGAAGCGCTCGTCATATAATTCACCTTCCCATTTCTTCGCTCATCATTTGCAAATAAAAATTGCGCAGCCAATTTTTCTTTTGTGTGCCTCATTAGCCTCATTTCAGCTTTCCTCGCCAATTCACTTTCAGACAGAGTAAAAAGTAAACCAAAATATTGAAGTTAATCTGCGTCACTCGTTGAAAAGACTGTGACATTTGCTCAATGGGTGTAGTAATAAAGAATCTGGTAGAAAGAGAATTAGCAGAACGAATAATATTTAGGAGAAGGTTGGTACTTTTTGATTGTTCTTTCTGAATTTTAATCTACAATTTATATATTTCATTTCCTGCATGCTATCCAAAATTGTTGTCCTATTAAGTATGATGTCTTCGTGAATTATAAAAACATGTTACGAGTTTCGTCACTACGACGGTTCACTAATTCGATTCCTGGAATGCTAAAACAAAAGTAAAATATAACAATATGGTTTAATATTTCGTTAATGTGAGAATTTATTCGCCACACGTAACAATGAATTCAAAGTAAAGAGGTTAACAACGATACGCAAACTATAACAAACAACCTTTGAATAAGGTAGGATGAAAATAGAAAATATGAATCTTAAGACAAGCGACATAATGAATAACTATTCTTTGTAAACAATTTTTTCAAATATATCTGCATTTAAAACTAGAGTTTCCTGATAAAAATTACCGGAAAATAATAATATAAATAAATAAGTGGCCTCGAGTCAGAAAACTATTTATTTCACAGAAATATATGTTTCATGAAGACGTTATATTGAAGAAGAAGAAAAAAGATTTTCGGTTAGAACAGGCAACTGAAGTGTCTAAATTTTTTCTTATCCCAAAATTATTAATTGAAGAATTGAATGTATACAAGATTATTAAAATTCTTATTCCAAAAGAGGTCTCAGAACAAGACGAAACGGCGCTGTGGATGGGATTATTTTTTGTAATAAATAGTAAGGCTATAAATAGTTTTCTGATTCAAGATCATTTATTTATTTATACTGTTATAATAAATGTCAGCTGATTTTTTATTATTTTTAGGATAATAGTCTTGTAGTAATGGAAAAATCGTAGAAGGGGAAAGAAATTACGAGGGAAGGGCTACTTGACTAATTGGATTAATGCTCTTTCTCCAAGACAAAAGATCTACAAGCTACACGCCTACTGTCTGCGAAACAGAAACATGTGCGACTTGTGAAAGAGGAAATGTGTTGTAATCGTCACCTTTTGATGCGGGATGTGGACAGTATCGTGTGACTTGGCCGCCAAGGCCGGATAAATCATATCTCACTCACTACACGGACGATGGTTTCGCTCTCACTATTACTTCCACACTTCTGTCTTGTACCTCTCAACCTTTTTGTTTCTTCTTTTCCTTGATACGTTTTCCTTCGTCCTTCCTCTCTTCGTATTATCTTTTAATTTAGTCCGATAATAAACTATCCAAAAAATATTTATAACAATACAAACCAAACATTTGTTAAGGATATAAACGAAAATAAATTAAAAATTGGTTTGCTTTCCCTGTAATACAATTAAGCGAAACACATCGTGCTTAGTTTTAGTTACTTTACTTTCCTTGTTGCGTATTTTCTTGGTCTGAGGAAAAAAAACACTTACTAATTGCCTTTTTTTATCTTCTTCCCCTCTAATCTGAAAATTATCTTTGTATTTTCCACGCTCAACTGTAATGTTGCGTTGGTATTTATTACAAGGAAAGCCTGACAGTTGCGTTGGGGTCTCCGTACAAATCCCACGGAACCCAAATGAGTACATTTAAACTTTGTCATATTTATGATGGACTGGGGAGGAAGGAGGGATGTGTGCTATATACCAGTAACATTGATAGGAAGCAACACACTATATGCTACTAACCAAACATTTGGATGTCATTATACGCTCGTGTAAGGTTTTATGTAGATAAAAGCCACAGCAATTAGGACGTTGTGGAAGTACTTCAACTGCTACGGATTGGCGTGCGTCTACTCACACACAGGTTAGAAATTGTCAAACGGCAGAACATGGGTGTAATATTTTTGTGCTTAAGAATAGTTGTCATTTATTGAAGTGAAACTTACGTCGCCGCAAGGAAAGTAGGCCTGCGTGTAAATGGACGCTCATGAGCTGTGAACACCCAGTCATATATTCTTATATTCGTTTAACTATCTCAGATAACCATTATGCCAAAGTACAGTTATTTGCATGAAATAAGCTCATAAATTGAGTTTGGTGAAAGAACACCTGCACAGATACTGCAGAAACTATCACCGAATATCTTCTGCGACAAAAAAATAGAAACTGAAGCTGAATAATTATCGAACTGGAACAACTATACCCGCTGTATTTTTAGGCATTTAGATTGACTCAGACATTTTAGTAACTATATACCCATTACATTATTATTGGATTTAGGCAAAAACCCCGTGCTACGACCTCTGAACGGAAAGTCTGTTTTCTTTCATTATTATTATTTATTTATTGAGATAATCCGAAGATAGTACAGTTATTTTGACATGACATACAGTATTTATTCGCCCAATAAATAATTCACAAGACTACTTGGCATAATTGTAATGTTCAATGACAAACAATTTAATAGCGAGAGAAAGTCTGTGTACATAACTTTGTTATTACTGTTATTAATATTTGTTTAGCTTGACATCAGCTAATAGAGAAGTAAAGAAAGAGTTTTTTGAGAGGCGGGGAATGAGGTGCCACTAGGGAAGAAATTAATGTTAAGTTTTACCGGAATGAGAAGAATGTAGTCTATGGGTAATATTCGGAAAGTTCTGTGATTGAAGTCATACAGCTCACGGTCGTACTCGTGCTACACACTTTGACCAATGCAACTTCGGCTCGTCGGACCGAAATCCAAGCTAAGGCGGGATCCAGTCACCGAAAAGCAACACGTGCACACTGAGAGATGCTGCTTCAAACAATGTTCGTCCCCGTGACTTTTTCTTCATTCTGAGAAACGCGTCCTTAAACAATTCCTCCCCGAGATCACCACGTTAAATACCACAACGTAGTGAAAAAACTGAAACGTCTCTTTCAGCCTATCAAGCTGGTAAAAAAGTTCACAATACGCCTGCTTCACGACAATTCCCGGCCACATACTTCCTTTTTGGTGACACAAGTACCTGGCCAACAGAAGAGTTGTGTCACTCGATAACCCACCATACTCCCCAGATTTGTCTCCCCCTGACTTTTTCTTGTTCCTCAAATT
Organism: Eucriotettix oculatus; assembly: GCA_034510155.1. Taxonomy (NCBI): domain Eukaryota; kingdom Metazoa; phylum Arthropoda; class Insecta; order Orthoptera; family Tetrigidae; genus Eucriotettix; species Eucriotettix oculatus. The sequence goes on from CM067376.1 coordinate 91,937,948, forward strand.
GAAATCCAAAGGTTTTCGGATTTGTAACGTAATATTACGACCTAAAGTCGGGTACTCCAGGAGTTTCCAGTACTTACACAGAAGTGCATTACCATCTACGGAAATTACTTCGGAAGATCTTGAATTCAGGCTTTAAAGAGTTAGAAGAGTTTAAAATTGGAAAATAAATTATACCCAAGCTAAGGGAATTTCTAATAAAAACAACGCGAATTCTGCAAAACTGGAATTGAAAAATTTAAAAGACATGAATGCACAGAGCTAGTATGACTATTAGAATAATAAAATTCTGTTCCTTATCATATGACCCATGCGATTGCATTTGTTAATCAGTTGCGAAATAATGCAATCATGAATATTTTCAACGGAGAATGATTTCAATTATTTAGCCTACACATTTCTTGCCCACTTATAACGCACGTGAACACTTTTTAATAGTTTCCTTTTAAATCTCGTATTTTCTGTCATGGACTTCAGTAAATTAATATTATTGAATGTTAAGTGAATCCGCAATGGTCGCAATTTCAGGTCAGAGAGAATTACTTTGTGGTTTGTATAAGTCATGTCTTGAATAACTATAGCAGACAATATACAGAACGATTTGCCGATAATTTTCTTGTCTTGTTCTTCCTCTTCTATTCCTATCCTATACACTTCCCTCTAATTTTAGTCAGTGTCCTCAATAATGTTCCCCTCACCAATTTTATTCAAAACTTTTTGATTTGTGACTGGATCTACACATAATTTGTTGAAGGATTCGATTTTTTTTCTGTAAGACACTGCTGTTTGGCAAGTTTCGCTCCCATACAACGTCACGCTCATGACAAACCCCTTTAATCGTCAAACAGATATATTAGATCCCAGCAATTTATTTTTGAGAAAGTTTTCCATACCTTATATATTTATTTAATAACATAATATCAGAATAAACATTCCCATACCTCTCATCATGACAGTATAGAATTGCAATATAATCATATTTGTTTTAATTATAATATTTTTCTTTGCTTAAATTTTTTTCCGTATATTCATGATCAACGATATGTGGGCAGGATATTTCATAAAATTTTCGCCTAAAAGTTTAGTTTTCAGTATAAGTATTAGAATAAGAAAACATTAAAAACCACGCAAATTTCAAAAACGCGAAAGGTAACAACTGAGAGTACAGACGTAGCACATGTCCCGTCCGTTGCAACTTTATTGGAAGAGTTCTCGGGATCCACCTGAAGAAGATGGCGGTGTCAGCCATGGAAACGTTGTGTACAACAAATTTCATCACCCGACTGGAATCCAGAGAACTCTTCATCCAGCATCTACGTCGAGATGACCTACATACTGTATTGCACCCACTCTAATAGATCTGAATAAATCAATGTTTTTGATTTTATGAAATCATTTTACTTTCAAGATATTCTGACGCATTTATTAACAAACACCAGTAATATTTTAATGTTAAGTACCGTCTGAAATTAAATAACTTCTTAAAACCGTGAACGTCAAAGGGTTTATTATTATCTATTTATCATTCTATTTCCAATATCATTTGTACCTCTCTTGTAATCAACGATACATCCCAATTATGTAAAGCTATTAATCTCTTCCAACTCATTATAATTCAGATAAATATTTTTAGTTTTTATAAATTCAATTACCATATTTTTTCTTGTTACTTGGTTTATTTTAAACCTCATTGTGTCAAAATATCTGTATACGTTTATATATATATATATGAGTGCTGGTCAGCAGACAGAGACATTGCAAAATCAAAGTCAGATGAGTCTTCTAAGAAAGCGACCTTATGACCCTTTCATTTCCAGATACTTTTCTCATTATGTACTTAAGAAAATTCCTAGAGTGCTTTAGATAAAGTAGGTTTTACTTTTTTAATAATGTTTCCCGTCAATGCAACATTTTCGACGATTTACAACCCATTTAAATATTTATATTACTTATCGGCTAGATAATTAAGTTTCATTTAAAAATGTTTTCTTCTGAATACAAAGAAATACTTAGCCGTATTTGAACGGACAGAATAAATAAGAACCGGTGCAGAGTTAAAAAAGACGTTAGGTTTATAATCCAGAAAATAAAAAATGTTTAATTGAGGCCTGAAACAGACAAAAATTAATTAAACGAAACCAAATTAATTTAATACAACTACATGCTTTGGTTCTTATCTGGACCCTTTTCGGGTTGAGCCAAAGTTATCCGGCCAGAAATTTATAACGTCACAAAGATATTAAAGTACAGCCGAAGAATACAATGATTAATGAACCAAAGAACATTAAAATTTAAAGAAACAAAGACAATACGTGTATAAGAGAAATTATCGTAGTTTCAAAACATATCTTAGACGTCGATTTGCTCAGAAGTATATAATGACTTAATCCGTGAAATATAATCTTTCAAATGTATACTAATTTTCTTTGTTTCCTTAAATTTTAATATTTTTTGATTCTTAGATTATTGTATTCTTTGGCTGTACTTTCATATCTTTGTAATGAAATAACTTTAATTCAATCTGAAGAGAGTCTAAATCAGGACCGAATCATGTAGTTGTATTAAGTTAATTTGGTTTTGTTTTACTAATTTCTGTCTTTTTTTGGCGTCATTTAAACTTACAGGCGTTAATAACTATTATAAAAAATATAAAATCAATTCATTTGGCAGATCCACTGAGGAAGGTGACGGAGTTACACCATGTTACGCAATGTGTTGATAGTGGCTGACCGCGACAAATACGTGTAGTCTGTTAGCAACTAATAAACTGAACTCTTCTTGTAGGACGAAGTTGCACCTTCCGACCTCTAAATATATCAAACCCTCAGCTGGTGGTACGGATATTCTTGTTTTATAGCAGTCACTCCGGGGTGTGCCACGCTAGTTCCCCACTATTTATAATATACAGTGTTCCTTATTAATGCTTCAATGTGTATCAATAAATAAAATGACGACCAATAAGTCAGCATATAATTTGTTATACGACGTTTCGTCTCCCTTTTGAGACTGCCTAGGGCATAAAATTTAGCAATTCATTTCATTTACTTCTTGACTCCCTCGACCAAAACGTGGTATCTTCCGATTAGACGACCATGATGACTGTTACACTACAAGATAATATTTAATCACTTAATTCCGTATCGTGTCCGTTCTTCCATAACTTCTGTTCCACAGTAGTTTCTTCCAATGAAAACAAAACATACTACTGCTGTCTGGTGTAATCTTCTTTCCCAACCAACATTTTTAATGTCACTGTTTCGATATTATTTATTGCCACCTAAGAAAGTTTAGCTTTTCCTTTGTTTGTCAGAGTTGGGTTATTTTATCGAGAAAGTCTTCCAAAATGTTCATTGTCACAAGAAAATAACGTATAAATTTTTCGTGAACGGCATATAGTAATTCCACACCAAATAGGTATTCCTTTAAAATTGTGGGTTCGATGAAAGAGAGCACGTATTTGATATGGAGTACCCGGATTAATGCCACATCCGTGAGTCATGGCCGCCCTTCACGGCCTGCCTTTTAAGTTAACCAACTCGTAATTAGGTCAAATATCAAAGGGGCGATTTATTGTAATCTCGATAAATCCATAGAGTTATTTACAAACATTTATAAGAGATAATTATAAAGAAATTATAATTGCAATGGTGCCGTCCTAAAGCATCTATATTTTAGCCAAGTTACAAACCGTTGAATCCTATGGAAATGTTCGCGAAATATATTTTATTTTTTAATGATTGGAGGTCTCCCGGCGTAGCTGTATAAAATCTTCTTGCGATCTTTACCGTTTAAATGTAATGGGTAATAAAACTCGTTTTCGGTCACTGTTTTGAAAGTTATTTTCGGCAGTTATACTGCCATATTCATCCTTATACGATTTTATACTATCCCTATTTTCCGTACAAAGTACGCTGTTAATATTTAAAATGTTTGTGTTGTTTGTAACGGACGACGTGTAAAACAACAAAAGCATTTTAAATATTTACAACGTACTTTGTACGGAAAATAGGGATAATATAAAATAGTTTGTAAGCATAAGGATGAATATGGCAGTATAAGCTACCATTTTAAAAATAAAATAACTCTAGAAACAGTGACCGAAAAAGAGTTTTATTAACCATTACATAAAATCTTCTCGAGAAATCAACCTGAAAGTCTCGCCGATACGCCACGAGGTTTTGGTCAACTGTCACAGTTGCCATCTTCAGGTGAAGTGTCAACTCTAGGTTCTCACGATTCATTTTATGCTTCATAAAAATCGTGGCGTATAAACGAGACCAGCTGGTTGATTTCCCGAGAAAATTTATGTTTTATTTATCCATCCTACGAGCACGTCGTAAAATCACTCAGTTCTTTTTAAAAACAATTTGAAGTAATTGGTTGCACAAAAAGGAGTGGAGTAGACAACTGAATTTCTTCCACAAACAACCGGTCTGCAAATATTATTAAGAAATACAGCAAAACTTTTGAATGTGAACTCCATAAAGTTCTGATTATCCAATCATATTCTTCACAGGATTTTCTGTATCATTTAAATTGTAACCTTAATTAATCTGCATACCATAATAGAAGAGGATTTATATTTGATTGTCTATTTGCATATTCTGAATCGAAATTCAAACGCAAGCAACAGAACTTGGTACATATTCTTAATAACCTGGAAAAAGCAGAGGAGGATAGGAAGTTAATATATTAGCCAAAAAACTGGGCATGGTTCGCAAAGGAGGGCCCAGATTTAAGAAAAAAACAGTGGATTATGTTGCAAGGTAGCCGCGAATATATTTAATTAGATAGTAAGAGTTTTCACAGGACAATTAAAAACTGTTTTATGGTTTTTAGAGGCCGGCCTCCTGTGGCGCGGCGGTTAGCGTCGCTGCCGTGAACTACAGAGGTCCAGGGTTTGAATCCTGCCATGGACATAGATGTTGTTTACATGTGAACTTCCATATCGTGAAACCCCTACAAAGAAATGAGCTCCCCAAATAGTTGAAATTCGCTAATGACCATTAGCAGTTGATGTGACTCTAAATAAAACAAATATTAATTTTTCATTGAGAACTCAGTTTTACTAGCATAGAGATAAAAAGTTATGAAGATGGTATCAATGATAGTTTTCCCTTGATACGCCGGTCTGTAACCTCTTTCGAAGATCTTCTATCACAACTTATGAAATGAGACTTTGTTAGGTCTTAGACACCTCTATTATTTAATATGGCTAATTAAATAATTTTTGAAGTGTGTGTATGTATTTAACCTCCGATGGGGTTTTATCTGTCGGTATTTTATTAAGGAAACCAGAAATATTTACCGATTGGCAAATGTAATTAAATTTTTTTGCACTCTCTGGTAAACTATGGGCACTTTGTAACAGTAAAACACAAAAACATACGGAATTTATCGGTACAAAATCAAAGGCAGGTGGCGTGAGAGACGTTGAAGATGTTACAGACAGGTTAATAACACCTAGACAATTCGGCGTCGGTCTGGGTTCTCTGAACTTACTGAGATTTCCTGAAATCTGGAATCTGCCGAAAGATGGTATTTTCCCCTAAACAACGGTGGAGTGGGGTGAATGGTTCTTCCCATAGACGGAAGTTTAAATTTTGATTGGAGAGGATCGGGTCCCCGCACCGGAGGGAATAGAAGTCGGGATAAGGAGTTCGAAAACGAGGAAAAACTGATTTTAGAACTCTAGGTATTTATAACATTAAAGATTGAGAAATTCTGGATAGTAAGCACTAAGCTGTTGTCATTAAAATAGTAAGAAAATGGAAAGTTAGAAATTGGAGTTTGCAACTGGCTATGAACATTTGGATGACGGGCGGAATGCTTCCTCTTGTCCATGGTGGCAAAGAAGAAAACTAAATAATAGTATTGAGTTTTAATCGTTAAAAAGGCCGACTTTGGAAATCAAAATGGATTCAAGTATTATATATTGTAATTAATGAATGTTAAATAAATGGATTCCTCATTTTTATGTAATAAAACTTGTATTTTAAATATTATTACAAGTAATACCCCCCATATTCATTTCAACTTGATCAGTACTTCCGTTTCGATTCGAGACGATTATTTGGCGTAAACAATTCTCCCGAGTATATCAATTCGTGACTATCACTCATTTGATTATCGTGTGGGGAATAATCCTATTATGGATGCAAATACGTTAAGAGCGTTTTTGGAGTGATAATTAGTTTACTAATTACCTAACAGAGATTATGGTGCCGAAAGGAATGAATGATTAAAGTGACACACAATTCGATGGATCTGTGAAAAAAAACTAAGCAGAATAAACAATGGAGTCGTGCCTGATTAAGGCCGTTACCATTTTAGGGAGTTATTAACTAGTTTTTGTGCTGGATCCTGTCTCCTTGTCCCTTGAATGAGTCAAACGGAGAAAGCCAGATCCTACACGCGTCGTCAGCTGATAGGGAAGCGATATTGTCCAAGGACGCCCAACGTCAGTGGCTTGAGGAATAATCGAATATTCCATGTAATGTCTCTTCGCAACACTAAAAGCTACAAGTCTGCATCATTAGATTCTTTGTGTTCCTACGAAATCAGAGGACATGGGATTATCGAGTCACAATTATCATTAATATGTCTATTTTGTGCTTCATAGATTGGTTGAGAAACAATGGAAAGCGGCAGAAGAATAGCTGCAGTCAACAAAATGATCAATTTACTTGCATTTACGGGTTCACAAGCCTTATAAAAAAAACTATATTTCGGTCCCGGATGTTGCAGCAGCAACATGAAACTTTCATTATATTTTAATTAAATAACTGAATAGGTCCCGAAAGTTGGGAAACGAAAAGAATTCAGTTCAATTAAATTATTCAATTTCTAACTTTTGGCCATTCTTTATGTTTATTTATAACAAGTTAGATCAATTTAACTACTTTATTTATATTTAAGATATACAATTAAGTAGCATTCGATGCGTCGTAATTTAATGCTGCATATAGAGCCCAACTGTTGCTTCTTGTGACTCTGATATGAAACATTTACTTTCACGTTCTGCATGATCGAATCACACAGATTAAATTATTCGCGATATGTTCATTTTGTAAACTAATTCAGCATGAAATACCCACATAAATAACCACATGCAGAACAGATTCAGCGACAAATGTTTCTGGTTGGTTTAAAGAACACAGTTCAATTACGAAACCGGATCACATTTCCTTAATCATGGGTACAGACACAAAGGACGTCCTCGAGAAGCAGTAGAATTAGATAAAAAAATGACAAGTACAATATTTCTCTCATCCTGGCCAATAAAGAAGCGGCACGTTCTGGCTCGATTTGCGTCAGCATCAAACTTGCAACGTTATCTCGGAGACAAATCAGGCTCGCACGTCACATGCAATATTCAATCAAAACAATACACGTTATACGTGACTAGTCGACATTTTAAAAATCATTTGATACACTTCCCCCCCTTCAAAACAATTCAATTTTCTCCGTCCACATTGAGGCAGTTTCCCGTGAAGTTGAAATTGCCGCCATAGAGTAAAAATAAATACAAAGTAAAACAAATTCAATTTTCAAAATATTGACACACTCATAATGTATCACATTATTCACCCCAACTCCAAAAAGTTGGAAAATGTCTTAGTTGATATAGTAATTCATGGCATATTTTGTCAAAAAAAATTAAAGTTAGTTAATAGGAATTACATTTAATATTTCATTATTTACATGGACTTTTTTATTTGAACATTTGGAACACAAAATCAGGTGCTTCACTGGTTTCAGACAAACAATGCTACATTGAATTCTGAAACACTAACAACAAACAATTGTAAAATAAGTGTAGCTGAATGCACAAAATTTTAGGTATATCTGTAGACAATATACTAAATTGGAAATATCACATTAATATTCTCCTAAGAAAACTAGATTCAGCAACCTTTGCTGTAAGAATTATGCCAAGCTGCAGTGACCCAAACATATGAAATTTAGTTTATTCTCCATCCTTTCGCTCTTTAATGACATATGGTATAATGTTCTGGGATAATGCATCATGGAAAGGCAAAACTTTTAATATATAGAAAAAAGTTGTCAGAATATTGTCAGGTTCCACCAAAACTTCATGCAGGGGGTTCTTCAAGTAAACAGGAATAGTAATTCTTATTTCCCAATATATTCAATCAATTATGTTATTTGTGATTAATAACAGCAAACTCAGAAGTGCAAAGCTTTGATACCAGAAATAAAAAGAATTTACATGAGGAAGGGAAGTCTCTAGCCATAATACAAAAGGGTGTTTATTATAATACTATTAGCATATTTAATAAACTTCCAGCCTCCACTAAACAGTTAAAAATAAATACAAGTTCAAACATGAACTAACGTTTTACTAAGTCACACCTTCTACTCTGTTGAAGAATTCATGGATATGAGTGTATCTTAGTATAGACCTTACCATAGAAATGGCAAATTATTGAGACACTAGTAGAAGACACTTGGTGTAAATATTTGCAATATTTATCAATATCAAGGACTAATTATATATCTTGTCTTCTCTGTAGTACTTATGCATATCTTACTGTAAGTTAAACATAATCATATGAGTTAATAGTAAATAATCAATCATAATCTCTGACTCATTCTGTATACCTGAAGTTCTACTTATCTATGGGATCAATGCAAGATGATTTAATATTAATTCTAAAGATGAAAAGTGACCTTTCATTATTAAAAAGAGAAAAGGAGACAAAAACTAAATATGTTGCTACACCGTGCAAAAATAAGACGCAATATTAATTCTTTATTTGTTTGTCGTGGGAGTATTCTGATTCGACTGAATCAAATTTGACCACATACAAACGTATAAATTAAATGGAGCTGAAATTTGCGCCTTATCGTATAAGTAAACGTAGTTTGTAATCGTATCAATTACTCGCGTTTTTGCAAGAAGTGAACGTCACGAGGAGTTTGAACCTATGACTGGCCCGATAAGTACATCGCTAAATGGTGTCTAGTTCGCAATACAATTTCGTTTAATCATGTTTGCGCTTGTTTGTTCTCCTATAATTTATTAAATTTTACTAATATACATCTAGAGCTTTCGGCAAGAATAGTGTATTATATACCTTAATTTATGAACGAGATTTACTTCGAAATTTATTAGTAATTTTTTTCTTTATGTACTAATTCATAATGTTAATTATCCCATCGGTTATATTTAAATCTCATAATTACATTACTACTTCAATAATTATTTGATTGATTGAAAATAATTTGGTATTCTTAATAACAATTTTTAAAGAAAAATTACAATTTCGTTATTTAAAAGTTTACTATATAAACAACTACGATAGGTCCTAATAGGAATACCTCTTGTAATGGCAATATATATTGTTATGAGAAATTATCAACATTTCGTTGTGATAGTTTAGAAATTGAGGTCCCAGATTTAGGAACGAAACATCGTTAAACGAACTACTCTTAATAAGGTTTATAATAAATCTTTTACTGACTTATAGGCAGTTTTACTATTTATTCAAATATTGAATATAATTTATGTGCAGTTAAAATAATGTTACACCATTCGTATACATCAACACAAACAGATTTTAAATGTTATGGGCTTGTTTGGGTTGTATGCCAATACGACCTGAAGAGGTTATAGTTTTAAAGATTAAACCGTCGTAATTTAAAAAATAATTTTTTATATAAAGTTTTCATAATTATAAGGCCAGTAATATTAAAATTCTATAGGGGAATGCTGAAAATCAGATGGGTGGAAAGAATTACTAACGTGGAAGGTCTAAATTCTAGGGGTAGAGGGAACAATATGGAGAACGTTGACAAAGAGAAGGGATAAATTAATAGGCCAAGTTTTAAGACATGAGGGTCTTGTAAAATTGGCATTAGAGGGAAGTGTGTGGGGAAAAAATAGAAGAGGGAGGCCAAGTATGGAATAATCTAAGCAGATTAGGGAGGATATGGGCTGTGATAGTTATACAGAAATGAAAAGGTTTGCGAAGGTTAGGTGAGCGTGGAGGGTTGCATCGGACCAGTTAAAGAACTAAAAACCATAATAACAAAATTAAAATTATTTTCTTGCTTATCTATGTAATAAATATTGACTTGTTACCTTACTGAAGAATAATGGGATCACACGATAACTAAGACACAAATTTACTATATGATGGAAATGACTAGAATGAAACTACAGAAAGCAACGGAAATAATGTTAAACTAAGGAAATGGGCTTATCAAGTTGCAATTCGATAATTATAGGCCTATATTCAGTCGGAGAAGGCCGAGGAACAGTACGAGGCAATGCCGAACTGAGTAGGTCATAGGAAGACTGAAAGAGATACAGATTCAGTTTTTCTCGAAACTGACGATTCGCCATGGTTTTCACCGCCGAAAACCTAACGGATTCTCTGTCTGCCGGTTTGACATTCTTATACTCAACAGAATGGCACTTGGATGTATATAATTAGCATATTTCTCATCAAGATATAAAAAAAACGCTAAATCGCACGAAGGGAGTTTTCATTCTTTGACAGATCGTCAAGCGATGGTAAAAATTTACCTGCAGTTCTGTTTGAAAGGAATCTTCCATCAACAAGAAGGTAACTAAATTCGTGAAGTGAATAATTATTTTTCTTTTAAATAACTAATAATCATAAATAGTCTGGAGTGTTTTTATGGGTGTTTAGAAGTGTGCAGGACATTTTTAAGAGTATCGAAGACTTATTCCTTTTCAAGATTGTATAATTTATTTGCATTTAAATTTATTTTCAAATTGAAACCACGATCTATCAGATTCGAAGCATGTTATATACCTACTAAAGCAGAAAAGTAAAAAAAATCTCTCTGTATATTTCAAATAAATTATGTGAGCACCTCAACACACAGTCCATGTTTATTTATTTGATTGATGAAGGCGACGCAGAGGTGCATGATGCAATAGTTGATACGCTCCTAACTTCTTTGGAGACGAGTAAACGCAACCAATTATGTTATATTAATGGTTTATTCTTGGATAATTTTGTGCCTGGACAAAATTAAATTCAAGAATTGGCAGAAAATAATGTAATTATTTTGCATAACATTTGAAGAAGGATATTATGTGACAAACGGGAATTTCAAGTGAGTGAATGTTGTTGTTTTTTTCAATTAAAAGTATCTCCAGTGAATTTCATAAGGTATAACATCACATACACTACTGAGAATCATGTTTTAATTTTTCGTCTTCTTAGCCCAATCGCAGTAATATTTTCACGAAATAAAGCTGTAAAGTGCTAGTTTTAAGACCAGTTGGTTATTAAAAGTGCGTCTTCTGCAGCGACACATGTTTTGCGGTGTTTTAAATACTGGAAGCCGACTACTCTCGGCGGATGATTGGATTACGCATTGCTCGCGCCACTTTTGTTATCGCATCACGAGACAGGTTAATATTCGGCAACAGCGCCGATGACGCATACACCCCAGCCCGGTCTTACACTTTCTCACGTCGGGTCGGGGTACACGGATTCCCTAACTCTAGAAATGGTTGCCGTATCCTGTAAATACGATTAATATTTCGCCTAAGGAAAACATAACCACCGTAGGAAAGGTAATCTGTCGAGCGTCACAAAACGCTAGTGAAGTAGAAACACTCACAGTACACCCAAATCTATTTTCAGCCCACGTCCTGGACGTTGATGAATTCTAGTTAAACATGACCGAGGAAGCGTGTTTATCGCTACACCTTTATTAGCATTTATTTGGTTAGTCCGCGAGCTTGGCTGAACAGAGTAGGTCCACGGGTTACACATCCTCTGATATTTTCTTTCTTCGTTAAACACCTACAGATTTATTCGAACAAACCAAGCGGTTCCTTCGAGATGTTATAACTGAACAAAAACATTCCGTGTATCCTTCAAGGAAGCTACGCTTCCAGGATATAGAATGAGCCAAAGTACCGGAAGATTTTAGTAAAACCATCATTATACCCACACCGAAGTAAACTGAGACTGATAGATGCGAACAGCACAGGGCAATTAGTTTGGTATCTCATGCGTGGAAAATATTAATGAAAATAGTATGTAGGCGAGTTAGGAGAAGATCAGTTTGGTTTTAGGAAGAATGTAGGGACAAGAGAAGCAATATTGACTCTGCGCCTAATTTTAGAAGACAGGATGAGAAAAAAAAAGAGACCTACGTTCATGGCATTTTTAGATTTAGAAAAGTGATAATTTGAACTGGAACTCTTCATTATGGATTTTGAAGAGGACAGGAATAAAATATCGAGAAGGAAGGCTTATACATAATATCTACATAAGACAGCTGTAATGAGAATTGAAGATCAAGAAACTAAAACAGATATTAAGAAACGAGTAAGGCAAGGATGCAGTCTGTCGCCCATGGCATTTAACTTGTATATAGAACAGGCGATGAAGTAAGTTGAACAGGAATATGGAAAATGAATCATACAGCAAAAAGAAGATTTAAAGCCCTACGCTTTGCTGATGAAATTGTAGCTTTACGGTAGCCAGAAGAAGACTCAGAAAACATAACAAATGGCATGAACTTGGGACTGGAGTACAACATGAGGATTGATAGAGGAAAAACCAAGGTGATTGAGTGTAATATGGGAAACAGTGGAATAACAAAGGGTGTTAGATTCGGAAGGGATTTTTTGAAGGACGTTAAGGAATTCTGCTAGGATAGACCTGGCAAGAAAGGGGAATTTACTTACAAGAAATATAATTGTGAATATTACGAAATCATTGTTAAAAATGTTCGTATGGAGTGTGGCATTATATGGGCGCGAAACGTGGACGGTAGGAATTGCAGAAAGGAAAAGAACTGAAGCCTTTGAAACGCGGTACTGTAGGAGAATGCTGAAAATCAGATGGGTGGATGGAATCACTAAGGTGAAAGTTCTAGGGGAAGAGCGAACAAGATGGAGGAGACATGCGGGTCTTGTGAAATTAGCATTAGAGGGAAGTGTGTTGGATAGGAACGGAATAGAGAGGCCAAGGATGGAATACGCTAACCAGATTAAGGAGGATGTGGTAGTTATGCGGAAATGAAAAGGCTCGTACAAGATAAGTTAGCATGGATGGTTGCATCAGACCAGTCGTAGGACTGAATACAACAATAAGATGCGGTTTCATTTCGAAATTCCATTCGGTTCAAGCATATTAACATTATTATTCACATTTTAAGTTCACTGCCAGAAGGTAACAAAAAAATGTCCGTGGAAGACTTTTTGCGACAGCAAACCATCAAAGGATTGAGAAAGTGCAGCAAATAATTCTTAAAATTAACAGAAGGTTGCAAAGAATTCAATTCGTTTCCGCAACCTTCCACAACGATCTACTCATTTCAACAATATTGCAGAACAGTAGTTCCCACGTATTTCGGTTCCCGACGTCCTATATGGATCACAATTTTTCCACGATGCCAAAATTGATCCATTTGCTACTGAATGCATTATAATTGCAATGTGGCAGTTTATTTTTTAAAATATAATAACAAAAGCAGCACGTACTTTAAATTGACAAATAATCAATTGAAACGGCATAATTCAAAAAATTAATGGGGTGGATGAGCTTGTTGCTCAAAAGTGGATACAGCTACCCTAAACCCCTGTTCCACGTCAATTTTTGCACGATACTTAAATTTTAACTCAAAAGACAGCCGAAAATCCAGCTTCGCATACATAGAAAGTTGCAAATGTAATTAGTGTTATTTTATTTTGCCACTGAGGTGCAGACATTCATATCATAATAATACCCAAAATCATTGAATTCAATATTGCCAACTTTTGTTTTACTGCAACACAAATGAACTTCGTTGGAGATTACAGACTGTCGTAACAAGGAAAACCAATCATTGATTCCATCTTCATCAATTTTCGTTTCCATATTAGTAAAACACATAACGCGTTTAGCTCAAAAACTATTCAGACGAACAATAGCAGAAGAAATTAAAAATCAGACTCGCAAGTGCGCATTTAGGCGGCTTCTAAAAAAGGTACGGGCAAAATTAAAGTGTACTATTGAAGTACATCTCAGTATCTAAAAACAGAAAATTATTATGCAAACTATACATGGCAGCGTGGATTTAATGGTTTGCCATTTCGTTATTACGGGAGTTCCCCGCACTACACTCATTAAATTCGCTAGAAGTTCCCGAGGCATTGTTACGGGCAGTTAATCTATAGTAAAATATTTCATAAACTAAATAATAATATACTGTACAAAACCTACATAACGTATTTTTGCACCACAACGGATGGCGAACATAATTCAGGGCATTGTTAATAATCCTGTGAAACCTTTTCCTGAACTGAATGTGTCTTAATGTCATATTTTCACGACGCTCCGGGGCGTCGCGATGCATAATTTTGGAATCACTATTCTAGAAGGTTCTATAAAGTCATGTTAATTTCCTTAATTTTTAGAAAGATCTACAGACTTGCGTTTCCACAATGATCTAGAATTTTCTACAGACATCTATTCCACGAATCGTGGGCTTAAACGTCATAGAAACATCCACCAATCAGCATAGCGACCCAGAAAATTAAAAATATTGCACGGACCATTTAAGATTATTATTCCGTCACACCCTTTACACCTTCACCCCACAGAATTGTTTCCAGATTAGCTGGAGGATAGTCACACACATACACAGGTTTTTTTTCTTGGGTTAACAGGCTACATGAGGGTGATCCTGAAAAAGGCAACTCTCTTTTAATAGCTTGGGAAGGGAATTTAAAAAGGGGGGGGGTTGCGGAAACAAATAATATATATATATATATATATATATATAGAGAGAGAGAGAGAGAGAGAGAGAGAGAGAGGAAGAAATAACATGGAATCAAAACAAATGCGTTTCGTAACACTAGTTACGTTTAATTATATTGTCGACACGTGTAATAGATTTATCCATATAAAAATTTACCTGAAGTCCACAATTTTGGACAAAACCTCGTAATTTTATTAACTAGATATTAATTTTTTTTACAAATTCCCTATATTTTTTTGTGACTAGAGCATGCTCCTAAATATATATATATAACAAAAACCGTTCCAGTGAAACTCTTTCCCTCCAATAATTTTTCTATTTAGGATTTTCGGAGATCCTACACCGAATTAATAAAACGTTGAAATATGGAGTTGAACCACTCAATTTGTAAGTGGAAATATTACTCTAGAATCATCATATGCTCCGGACAAATTTGGTCAATTAACGTAAGATGTTCGAAATAAAAACTGAAGATCAAAGCTTTTTAGATCATACCCTTTTAAGCACAGATATAAGATGTTACATAGCATGATGCAACTACAACTTTTTGGTGAACTATTAAATAAAACAAACTTTAAATTTATATACTACGATACCCCTCACAATAATGAAAAGAAAATGTACATCTCAAGCTTTTAAAACCGCAACAAGTAGACTGTGTATGAATTTCTCGTTAAGAACTATATTCCTTGCAATGAATTCAGAGAAATAGGCGGATTACGAAACTAATTAACATAAGTGCATGAAGCAAAGTATTTACTTAGCGGCGAACTGAACTTGATTTGCTTAAAATACTAAACAGGAAATAAATTTGATGGCACAGAAAGCTGTTTATAATTCCCGTCTCCCAGAAATTGCACTGGAAGAATTTGTATCAAATTCAAAAATGATTGTGAAAAATTACGTAAATAATTCCACAAAAAGGAGTTTGCTTTCTTTATTTACATAAACACAACTATCTTGACCTACGGTGATATTCCAATAATTAAACCGTCCAGAAGTGAGAAAAAAAATTAATGCATTAAAAATACATTACCAGGACGTCTCGATTTCAGATTTCAGGGGAACATCAATTATAAAAAAAAGGAGATATACATTTATATTTTGAGAAATTTTCGAAGGTACAGTTTGGATTTCGTGCGAGTTGCAAGAATAATTATTAATGTTAACTAACTCCTGCTTCCAAATTATGTACAAAACGTTGTGACAATTTAAGAGTATTAATTGCTTTGCCAATTTTTTTCTAACTAATGGCAAGTTTATTTAATTATTATAATGCTCTCATAACTGGACAGTTTCGCTAAAGTAACAACACAACCGGCAGTGATGAGGAGTTATGCAGAATGATGCAACATGATACATAATATAGTTGACAAATTAGCGTTATTAGTAAATTGCTTACCTGTAATTCAATACTGCCGCAGAAAGTTGTGATGTGCTCCTATTCTATTCAGACGAGATTAAGCTAATAGTTACTACACTACAACTAGATCTCCTACTGTCACCGGTCCATCAATAGAAAACGCAACAAGTGCTTGCCGATTTAGTAATCAGCCTTCTTTGACAAGCGCAAGTTTGCACGTGCTTACACTCCAAGATTAGGCGACTGTGCTGCTCTCTATCGAGAAGACAACGCTTTATTAATTAACTACTAGATGGCAGCAAAAACCAGCTATAAAACTCTAGCACCACTATGTTCTTCAACAATAAGAACACTGGTTTAGAAATTTGTTGGCATGTTGGATTTACTATTCGAAACGTCAGTTTGTTGTACTGCTCCTGTTTTGTCCCTCCTTACCTCATTTCTTTTTTCCTTGCAGAATATCCGATCAATGCTAAGTAATAAGAACACCATAATGTACCACCCAAGATTTTACAGAATAATGAGCTTAAAAAAACCGTTACTGAAAAATAAACTTTTTCAACAATGTCATTCCCAGTTTTGGTTGCAACTTAATTAATAAAAATATAATGAATATGATCATTATAATAAATAAAAAGACGACCTACAAGTCAGCATATAATTTTATTGCTGTTTAACTAATATAAATGCGACGTTTCGTCTCCCATTCGAGACTTCATCAGGCATACTAGAAACATAACATTACAAAAGATTAAATGTCCTAGGACATGAATTGCTACATTTGTAAGTTTTGAACTATGTTTTTAAATATGAAAAAATTGTAACATAGAACCGATATTTAATCTTTAGTGACGTTACGTTTCTAGTATGCCTGATGAAGTCGCGAATGGGAGACGAAACGTCGCATTTATATTA
This sequence comes from Eucriotettix oculatus, assembly GCA_034510155.1. Lineage (NCBI taxonomy): Eukaryota > Metazoa > Arthropoda > Insecta > Orthoptera > Tetrigidae > Eucriotettix > Eucriotettix oculatus. The sequence continues at coordinate 91,954,986 of CM067376.1, forward strand.
AGTAACAATAAAATTATATGCTGACTTATTGGCCGTCGTTTTATTTATTGTAAAATTATAGTCAGAAAACTATGCTTGATTGATTATTTTCAATTATCTTGATACTTTTCAGTGATTAAAAGCCTTCTTCATTAAAGGTTTCTATGGAACATTTTGCTGATAATTTAGATTGCAATCATCTTCAAATCTGCTTTCATGCTTGTTTAACTGATTAATAAACTGTTAATTCTAGAAAAACTCTTACTATCCCTATATTTAAGTGTTATTACTATAATGGAACGCAATAGTATAGTTCAGTGATGAGCAAACTTTTCAAAGAGGGGGGCAAAAAAGGAGAAAAACTTTCGGCGGACCAATATAATTTTAAAAAAATAACATTGATACATTTTACAAAATTTTTATATTTTTTTGTACTAAACCCTATTAATGACTTAAAGATTATGAAGTAGAATGTGATGAATGAAACTGTGACTGCATTTCTAAAAGTTTCTCATGATTTGGTTCGAACTGGGATGCACTTATTCTTAGAAGAGAAGTTAAATGCTCATGCAGACCGTTTCTAAGGCAACTCTTTCGAAGTTTCATTGTAGAAAACAACTGTTCACCTGTTTCACAGTTCACATTAAAAGGCATACTGAAAATTTCAAAGTCTCTTTCAATGCCACTGAAGTTCAAATTCACCATGGAGGCTTCTCAGGCTTTTTTCGTAACTCATAAGCTTTACCTTCATCATCGGGGCTATTGAATTCAACCTCGGGAAGTGAGACAAGACATTCTTACCTAAGTTAGCTGGTTCGCGAATAGAACAAGTTGTAGTGTAAAACCTTTGACATGGCCCCAGATATCATCGATGAATTGATTTTTACCTTGCATCTTGACATTAAACTTGTTCATGTGGTAGAGGAAAATGCAAAATCCGAAAACCATGCAGTATCTTCCAGGTTTTTATACTGTACACACCCCTGTTTCTCAAGGAAGAATGTCTCTATTTCGTCTTTCAGCTGCCAAACTCGCTCGAAGACGCGTCCTGCGCTAAGCCAGAGTATTCAGACTGTATGGATTCTAGAAACTCCCGAAATTGTTTGTGAACAAAGTCCTCGAGATCGAACTTCACAATAACGTCAAGCACAGGTTTTATATCTAAAGCATATTTACAAACGGCGTCTTGATGTACGATGCAATGTAGAAATATAACATTGATATCTTGATATTTTTCAATAAAGATCCCAACAAACCCAGATTTTTCCCCGTCATATTTCTCGCCCCATCTGTTGTTATACTACATATGCAATTTACTGGTACTTTCAAAGTTGAAATTACTTCCATAAATTCATAAAAAAAGTCTGACCCTGTTGCGAGTTCCTCTGTGAAACAGACTTTTTTGGGTTAACAGGCTACATGAGGATGATCCTGAAACAGGCAACTCCCCTTTAATAGCATAGGAAGGGAATTGAAAAGGGGGGATGCGGATGGCAGAACAAGGTAGCCAAGGGTTGACTAGGGCCCCCGGGCTGTGGTTTAAGGATCCTACCCGGTGTTTCACCTAAAGAGATGCAAGGAAAGCCCTAGAAAACCTGCATCAGGTAGGTCGGGCATTGGTTACTATTCTCACGCCCTTCCGAATGACGGGAGACGAGTTTGCAACACCTCATATAATAGGCACTGTGTCGTATCATTTATATCAGGGCTTTCATCCATGGTTATTGAACAGAATTTAAATTGGCCAATCTTTGACTCCAACTCCGATATATATTTTTATCTATTACTTCGATTCTAGAACTCACCGTTTTCCGAGATAAGCTTATTGCTTCAAAATCTTTTCTTTTCTCAGCACAAAAAATAATGCATCTTTGAGCATGCAGTGTTGAACAGAGAGGGCTTTATTACTTTTAGCAATATTGTATGCTACAACAAAACTTGCATGTGTAGCTGCTTGCTGGGAGCTATTTGCTTTCTTAAAAAGATTTTTCTGATCTGATAGAATTTTGCGTAGATCTGCTTTTTTGTTTTTTCTTTCTTCTTCGTACATGGCTCTAACCTTGACGTCGTTGTGTTTAGAGTTTGAAGTGTCGTGAAATGTTATATTCTTTGTAGACTGCTACTGTTTCGTTCCTAAAAACTATGAAAACGCACTTCCAAGTCCATTCATCTTTGAAAACACGGCACTCAGAATAAACTACGTTTCTTAGGTATTTATAAATGTAGAAAATTTTCACAATTTGCAGAGTAAAACTAACAAACCAACAATGTCAGTTTTACTATTTGTTACAAAGTTGCCACCAGTCTGTGCTTCTCACTCTCAAAATAACATTCCTATATCTAAGATAAGTCATTAAATTTGTATGTCTTCACTGATATGAAACGAAAGAGAGGAAAAAAATAGGAACATATTTACTGTACTTTTCTTATAGCCTGTATTCTTTTTTTTATTGGTCCGATTAAGAATAATGTCTCGCGGGCCGGACAGAACATTTCAAGGAGCCGCATCTGGCCCGCGGGCCGTAGTTTGCCCATCACTGGTATATTTGCTTTATAAATAAAGTAATTAAATTTATTTGACTTCATTTCAGTTCCGGACGTTGCAGTGGCAACATTAAATTTTTGATATATTTTTAATTGAAGAACTGAGTACCTACCGAAAGTTGGAGACGAAAACTTTTGGCCATTCTTTTTGTTTTACTTATAGATATATTAAGTTATAATAGATAATAAATTACAATAGTAATTTGTAAGTAGTAAATCGACCAACAAGTTTAATATAAACTTTATTAACATTACTAACGCTACGTTTCGTCTAATGAATGTTATCTATAAAAATACAAAATAAATATTTAGAATAGTATATCTAATGATAATGACACCTTAACTGTCAACCCCCTCTCCCCAGGGGTGGGGATGCATATTATGTCAAGATTTTCAATGGGAAACCAATTTTTTTTATAGGAAACCTTGGTTTTCAAGTGTCAAAAACCATTTATTTAAATTCATTATTCATGGAAATTATATCGCAGATTGCGCTGCCATCGAAAGAATACGGAGACGTTCACTGAAAAGTATTAACTACGTTTGGTGTTACCCCGGAACAACGACGTGGACGTAGTAGTATTTGTAAAGAATATCAAACACATTTAATTTTATTTTGCTGACCTGGTGACTATTTCTTGAGATTTTTTTACCCATTTTGAATTTTGCCGATTACAACACCATCTGCGACCGAAATGACTCTAATCGTAGATCAAATTGGAGTAATTTTTTTCTGGAGAATCCAAATCTGCAATAAAAAATGGGGGTTCCCAGGGGGTGGATACATTAGATGTCCCCCTTCGTGTCGAACATTTTTCATTCTCTCTTTTTTTGATCGGATGTGTGGTTCTTGAGATATTTCAATGTCTTCTGATAAACTGAACACCCTGTATATAACATAATTACCTTTAAAACTGGAAAATTACTTACGGTGTCAAGAAATTTAGGAAGATTAAAATTTAGACGAGCATGTTGCCCAACCGATGAGGCCGAACTACAACGAGAGAAACAAAAAGTTTATAATAGTAGAGAATCGTAAATTTTATAAATAAAATACAACAATGGTCAAAAATCAGAAATAGATTAATTTCGGGACCTTCAATTAAATGTTGCAGCTGCAACCCGACCCCGGGGCGCAACATTAAATTTTATATTAATTATAATTAATGAACCGAGGAGGTCACGAAAATTGGAGGACAAAATCTTTTCAAATTAAGTTATTCTATTTTTTTATTTTTGGCCATTCTTTGTAACTAACTTACAATTTTAATTCAGATAATTTAATTACTTTATTTATAATCGAAAATTTTGTTTAAATAACTTGGATAATTTTAAACATTAATAGCCGAATGTTACATCTTATACGAAGCATCTCACTCATCAGTCTAGAATAATGATTACATTCCATATCCAAAATCCTATTTTTTCTAAGGGAAAGTAAGCGAGAACATTTTGATGTAAATAGGATTCTAACTTAGATAATTTCTATGTAAGCTAATTATACTGTGATATAACGCTGTAGACGACTCGACCTGAAATAAATAAGACTGAATAATATTGTACATTAAATTTTAATTTATTTTTCAGATCTTTAACGCAGGTTTTTAATTAGCGCTTAGTTTACCAATATAACAGGAATTGTAGTCTTAACAGTTAATTTGGTATACAACATTACGTTTATCGAAATTATAATAAATGGTAAAAAGGCCTACAAGTCAGAAGAATTAATAAATTTATTGAAGTCAGCTTAATAGATGACATTTTCTCGTTTTGTTTGAGACCTCATCTAGTGTTTTAACTATAAAATACGAAGGAAATGTTTACAATATAATAAGTATAATACAATTACTCATAAAATGAAAATTATTTACAGTTAATTAAGCAGGTCGATTTTCTACTAATTAATTCCTAAATAATATAATGTAACTAATAGTTATATGTCATGCACATACATAGTTTATAACATAATACAATATAATTACCTCCTGAAGTTATTTGTAGACATTAATGTTTCAGAGCCCTTTGGTCCTTTCAGTTTCCCGTTTCATTGACAGAGAATTTTTTGATAGAATGGTGATTGATGCATTTTCAAGTCATTTAATTAGGATGATAAAGATAATATTCCCAAACAATAATCAGAACGTCTAATTGGGTGTGGAAAGTTACAGTCAGGCGCCGCCCCGCCATCGAAATCTACTTGCAGCTGTTCAAAGTCTCAGCCTGACAAAGGGAATTCCCCAGACAGGTCACAACAGCTGCACCGCACTGTTTGATATGCTTCACTGGAGGACAATGGAATTTTTAATTCTTCGAATAACAATTACTTTTATAGTGAGTTTAGCATTAGAAAAGCCTATCAGGTACGCTGATTTTCCATTTTACCTTTCCCTCGTCCAAAAATAAAATGTTCATTTGTATAATATATTCCATATATATATAACTCGTAAGTTATACAGTTTAGCTGATATATATATCACAATTTATTATAATACTAATAAACGTCAGTCGACTGCCTGTATTCGCCGGCCCTTTGTTTCAGTCTTACACTAGCAATTACTCAAAAGAATCAGACCAGACAGCAGTAATCAAGACTGAATCCGGGTCATCAGTGTGGATTCCGCCAGATACACTCGCTCCACAATTCAACCATGCTATAGAAAAGTGTACGTAATTAATAAAGCTATGGAGAACATACAATATTGTTCAGCAGTATTTCTAGACGTAAGAAAAACCTTTGATAAGGCTTGGCCCTCAGCAATATTTCAAATTATTAAAGTTGTGGCACCAAGGTGTGGGAGATAATATGATTAATATTTATATTTAATTATTAATAACGAAATAAAACTTTTAAAAAAGGAAAAACAATTAAATTAATTTCATCTTTAACAATTATTGGTTACTAAAAATTAAATAAAAAATAATTCAATTAAGAAACGGGACGTCTACTTCTCCACTCAACTGAGAGCAATAATTCTTCTCTGAGGATTTCGTGGGCGTAAAACATCTGACTACTAACACTCAGATACGTGAATCTTTGTAAATCATCGTTCTGCTTGCAGAACTAACACTCAGATACGTGAATCTTTGTAAATCATCGTTCTGCTTGCAGATTATTAAGCTCAGGATGTTGGTGAATCCTCGGTCAGCTACTGTCGCCAGAAACTGCTACTCGTTGTTGTCTCGAACGTCCACAATCGGCCAGTTGTAGAAGAAGGGAATCTTCCAAATCATTGCCGAATCACTAGCAAGGATGGCTCCAATTTCAAGACTGAAAGGGTAATCATACAAGGCTTCGAAATGTTATTTTTTTCTATCTACAAAACCGTTCATTTTATTTATTTTTATAAAAAATACGCAATTTTTTTGAATACTATATGTCCTCTGAAAATATAAAATATTTTGGCCGAACTTTAATTGAAGCATTTCTTTTTTGTTTGAAATTAAAATCATTCACCTTTGACTAATTTACACTATGTCCACTCTTCACTGATTACTTAGAGTTAGGATGTGAAGACTGTAATTAATGAATTGTATGTGAGTCTGAGCTTCAGCTATATAAGGGTTGAAGGATCTCGAATCTGTCCTGGCGTCGAACCAGACTGGCTCAGTGGTTAGAGTATCCGCCCGGTAAGTAGGAATTACCCGTTCAAGATTTTTCCATTGTGATCTTCTAAAATACTTTTTTTAATAATTGAACGTTTTGAAATGCTGCTGCGTGTGTATCATATCACGGTACGGCAAAGATTGTATGTGCTCTGTGGCCCACAGTACCGAAAGGAGACAGTTTGCACAGCTTTGCGGGAAGTGCAGGGAGGTGCGCATACACGTTTCTCATTCGAGAGAAATCAAGTGTTCAGCCCAGAGATGACGACCTGGTAGCACTAGCGGAGGTGAGTGTGCCGATTCAAGATGGTGGTTTCAAGTGTTCAAAATAAAAAGCAATATTATTATCATTATTCTTAAATGTAAAAAGAAATACAATTCTTGGTAAATTTATGTAATGAGCACATATGTTGTAATAAGTGATTTCGCCCTTAAGACGTGTTATTGTGCGCGGTCGGTCGTTGCAGCGACCCACGTGTGAGGAGTCATTGTGGTGGCAGGTCAGATGTTTTGATCTTGGACGGTCGTTGAACTGGTAGCGGTGTTAGGGCATATGGACAGTAAACTAGATTTGGAAACCATCAGTAAGTGGGGGCAGGCCTGGGACATATACAATAGAGTGGACTGGTGTGGAGGTTTTTATTATGATTGATTTTGGCGGTGACGGCGGTATGAAGGTGATTATTATTATTTTTGCGGTGTGGAGGTGGAGATTTTTGCTGAGAACGGCGAGATGGACAAGAGTTTTGGGCGATTGAGGCAGCAAAGGAGGTGGAGATTGTGTTGCCGTGAATGGACAGTGATTGTTGGAGAGTAAGAGACACCAGCCCTAAGAGCTGGGAATGAATGGACCCAGGCGGAACGCTGACATCTTGGCTGCCGCACCGGGAACTGCAAACAGCAAGCCCTCCCCTTCCCTTTTTTTCTACGTGTGTGCAACGACCGGTAATATAACATTTCAGACATGACGGTGAACATTCTCATATTTAGATAAATTTCAGTATTGTTGTAAATATTTTGGTTTAGGGTTAGAGTAGATATTAAGTAAGAATGAATTTGAGCAACATCAAATGATAGTGGAGTCGGAGTGGGCTTCGGCCGGGTATTAAATGTTAAATTAAATTCTTTTAACCCCTCGTTTAATTATTGAATAAATCATCCCTCCCTTAATTAATTTATTAAAGCCAAGACCCCTGAGAGTCTCATGTTCGACTAAAAACTACCGTGTCTTGGCTCGACGCTGGCCATCTCCCTCGGGATATCGCGATTGCCGTTTATTTTTGAGAAACATATATATTAATTCTGAATATGCAGTGGCGCCCGGGCCGGCATTGCGACGGTAAAAGATCCGAGGGGGAGGGAAGCGTTACAATGTATCCTCAAGGGAGAATCTACAAAACGATGCGTAGGTACTTTGTATTCAAGTACCGAAACAACAAAGTTAAAGAATAATTATAAAGAATATACGAGCAGATCCGGGAGGTCTACGAAGGAAACGACAAAGGTCAGATAAAGGTAGTGATAAAAGGTGGTTGAAATAGAGAAGGAAATAAGGAAGTATAGTCTGTAAATACGAGTTAGAATACGAAATTAAAAATCAGGAGGGCCTTTAAATTTTTTGTACGGAAATATTTACCTGGATTACCTACACGTTTTCAAAATCATTAACGAAGACTGGATTACTCAAGGTTATGGGACCAGATTTTAAATTTATTTTTATTATTGTCAATAAAAGATTTACAAATATTTTTAAGATAGCAGAAACAACCCCAGAAGCTGACGCTGAGGTAAATCACTAGAAACTTTATTTCGAGTATTCCAATGTTTATGTTAGATACGAGCAGAGCATGAAGATTAAATTTTTAAGATCGGGGAGAAAGAGGAGAAATGGTTTTTGTTTGTCCAATCCGCAAGGGAGGGCATTTTAACCTTTTTGTCCGGAACGAATCAGATCAGGTATTTGCAGGTAGTTCGTGCTGCCCACCCTGTCCAAAGGTCTCTTTTATGTTGCGGCTCGTGAGTTCATGTACTACATTACCTATCGAAATACTTCTTAACTAGGATAACTACGCAAGACATTAATAATACAACAACGGTGATAGTGTTACTAATACTATGAGGTTCGTAATATGCTACATTTCTAATTCCATTACATAAACTGTAATAATGGCTTATTTTAGAAGCAGAAAATTTTAAACCAAATTTGACACACATTTGTAGCATGAAAGCAATTTCCCTTCGAGCATATTTTAAATAATTTTAATTTTAGAAATAAGTCGCACATGATGACAGTATTTTATACAGGATCTTGTGGTAGTTTTAGCAGTTTACTTAAATTCTTCGAAATGAAACCTCTTAAATATTTTCTATACTTAAAATAACCTTCGATTATAATTTTTTTTAAATACTATACAAAATGGACGATTGTTATTTTTGTTTTTAAAATATAAACTTAAAAAAAAGAATATTTCTAATTACCAAAGTACGAATTTATTTTGATTTCGGTGCATGAATCGAGCACTAGTGGCATCTCGATCGACACGGCTACGAGACATCGTCGCTCAAGGGAGAATCAGTTTGCGGGCGTGACAGTTGAAGCAGTGGTGGGAGGAGGGGGCTGAAGCGATAAAAAGCACATGGGCATTTGTCGTTACATGAGGTAAAATGGGTAAGCAGGAGGATATCCTGCAGGGAAATGAGTGAGTGCCAAGTGGAGGTTGACTTCCTCCTTCCTGGTTTTCTCTTCCCCCCCCCCCTCCCCTTGGTCCATGGCCAAGGTAGCTAATTTAAGACTCCTGCAGGCTGAGACGACCTTGGGCAGTTTGAGAGGTGCATGTATGGGGGTCGAAGACCTTCGGCATACGGTAAGAGTTGTTCGCTGATCCTATTGGACCAGTCGGCCAACTGCCTCTCAATACTGAACAAGGCACGTAGGCGGGTTTGTTGCATTCCCACAGCAATCCAGTCTCCCGTCATCAGAAGAGCGCAGGAGTAGTACCCACTAGCCCGACCTACCTGATGCAGGTTTTCTAGGGTTTTTCCCTGCATCGCCTTTAGGTGAAACATCGGGTAGGATCCTTACACTATAGCCCGGGGCCCCTAGTCAACCCTGGGCTACCTTTTCAAGTTCCTTCCTATGCTATTAAAGGGGAGTTGCCTGCTTCAGGATCACCCTCATGTAGCCTGTCCCCCCCAAAAAATGTCGTTACATAGATCATTTTGAGCTTGAATCGCAATAGCACTGACGCGGGACGGAGCGTGCAGGAAAGCGGGAAGTTTAAAGTCTTCGGAATCGAAGAAGAAATTAACACTCTTAAAATACTATTATTTTGTAAAATTAGAAGAAAGACAAGAATGGAAAAATATCGACCGAACCCAGAACCTCCTGCTTTCCGGGCGGGCACTCTACCACTGAGCTACTCAGTCTTGTGAACCACGCTTCCAGTTGCAAAGTGAGAATTTGACTAACAACACAAAAGTATAGATTTCATATGCATGATAACTATCCTTCAAGTAGATCGGATAAAATACCTGCTGATCAAGTTCACCATATTATATGGACAGCTACTTCCAACATGATGGTGCAACTCTGGTTTCAGAAATATGATGGAACATTGTTCTCAGTCCAATTGAGAATTTGTAGGACAAAGTTGAAAGGACTATCAATCAGCTAAATCCACAAACAAAACATCTCACATAACTGGGCAGTGCTATTCATCTGGCATGGTGTAAGATTCTCATACTACTTTTCAACTTCTCATGGAGTTAATGCCAAGAAGAATATAGATACAGAATTCAAGGTCGCCCAACAAAGTATTAATGATATGTTCATAATAATCTGTTTAAATTACTAAGTTTGGCAGCTGAAAAAATATTGTTTACAAGTAACTTATAATGCAAATCTAATTTTATGAATTCTTTACTTGAATAGGAGTACTTAAACATAAATTTGTTAGTCTATTCTTTAATTTGATTTAATCTTTTAATTGTTTAATAAAGTTGTATTAACACCTGCACTCAAATTATTCTGCAAGGTTCCTTCCTGTGTAATTGACTTTTTTGTTTAAGGTTGATTTTCTTGTATTAAAATTCTTCACATCTCAATTTGTTTGAAATGATACTTATCACAATTAAAATTAATGCTCCTACAGAGAAACTTTAGATGGAAGTCCTATAGATCTCCTCGGAAGAATAAATATTTTCTTTAAATAGAATAACTACCACTGAATTTAAATTGATAATGAAAGTATGTAAAGAAACCAATTTCCACCCAGGTGCAACTATCATTAACCTGCAATGTTTTGAAGACAACTGTCATCATTTCACCTGGAAGATGTTGATAGAGCTGTAGGTCATCATAACATCACACATTAATGACCATTGTACTTGGGTGGAAACCTTTAGTCTTTAATTCTGTAATGTACAGTATATGTCATTACACTTTGACAACAGCAGAAGTAACTGTCTATTTAGTCGAAAATATACTAACACATACTATCTATAGAATTAATTAACCAGTTTTAACTTTCATTTTAAGAATTTTATCATTTTTGGAATCAATCCTAAACAATTCAGTACCGCATATTTTTTAAATTTGTACAACTCACGAAAGTATATTGCTTTTGCTTGCTTCTAACACGAGTAAGAGAAAAAAAAATTGCTTCCGTCTAATATTGCCTCTTGATGCTGAATCGAGAACTTTATTAGCAAATTGTGCTTAATTTATTAATTTCTTTCACTTTTATACCACCATGCTACGGTATTTCAATATAGGGTCATTTTCCTTTTCATTATAATACAATATTTCTTTGAAAAAAAAATTGGAATAGTAATATTTAAGTATTTGTTAGGTAATGCTACTTACAATATTTATATAATTAATTTTTAATTAGTGGGGTAGTTATTATCTTTAAAAAGAAATTTGGGATTCTTATTCATTTCAATGCAAATATTTTTGAAGTAAAGTAATGAAATATGACTAATTAGTACTGTAAATAATTATACATTAGAAGAATGTGTTAGTTTTTATGATAGAATATTCCAAAGTAAACCTATTATACAATACTCTCCACATAGCTAAACCACTTCCGGTTTTCATTTTCTTACAGCATTTTGAAATGTTCAAAATTATTAAGTCATATCAGTGATTTGTTTCTTGAATGCATGTTATGTTCACCAACAATTCATCAGTGAGGTGTATGGGGGAGCAATAATAAATAAGTAACATGAGGTAGGGAAGACGATTAGACAGTTTTAAAAATGTTGTGAAAATGTGCATGAGGAGCTGTGATATGGCTGGCTGTCAGTGATCAAAACCAGAATCTTTATTTCCAAAAACTGGTTTGCCTGAATAATGGAGGTGACTATGTGGAGAGGTAATGATTGATAATACAATATCTGCAAAATAATGTTATTTTTTAAATAAGTATTTGTACTTACTTTTGTAACAGCCCTCATATAATACATATATTACTCCACAAGTTTAGTAAATAGTATCTAATTAAATTAATTTTAGGATGTCAACAGCTGTATAATTATCAGGAGTGACCAAGAGATCTTATAAGTAAGAATTATTTGTGTTCCTCTACAATTATTAATTTCAGTAATTGATTTTAAATATATATTCCAAAAGATACTATTATTTTACTTCTATTTTTTAAAAGTGGTATTATGTTCAGGGAGCAAAATTATTCATGTAATTTCAGATCTGTAGATTTCAGAATTTTGAAACTCAAAAATTAGGAACAGCCCCTTTCTACAAGAATATTTGTACTATTGGACAAGTTTTATTATAATGGCATTATTAAATAAAATTAAATAAAGACAATATAACAACAATTAATACATGTCATTGCTATCTGGTTATCTTCCATTGTTAGTAAAGTATTTAATAATTTTATTCTCAGTCCTTAATTTTGGGAATTCAATATGTTTGTGATGGAAACAATTTACTATATGAATTTTGTGTATTTAGAGTGAGCCAATTAATTTAAAATCTTGAGTTATGAGAAGATGTGCTAAAAAGTAACAAATAAGACAAAAATTGAATGCAGTCGTTTATAAATGAAATCAATATTTTCTCTTAACATATTTTCATACAAAAAAGGATATAATATGTAAAATAAATAGTAATACAGCTTTCATATTAAATTCTTTTAAAAAATAGTGCAATGTTAAAAATCAAAAATTCTGGTTATTTAAAACATTTCTCCTAATATATACATATATAACACAGCCACTGTTAACAATATATCATCAAAGTATTTATATTGTTTGAATAATCCATAACTCAATGTCACTTCTTTACATGATTCCTTAAAAAGGGAATCCATTTAACTTGGAAAGACCACACAAGAAATAGTCACACAACAGATATATAAATAATTTTGCATTTAATGTACTTGTCATCAAAACCACAAACACGTACTAATCATTCCTCTGTATTGCAATATTATTCATAACATAAACATACAAAATGCATATACTGCTTTTTATTATTAAAAAAGAAAAGTAGTCTTTATATATCTATGCGAGGCCTATATTGTAACCTCAAAGGTGGATCACGAAACCTCCATCTTGTCACATACACAAATTTTAGAGTATGGTCCTTGCCTAACAGTTCATCATTGCACAAAATATCAATCTGAAAGAGTAAAACAGAGTATATTATATTAGCAACTATCAACTAACAATATGAAAACTGCATAAAGTAAAGAAAAGAAATTAATAAATTAGTGGCTTTATATGCTCATCATGCTTGTAATAAAATTTCATTTTAAATTTATGAAAGTATTCAATAACACTTTTATTGTTTAATAACCAAAATAAAGTGTCAAAGAACAAATGTTATCATTGTCATAGTCAATGGCTTCTGTAATAATAATTATTGAGCCTGGTATAAACACACTACTGTCATCACTAACTTCATGATTCTTTCTAGATTGATAGTAGGTGCCAACTTGCAGGGAAGTACGAAAATGTGAACGTTTTTGTTTCTCTTTTTCTTTACTTTTCCACTGTAGCAACCATTGGCTTTGTTGGAGGTCGATTGTTGCCATTTAATGGTCAATGCACTGTAATTTGATTCATTACTATGTGGACTGATGTCTTGCCGTTCAGAAGAAGAAGGAAGCAGAGTTCTTAAAAATTCACATTGTTGTACTTCCCTTATATTTGACACCTACTAGCATTTTAAGGTGAGTCGATAACTTTTTCCATCTCTTTCCTATCTATTTTATCAATATACATATAAATATATAATTTTATGTAATACGTAAAAAATTTGCTCAAAACACAACAAACAATCACTTACATCTCTAAACTTTTCAGTACCATTCAGAACTTTTTTTGCAATGAACTTCTTTAGGTGTGTAATGGTTGCTTGAGCAGAACACCGTATAAATCTTCTTTTCAATGTCTTCAAATTATTACTTACACACTCCAAACAAACATTGACCTGGAATATTAAAAATGTAATTTTCTTAATGTCGGTCAAATTGAAGTAACAAACAGAAATTTCAAATAAATGAATTATTGGCTGCGTTAATTTATTTGGCTATGTTAATAACCTATTTTGATCTAATCAAATATATCTATGCTAATTTTTTAAAATAAAAATAATTCAGCCTATTTAATATATATTTAGAGGCTATAAATATGTTTAATTTGATAGGACATATATATTTTGTTTCTACTTGTGGATCAGCTTCAGAAATTGATTACAAATCTATTGTTATAATAAAAGATACTACTTTCAACCAACTATATATTCCAACAGATTAGTTTTCTTCTGTAAGCACAATATAATTCTTACTGGTTTCAAAACTGATCCAACCGTAAGTATGGTTTATTTCTAAGATGTTTATCAGTAATTGTATTTTTGAATGGTGGACATTTAATATGGATAAAAAGTTCTCTGATTTAACTTGTAACTGGATATTTGGTTTGTGCTATCTTATATAACAAATAGAAGATTATGTTTACAGTTGATTTTACATACTAAATTATGTAGGAAATTTACAATTAACTTGCTTAAATTTTTTAAGTAGGAAGAATTTTGTCAATACAACAAATTATATGAACAGTTTACTGGATTAATTGAATATACTTGGTAACAAAGAAATGTTCAAAATAGTTTATTTTGATAATTATTTGTGATTTCTGAAAATAAAGTAAGAGTATTTCCCACAGGGAATTCTGAGATTTGGTGATGTAGACTTTAATAAGAAATTGGTAACACTTAAAACTGAATCCAAAATTAGTCAAGCTAAATTTTGGGTGTGTGTCTGTTTTTAATACTTTGTACTCTGTGAAATATATGATTTAAATGATATGGATAAAGAGGGAGAACTAATATATTTAAATAAGGAACTTTTAAGTGAGAAGTAATCTTTTTAACCTCACAAGGTGTCTACTATCCATGAACCTCAGGTAACAAAAGGAGAAATTTTTTGAATGTAACAATAGAATCAATTTAAGGGGGAGCAATGATAACAGTTAGTCTCTGCGTGAGAGTTTCTTCAGGAAAACAAGTACAAGAAGATACAATAGCAAGCCAAATTACTGCTATAGAGAATAAGATTACTTATCCAATATGTAATTTATCCTATACGGATGCTCCTAATTCTTCCATCCCTCTTCTCTATCCATCCTAACTTGAAAACCTAATATATAGACTGAAAATGTTCGGTTGGTCGTACTCGATGTGGTGGCGGAGTGGATAGACGCACGCCCCGGCTCTAGGGGTGATGCACTGTTGTTTCGTGCACCCAGGTTCGAGTCCTGGCCACATCGAATTTTTTCAGTCTTTCTTCCTTCTTCCATTCCCTTCTACGCTTGACATATGTATTTCCTTGTGCATGATTCCATGCCGTACAAATGATTCAAAGAGCGAATTTCCTGCCTTTCTCCCAAATATTTCTATCTTTCTTTCTATCCAATTATCAAATGCGTGACTATATATATATATGACAGGAAACATAGAAAGACTGACTGACTACCTTAATTCAATAGTAGGTCAGGATTGCCAGACTGTGAACTGTGCACCCCTTTTCAAGAGAGTATGTCCGAATGACTGAATATATTGCTGTTCATACACATATTGCCTGAAAAATTTGACATGGTTCTGCTTCCCAGCCTATGCCTATTATTGATTTAAAATAAGCCAATTGCTCTCTATCAGGCTTCCCTATCCAAATGAGTGTGTGTATGTATATAAGTAATACAGCAAACAACTTTAATGTTCAGATGTCGCATCATAATACACAACAATTTAACCAAAAATAATAGGAATAATGAGATATAATGTTGTGCTGAAAGTCAGGACAATATTAGATACTGAATCCTATAATTCTAATTTTTTATTGGGATGTGCAGACTTCGAAATTGATAACCGCATTGAATGTGCCCCCTGGCACTATAAGGAGTATTACATTTCAATGAATTCAAATTTTTAATTTAGAGCATCATGACAATATAGTTAGAAAAGTAAAACAGATATTAATCAAACACTTTCATCTGTTAAAGATTAAATTTTACAGGGGATGTTATATAAGACAAATAAATTTTTTTGCAATACTTATAATCAATAATAAACTAATTAACAATGGGAATATTTATGGTAAGAAATGTGCAATAAGGATCTCTTTTGGGAATGAAATAAACAAATACTAACAGAACAATTAGACTTTAGTAAAAAAGAGTTGTCTAAGAAAATACAATATCTTAGTGAATAAAGAATTAAAAGTAAAATTACTATTCCAATCATAGGAACTACTTCTTTGTTAAGTAGATGATTCAAGGCAATATGTTTAAAATATTTTTAATACCCAAAAGTGGTCTACATGAAAAACTGCTAATTTTTTATGTGGAATTTTGATATCATAAATAATTTGAGGTTTAAAAGGGAATATCCACAAATAGATGACCACAAGAACGACATTTACTCGAATAAATCTTTCTTAAGTTTTTATTCAGGTAAAGAATTTATTATATCACTATATTTCAACTTCATGCTCTGTCATCATTGTCAGGTGTAGTTATATGGCCCCATAATAAATCCTAATCTGGATGGAAACATAAATAACTTTTATATATCATTTACCCTGAATGAGAAAGACCTTGCCCTTTTATCAATTCATTTCATGTACTATTTAGTGTGTGAGGGATGCAAGAAGTAAATTACCTGTTCATCTTGCCGGTGATAATCTAATTCTGCATGGGCATCAGGTGCAATCTTCTCTTCCTCTAATTCCCCTGCATTTGGTGGAATATCTTTAGGACATGGCAAACCTCTTACTCGGTAGAAATCTCTCTCCCTTTTAATTTCATCTGTACAATGATAAAATTTACACTTATAAGCCATTGGCTGGCTATGACGAAAAAACAATGAAAAAAGTCCATCAATAAAGTTAATGATCTGTATAACAGAATACGGTAAATTGCTGATAAAGTTCAGTCAAACAATAATAAGTCTTATTCTTAGTGGAATAATGTAGATGAATTTACATGGAAAGCTACCTTTAGTATTGAAACACTGACAAATATATCATAGGCAAAAAATAATTTCACTAATAGCCCATAAATGAGAAATATATTCAATTTTTTTTAAAAAACATGTTCTATTATTTTATAATGATATTTAAAAAAACATTTTGCATTATTAAAATATATTGTACACTTGAATAATTATTTCACTATCATGCTAGAATTATTAAACCAACAAAAATGTGAATTACAAATTATGTGAAAATTTAAGTAACAAGTAAAAATTATTACTTACTATCTTGCAGATCAGGTACTAGTTTGTACACAATATCTTGCATAGTTCTGTCAAAACTTATATACTGTAATGGATGAGACTGATGAATAACAATTTGGCAAGTTGGACATGTGTTGTTTTCTTCAAGATGCTTCACCAAGCAACTTTTACAAACTAAAACAAGTACATTTCACAGTTATTATATATGAGCTGACAATAAAAAAAACTCAATAATGCAGTGAATTTACGCCATAAAATATAGAAATGATCCTACAATAAGTCTAGTTAGGTAAAATGAATTGATTTGTAATCACTACTTAGTTACAGTTCAAATTTACAACTTACAAGTGTGTAGACATTCTGTTACTGTTGTAGCATCTATAAGGTAGCCACGGCATATTTTACAAGTGATGTGGCTATTTAAGGTTTTTAATTTAATTCTTCTCTCCATGGTCATGATCGAAAGAAATTAATTTAACTGAAAGAAAAATATTATAAAAGATATAAAACCTGTCAACAAACAAAATTCATATTACACAAATCAGAAATACAATCACCTGTCATTAAAACAATTTTGTTTACTTCTCCAATCATACAGAAAAACACATAACATTCGACCACTAATTGTAAAATATTAACCTGACTATCAATAATAACCCTCAACAAGTTCTTTAATTACCAATGACAAATATAATAAATTTTATATTTACATAGCACTGAAAAAAATTAGATGTACCCCCTTCCCCCCACAATTATTAAGCGATATAAAATGATGAATCTCGCTTGCTTCCTTTCCAGCACATCAGCCTCATGTCCTTACAAATCCAGAACACACCAAATACAATGACAGACATCTTAAACCCTAATAAATAATCTATGGTTTGTAGAGAACATAGACAATAATAATGTCCTATCAATACGAGTGTTTAGATTCCTGACCAAATCCGTCTATTTAAATTATTGATATTATAATATATTTTATGTTCTTAGGTGAATTAAAAATATTTAAACTCCATTAAACATTTATTCAAAGATATTCTCCAAGGAATCATTGTTTGTAATGTTACACACACTTACTTATTCCTACATATGTTATATGTAGTTAATTGTGTACTTCATGTGGTTCTTATAATTTTTTGTAATGTATGACTTATCCTATTTCCTCAACTAAGGACTAACAGAAACCACAAAAATCTAAAATAATGCAGATAAGTTGGTGAATAAGCAGAAAGTTACAAATTTTGTTATAAATAACAATTGGACATTTAATAATCAGACCAAAGTAAAATCATGCTAAATATGAAACTAAAAACAAACTATTAATTTAAATAGTTTGATAAAAATTAAATGGCTAAAGTGGAATATGATCTTCCAAATGTATACTTCAGGATTTTCCCTTCATTGTATATTTGTTAACAGACTGACGTCTCTAAATTTGCACCAATCACAAGTTTGGGACGTATAAATAGGAATATAACTCTACCAATTCCTATTAATAGAATATTAGGAATACAGCGCAAGTGTTTCAGTATGGTATAAAAATATTGCTGGTAGTTCACGATTCACTTATTTCAATAGATAGCTATGAAATTTTGTTCCACTTATCAGCTTTTTTTGAGCCATGAATTATTAGCAATAGTGTGGTATTGTTAAATTGAAATTGAACTTGAATAAATGTTACTGACCATTTTAAGTTATAATTAAAAACTCTCTGAAATACTAAATAATGCTACATGGAATAAAAATATATATCTTTATAAATAATCTAAAAACCACTGTAATTATAAAATTCTGATAAATTACAATAGACTTGAGAGAGATGGTAAAAGGGCCAAACCAAGTACTTAATGGAAAATAATTGTCCTCCAAAGTCACTGAACTTCTTACCAGTTATGACAAGTAATTGTATGATATTTTTTTATTTTCAGATATAAATTTTCCTGCCTGACTTAGCTCACATGACAAAATCAGACATACCAGGTTGAAAACCTGGCCAATAACAAAACATGCTGTAAGTTGAACAAATCACTTTCTTGAAAATCTGAAACAAATTGAACTATCCATAAAAGCAATCCAGAAACAACGTGAGAGAAAAGCTAACAGTACTTTAAATATTTTTAAATACATGACAGAACTATTAATTTTGTCTATAAAACTGCAATTAATAAGATTGAAAATTAATTAAAGATATGTTTAAACCTTTTATCATCTATGTGTGATGATTTTTTAAACATACATGATACTTATATGCTATTAAATGAATGTACTTACAATATATGGCAAGATTACAAACATTAAGAATTGAAAATGATGTTTTTCTATACATTTCAGGAAATAAATAAATGAGGTTCATGAATATCATTTTATAATTTATATAAAATGAGTAGACTAGGAGCAGCATAAAATTTTCCTCTTAGTAACATAGAATAATTACCTATTACGAGTAATCTGACTTAAGAACACAATGACAAATAGAAAGCATTTCCATGATACGGTTTGCTTTGGTAAAAAGAATGTTGGATCTATAAACGTGGATCACTGATCAGGAACGAAAATGAGAAATAACCGAGTTCTTCACGAGTTGTTTTGATACACAGCTGTATAGGAGCTTTTGTCCTATTCTCATATACATAACAAACTTCACCAAGGAGACATATCACACAAATTTCAATGCACATCAACGTGTTACAAACCAAAGATAAATAGATTAAATTAGTACAATTGTATGATTGTAAAAAAATTAAAATTTTAGATATTGGGAGTAATCTTTATTATAGACTGATGCATCATATCTCATCTAATAATTCGGCATTAATATCAGAAATGACTGATTTAAAACAAAAATGATAAATTAACTATTATAAAGTTAACTGTCAATGTTTACATGTTGTATTTAACATTGAGATGATGTTAATGAGCCCTATCCGTGTTAACTTTAATTTCGGCACTTTCCTTGTGTGACATTACAGAAATAATTTACCATTTTTAAGTGGTGTTATATATATTATATGTAATGAAACACTTTCTAGCTGGTTTCCGCTCATTTGTAACTTTAATACATATGTATATATAGTTTTTAAATCTTGATTTACGAGATACGCTTCCTGCACGTATTCGTTAGTCCACCTCAATTCAATGCCAGCAGACGACAGGACACGCCATCTTGACCCTCCAAAGAATGGCGCCTGAGCCTTCAATTTGCTTCAAATATGGCGGATAAATTAGATCATACTAATTTCTTTGATTCGACCAACGATGCTGCTGTGATTATAATGCATCATTTCCCATCGCGTGTTAATGAAACAAGGAATGAGAAAAGAATCTGTTTGCTGCTACCCGAAGAGTACTTTTTAATTATAATATGAAGAAAGATTTCATATACAGCTTCAAAGGCATTCGGCTTCAACATAAACGCGCAGATGCTTGTTTGTCAATTATTTTCTGTACGTGAAACATCTTTCTCTTTGGCTTTGATAAGTTATTTGTTTTTGTTGTAAGTTTGAATTGGAAGTATTGTATGGTAGGTGCATATTTCAGAAACCATAATTCAGATTTGATATTTGACTCCGAAATTAAAGGGTTCCATAATATGTATGTGAAGTATAATCAAATTTTTCTTTTGAAATATTTTGAGCTGCGAATTACGCTGCTTCTATGTTATTTCAGTTTCATGAATATAATCTATTCTTTATTTGTAGACGTTTTGTTTGACAGTAATTTATTTTAACCAGAATGCTAACAATTTCTTTGTATTTTCATTACTTTGCGCTTTCCAGTATTTTTGCTAATAAGTATTTTTTCGTATTTGTAATATTTTTTGAAAAGAAATGGTAATTTTCAGGGATAACATGACGGAGTCACGGACAGAATTTAAACTTAAGTCGCCTCCAGAAGATTGTATTTCGTCTGTGAAATTTGGGCCGAATTCTGCTCAGTTTTTATTAGTGTCATCATGGGATAGCACTGTTCGTTTGTATGATGTTATCACCAACAACATGCGTCTTAAGTACTCACATGATAATGCTGTATTGGATGTGTGTTTTCAAGTAAGTCTTTTATATTTTGAGAATTTATTACTGTTAAATTTTCACATGGAGTGTGCTATCGAGAACTGGAAACTATTCTGGCGAAAGATCAACAATTCTGAATTAAAGTAAAATTTATGTTTATAGTATAATTAGATCTAATTAAGGCCAAAGGAGAATACTTCACTGTTTCCCTTTATTCTACACACACTAACAGACTGTGACATCATTAGTTGTGCATCAATCACGAGTTAGGGGCGTATATGAGGGGAATGTAACTCCACCAGTTCCCTAATTAGAAATGATTTTAAATCTTATTGTGAATTAAATTATTTTTCTTTCAAGTAATTAGTTCATTACATTTACATGCTGCTTTCTTTTTATTCAATTTTTGTAATATCAATATTATGTTACAGTATATTTATTTGTGTATTTACAATTTAAAGTGTAAAATTCTTTTATCATGTCACATTGCATACTGCTAACCATTCTGAAAAGCAATTAAAATTATATCTAGTATTGTTCATTTAGAAATTGGCCGATGTTTTGACCAACTTGTGTGGTCTGTGTCAATATTTAAGACAGACAGAACAAAGATAGTACAAAACAAAGAATAACAAAAATACGTGACTAACAAGCACTGTTTTATAAACAATCATATATTGAATTTAACTGAGAAGTGTCTTGGTTTAAACATTACAATTATCAACATTTTTATATGTTCAAAATTTTATTGTATTGTTTTTTATACAGGTAATTAATTCTTGTTATTTAAGCTTCATACAGAATTGAATTACATAGATTTATAATAAGTGCCCCTCATTTTGTATAGATCCAATGTGACATTTGACTTTCATAATTTTTATGTAATGATCTAGTTTCATACTGATGTCAATTTGATTCATAATTTTTTCCTATTTCTGTAAATATCTGACCATTAACTTACCAGGAGCAACAAAAACTATTCACGAATTCTTTTCAAGTTTGTCTTATTCAATCCCAGGTGTCTCCAATTAAATGGAGGTAATTGCTGTTGAGTGTTTAACTCTACCTAACTGAAATATTGAAGATAATTTATTATTATTCAGATTCATCACATTTATTTGATCTGCATCTAAAATTATAATTATGAATTTATAAAGTTTTTGACATATTACTTTCCAGGATGCTGTTCATTCATACAGCGGTGGCTTAGATAACACACTGAAAATGTATGACTTCAATAGCAACACAGGTATGTTTTATTTTATTGCACTGTTGTTAAATAAAATATTAAACTAAAATTATAGTTGAAAAAAAAATAGAGCCTTGGTAAATTTCCAATTGAATATAATGTGTACTCATCCATAATAAAATAATGAAAAAAAATACATTTATTATAACAATATAATTGGTCTTTATTTTCTTCTGAGACCTCCCCAGGTACAATAATTTTAATAACTCTTGAAACTCCAAAGTAAGCGCTCTATATTCCTCCCCTTTACTCCAATCTATCTCCTCAGGAGCTTTCAGATAATTACCATACTCATCTGTATAACAATTGTACATTGTTTATATTATGCAGGTTTGAGTGTATGTATTATTCTGTTACTCTTACATTATATTTCCATTTTGACCTTTCCTTGAGAGAAGTGTTGTTACCTTTGTAGGGTCTCGATTCTTCTGTCTAATAGCTGGCACCCTGGGTCCATGCCATTCATACATTGTCTTGAAGAAGGGAGCTCATAACACTTTTTTGGGCATACAATATGTGTTTGTAGATTCCATTGTATTCATAAAATAGTGTGTAATCAATGGAAACAAGATGAATTATTTAAGATATTTTGGGCCACTACTTTTATTTTAACAGAAACTATAGTTGGCACACATGATAATGCCATTCGAGCTGTTGAATATTCTCCTGAAGTAAATGCTATTCTTACTGGAAGTTGGGATTCTACTGCCAAACTTTGGGACCCTCGAAGTCCACGGTGTATGGGAACTTATACTCAGCCTGAAAAGGTAAAATTTATTTTAATTCTTACATTTAGCAAAATTATATACTGCAAAACGAGTTTGAACATATGTAGAAAGGTTATAATGTATCATCTTGTAATTATGTCAAGTATATAAATTAATATCAAGGTAAGTAAGTGTAGTGGTATTAAATTTGAAAGTAGCAGTATTTTCCAACACTGAGCAAATATTTACAATAACAACTATGATTAGTTATAAAAATAGCTTTGTTTAAAGTTTGGTGCCAAGGGGGAATATTTTTTTAGAATGACGCTTACTAAGTTTTCATTGTTGACTAGTAAAAATTGTTAATCTTTTAAATAGTAATACAGCCTATAAGTTGGAAAAAAATTAATTCAAACTTTATTGACCGCAGTTTGTATATAACAGTTTGTTCCTAAATTAGGAACCCTATCTGAAGAGTTTAAATATTACTATTAAATGAAATATTTACAATGTAATAGATATAATGCAATTAGTTATAAAATGAAACATTACTTAAAAAATCAAGAAATTAAAAGATTTAGACGAGCATGTTAAACATAGGGGCTGAAAAACCAGTTAAAAGCATATTGTTAGCATTAAGAATAACAGTGGAAAGATTTAACAATGAGTGAAACAGATATTTTAAAATTTTTGGAATTATTTATTTTGTGTGTAATATTTTTAACAAAGTTTAAATTATTGCAATAATTAAAGACAACCAAGATTCCATAATTTTTAAACAAGTCAATATGTTTATATTAATTTTTTAATGGGATAACTGGGTATTTTCGAATGTAAATTTTTAATATATTTATTCTTAGTAAACGTAATTTTAATATATTTTTAAATGAAATGCAAAGGGTAAGAATTAAGAAGAATATTTACAATTTTGTCCAGATTAAATTTATGATGCTGAGATAATTCGACCGCCTTATCTACTAGATTATAAACCATATCTTTTTTTATGGGATACTCTCAACTTCTTAACATTTTTGTTATATTTCTAACAATAAGATAATTACAAATTGTTAAAAAATCTATTTACTCAGGAAGAGTTCTTAATTACACATTATCAGCTCTTATAATTTTGTAATATCTGACAATAACGAAAAGAATTGCAAATCTATTTATTACTTAATTTTGTTTGTTCATTTGTCACCACTTCTTTATATAATTTGTATTCTTCTGACAGATGTTTTTATACTTTTCATATACATTTTCTATTCAGGTTTTCACTATGAGCTTATGTGGTGAAAAGTTTGTTGTTGGCACAGCTGGGAGAAAAGTTTTTGTCTGGGATTTGAGAAATATGGGATATGTTAATCAACGCAGAGAATCCAGCTTAAAATACCAAACTAGATGTATTAAGTGCTTTCCTAATAAACAGGTGAGTGTTTTCTATAATTCAAAATTTTTATTATATTTTATTTTAACTATGTTTTAAATGGTTTCAAGGTCAAAATAAAGAGTTTGGTTAATGATGAATAAACCATCTGAAGACAATTGCAACTCATGTGTATTTATTAAGTATCAATTTATTAAATTAGCTTGGTGCTCTAGTACACATTATTATTCTTATTGTGATAGTCCGCAGACTGGTTTGATGCAGCTGTCCTTGCTAATTTATCCTGTGTTAATCCAATATCCAGTATGATTTACCTAACATATTGAAGTCTTTCATATCCCACACACTTCCCTCTTATACTAATTTAATAATTCTTTGCGCCTCAAAATGTGGCCTAATTTTTATTTTTTTGCAAAAGCTTTAACAATGAGTGAAACGGATATTTTAAAATTTTTGGAATGAAACATTACTTCTACCATCAATGGTTATTCTGTTTTTGTACTTCTGTTAAAGTATCATATTGTAATGATTGTTTACTTCTTGCTTAATTTTTGTTCAGAAATGTTTCCTCCTTCATGTAAACATTTTCTTTACACTTTACTTTCATGTAAAAATAAACGCTGTGCTCTGCTATTTGGATTCAATAAAAGTTTACTTAACATTTTTTATAGTCTTGTCGTGCTTCTTGCATCAAGCTCCATCTCAAGATGAGTATCAATCAGTGGCTACTTACAAGTTTCTATTGGTTTAATCACTCTCCAATGAGCAATGCTAAATTACTTTTACATTTTATTTTCTTTAAATTTTGTCAGCTCGCATGCTCTGACCATTCTTGCTTCTTTCCTCCCCTGTCTACATCTGCTACTGTTTTGATTTTCACTTCCCACTCCACAACAGGGTCGCCTAGCCATAAATTAAGTCAAACCACTTCTATGGGTTGCATCAATGTCTGTGTTTTGCACTAACCAATTTAAACTAAACTGCTGAATATGATCAAAAAACAATAATATACTGCATACATTAATTTTGTCAAAATTTTCTATATTGAGCGGTGCGGATAGGGATGTTAGGTTTTTGCTACTAGATCACTGCCAATACTCAGTACTTCTTTTCAAGTCTGTATATTGAAATCTGAATAAGTATATCATAACCATGAGTTAGACACAGCTGGCTTGGCTGGTTTATTCAGTCTGCTTACAGAGATTACTTGGGTGGAAACCCTAGATGTCTTTCTTATTTTAGCTGTGTTAAAATAATAACATTCTATATCAATATATTTCAGGGTTATGTTCTTAGCAGCATTGAAGGAAGAGTTGCAGTTGAATATCTCGATACTAATCCAGAGGTTCAGAAGAAAAAGTATGCATTTAAGTGTCATCGAATAAAAGAAGGTGGAATTGAAAACATTTATCCTGTTAATGCTATAAGGTAACAGTATTTAATTAATAATAATAATTCTGAAGTAAAATCAAATTTGAATAACAATAACATTTCCCAACTATTCTTTGTATTACTATGAGTAGAACTGTGTACTGTAATTTCAGTTTTGATATGAAAGGATTATTGTAATAAATAAATTTTGATATAAATGCACTTTATTCTTAATAGTGTCATAAAATAAGTTAAATTGATTAAAAATAAGAACTATTTTTATTCTAAATTATGGTAAAAGTGTGACCCAGTTCAATTAGAATAATTGAGGTTTATTGTTCTTGGAACGAAATATAAATTGTTTTTATGATCATATTTTAGATTTCTATTGGAAGTCCAGGTTGCTTGTTTTATCCAGTACCTTCAAATGAGATTGTTAAGGGCGTAGTTAATCATGCCATTTAGAACTCAATGACTCATCATATATCTTATGAGACATAATAATTTTTATTTCAGTTTATTTTTATTATTCAAACATTTATAATAATATACAGAAGTAATTTAATTGTGATTGATTTCTTTCTTTTGTTTGTTCAACAGTTTCCATAATGGATACAACACTTTTGCTACTGGAGGTTCAGACTGCTATGTCAACATATGGGATGGATTTAATAAGAAACGACTTTGTCAATTTCATCGGTATTCAGCTTCCATTTCTTCCCTGTGTTTTAGTCATGATGGTAAGTGCTTGGTGAAAGTTTTGCATTCAGAGTCCTTTATTGTTTCCTCCATGCTGTGATTTTAATTTATTTACAGTTTGTAAGACAGTTTGAGCACTTTATATTGGTTTAAGCCACATTAAGGATTTTCAAAACAAGACTACTGTATAAGTTAGTCAATTTAAAAATGAGCCAGGTGCCAATAAAGTATATCATAAAAAAATTAGTAACTCAAAATTAATCTACAAAACTTTTTATACAATTATTTCACTTTCTGTGCTGTTTACAAGTTAGATCTTTACCCAGTAAAACTATGTCCATAAATATGTTACTTCAACTCTTAAGAAATGTGACAAAATCTGATTTTTAGGGTATGTGTTTAAGTATTTCTTAACTAAATCTCTGAATTGTATTTCTTATGGAGATGACAGTATTTCAGTGGAATTATATTTCAGAAACATAATGTTGTTCAATAGCATTCTGGTTTTACTCAGTATCTGTAAATTTTATCACCAAGTTGGGCATTGTTTGTTGTTCCATTATTATTATGGAATTAAACGAGTTAAAGAAAAAAATACAATCAATGTGTTCAATATTGACATGGGACGAAACTTCTCTTTTATGCCAGTGTGTGGTGAAGATGTAATTGAGAATCAAGATGCAGCAAATTCTTGAAATATTCAAACTGATAATAATAGGTGAGTCATTCATTGCCAGTTCAACACAACCCATGTCCTCAGATTTCAATTAAACTTGGACTGCTTGTTCTTTCATTGAAATAATGAAGGATATGAGATATAGTTGCTCTATCTTAAATGGTTTTTATTTTACAGCCTGTTAAAGCTTCTGAAATTTCATGGTTTTTATCAATCAGGTGGGGAAAATTCAATTTGTTTTTCCATAGAAAATAAATTATACCTTCCGTACTTATCTATGGTTGTCAATGAATTTTTTAAGAGATACTTCAATAGGTAAGGAAACCAAAAAAAAATTATTTATGAAAGTGTGAATTTTTGAGTGTCTAGACTCCCTTACTATCTCTACCCAAATTAATTGTTTTAATTATTTTGACAATGTCATTTCCTTACTCCCCCTTCTCTTTACCCTCCCATCTCTCCATACCCCCCTCTCTCTATATATATCTATATGTCTGTGTGTGTGTCAGGAAATGACATTGTCATGTTAAAACAATTAATAAGGAAAGGAAAGAGAGATAGAAAGTAAATGACTTACCTGAGGTTCATAGATGGTAAGCACCTTGTGAGGTTTGGAGTTCTTTAAATTTTCAGAGGCACCATCCCCTTCATCAGAAAGTTAGGAAGACATTTCCAGTGATTGGCCAAATGAAATTGTCAGCTTAATTAAAAAAATCAAGAAAGAGAGATAGAAAGTAGGTGACTTACCTGATGTTCACAGATGGCAGGCACCTTGTAAGGTCTGGAGTTCTTTAAATTTTCAGAGACACTGCCCCCCTTTATCAGAAAGTTAAGAAGACATTTCCAGTTATCAGCTTTGTCTAGATGGAAATACAAAAAATGTTATTTCAAAAATATTAACAAAAATATTACCTCAGCGTATTCCTACATTACTGAGAACTACATAATATCAATGGAATATGTTTGAAACACTTAAATAACAAATTGAGCAGTGGCACAACATGTGTATGAGTAAAGGGGTTAACACACACATATTAAAAGGGTACACATGCAGTTAAAGGTGGTCAGATTGAGTGAAGATAACTGTGTATAGGATTTTCATTCCAGGGCTTTGTCTAGACAGCAAGAGGTGTTGTAAGGAGAGTTTACATAGATGGAGCTCATCTTCTGAAGAATCATGTGTGGATCACTGGTTGAAATTATTAGTGTCATGGGCATGGGCAACTATTTCGTGATGGGCTCTTTGTCTTGCCAATGTAGAAGGTTGGCCAGGTGTGGATAGTAGTAAATAATAGAGAAGAGGAAATGAAGAGTTTGGAGCATTCATTATGGATAAATTACAATGATAATGGTATAATTTATAGCTAAGGTTCTGGGTTTAATGCCTTGCTGTGCCAAATATTTTCAGTCTTCCCTCTTTTTTTTTAATTCCTCCATGAACATTTCTTTTTTTTGAACAATCATCAAGTATTTAGTTCATGCTTTAAAGAATGACACTGGTTGATTCTTTATCTGTTCCTATTATAAAAATGTTAGCTCTCTAGTAGTCATTCGTATAAGCAATTCATGTACTTGTGCATAAGTGGCACTCTTGGTTTACTTTTTTCATGATTTTAATTTAATTTTTACAATTTTCATAAGTAATTTGTTTCTTTGTTTTAGGAACTGTTTTGGCCATTGCATGCTCATATATGTACGAACAAGAATTACCACCTGAGAGCATTCCTGAAGACAATGTGTTTATTCGTTATGTTACAGACCAAGAAACAAAACCAAAGTAAAGGATACATTATTTGTAAAGGACTTGCATATATTCATAAATGTGTTATTTAATGTCCCTTGAGTACAAATATTTTTTATATTAACTATAAGAAATTTTGTGTCACCTTTGTACATTTTGTAAGGTTCAGATTATCATAATAGATATGTAATCATAATAGCATAGTGATTGTTTTTACATTTTCCATTTCATTTTCTTTTATTTATTGTATTGAGGTATGCATCTTTTATTTTCTGTAATGGAAAGGTTCTTTTATGGGATGTTTTTAAGTTTTAGCCTTGAGCTTAGAAAACATTCTATGTGATGTGAAATGGGATTTCATGCTGTGATTGAGTGTTATCAGTTATGTGTGTCTATCTGACAAGTAAGTAGTTCTACTGGGCCAATGACATGCTGTCAAATTTTATGCAAACTTGGTCACCATTTATGGACATAGTTTTTCTATTTCAATCAATTTTTCATAATATCAATTGCCCATATACATAATTGTAACTCTTAAAACCACAAAAATTAAAAGTTCAACATCAGCTCAAAATGTGGCTGTGGTTTTTAATTGTTGAAATGAGTAAAGTAGATGCACATTAAATCATTGAACATTATAGGATAAATAGAGAATGTGTTTTTTGTGATGTAGATGATGTGTAATCAGTTCTTGGGTTTGTAATCAATGGAGAATTCAACACAACTATTATCTTCAACAGGTATAATTTCTTTCAATGATCGAACAACTATTTACATCCTATCTTATTGCCAGTGCATAGACAATTAAGAAAATGAAAATTAAAGACCGCAGATACATCAATAATTTACTTTTCCACTTTCAATTATTAGTCTATCTATTATGCATTCAATAAACTATGTTTTATTTACAATAAATAAATGTCAAGACATTAATGGTTGAAGGCCTTAATTTAAATGATAATTAATTAGTGCTGCTATTTAGCTAGCTATGAGATACCTATCTTAGGTCTTACTGGGTGGCTGCATCCACATGCACATTTATTAATATTAATTTTTGTGGCCCAATAGGTATAATGGTACGTTATCTTGGCATCAGAAATACACACAAATCAATATATATGATTCTTATTGTGTTTACCCTGTCTTTGGCTGACAGTCTATTCTCACATATTTTGGCTTTTGTTGTGATGTTGGTTGAGGTCAGCTGCTGCTGAGTTACTAGAAGCTGGAAACTTGATTAGTAGGCTGCTCCCACTCATTTTTTGAAAATGCTCGCACACAAAAAACCATGCAAGATTGTGTTGTAAGATAACGTAGTGATCTCTGTTTAGTCCTCTTGTCACTTCATCTTCTTGCAAAACCAGTCTAAATTCCTTGTAAGAAATACTCTGAACTATTTCTATCCATCACTATACATTTTGGGGAAAGCCCAGATCACTTGAAATTCCGTTCAGCATGATTAAAATGTCGGTGACTGTATTCTTACTTGTCTCTAAATATCTATGAATTATTTTACTTGGAAGATGTGGACATCATTTGTTTCCATGTTTGTCAGTCTTCATCATTATAAACCTGTCTTGATGGAATACATTTTCTCGTTCATTTTTAAAGTCAACCCAGGTTCGTTCTATTTAGTTGTGTAGCTTGCCACATGGTTTGCAAATTTGCCCTAAGACCGATAATTACCCAACAAATTAAATTAAATACCACCATTATGACTCAAATGTGAATAATGTAAGCTACAATATATGTAGATTTTGTTAAACAAATAGAAAATGTAAAAATTTGCAAGCAGTCAGAAAATTGGTCAGATTAGTGAATATGGACGTCCAAACAGACTTGCTATAAAATAAATAGGAAATTGGTAGACAAATAAAGAAAAATAAATAGGTCCAGTTTCAAATGTTAAAGATATCTTTTTTCATGTCATGTAAGAAGAAATATAAAAGAACTGAACTGTGCCAAACAACTGTAATAATAGTGTAAATGATTAATTTATTTTTAAGATTTAAAATTAATTATTTTATATATTTTATTTATCATTAAAATTTTAAAAAAAGTTTAGCTCATTTAGTAGTGCGAAAGCTTTCCTGGTGTGAATGAAAGCTTCTTCGGTTTCCAAACGGGTGAGATCGACCATGGCTGGCGACATTTTGAAGACATTTCTCGTCATCTAAACGTCGCGAGCCATCAATGATCTGACCTGGTTGGAAACTCAAGAGGCCTTCATCCAAAGCCCATTTAGTTTATACTGCTCATACACAGTACTGTACTATGTTACAATATTAAAATTTTAACACAAGTTGCTGGTTAGCTAATTTATAAAACTACTAAGAATCACAGGCTTTAATATTAATCAACAGCCTCTTCAGCATATGTCAGGATTGTAACTTCTACTAGATAGAAGAAACCGTTTATGCACTTTTTCAATAGTGAATTCCTATCAAAGGTAATTCACCCACAGAAGTAAAGTAAGCAATCTAATGTATGAAAATCAACAAAGCACTATACATATGAATAACATGCATTCATACTGCAACAGAAATTATGTACCCAAGTGACCAACTTATAGGAAGCGAATAGAAACCTCAAGTAGTAACTAGTCATAAAGTTATGTCAAAAGCGAAAATTGTTGCCCAAATGTAATTATGTTACAGTAGGCAAAGCTAAAATCTACATAGACGTTGAAAATCAGAAGCAAGCATCAAAATATAGACCTATTTTAATGTTCTAGTATATTAGTTTAGCACAAGATTTTTTCCAATTGTCTGAAATCTGGTTATCTTTATTTAGAATATATATTAATTAATACATTAATCAAGAATAATAATATTGTCTTCTTCGCGTTATTTCCCCTCTGACGACTCTGCTACAATGACGACAATGGTGCGATGATGTGCCATGTCTGGATTCAAACGGATGACATCTATATAAGCACTCAATTGTTGTTTTGAGCGCTCTTTTGAACGAAGGACTCCGCAATACAGTGCATTCGACTTTCTCGCATCTTGGCGATTGGCATAACCCTTCAGCATTGTCGTTGGTCGGTTGATAGAGACAAGTCAGTCCAAGCATCCATCGCATCTTCACCTCTGCGTCCGTATAGTCACTGAACAGCTAGAAAGCTCTACTGTGCTCAGTGGATCTGAGAATCCTTGATTTGAATCTACTTTTCATTCGTAGTTAGTTAGTGCGACCTGCTGTTGTCTTCGATTTGGGCAGAGCCATGCTGACGGGTCATGTAGTTGGGCAAAACCGTTCTTTTTAGTGATGGAATCCTAACCATTCGTTCATTGAAAAGAGCTTGCTCTTTTTTATGACTTACCGCACCTTATATATTCAGCCCACTCAATCTCCCGATTCACGGAACTGAATCTTACCTTGTTTCCATGATTTTTCACTTATTTTCTTCAGCAAATTTGGCTTTTAAATTATTTAATATGAATGTATACACATTTTCGTTGTTTTTAATTCATACATAAATAATTATGAAATATATGACTGATTACTTCATTTTTATAATTGAAGATTTTTGAATGGTCTCGAATGTTTTTCAAGAGTAACAAAGTTTTTCCGAATAGTGCTTGGGTATCTGAGTAATTTGTAACTCATTTACTATGTATATAATAATATTGTAGCTCAGCTCTGCTTCGATATTGGGTTTTGTCCTCGGACAAGGAATATTATAGGGCGCCAGGTAGTTTTTACTCAGAAAAACACCAAAAGATTAATAGAAGAGTTTAATTCAAATCAGAGCATAGCGTGTATAATCTAAAGCAGGGCGTGGTCTCTCACTCAATCGTATTTAACTCAATTACTCGGTACTAAAACATAATTCGACTCCAGACCTAGCACCAATTATTCGTGGCTCACTGGCTAGCCTTTATTAAGCATTTTAAAGCCTCGTGGCTGCTAAACTTCGCCGTCCACGAAACGCGTCTTACTTATCCACTAACCCACCAACGACTATCAAAATTCAGCGACGTAAAATAATCAAAACACTGAACTCGAACTTTAACTAGTTCTCGGCGTATCACTATCTGAATCTGTGGTTGATTCGATAGCCGTTTATCAGCATGTGACCGCGTAGATTCGCGAGTCACCACATATGCGTCTAAGAGCACATTCTGGCGTCAACTGCCAAGCAAGTTCTTTCCTGGCTTACGTCATATTGCTCAAGTATGTTCACCTGACCTAATCTGCCAATCACAGGTCTGTAAAACTCCACTGAACAGTGCCTGAACACGTGAAACCCGAATGCACATGCTACATCTGCCGCGTACGCTTACGTGAGCGTCGATGTCACCCAGACAACAATCAGTTTGCGTCTATGTTGGCGCGCAGCTCGCGAAACAAGTCATAGCATGCATGTTACATTACCTGCTTGCATTGATTTTGGGTTGGGCTGTGACTTTACATATGACAATATTCACCCATGAAATAATATATTGTAATTGTTAAATGGGTTAATAAAATTATTATACCAATTTTCTTCCAGATAATAAGAAACTTGAGTAAACAGAACGTAGAGGTTAAAGTGCAAAGCATAGGGTTACTATTAACGAGAGGGATTTCTATGATATTCCTCACAACCAGATAAGACAAAAGTAAATTAACATAATTTTGTTCAGATGCCACTTAATATAATTTTGCCAAAATAAATTTCCGGTGGCAATTTACCCAGTCAAAAAAGAGGCCTTAAATTGTTAAAGCAAGTTTTATATTTTTGCACTTACGCGTTTTAATTCTCAGTAATTAAAAATTTGATGTATTAATTTGGTATTCAAAGAGATAATTGCGCGCGCATCACCGGAATAGTGTGTGATTTCTTTCGAATGGACACAATTCACTCTTTGAATCAGTTCTCTATCTGATCGTCCGTCTCTAGTCGACCAACGTGAGTGATAGTGGTATCGAGGAACTTGAAATGGTATTGTTGGTGTAAGACATTGTCGTCCTCATTGAAAGAGCCAATCTCTTTTATGTCAGCTGTCATTTATTCCCTTTTTCTCTTGTTTAGTTGACCAACATTTAAAGTCTCGACTTTTAAATCGTTATTGTTAACCACTGCCAGCGAAACGTTAACAGCACATAACAGTTTCTGTAGGTCAGTATCCATTGCCAAGTTAAACAATAATGGCGACAAGCTAATCCTTGCTAGCGTCAACTGAGATATTAAAGCAGGCTTGATTTTGATTGGTCATTACGATGACTTTCTTCAAGCAAGCAGAAAGTCACACTTGTGGAACTCAATTATTGTAAAGATTGTTAAGATTACGAAACATAATTATTCTCTAAATTAATTAATGTACTGTAGCACATAGGCTCCAGCCGCCTCTGGTAAGGGATGATTTTTCCTTCAATGTATGAAGATTTCTTTTTAAGTCAATATTTATTATCCCTCTTTGAAACAAGAGTACTTTTGACCTGCAAATAACATGCTACATACAATTACAATAAATTTTGAAAACTGAGTTGTAAGTTATTCATATGACGAATTAGAAATTAAGGTAACTTCGTACTAATTATCGGTTAAAAGAAACACCGTTCAGCAAAACAGATTGATTGTTCAAATATTTACATGAGAGCTTTCTAAACGTTTGTAGTTTTCTCGCGAGATGGAGGATGACAATTTAATGTCGCTAAGAACAATTCCATGGAGAAAGAGCTCAATATGAGGATTAATAGAGGGTAAACGAAGGCAATGGAGTGTAGTTTGGGAAACAGTGGAATAACAAAGGTGTTAGATTGGGAAGGGATATTTCGAAGGAAGTTAAGGAATTTTGCTACTTGGGAAGCGTAATAACTAGGGATGGTAGAAGTACAGTAGACATAAAGAGTAGGATAGCACGGCAAGGAAGGCTCTCGCGAAAAAGACTAAATGATTTAAGGTATAAATATTAAGAAATCATAACTAAAAATGTTCGTATGGAGTGTGGCGTTATATGGAGGGATACGTGGACGGAAAAAGACAGATAAATAATAGAAGCTTGTAGACATGAGGATCTTGTAAAATTAGCATTAGAGGAATATGTGTTGGGATGAGAAGGAGACCAAGGGTGGAATAAGCTAAGCAGATTAGGTAGGATGTGGGATGTGGTAGCTATGTAGAAATGATAAGGTTCGCACATAATAGATTAACATGGACGGTTGCATCAGACCAGTCCAAGGACTAAATACCACAACAATTTCGTTTTAATGTTGCTGTAATAACATGAAATTCCAATACGATTTTATTTAATGAAATGAAGTGGTCTCGAATGTTGGGGACAAAACGTCTTATTTAAAATTCCTCTATATATGACTTTTGGCCATTCATTGTATTTAATTATAATATCAAGTAAGGTTAATTAATTATTTTATTTGTAATTTGAAATATTCTTTTTCTGGTTTCATTAAAGTAGAAATATAATTGTTCCAATTTGTGGTTTCTTGTTATATCGGCTAAACGGAGAGAACTTTAAATTATTAATTATTGAGACTAAGTCTAATTAAGAAGTATAGTAGGATAGCGCAGGCAAGGAAGGCTTTCGCGGAAAATAGGAATTTACTTACGGGTTAATATAAGTTCGAATATTAGGAATTCGTTGCTTAAAATGTTGGTATGGAACGTGGCGTTACATGCGTGCACAATAGGAGTTGCGGAAAGGGAAAGAATAGAAGCCTTTGAAATGTTGTGCTCTAGGAGAATGCTGAAAATCAGATGGGTGTTTAAAATCACTAACGAGGAAGTTCGAAACAGAATAGGGGAAGAGCGAACAATATGGAAAACGTTGACCAAGAGAAGGGATAGATTAATAGACAGGAGGGTCTTGTAAAATTAGCATTAGAGGGAAGTTTGAGTAATAACAGAAGAGGGAGGCCAAGGATGTAATACGCTTAGCTGATTATGGAGCTGTGTGGTAGCTATTCTGAAATGAATAGGCTTGCGCAAGATGGGTTAGCGTGGAGGGTTCATCAGACCTGTCTTAGGACTGAATACCACAACAACAAGAGCCATTCCACGACGATGTTTGACAACGAAACAAATTTTATTTAAATTGTTCCGACCGTTTTATTGAGAGAGACGAACAGGAATTTACCGATGAAGTCAAATACCTTGGTTTACTATTGGACTCTAAGCTTACGTGGAAACCGCATTTAACAGCCAAAAGGCATCATATCAAGAGTAAGCTTCGACAAATACATTGGCTACTTTGGAGAAACTCCAAATTAAAAACAGAAAATAAAATACTCATATATAAATGTATTCTTAAACCCATATGGACATATGGTATCCCACTATGGGGGTGTACCAAGCCTTCAAACTCAAAAATTATTCAACGTCTTCAGTCAAAAATCCTTCGTACCATCTTAAACGCACCCTGGTTCGTCAGCAAAAAAACAAGACATGAAGACCTAGTCATACCTACTATAGAAGAGGAGATACACAGAATCAGCACTAATTATCGTCAGAATCTCCCAGGACACCATAACGAAGAGGTCAGCCATTTAGCAAATGAACTAACCTCTCGTCTCAGATTGAAGAGGAAGCGGCCAACCGATCTGTGAAGATTAATTTGATTGTATTCATGTATCACGGAGCGTGATCACTGGACCACTTCTCCCCTCATGTGTCATTCATCCATCCAATTTGCTAAATGTTCTTTTGAACAGATTGTAAATAGCTTAATAAACACAAAATAAATAAAGGAAGAGAGGAAGTAAAAGCAATGCGATTATAATTTCGTTATATCTAAAATATTACCAACAGTAAATGTGATGGAGAACTTTCATGATGTTATGTAATTAAAAATCACGAAATTAGAAAGAGACATCTGGATACAAAATATTTGATGCTAAGTGATATCACTCGATTGGATAAATGGTATAAAAAGCTATTTGTAACTACGCACTGGCGACAAAATACGTTCTCCGAATATCGACGGCCCTCTTAAGTCTCGCTACTCAATATTCAGACTCTCTATCGAGAAATGTGTATTTAAGAAGCCTGCATTTAATTAAATTTATGGGAGAGAACGTTTTTATTAAGCTACTGGCGCAGAAATGCCAATAAGTTGAACTCAAAATTGAGTTTGTTTACCCAATATAGGTTAAACTTTTTTGCTTCATCACAGACTCGCATATAATCATGGAGCAAGTTCCTTTTGCGGAGGATCTTTATTATTACATTCTTTCTGCACACACCCAAAACGCAGGGAGATGAAGGCATGCCAGACGTATAAGTTTTCTTATAAAGCAAGCAAACGTGTATCACTTCCATTATACAACAAAGGAACATATTGCTTCATCTTCTTTTACACAAAAAATTATGGGACATACGATATTTTGTTGGATTACTTGAATTCGTATTTCGAAGAGAATTTCATTTATATTTTACAATATTCACAAAATTGTGGGGTACCGGTGTGTAGTCTAATATTTCATATGGAAGACTCGTTTTCGTCCGTCAAATTATGTCATATACTATAATAAATGAAGTATGTGAGTAGATATTAGTTATAGAATGTTTAACACGTGAATTTTTTCGTAGTGTAATTCTCGGATTAATGATGATCTTCTGTTGAAGCGTTGTTATAAGGAGGCATTACTTTATTGTGATTAAACCCCCCTTCTTTTGCTGATTAAATATTTACCCGTCGCTCACTAGAACTATATAATAAAAAGGAATTGTGGTTCTAATTTCTTATACACATTTAAACGTGTGGAAAGATTGTGGCAAGACTTGGTACAGATATTCTTAAAAACAGTGGTAGGGTGTGAAATCCCTACCATAAATAAATAATGGAAGGAATATATATTTTTTAAAAAAAGAGATGCCTGTGGAAGCTTTCTCGCGCAGGTATTTCTCCCCAGATTGATAACAGGCCTTACCTTTGGGGATGCCTCGTACTCTCTCCGGGGTTTTCAAGGTTCTCTTACACGCCCAGGCAACTTATTCTATTTTAGGAGGTGTATGTACGGGGTCGAAGACATTGGACATACGGTAAGAGTTATCCGGTGATTCTATTGGATCAGTCGGCTAGCTGCCTCCTATGACTGCGCAGACACGGAGAAGGGAATGCTGCGACCCCACAGCAAACTCATCTCCCGTAATTCGGAAGGGCGTGAGAATAGTACCGAAACCCGACTTACCTGATGCAGGTTTTCAAGGGTTTCCCTGCATGTCTTTGAGGATTCTTAAAAATATAGTCCAGGGACCTTAGGCAACCCTTGGCTACCTTGCTCTACCTTCTGTCCCACCTTTTTTAATTTCCTTCCTATGCTATTAAAGAGGAGTTGCCTGTTTCAGGATCACCGTCATGTAGCCTGTTACCCTAAAAACTTAAAAAACAACAATCGTATGCCATTTTTGAAATTTGTTTTAAATAGCTAGTCAGGACTTTCTATAAAAGTACATAAAACCTCAATACAACACATAAAAAATTAAAATATATTAAAGAGTAATTTTTTAAATCAAAAACTTCGTGCCGAAACCTTAAATAAATTTTATATTTTGATCGTTTGAGTGTTTATAATTAATTTTTATATACATAAAAATGTTTCAATAACTCATTGTAATGTTTTAACATTAATTGAAAATGATGGCATTTAAATAACAGAAATAATTTAATTAGTGTTTGATTTTTATACTACATTCGATTCCAGGAAACAGAAAATTATATTTTCAGAGTTCAGATCCGAGGAAAACAGTGTATATTCTCTTCCCAACATTTGGGAATAAAATAGTAATTTATTTTTAATATATTTTTGAGAAATATGTCGATATAACTTTGTAAATGAT
The DNA here is from genome assembly GCA_034510155.1 of Eucriotettix oculatus. Taxonomy (NCBI): domain Eukaryota; kingdom Metazoa; phylum Arthropoda; class Insecta; order Orthoptera; family Tetrigidae; genus Eucriotettix; species Eucriotettix oculatus. The sequence continues at coordinate 91,993,492 of CM067376.1, forward strand.
TTGGGGGAATATAAATTAATGAAATTAATAATTGCATTTAAATATAGACATTTATTAATTGTAAACACAATAATTTTAATATGGGTCGTGCGTGTATATATTATGTACAAAAATAATTAATTAAAATGGGATTGTATAAAAGATCTCAGGGTATTAATGGTTTGGGTGACCACGTGTGGCAGATTTTCTGTTCGTTGACAAACCTGAGTTGTTAAGACCCTTCTTCCCTGCTTCCTGGACTGATCAAAGCATGGTCCACTTCTCCGCTGCCACCTCACAAATCTCTGCTGCCAATCTCCTCTCTCCACCTCCTTGTATCACCAGAAATCTGTCAACACTCTCCTTCAATATCCTCTCGCCATCACCTTGTATCTCGTTCCGTTTGTCCTATACCCAACGTCCTAAGAACTGTCATTGTTTTTCAAAATTTCGGTATAAAGTATTGTAACATGAAGTTACTCTTCTGTTGTCGGCTTCTTTTGAGACTTGCCGACAGGAAGGTATTGTTGATGGCGCGCCACAAGCGTCGATAATCTCCTTGAATAACGCCCCAGAATTCTCTTTGTTTAGATTCCGAGCCGCCAAGACGGCGCGTGGAAAAACCCCATCTTCCTGGCCAGCGACTTTCTCAGACCGAAATATTTGTTATTTAAGTTTAAAATTGGACGCGGGTTCTACTGCGCTACAACTTCTATATAAATTTATCTCTGTACATTACATACTTGAAAATACTTAGTTATCGTTAAATAAATAATCCACTTTAATTTCTCTTTTTTTGATTTAAGATGCACTTTGCTGCATTCTAACAGTCCTGATTTTACTTTGCCGCTCATGGAGCGTCGAGTATGTTGGTCCTAAAGGAGAGGGGGAGGCAGTCACACCGGGGCCTTGCTATTGCCACTCTATATTATAATGCTCTTTGGTTGAAACGTTGTTAGACAACAACGGAATGCACCATCGAAACTTCCAGCTATAATTAATTTTTCTTTCGGTTTAATTGTTTCGCAAATTAAAGTTTTTTTGAAAATTCTTCTTCTTCTTTGACTCTACAGCCCATTGACGTCCTGGGCCTACCGAGGCGACTGCGGACTGTCATCTTGCATGACACATTCCGAATTTGTAGTGACACGTGGTCAGCGTATCGATTCTGTCTTAATCCCGGTCTCCGCGACAATGACGACACAAACAGCCAAGCCCATGTCAGGATTCGAACCCAGGACCAGTGTGTTGTGAGGCAGCAACGCTAGCCACTATACAACAGGAAAATTAAGATAGTATAAAGTTCTTATTATTATTTCATATTTACTATTTAAAGTTGATCATCCCTTGTTTTATTGTCGATGGCATACATGACCATTAAATTAATATGAGTTTTATCAAATAAAATAGTTTAACGTACTATAACTCACATATGACATCCATATTAATATGCAGAGATATCCTAAAAAACTGCAATCTACTGATGCGTTAACTCCGAGTAATTTAAGCCAGGCCTGGGTTACAAAGTAATATTTAGATCGAATAAATTAGAGACCCAGATCATAAAGTTTTAATTTCAGCCAGCCAACATTTCGTCACCATATTTAGAACTCCATCGGGAAATTTCTTCAATGTTACAACAAAAATTCTCCAAAATTTTTCAAAATACATTGTAAAAAAATAATAAAACTAACAATTTCGAAGCACTTAGCTATAAATTTTGGTAAACAAAGAAGCCACAAAATGTATAAAAATTAAAAGGGACTGTCTCAAGGGCAGCTTCAACCGAGATGTGAACCGAGGATTCAGAGCAACAATTAAACCTAACAATGTGTAAAGCGATACTTGAAAATTTAATTTCGTAGTATTAGACTGTGTATAGTTTATCACGTAACGAAAAAGCAACCACTTAAAACAGTCTCAGAAATTTATTAGTAAACAGGTTGAAAGTAAATAAAAATACGGCCAGTAAGTCTGCATTAATATTTTATTGCTATGCAATTAATATAAATGCGACATTTCGTCTCCCTTTCGAAACTTCATCAGGCATGAAATTTGATGGCGAAGTCAACCTGTTCAAACATAGTTTTCTGACGATAAATTTACAATAAATAAAAAGACGGCCGATAAGTCAATATATAATTATGAAAAATTTGATAATGCTGACTTATTGGCCATCTTTTTATTTATTGTAACCTTATAGTCAGAAAACTATGTTTGAACAGATTGAAAGCTTTTGACGTTTGTCATAATCATTCTGTAAGACTAAAGTGAAAACAGGGCATAAGAAGTTTTACGTCATGTAATTACTATACAAGTTGTTTTCACTTGAATCTTACAGAATGTCTATGACAAACGCCGAAAGCTTTCAATAATAAATTTGTGACACTGTTTTAAGCAGTTAATTTTTCTTTATCGAATAGTGGGAATTTAATTTATTGAAAATAAATAAAGAATATAACATATCACATAACATCTTAATGTAACAATAAGTGTTACCAATCACAAAAAAATTAAGCTTAAATTAAAAATTCTAAACAAATAGTAATAAATATATCACAAATGAAAGGTTATAATAATTACGCACGTTTATGGTATTTGAATTTAGCGTATTTACAGTTTTTAAATAACATTAAGATGTATTAAATTAAATAAATTTTCTTCAAAATCTAAAATTTCAGTAGTATTTCAATCAAATTAAGATCTTTTCTCTAATTTATGGATAGTGACAGCATTATATAATATTTCTTTTTTTAATTTTGTCTTTCCCTGTTTTATAATTTTTGGTTATTAATTTTAAAAATACCCTCTTAATTAAAAACTTTAAATCACTTTTTTAATTGTACACTAATTTTACCATAAAACGCTAGTAGTACAAATTGTTTAACTACTCTTTCACCTTCATTAGTTTTAAATTTATTTTGTTTCTTCGTAATAAAGTTAATATTGCATTTATGCTTACTAATTCTTTTTTAAATATGTTTAATAATGAAACTTAAGGAGTACGAATTATTGTTAAAATATTTTTAACAATTTTGAATTTGTTATAGAAATTGTGATTTTATAGTAATAAAGGTTTATTAATATGATTAAAAATTAGAGCTCTTTTTTTACGAATTGGATGATTCTTGCGGGAATTTTCTCCAATAATTTTTTTTTGAGAACTTCAATATTGGTTTTATTGATGTATAAAACTGCAATTAATTTTCAATAGGCACCGAATGTTTCACAAATAAAATTCCTAAAATATATTTGTAAATAAAAGATATTAAATTTTTCATTTTAAGCATTAAATGTATATTATTCGTTCGATACTCATTTCTTGATATCTGATTAAATGCTTATACATAATTTATATACATAGTTTGATAGATAGAGGTTTATTATCGCTCTTTAAGTCAGCTTGCATCACGGCCTGCACAAGGCACAAATTTCAGAGATTTGCTTATTCCCCCTCCGTTCCCACTCTCTGTCTCTTTCCGTCGATCTATATTTTACTTCACACAAGTGTAATAAACGAAATTTATTAAAAATGAATTTTTAATTGTCTTTCAAGTAGTACTAAATACTTAATTTGAATTTGCACAATATCCTGAAATTAGTATGTTATAATGAATTTTAGGGACATCGTCTCTAATTAATAATTTTCCTGAAATATTATTTCTTTCTTCGTTGGCTCTGCAGCCCATTAAGGGCCTGGGCCTACCAGGACGACTGCGGACTGTCATCGTACATGATACATTCCGAATATGGAGTGGACAGCGTATCGACTCTCCATCATGAAATATTATACTTCAGGAATTTTATACTTCATTGAAATTTCAGTCTGGTATGAAATTGATAATTTTTTCTTCCATTTAAGAGATTTTACCTATTTATTTACTACTTATATTGGTAATTCTATGTTACTCAATGTATTACTGTATTATTTTATGAATAGCTAACCAAAATATTTCTCTTTTCTGATGTTTTTCTACAACTCAATTTTTTTTGTCAATTTCTTTGTTTTCTACGTTTAAAGGAAAACAATGCGAATAAATGTTGTCATTCTCCACCTTGCAGTAAATAAACACTCGTTTAGCTTAACGTAAGTAAACAGAACATTCACAGCGTATTAAAATTAAATAACCGAATAAGTTCACACGATTATTCCTAAGTTAAACTTAATTAATACATATAAATTAACACTGATTGAATTAATAATATTGTACGTGCTTTGCCTATACAATTATAATATGAGAATCTCTTACCCAGTTTTTAAAAAATAGCTGGGCGTTTTGACGCTATCTTCGTCTTTCTCTAGCATCGTTTTATATGTTCAAAAAATATTATTGAAAGACGTAACACAGAATAATATTCATAAATCAATAATGGGTTTAGGATGGCTTTAAAACTGGAGTGACTGTGGATGGGAGTCTGGATTTTGGAAAAAGTCCAAACAGAATACTCTAAAGCAGCTGCTTACGACAATGTGATGCACTCGCTTGCTCACTATTTAATATTGATTTGGAAATTGAAGGGAAGACTGACAGAGGAGCAGGTATCAAACAAGTTTAGTAATAATTTTTTATGTTATTAGGATATGCTGATGACTGCTATATTAGTTAAGTAACAATGACGGTAGTGTGAGAAACGTTTATTGTTCTTGATTCCGCTGTCGAACCGAGGGAGGTGGAAACCACCCGATAATAATAGGGAACTGTAAGCTCTAGCAAGTAGAGGCATATATACTGGGCACAAAAATTTGCTGCCTCAGCGATATAGGTATAGCAAAAAGAAACCGGCTTATTGACCTAGGAAGAAACAATAAAACATAATTAGTCACCCGCAAAACTAAAATATAACTTGGTAAGACACTGTTAAAACCAATAATTATGGATCAGAGAACAGGAGAATGCAGTTGAACTGCTGCGTGCTTTTCAAATAAAAACACTACGAATAATTTAAGATAGAATTAAGAAAACGCGGAATATAATTAGTTATTATTGTAGCTACACAAAGCGTCAAACGTATCTAGGAACAATACTGCAAAGGGATGGCCACAATAAAGGCATGAAGTCGAGGGTGACGTGATGGAAAGACGGACATTATGTAAAGAACTGGGTTGGATGACTTCAGGATGCCAATGCAATAAAAGTGAAGACTATTAATTCAATTCAGTACGGTTGCTGTACGAATTCCTTTGTCTTCTCCAGATATTATAGTTGTGATTAGTACAATTATACCTCAATCTACTAGCGACTGCGTCTGGGATAATCGAGTCGCAAGTAGCAGGGCGCCTGCCTGGCCCAGGCACGCTTCATTATTCACCCATTTATTTTATTTTAAAATGTTGAATATATATTAATTATACACATTACAAGAGAGATGATGCCAAACATTTAATTAAATAGCCAATATCGGGTAATATGATAATCACGATTCACGTACAGTATTCTACACACTTTAATTATAACTCAGGTCTTAATTTACTTTAATAATATAATCAACATAAGAACGTTAGTGATCTGAAGAAAATATGAAATTACAAGTTCATAGAAGTGATATGTTAAAATAGATATGTTGTTAAATTCAGTACATATTTTGTTTACACCAAAGACTACTGCAAAGACTAGGTTTGAGTATAAATATAGTATTACTAAATATTTCGTTTGTTTGTACCGATTGGACAAGGTCGATGACTTTATGATTCACGCCTATGAATAATACATACATTCAATTTGTACCAAAAGTAGATAATATGCTGAACTCAAATTTAGTAAATTATAGAATTTTTGGCATCGTTTTCTTGTAACAGTGTGTATAATTGATACATATAAAATATTTTAAAATCAATTGCGACATTGTTATGCAAAAGTTCACTTGGTGAGTAGTAAAGCGTGAATAGGGGCCTGTCCTAATACACTGGTTTAGACAGGAGCTACTTGCGGCTCGAATATCTCAGACGCAAGGGTGAGTCAAATCGAGAATAATATCTGATTTATTTAACTTACACTGTTGCAAATGTAACACATGTTTGGTTGATGACAAGTGATCACATTGTGGTGTACAAGTGCTCCGTGTTACTTTATTCCAAATCAGCGCGCATTATATGGTTTTGTGGTTTCTAATCAAATTCAGTTTTCAGTTTATGTTAGTTAATTTATCTGACTTTTTGTAATTTTTAGACCCAAATAAAGATATTTCTTTTGAAAGATATCCTTTGTCCAAAGGTTGCCAACTCCTGCTTCCAGTATATATATAGTAAACTGATTTTATGGGAAGGTCATGAAAGTAAAATGAACTAGTTATTTGAATTACTCGTACAAGCCTTTAGTTCCGGTACAGAAATTCGATTTGCCGTGTTGTAATTTAGTACTCTGGCATGTGACTCAAGCCATTCCGCTATAAATAGTGATTTTAATTAACGCTCGATCTATGAAACGCATGACTATGAAAGTCGCCATTGCCAAACTCTCTTTGCCAGCCCATATTTGGTAACAAGGTAGAATTTCCTGACCGCGAATATGAATAATAATAATATTGAGTAGAGTCCTACATTATTAAATAATTCCAAGGAATTATATAGCTGGGAATGTTTATATCAAGGTGACAAGATTTGTATAGCTATAAGGAAAATCAGTAATGTCGGTAATTGGAATTAATTCATTTTAACAACAACAATATATTAAAATTGTTGATGAAACAATGAATCACATAAAATAGGAATAAATGTTTTAATGCATACATGGCGTATTGTTTGACAAATAAATGAACCCTTTTTGAATTGAAAAAAAAATAGTCGGATCTAAAAATTAAAAACTTGTACAGGATGAAATTTGAAAAAATAAGTCGTATAACATTCGTTTAAAGGCATTTTTGTACTGAGGAACTACTTAATTTTAAGTTTGTAAATAGATTTGGTATAACTAAATATTTATGCAAGCAATGTGCTACAAGGGTGTTGATAAACATAAGTGTTTATAATTAAGATAAAAGATCACTAGAATAAAGAACGATCTCCAAAATACGACAACTGAAGTTACAATGACGTTACGGTTTCTTAAGCAGAAAAAACGCTGTGTGCGATCTGTATGAAGCATTATGCTTAACGAGGTGTGATAGAATGATCAATGACAGCTGACTCATATGTACTCACGTGGTACAGCACATGAATTATTGTGAGTAAATTATGAACCTCCGCGGTAATCGTGCTTAAACAGTGTGAATTTCTGCTTTGATTTTGAATACTTTACTCCGCCTTGCGGCACATTCGTACCCGCTAAAGCAACGCCCTCTGTTTTATCTACTAGTTACAGGTGCAGCTGGCTAAAACAGCCTACTGGTCATGTCTATGTTAAACGTTTCTCAGCACGATTGGAATGAGAAATGCGCAAGAGCAGTATTCCGGTTCACCCCATTCCCTAACCGTAAAGCACAACAAACTGTCCCATTTCTCTGCTACGGGCAAGTGAATATATATAAGCAGGGTTGTGCGAAGACAAAGAGGCAATTTTATCACGTAGTACCGTAAGGGGACGGTGTAGGCAGCGAAATCAAAATAAATTGAAACCATTAACTAGTAAAAAAGATTATTTTAAAGTAGTTCATATTTTCAAAATAAATATAGTATTACTATATTTTGCATAATATTTTTAAAGGAATCAGAATCATTTTAAACACGTGAATTTTGTAGAGAGAAACAGGCTAGATATCGCATCTGTGAACTAAAGCTTATTTTAATCACCTTTAAAGATTCGTTGCTTATACTGTATTTCCTAATGAAGCGAAGAATGCTTCATTCTATGATTAGGAAACTATTACAGCTTAAAATGTCTCATTTCTCTTCTGGTTTAACATTAGGAAGCTTTCATTGACTTTTATGAAAATCATACTCATTCCGTGGCTACATGGCCATTAATTTAAAATCAGTACCCGTAGTAATTACGCTACCAATGATGACGTATAAAGTAATATGACTTTCCAGGAGTATACAGTAATTTTTGCAGGGCCTTACCTCATAAAGGCATGTCAAAGTCACATTTTATCGCACGCAGAAAGCCGCTACAGAGGGAAATGATTGTTTAAATTAAGGTGGTCAGAGGCTTCTGGCAAAATCAGATTCCCCGTTTTTAATATCCTGTTTGATCCTTCCAACCCTCTTTATAACATCATCGCGGTCTGCGTTTTTTAATTTCCTTGTTTCAGAGCCACGTAATTTTAACATTGTTAGATATTGGTTAACTAGAAGCGCAAGCCTCTACAAATCATCGGCAACCGACAGCAGTTAAGTAAAAAAAGCAGACGCTGCCTCAGTAATGGAAAGTTGAGAAACAAATAACTCGGAAATGGTCCAGATGTGGGTGGTTTATTATTAAAGAGCGTTTCCTATGAACGAGGTGCTTTTCGTATCCTCGTTAATTGTAAAACCGGTCCGAAATTGTAATTTATCATGGTTTATCTTGTTCTGAGCTCTGTAAGTACTCGATAAAATGTAGTCTGCCTTTAGACAATATGCCACTGAAAGACGTTATATTAGACCGCGAAACTGATATGAAAAGTTAATTGGAAAATCATTCATATAAATGAGTAAAAACTTTTAACGTGTAATACATACTTTTTTCAGCATACAAGACATAATTATTTTTCTTCTAATAATTGAAACAATGGAATTAACATATTACAGATTTGAGGCTCTCGTTCTTGCATAGTTAGCTCGGTAGGATAATTACTTATATTCAAAATATTTCTGAAGTGACGAGCACAACCACCATCTTCCATTAAATAATCTTAGAGCTTGCATGAAACTTCCCTGGAGTACAAATTTAAATTCTCAGATGTTTATGCATAATTTTGTTCTGTTCTGTCTAAATGTTAGGTTTCAATGCCTTTCTGAAAACAGAATAAAATCCCAGCCTATTTTAATATCCTCATAGAAATCATATCTCTTGATTTCGCGCATATAATATAAACAATATTATCCTCGGGCAGCGTTGTTTACCATCTCGATCAAACTTTTCTTAAACGTAATTATAATCGACTTCAGACTCCAAAGTTTATTTCAAGAAATTAAAAATATATACCAGTTAACTGATATTAGGGAAATTCACTTTAGTAAAAATAAACATTAGGCATTGGAATAGTTTATCTGCAGGATTTTTGGGGGATTTTCTCCAGAATGTTGAAGTGTTTAACAAGAAACAAAGTGGATTTTCATATAATCCTCCGTTTCAATACTCATTCATTATGTGATAGTGTTATTAGTGTGTTTTTTTTGTTTTATGGGTAACTGTTTTTACTGAATTTGGATACTGTTTGATGTAATGTACGTACCACCGATCTATTGCCCACTTGTAGTCTAATTTAATAGAAATACAAATAGATTGAGTAAACCCTTCCCTTATCATTTGGTATTGATTTTGCTTCTAGTTATTTCTTAATTTTATTATATAACATATTTCTCGAAACCAGATCTCGTATATTTTTGAATTTAAATCTCCTTTATTTTCCATAGAATATATACACACTGCTTACTGTAGATACAAAACAAATTAATTGATTGTACAATAATATATTACTTATGTATGCCCTTTATACTTTAACGATTGTAATTTATTTCTTTGTTCACTGAAGGTAAATATTTCTACAATGCGTTTACGTCAGCTCTAATTTATTTACACTGTGATACTCAGCCAATAAAAGTAAAACATATATAAATAAATATATATATATACTAATTGTTATTATTTTTAGTCAAGGCAGTTTATTGCAAGATTGCACAGATATGTATAGAGAAGACGCGATTCTCTTTCTCTACAAATGGGAGACTTATCACAATATATTAAATGAATGTATAAAATTAAAACTTAGACTCAAAGAGTCAGATGAGTTGGAGATAGCTACAGAAACATTTATAAGTCACGTACAACAAGCTACTCAACTGTCTTCACCAATAATTCAACCAAGGAAAGTAATCAGGAAAAGAAGAAGCTGAGGCAGAAAAATGACGTACCAGTTCAATAGACAAAAAGCTAACACACATTGCAATGAATAAAAGGCTGGCTCAACGCATAAATTATTATAAACAATATAATGAAAGGTTAATAACGATAACGCTAGGAAGAAATCCGCAGCCGACGACAATTTCAAGTTTATATGCCCACAAGTGCCGCAGCGGATGAAGAAATTGAGAAAAACATTTTAGCTTATAGTATTCTATATTAATCTAATTGCTAAATAAATTATGATAAAAAAAGATGTGGAAAATCTTACAATTATATATTCTTCCTTTGAAGCCAATATTCCTACTAATTACTTGTATTAATCATTGCGAATTTTTAAACTGTATTACAAAAGGAATATTTTATATAGGCAACTTAATTTTTATTTTACCTCCTCTGAAGACCAACTGGTACTTATTCAATAATCATCCATTGTGGTGAACTTAAAAATCCTCTCAAAAGTATACTACGAACACAGATAATGCAGAAAATTAACAAAACGGTATTATTTTGAGGAAAAAAAATTAAAAGCATTTTCTGATGTACATACTGAAAAAAGGCTTGTAGCTTAGATAGATCATTTTTACTTTTTATATCTATTCAAACTCGCAAAAAATTAATAATTTTACGTTTGATATGTTTTATAACGTGACAAAACGTTATCACTGACATAAACTAGTACTAACCAAATAGAAAAGTGCAATCAATTTTTAATTCAAACTATCTTCTTCCAATGTAAATGTAACATATTCGGATAATAAAATATAAATTGAGTTAAAAAACAGATGTTAATGTGGAATCTACCCTATTCCCTATGTACATAAACAGACGGCCTTTAATATCATATACATAAATATGGAAGGTTTATTTAATGGTATATAGTCCGCATATTACCATTAGCGATGGAGACGACTGACATGCTATCAACTTAACGACTCATTCTAGGGTTTGTGCTTATTACTCTTTCCTTCATCAAGTTTGGAGGAAGAGTGAAAAGAAGCCAACGTGGTATATTATTATTAGTATTTTAATGATTTTCGACTTCGGAATTAACCCGAATCGGGAGAAGGAATTACCACGTGTTACATCTTTTAAAAATAATTTATATGTTAGTTTGCGTTTTTACGCTTCTTCTTCCAATGGCTCAACAGTCCTCTTGAGGGCCAAGGCCTACCGAGGCGGCTGCGGACTGTCATCTGGCGTGACACATTCCCAATTTGGGGTGATATGTGGTCAGTGTATCAATTCTCCATCAACCTTAGTCCCGGTCCTCGCGACCATGACGACACATGCCAGGATTCGAACCCAGGACCCCGGAGTTGTGAGGCAGCAACGCTAGCCACTACACCACAGGAGGTCGCTTCTAGCTTCCATCAATATTTTCTAAAGAACTAGCAAGATATAAAATCAGGATAGAAATGAAATCAACCTACTGCTACGTTCGCTTCTATCTGCGAAGATGTAAGAGATTATTTCATGGAGAGTGCAACATAAAAGTGAGCTAATAACTACATGTTAATGGTGATATATTTAAGTAATTTACGACTTAGTATCTTAATTAAGGTCATTATATGTAGTATTATATTCTAATGATAATATTATGTTAAAAACTCGCTATAAAGAGATAGGTAAATTAGTACTCGAATGCGCACAGTGCTTTAATGTGCCGGCTTTAATAGTGTCCAGGAAGGAATTTAATTTAGTATTCAGTTTTTACGAGATTAATAAAACCTTAGGAACGCCGGTCATTCGAATATCTGTAATTGTTATCGCCTATGCGGAGGAAACGGCGGCGCTAATGTAACTTTTGAAGTCGGGGGAAGATATAAGAAGACCATAACCACCTTAAGAAGGTCGGTTTTACGAGCTGCGTAAAAGACTAATGGATGTGTGGAAGAGGAACGCAGTATATAAAGTGACGTGGTAGCGAGTGCGTGGCCTAATTAAGCGGATAGATAGGGGCGTCGAAACACGCCCACCGCCACTGCATTCCACCACAGATATCACAAATACAGTATATTGCTCATAACCCTGATTTGCGTCGTTTATATCTCTGGCAATTCTTTGAGAATGTTGAATTCATCGGGTGAAATGCGTGAAAACATTGCAGAAACCAAGCGCATAAATCTCAAAGAACTAAAATTCCCGACGCATAATGCGCCAATTGACGTCTTATACAACGAGTACTGTACAATAAACTGCCAATCTATCAGTTATATCTTTCAGTATATGTTTGCTTGATTACAAGTTCACAAATCTGTGTGGCATACATGTGGCTCGCGTTACTCAAGATCAGCGTGAATTATAACTTCAACTTCTAATACAACGAAATTTGTGCAGAAAATCAGTGTATTCTCCCAAGTATGTCCCGCCTAAAGATAAATCTTATGAACGTGGCCTATTGTCATAAATGGTTTGCCGACCCCTGTCTGAGATCATGGGTCCCGAGACCCGCGTGTGAAGAAGCGACCGCAGAGTATTCAATTTGTTCATGAATTCGAAAGAAAATATTTTCTAGAACTTGACGATACTAATTGGCTTTCAAATTTAGCATTCGGTAGGACTGTTCGTTTTTTAACACTCGCCTGCAAGGTAAAAAACAACTCACTTGTGTGTTCCAAACAATTAATGAGTTACAGATAATTATGAACTAATAAAAAGTTCACCGTCGTGCATGTTTACTATTTTCTGATATTTCATTCAATTTGTTTATAATTTCCAGTCTTTAATGCATATCATTCCTTTTTATTTCTGTTGTTTATAATTAGAAGTTTTATTTTTTGCGTTAACTATTCAAGTTTTGCATTTTTCTCGTACGTTGGTGATCACGTGCTGTGATATCATTTCTATCGAGCTGACTCTTCGTGTTGAAATGAATATGTGAGGTTTAATATTGGTTTAAAAAAGAATACTATGTACAGATGGAAATAAATTAACTTTATATTTATTAGTTGATATGATACAATAATTTGACCAAATTATTTTTACGAATCTGGTCTTTTTTCTGGGATTAACAATAATCTTGTTACAATCTTTACAAAAATTAAATTACATACAAACTAACATTTATAAAAATGAGATCTATTTTCGTGGGTTATGTAGTGGCCTTCTCACAGCTGCAGATTTATAAACAAAAACCCCACCTCGGAATTGGTAGTATGAGAAAATCGGAAGTAAGAGTAATTATCGTCTTCTGTTTGGGTCTGAAACTCGCCGCTTGTTTCAGATCTCGTACCGGTCCCCATGGATACCTCTCGACTTCCTTGTTGGAAAATGAACATCTTGCTCATTTAATTTTCTTATATGCCGCCACGATCAAGAGCAATCATTCCGCCCCGAATCATCCAATTCACGACAACTCAACAGATTGATATAGTCTCTCAATCTTAGGTACCCTCCCCCCTCTCTCTCCCTCTCTTAATCACAATCCAAGTCCCTCTCCAGCTTTCATCATCCAAATGCACATTGCCAATTCTCTAAAGCCAACTCAAATGCCAAATTGCCTATTGCCAATTACCTATCTCCAATTCTTAATGCCACAAAATCCATTTGCATTCCGTTTTAATAACTTTTCCTCGCTCCATTATTGAATTTCCATCGGTTGCGTGGACAACATATTCTCCTATCAAAAGTATTTACGCCTAGAATTTGGGAGGAGCCATTCAATTCACTTACCACATATATTTGAGGCTAATACCAAGCCTCTTCACAGTTAGGAGTCACGGAGTCTCAACGATCTGAGAAAACCCAAACCGGCGCCAAACTGTCTACGACCTTCTTTTCAATTTTTCTCAAACCGACTGCCTTTGAATTTGTACCGCCAAATTCCGTATTTAGTTTTGTTTTACCATTACAGTAATGGAATATGCTGAGCTTCCGACGTTATTCACTGAAGAGTCCTCCGCGCGTCACTGTACGTAGTAGAGACCACGTCTTTCCATCGATACACCTTTGCTTGGGTCGATTTCCATGTACATCTATATTTCGGGAAGCTGTGTAAACAGCATTCGTCTTTTCACGGGCATTTGTTGACACTAATTTTTTTCTGAAACGTTTGTCTTTAAACTTTCTTTTAAAATAATCTTTAGTATGATTATACATATTTGTCCTCTTACTGTGTTAAAGATTTCAGAATATTCATTGCTATTTGTGGATTTATTTATGCGATTGTTCATTTTTAATATTGTTATATTCATTACGTTAGCATTTAAGTTTTAAGTGTGCTCCGTATTCCTTTCCTTTTGAATTTTGATAAGCTCATAATCTACCCTTTAGCTTTATTTATGATTGTATTCCACGAAATTTATTACGTTCTCTGTAACATCTTGATCCCCTTTTCCTTGGTTCTGGCTTTTCCAAAGTTTCTTGCGTTCAAATTATAATGCTAATTTTCGTCAATGGGAGACAGAGTTGCACGGGTGAAGAAAAGTAACATGAAAATTGTGAATCGTAGTGGAAACTAATTACTTTGGATATATTTTATATTACAAGTATTACATTACTAGAGTATTTCAATATTCCATAATTATGTACACAGTAATGTAGTTTGTTGTAATTCAATATCCATATTTTTCAAAAGTAAAAATCAGTCCCCATAGAATCGACCACAGTATTATCCTTCAAGTTGTAGATATAATTTCAGGTAAGTAAAATATTTTATACAAGTATTCCTTGCGAGTTGGAAAGGAACAATGTGGGGATAATACAAGATTACCATTCCTGGGGGTTGCGGTAGACGGATATGAAAATCTGCCAAAGCGGCCAATATTTCCGTCGAATAAATTTAATTCCAAAATCTCTCCCGTTATTCGGAAGGGCGTGAGAATAGAACCTAATAGACCGACCTACTTGATGCATGTTTCCTAGGATTTTTCTGCATCTTTTTGGGGAAAAACACCGGATAGGATCCTTAAACTATAGTCCGGGGGCCCTAGTCAACCCTTGGCTACCTTTCATTACCTTCCACATCCCCCCTTTTCATTTTCCTTCCTGTGCTATTAAAGGGGAGTTGCCTGTTACAGGATCACCCTCATATAGCTTGTTAACGCAAAATCGGAAAAAATTGGTAGGAAGCTATCAATAGAACAAAAGATAACATCTAGAGTGCCGCAAGGATCAGTAATCAGGTCTTCATTATTCCTTAAATATATTAATGATTTATAAATTAGACCCTTTGCTAGCTATAGTATCGTCTATAGAAAAATTAAAAGAGTTTCGGATGAATGCAAATAACAAAACGATTTAGAGGACTGAAAAAAATAAAATGAAGATAAGAAATGAAAAATCAAGTCAATATTGTTTAATAAATATTGTTCCGATATAGGATTGGGTTATAGATTAAATAAGAACACAGTACCTCAAGAAATCATTTTGTGGAAGAACAAGATAACTCTGCAACAAGAAAAGAGTGGAAATCCTTACATTTAGTACAGAGAATTTTGAAAGTGGGAGCGTCAAATCCAATGAACGCAACATATACGAATATGTTGCATGTTGGTGGGATTCGTATAGAAAACATCACATAGAGGGTCTCTAAAAACTTCAGAGGGTATCAGCAAAATATGTAATACAGGCATGATAAGGTAGAGAAATGAGAATAGGAATCTTTGACAACTTAAATGAAGGCTTTGTGCATTACTTAAATCGTACACGGGGGTGAAAACCATGAAAGATGTGGAGTAAAAACTAAGTGAGACCGTAGGTAAATTTTCTTTCTTGAACAGAACGATTAGCCATTGAAACTATTTACCTACAGCACTGTTAGAGTAGGGTTTAAAAAAAACATACAAATTTTCTCCAAGTGAAGTGTTTTCACTTTTTTTGTTAGCTTCTTTTGTTTAGTGAAGTGTTACATATGGGGAGTTTATTTCTGTATTTTAAAATTATATTCTCATTTATTTGTTCAACATTGTTTATGCGGCAATTATACTGCATTTGGGAACCTATTCAATTCGCAGAAAAAATACATATATGCATACATACAAACAAACATTATACTGGGAGAATATATGTATATATATATATATATATATATATATATATATATATATATATATATATATGAACTCTGCGCATCGCTATGATATTGCAGCCAAGTTTGCAATTTCTAAAAATATACGGAATTTAAAATATGTTATCTAGAGCTTCTAATAAAATTGAAGTTTGCGAGACTTTCTTAATTTAAAGTTTAACCAGCATCACTGCACATTCATTGAAAAGGAATCGAAATTGGCTAAGGGCCAGTGTTGTGCGGGTAGAGTAACGAGGATAAGTTCCCCTAATCCCCCTTTTTTACACGTTGCGGAATGCGCGTTGTGCTGAAAGGTGCCACGTCCACCTCCGTGCTTGGCAATGTTCCGAAATCTGAAAACAATACACCCACTCGTCATGGCACGTCACACATAAACAAATGATTTCATTTCACATAATGCGCTCCCCTTTTTGGAGTGAGAGGATTGTAGGAATTTCAGCAGCCGCCTTTTTGTGCCGGATATTGTCGCTACGAATAAAACGTTCGTCGCATGTGAGGGGTGTGGAGGGGAGGCGGGGGTGGTGGCGGGGGCGGAGCGGGGGAGCACTCGAGGGAACGAACGCGATTCAAATGTGCGCGAGATCGAACTGAAAAATGATAAATGTTTGCGCCGCTTGTGCACATTTTAATTGTTTCCTACTGTGTGACAACACATTTTTGTTTGCACAGTAACATTGTCTGCATTCCGCCCACCTTCCCCCCACTTCATCGCCTCGACCCCGTGCCTCCCTCTACTCTTCCACTTTTCTGCGCGTCTGGCAGGACATCATTAATAACGCACGAGCAATTCACTAGGAAAAATGCGAACTTCCAAACGAGTGGTAAAAATTTTCGGCCCATATAAAAAATTGTAAAAATTAATTCGAGAATTGCGCCCACGTTCTCCTTTTGTGGAGGATGAAGTGTGGAACGGGCCGCAGCTTTCAGTTAGGAAACTTATTAGCACAACTATCGTGTTAAGGCTTTTCCTATATATCACGAGCAAATATATCCCCTCCGGAGGCGCGATTTAAATAACATTGCCGGCGCTATGATGTCTTCTTGAGTAATGACGCAAATATCTCATTTAAGAACGAGTAATATAATTTATCACTAATATTAGTATCTCGCGCACGAGACGTTTAAAATGAAAAATATTTTCACGCGTTAGACTCACGTGTTACATATAACCTGACAAAGAAATGAAACCTTATATTTATATTTTTATTTCCCTGCTTGGTCATGTACTCTTGTGTTCCTAGGTAATATCCATATTTTCCCGATTCAGGGATTGTAAGGTCTTCAAGGCTCTGTAATCGGACCATTACTGTTGTTAATATTTCTCATTGATGAATATTGTATTGTATTTATTCTTACAACAGGTGGGCACTTGCCCAGTGGCAATTTGTTGATTAAATTAAAATACAAAGATAAATTGTCGATAAATTGAAAAAAACTAAGATAAATTGCAGAAAATATTTAAAAATACATTTTAAAAATATTTCAGGTCCTTTTTTTTACAAAATATGCACCTAACTTTTTCAGTGTTTCACACTTCTTTTTGAAACATTTGTATTCTTGGGGGAAAGCCTCTAGTACCCTTCCAGGCAAAGCATTCCAGTCCCTTATTGACCTGTTTACGAATGTTTGTTCACATCCATTCTTTGGTCCCTTTCCTTTATTTTGTACCAAACTATTTAAAATAAGGGGTCAGAATTTTTTTGTAACTGCATCTACAGAAAGATAACGAACAAGAAAGACACGTTAGTCAAGAGCTGGGCTCATGACAATAATATGAAAATTAATGGGAAAAAAAGCAGCTCAATCTCGTTTACAAAGCGCACGTTGATAAATGAGACAATATAGAATACGTGGGGAACTAATTCCAAAGATAACGAGCTGCAAATATCTAGGGATATGTTGGAAAATTTTCATTTTTAAGTAGGATCATCAAAGACTGGAATAATTTACCTGTGAACAAAACGTACGTAGTAAAGTGGTTATTATCGATAGTAAAAATGAATACTGGAATGTAAGTGTTAAAAACAAAGTGAAGTGAAGCGTTAAGTTAAAATAATTTTTGTAGTGTTTCTCTTTTCTTTCTTTCTGGGGTACAGACATTTTAAAGGAGACAGGTTATTTTTAAATTAAGAGTATTATATATAAGTAATTTTATTATGTATCTGCTGCCGTGATTACGCCTAATTGTAAACTAACAATAAATAAAATGTATTTTACAAATGCATTGGAGACCAGGAAGCCTATGCCGTTTTAAAAATATTATCAACATAAACCATAATGTTAATTATTTTCAAGGAAAAGTACGTAATATCTGCTATAAAGTTTGATATTTAATCCAGCGAGTCTAATTCCGTTAAATTTTTTCAAGGAAAGGATTTTCATTACATATAATTAATTGGTTAAAATTGACACTAACCGCAGAACTCATTTCAATAGACTTTGAGACGTTACTCTTGAAACCTCAATATAACAAAATGATACATATATGGTGTTAAACATTTAAATTCCATTTGTCACTGAAGCTTATCCGTGGAATGCAGTCTTTGATATCATCTCAAGTGCGATAACTGCGAGTCACAATAATTCCTGGACTTCTTTGTGAAAGAGAGGATATTGAATTTGAAGAAATTATAATTCCTTGCAGACGTTTATAAAAGTCTTTCTTCTGGAAATTTTTTATATGCATGAGGAGTCCGGATATATTCGTTTGAACTGAGTTTCGGGCAACGTTAAATTTGTAAGTGATACACTAGGACGTAAACCGGCGATAAATGTGATTTAACGTATTTCATTTATGAAATTAATCATATTAATCTATAAATATGCGGAGCTGCGATTTTTATTTTCCATTTAGTATCTAAATTAGTTTAACCGGTAATGGAGTTAAACTCCACTCTTATTCAGAAAAAAATTATGTGATACTCACTTTATTTATTTATACAAGAACAAATTTTAGATTCTCAACTCAAATTATTACACTAACTTAATTAAAAATACAAAAAATTATTCAGGGTGAAAACAAACAAACTTTTAGACTTTGTGGAGCCTAAAACAAAGAATTTAATTTGAAAAATAAGAAGTTTTAATGTTGACTATTACGATTCATTTCTGAAGTAGACCACAAAAACATGTTGCCGTTGTCTCAAAACGCAATTTTTTTGTAGATAATTATTTTTTGCTTCCTCCGTCTCATTAATTATTTAACAAACGTCTCTCATTGCTGCTTACAGCTGATAAGGAAATCTCAGCGACAGACGCAGAACAAGCACCGTCCTTTCCAAAGAAATGGCAATATGAAATAGTCACAACTTCTGATTTGTTGAATCACTTGGACCGTCCACCCCCACAAAATATATTGCTTCTTAGGTCGGTGCTGCCTTTCCTGGTTAGTTTTGTTATCAAAGTAGTCCACTTATTTCAACGTGACGGTAAAATTTATTCATAGCTTGTGAAGAGCTCATTCGTCTTATAATTTTAGAATGAAATTCACATAAGGGAGGCAATGAAAGAATAAACAATTTATCTATGAATCTTTTCTTTAAGAAGGCATTGTTATATACCCTGCTGATATAATTAATTGTACACTAGTGTATATTAAGTTATTGAGGTCTACTAACGTCTAATTCTTTTATTCTTTAAGTTTATATAACTTAGTGTCAAATTGATTTATTATTTCATTTTTGTCATTTATTAAAAATATCAAACCCCGATACTCGACAATACGTACAGGGCGCCATTAGTTTTACAAGAACACTTCTGAAAATTATATTACTTTTTAAAATAATGAAGGTTTTCCGTCAATATATGACACGTTTTACTATAAAACCTGCGTAACTTATTAACAACTTTATTAAGATAGTAGTAGATAAGATTGTAACTTTACAACCAATTAACGTCGTTTACAAAATTCCGTGTACAATTTTCTTTAAATCTTATATTATTATAACCACTATCTGACGACTATAATAAATTAAGGCGTTGATTACGATTTTATTCAATTAGTGGTGATAGAATAATCATTATGTTTGACAAATTTCTTTTGACGTCAGTAAGATGACGAGAAAATCCTTTCGACGCCCGTGAGGCGACGAAGAGCGATCCGAATCGTGCGAAAACAAGAGACGTTTATTTGCCCCGGGAATTAACCCTATCGAAATTTCTAAGGGCATTTCTCCCTCTGTGAAGCCAGATGACCACCATGAGCCAACCTTAAAATTTGATTGGAACAGGGAAGAAATATAATGTGGCACTCCCTTCGAGGTAGGGATGAGAAGAACTGACAAAGGAGGAGACGAAGGTGGAGAGAAGTCAGTCGGAAATGGATCTTTCAAAGAGGAGAATACAAAGAGATAGTGTGGGAGTTGGACCACGAGACCCTAAAAGTCAGTCTGCCGGTAGTACAAGAGAGAAGGAAAGAAGAGAAGGCAGAGAGACGGACTCAAGGTACCACTAGGTGGCATCGCTGTCCACGCAATCACTAGAGACCTACGTAAACTAATGGTGCGACAAGAAATTCTTGGAAGGAAGTCAGTCCAGTTACCCGTGCCGACAAAGGACGCAGCTGCTTACGAACATGACAATATCAGGCGTGTCATTACATCAAAATGCATATGACAAATTACTGTTGCTCAACAACGCCCACATATTCATGACACTGTAAATAAATTGAGTTCGTGGATAAAATTTTTAATCTGAGTTACCCGTGAATTTTAATGGACTCTAAATTTGTAATAGTCGTAATTTTTTTATTTATTAATTTTAAAAAAATGCCAACTTAATAAAGTTCTCATAATTTAAACTAAAAAGCTCACTTTCCCAATAGTAGTAGATAAGATTGTAACTTTACAACCAATTAACATAGTTTACAAAATTCCATGTACAATTTGCTTTAAATCTTATATTATTATAATCACTATCTGAAGACTATAATAAATTAAGGCGTTGATTACGATTTTATTCAATTAGTGGTGATAGCAGAATCATTATGATTGACAAATACGACTCTATCAACATCACTTAACATTAAAAGCAAAATACAAAATTAAGACAGGCTCATCAGTATATATATATATATATATATATTAAGTTCATATGTAAATGCTTTTCCATAAATTAGTTGAATATGGCAGCAAGTGTCGAAAGCTCCCGGATATTATACCAAATTTAATAAAACTTTATTTGGGGACAATTAGTTATCCATATATACTGTATATTCTGTATATTCTAAAAGAAGATGTGAGTGGGAGGGAAAGATAACCAATCGTTTAACTAGATCTCCTGGTTGTAATTTAAGGATCTTACCCGGAATTCTCCTAAAAGCAATGCAGATCCAGCATCCGGTAGTTAGAGCTATTACTTGTCACACACCCTTTCGATGTCGTTGAAGAGTTTGTTGGGGGGTCGTAGTTTCAATGTCCTAACAGTTAAAAAGGCAGCTGATCGACTGTTCGAATAGGAACTTTTACGACCCTGGAGCATTCACTTCTAAAAAAAATTATATGCCTTAGATTATGTGAATCTTAGGTCAAAACCAGAGAGAGAAGGCTTTCCGAAAGGTAGTCCTCCTTCCTCTCTCCAGGGAGGTTTAACCTGCGAGATCTGAGAGCTGCTATTTTTTAGTGTGTCAAGGTATATTAGAGTGATCTACATAATGGCAACGCCCCTTTAATAGCATTGGAGAGGAACAGAAATTTAATCGTATTTACGACTGAAAGGGAGTGGGGAAAATATCGAAGTTTTTTTAAAATATATTTACTTCTGAGTACAACATTAAGGAAGGCAAATGATGGATAAACGCCAAACACATCACTGGCGCAGACTCAAAATGAGACGAAGTTCTCATATAACCTAGAGTTCTCTGCTACGGTGGCTGGAAGCGAGATTGCCTGGAGCTGCTTCTTCTGGTTGAGACTCGGTAACTTCGAAGTCCAGTTAACTCGATTCGAGTCCAGCAGAAGAATGTCTCGGCCACCAGTTAACGACGATCTGCAGCAGGAGGATGCATTAATATACGACGAGAATACAGCCCCCGTGCATGATAGCGGCCATTAGCGCCTTTATGGCGGCTTAATTAACACATGGCAAGGCAAGCAGCCCGCTTTACGACTCGCTTTTTGTAAGCGGTGAGGTGGCCAGCCTCGGTTTTACGGCACACCCTCCCCTCCAAGATCTTTATCGGCAAGAAGGACGCAGTAAATGGTTGCTGGATGCTGAGATGGTCGTCCTGCTTAATTGCGCATGCTACATGTTTATTTAATTAAATTTATAGTTTGCGCAACTGTTTATGAAGAGTGGGTCGAGGCGGTGACGCCATCGGAAAGAGCTATGGCTGTTGCAAGCTTGTCAGAAGCTCCTGGTTACAGACACTGCGCAACCGACAGTGGATCAGTTCCCGAGATTCCAGAATAACTGAGACTTCTTTTATTAGTTTTCATCCGTGAGTTCGTATGGACATAGCACACGTTATTCGAAACGTATCCAAGTATATTAATTTGGTAACCACTTCAGTGGCTAATAATGGACAACATTTAAGATCGAGACTTGTTTAAAATGATAAATGCATGTATTCTAACAATTAGGTTCAACAACAGAGTTGTCTAAATAAATCTTGTAATTTGGGGATTCCTCGTATACCCTTACATGTAATATAAATACTGTATCAGAATCCTCTAATCTCCAACCGTTTATGGAGCAGTCAAACGTCTTTTAAAATTAATTATCTGAAGTTTTTGATTAAAATAAACTCCACTCAGAACTCTGCGAGACGGAAGACAAATCAGGAATGTGTCAGAGGTGAACAAAGTTACAGAGAACGAGTAACTTACTTGTGTTTTTATACCAAAAATTCCTACCAAAGTTATTTCTTTTATTAATTAATGACCCATTAATATACGTTCAGCTACAAAGGCGAGTGATTGCTGACATTTCACTTAATAATTTTGTCTTCATTTTATAAATACGATAAATAAAACTCCATCTGTTGCTTTTAGTATGTTGAAGTTTTACTTCAAATACTGTACACAGTATTTCCATTTCATGATGTATGCTAGTAAAATAACAAAATTAATTAAAAAATTTAAATTCAAAAGTGAGATTTCGTGATTTATCCGAAAATTTATGAAGTAGAATTAGTGAAACTTGAAATTATTACATAGAAAACCAAAAAAAGTTTTCTTTATAGCCAGGCTGATTCTTTTTGGTCGGTACTACATCCCCGGCCTCCTTTAGCACCTGACTTCATTTTCATTTCTATCCATAGCTTTTATTTTCCATTTTCTTATTTCCAATGCTTTAAGGTCCTCCTACAATCGTCAAGCCATCTTTTCCTTGGTCTTCCTCTTCTGCTAATTTCATCAAGATTGTATACAAACAACTTCTAAAGACTCAGAGTTTCTGAAATTCTCTGTACATGACCTTATCCTTCGTTGTTTTTTTAATTGAAATTATAGTCTCGTCCATAGTCGACGTTATTGGCGACTAGAAAAATATTTACAAAAAGAAACAATAAATTATATAGAAACTGTGAGTAATACAATGCAAGGAGTGAGAAAAAACATACACTTTTAGAACAGAGAGAAAATCGATCACAGCATTCCATGTAAACTGCTTCGATTTCTTCCGAAACTCCAATTTCTACAATGAAATTAAGAATACTGTGAACAGCCACTGGAGAGGCACACAGGAGCCACCTGGAATAATTAACAATTGTGGACCGTCTGCTGGTGTCATAGCGGGGGCAGTCAAAAAGGATGTGCGGCACAGTACAATCTGAAAATAAAGGCTGAGGAGACCTAGAAAAGAGAAAAGAATGTGTAAGGCGGGAGTGGAAAGATCTGAGTCTTGAACAACGACCTGCTGCCTTCTCGAGATATTAAATCGATAGGTTATTTCCTTGAAGGATTCAATTTCATTATAGAGGAATCCTACGTTTTTCCCTCTTCTATCTTTAATCCAACTTTCTCTCAGGAGGTTGATGCATCCGACCATTAAGTCTTTCCTTGAACAAGTAGGAAATTCCAATCGGTTTATTTGCAAGGAAGCGTAATGCTTAGTGGCTTCATCAGCAAGCCTGTTACCCAAGATGCCCGCATGAGCTGGGATCCAACAGATGGTGATTTGTTGTTTATTACTTTTTATCTTCCAAAGAAGTTTCCTGATTTCATTGATTTAACCTCTTCTACGCCGTTGACAGTGAGTTGATCACCATGAAAGAGTCGGTCAAAATCAACGTGAAATCGGATGGGTGGTCTCCTTTGGCATCATCACCAATATGTTGTGATATTCTGGGGGAGGGGGTTACATTAATTTAAAACTCAAACCTTTTCTACAATACAAAATCATTTAATAGAGAAATTATGTAACATAAATTTAATCTAATTTTTTGAAGGACTTTGCATAGCGACTAACTTTTTAAATAATAATTTTCTCTTGCTGGAGTGAAAAATCTTCTCAGGTGTCAAATATGGATATGTATTCTTACACTACGGACTCAGAATAATTTTGCTACCGTTTTCGTGTTTCCTGGCACGGAGCTCTGGATACCGCTGGCTCCTGGCTGTATGTCTCGTACTCACTCTAGCCACAAACACAAACTCACAGAATACCATACTATCTCACTGGTCCGTAACAGAATAAAGAATAGTAGTTCCTGTCCGCCTGTTCACGCCTTATATCCCTCGTCAACTCTCTCATCACTTCCGCCAACCGTCCGCCGGAAGACGTCCCACAGTTGGTCCGTATCTTTGAAAAATACCTAGGAATAAGTTCCCATGCATCATGTGACGATATTGACGCACACCACAACGTTACCTTTTGATTTTTTAATAACATAGGAATTGACGACCCTTACAGCAGACACTACAAAAAAAATTAGAAAAAAATTTAAGTCACTGAAATATTATGAACAAAACAAATAATAACACAAAGATGTAGTTAACAAAGAGTGTTTAATAATCCATCATACATTGAATTTAACTGAGGAGTCTTGTTTTACATTTACAGGAAATTTACTAGATTTGATATAAAGACATTCATAAATTTATATTTTTATAATTTATTGTCCATATCTAAAATAACAGTATTATAGCTATAAAAGAATTATTAACTTCCAGAGAATGTTTGGTGATAGGAGGTTGTTTATAATTTGTAAAAATTTTATTTTAATTCTAGTTGACAGAGATCGTTTGATCTGATCAATCTAAAAATTTAGATTTTTGTATTGCTATTAAATTTCCTAGACTTCAATATATTTTTCAATTATAATATCATAGTTTCCACTTGCACTCCTACCTTGTATTTCCACTTCTATGTTATTATATTTTGCTATTACCGAAGATAAATATTATATGCTTCCACTCTTCCATACTCTTTCTCTATCATTTTCATTGACGTCTCTTTCCTGTCTCTGTTGGGACCTCCCGTCATCATACACTTTGTTTTATCTGTATTCACTTCAAGTCCTAGTTTTATCGCCGCTCCTTGTTAGTGTGTCATAATTATCCTTCAGTGCTCAGACTGAGTTAACCTTTATGAATTCAAATTTCAATAATTTTACTGCATAATTTTTCACTTAAGCCATAACCTGAAAAAGTTACTAATAGTCGGGAAAACGAATTTTCAAACTGCATTTTTTAATAAACTGTCCCTTACGGGCATCAATATTGCTTTATTTAATCCAATTTAAAACAGAATTGGAATAAAAAATATTAATTCTCCGTTAATGTTACAACACCCATACATTTTAAAAACAACAATTTATTTCATTTGAAAGAAATTATGGTTTCTCAACAGGAATTGAAGCTGCGATCATATTTCGCCTCCTAGTTGTCTTGAACTACGCAGTCGGTTCATCGATATCTAAATTGTTAGCATTTCATAAATTATCCAGTTAGACATCTGAAAATTTCTTATTGACTTTACCTTTAGCATTGTTATTGTGGTAGTCATTTCATACAGGTGCGAAATCTGAACCGAAAACTCTTTTGGAGTGATTGAATTGAGTAGATCTATTGTTGTATTAGTGTACAGATTCTTTTGGAAAACCTCTGACTCGTTCCTTCATCCTTCAATATAGAGTTCCTGAGTATTAATAGTTAACTTTAAATAGATTGTAGAGCGCATGCTATAAGAGGGAGAGGAATCTAATGAAGAAAATATTTACTGTACGTGAATTTATGGGCCCCGTGAGGCAGACCTATCCCGAATTTTAAATCAGTTTAAATCAAAGTTGAAAATGCTAAATTTATTCAAATAAAATGAAATATAATAAAATAAAGACATAAAAATGGTATTCATTAATAAACTTTTCCCACTGTTCCAGCATAAGAATATATCTCAGGTTACCCGTGTTTCGGTATAGAAACTAGAAACCCTCGAAATTTAAATATAAAAATAAATTTTAACTTCGTAAAACTCCTGGATAGAAAACCCCGACTTCTTACCCCGGTTAAAGAATCTCTGCCACAAATATCGAAGTGAAATCTGGTTCATCCGGCCTCCTCGCCGTCTCCCTAAGACCGACTGCCCTCCGTCAATTAAAACCAAAAAATGGTTCTCTCGCTCTCTCTACCATTCTTGTTTCGCTGTCCTCCCCTCTCTTATTTTTCGTATAAAATTTGTCTGAGCACCACCAGCAAAATCTGTTAGTAATTTCCTGATTGGCTGGTGGATATGTTCTCCGCTCCCTTCCGGGAATTTGCCTACCTGTGGACTTTTTGGCTAGTAAGCTCAATCAAGAATCCCCCCAAACTGGAATTTTCGATGCTTTAAATGGTAAAGATACATTGAATGTAAAATAAAACTGAATCAAACTAGAAAAGTGCAGAATAACCAATGAGAACGAATAGAAAAATTAGATATTGTAATGTTATATTAAATAAATAAAGTCTGTTATTAAAATATTGAAATGAAATCATTTTCGATCGTTTTTTTTCAAACAGTTTCTTTTATTTTTAATCATACGTTTCGGCGCATATTCGCAACTTCTTCAGGTTTTCCTCTTACAATCAAATTATTATTACATCCAATTTTTAAAAATTCAACACATTATAAAATGTTATAAACACTTTTTTATATATATAAAGAGAGGTCCGAGGCAGCACTAAGCCACAGTTTACACAAGACTGAGTAAAAATAAAAAAGCTATCTGAAAAATCCGGTCGAAAATTATTTTATTTTTTTATGTTATAATTTTAATAAAGGTGTCATTACACCAAATGAATTACTAATTCAGTAATGAGTAAACTCTGTTGCTACTTGTCAATATGTTTACTCTCCGACGTATGTAAAGAATTCAGAACCCAGTGAGTTTAAAAAACAGAAGAGAAACGAATTTCCAATTCTGCCAAGCAAGTGAAGAAGAATAATCCAAAGGGGGTAAAACTCAAGTGACCAATCAATGAATACTGTTACATAATGAATTAGTGCATAATTATCGCGGTTGTTTTCCAGTACATTTTATTCAGCTAAACAATGACAACATTTAAGAAAATATTTTAAAATGATTATTCCAGATCTAGCTCACCATATACTTCAGTTACTGCTTACATTTGCTTAGCAGCCGGTAATTCCCACGGGCGATGAAGTTGCCGAGAGGAAATTCTCTCTGACGGCCACCACCAAGTCATCCTAATGAGCGCAAAAGTCAGTTTTTCAGCCATCAATTGTCGCGACACGCGCTTGTGAGGGATGAGGAAGCAGTTCCTCAGTTATTAGTACTATGCTCATTATCGCGGAAGAAGATATAGTTCCTTTCCGCATTATTTTTGTCCCGATTGAAGCGTGAACGATTAATTTGAGTCCGATATTTAATTGTTCCTTGCGCTTTTGCTTGGTGTCCATCATGGTCAATCATCGTCGTCATTCCAGCAATAAAAAATCTCGTTTCAGATGATTTTCCAGTGGACGATTCAGCTTCTATCCCATCAAACACATCATATTGCCTTCTTACAGTGGCCGACTTTTGGTTTTCCTTTATGGCACAAAACAAACATTTTTTGGTTGTTTTTGAAGTGAAGTAAAGATTTATTCCCATAGACTAGATTATTCAGGAACGGCGTCTACTCGTTTAATCGAAATCAATTGGTTAAATTTCACGACGTTCTACTTTATTGTTAATAGAGAGTTTTTAGGGTACATTTCCACCCAATTTCCATATCTTTCTGACTTTTTTGAGGCAATGATCGAAGTATTTGGCAAACACTCTCGTTATCAAGCTTATGTCCTCTTCCACGGCTGCCAAAATTGTCTGGCCCCCGAAATTAGATGGTCGAACTCTTCATTCTTCATCTGCGAGATTCTTATCGCCAGAATTGAGCTTCTTGGACCGTCTTTTAGTTTGACGTTTGCTGAATATTACAAAAAGTTTGTTGTCATCGTGTAATGACTTTGCTACATTCCAACTTTTCTGGAAGTTATGGAGCATAGCGTGGCGAATATGGATATGATTTTCGATACTCATTTTCATTAAAAGATTTTAGAGGGTTATTTTTATGAGAAAAAATATAAGTGAAACGCCAATTTTTAAAGAAAAAATGTGTGAAAAAGGTGCAATAATTATCAAGGTTTCCCAAACATTTTTTTCGCAATGAAACACTTAAAAATTAGGGATATTTAGTGGAATACTCACTTGATTTACTTTTTAGGTTCGGCAATACCTAATTCTATAGTAAATATAGATTTTAGCGGAACATCTATCCAAGCCCCACGGAACACTCGTGATCCGTGGCACGTATTGGGAAGCCCGGAATTACATAATTAGATAGCAATAACATCTCAGCTACAGTTTACACACTCAGAGACAAGATGTTGAATGTCACGCGCCATATTTGGCACCGGAATGTGTAATAACTATGCTTCAGACCTGGGCGCACTGCGAGTATTAGCACAAAGAGGGTTACAGACATAAAAAGTAAACATGGCCTTTTCCTTTTGTTATATCTTAGAAAGTGCATCCATATTGCTGAAATATTTGTATCAACGATACATTTGTGATTAATTGCCTTAAATATCTATTAATTTATTAATATTTTAATTCTTCAATTTTTGATTTTTCCTTTTATACGAATTTTTACTATAAAACTCTTTATTGGTTCAAAGTTGAAATTCAATCATTTAAAAACAACGTAAAATTGTATGAATTTTAATTATGGTTAGTAGATATTTAGAATTAGGTGCATAAAATTTATGTTCAGTAATATATACTGTTATAAAGTCTATTGTATTTAATTGTAAAATTGATTTTTATAAATTTATGAATCTCAAACACTATTGATATTGGTATTTGGATTTTCCAAAAGTAATTTCAACTTATGGGTATGACTTCAAAAAATTTGCCTACAGACAAAATATGCTTTAATCGTGAACTGGGATATCGATGCCACTAGACAAAATTCCTTTCCTGTGAGTACAATTTTGAATTTAGAGTGAACTATCTATTCAGGTATTCATTTTTAAACTCCAGAAAACAAAAACGCAGTCAATCAAATACGACGAACGAGTAAGATAAAACCGTTTAGCACCTCTGAAACAAAATACGCTTCGAAAAATGTATGTAAACATGCTATAGTTGTAGCAACGCGTTATTTCATTGAGATAAGATAATTAAATATCGTACTAATAGTATAAAACATTCTAAAAATTTCCCCTGAATCTGTACTGATTGGTATAATTATACGACCGAATTTATTAACGTAGAATACTTACGACTAAGGAAATCTGAATGGGACTACTTTTGTGAGATGGAGACAGTTTGAAATTAACACAGGAATTGACTTCAATTGGCCACTTTCAACGATTTTTTTACTCATTTTGATTTTTTCGATTACAACGCCATCTGTGACCGTAATGACTCGCATCAGAGGTCAAATTGGAGTAATCTGAATCTGCAATAAAAAATAGTGGTTCCCATTTAGGTTTTTTATATCTTCGCTCCCCCACCCCAGGGGGAGTGGGTGGGGGGCCGAGTTTCGTATCATTAGATGTCCCCCTTCGAGACGAACATTTTTCATTCATATCCGATGTGTGGTTGTCGAGATATTTCAATGTCTTTAGATAAACTGAACACCCTGTAAATAATCTAATTTGCGCTTCCTGTAAGATGGTCATTTTTTGAGCACTTGTGGTTTTATTACGTAATTTAATCTTTAACTATGTTAATTTATGGTATTATTCTGACCTTTTCAGTTTTTATACTTGAAAGGTGTATCTATCAGGAATTTATGGTTAATCAAAGTCAATAAATATTTGTGTCCACGTATTATTGGGTTGGACTTCCATCGTCCATAGGCTAACCAGAAATCGAAAGGGAGGGGAAATAATGCTATTATATGTATGTGAATGAATGTGAAGTCAGCGGCGGATGCCACACACAGAGTTCGAGCTAGTCTATTGTGGGGAGCGAGAGGCGGTATTTTCCACCCCCGGAATCGAACACATGCCGCCCATTGTAGCGCGCCCCCGCAATTTCGCAGCCCATCGCCTTCCCGCGCCGCGACAATGCGCCTCAGACTTCGCACGACAGGCGTTAAATCGCCGGACAGATGCGTGTGCCATGTTTTCAAGTGGCATACCTCTCCAAAATATAATCTTGTTTACTAGTTTCCAACAGCTCGGAGCTAAGTAAATTTACCTCGCAAACGTCATTCACAAACAAGTGGGGAATACATGACACTCTAAAGGGATAAGTCGGTTCAGGAGTCTGGATCTTATAATGACTTCGGACTCCTCTCGTTGTTAACCTCCGATTCCAAAATCACTGTCGAAAGAAAATAATACAAAAGCGGAAACGAGCGCTACAGAGAGAAACTGCAATTAAAAAATCTATGCTGAAATTATAGGCTTTTATGTTTCTTCTTTCAGGATGCTTCCGATTATGGGTTGGCTTGAATAAGTAAAGAACGAGATCGGACTTCGAAGTAATATTAATTTACTAAATAAAGTCCTAATGGATACATATGTTTATTGAAACATAAGTCAAATGTAATAAATAGAAGCTTCCGACATTTCTGTCAAAATCGCATGTAATAATAACTTCAACAGATAACATCAAGAAAAATATATAGTTCAAATTGCAATAAATTATTTGAACAATACTTTTAAATATAACTGGCTGAAGTTCCTGGTGTTGCTCAGGTTCACGTAAATAATAAAGCAGGAATACAAGTAAAGATAAATTTATAACAGGACTTGACGTTACACTACAATCTATTTCTGTTGTCAAATCCAACCTCTTTTCAATTCTAGTTATGTAAGTGGCGAAACATCGTCCAAATTGTTGTACTTATTTAAAACAGAGACGTGTCATTTTGACCCATTTCCGGTGGTCTGAGAATCGAACTCCAGTGACATCATCATCATATATTCTATCAATCTTACTTAATCTATCAATAAATTACGAACTATTCTGAACATCATTAACAGTATTTTATGTAAATCGATCGAGCGTTTTATTAAAAAATTTAGATAAATTACGTGCAGGTCAAACTATACTTTCCATTACAATTCTCAATGGGCATCCTCCTTTATGATCCGTAACTATATGTTCCATAAAATCTACTCTTTTCTTATTTATTTATTTGTTTTAAAATTAAATAATAACTTTTATGAACTCAAATACCTTTATAAATAATTATAATTTTAAGTTCAACTTATCGCAATGAATACTTAATTTTCTTTTGTTTCCCGACGAAATAAAATTTCTATTAGTATACGAATTTATCAACGGACAAAGTTTTTCTTCTATTTAACGCCAATATTTGAGCCAATTCAGACACTGACTCAATGTCTGAACGCAATGAAGATGGTCAGTGGTAAATTCGGTTTTGTTACTTTCTATTTGTAATATATTTTTACACAATCTTCTAATTTCTTTTGTTGCTCTATAACCGATTGGTCGAACGAAAATGAATAGAACCATAAATGTATCATAATTGGTACAAATGTTCATACATAAATTACAAAACAAATTTGTTTATGAAAAAGATACACGCTAAATAGATCATGATTTTTCGGTGTTCATATAACCTCACCGAATTAATCGCGCGTTAAAGTGAATTCATTTGACCTTTAAAATGTGCGCCAATTTTCAAATTCCCACGTTGTCTCGTTTGCGAGAGGAATAAGCAGAGAGGAGTCCTAGATTTAATTGACATGCGAATTGCGCCATACTTTACGTCATAATTTTGCTTAAATTTAATTCTTTTAAGAGCATTTTTCCAAAACACATGTGAATTAGCGTATTTCGGTTGTTTATCGTTGTATTAAGGAATGATAAATTGCCTGCAAATGTTTTTTTTATGAAATCAAAGATCACCGTCTATTAAAATAACTAGGATTTCGAAACTTATTCAGTAAGAGTAAGTAAAAAATTAAATCATTCTTGGTTTCTATATTTACTTGGTACGTTTTTGAAACTATTGATTATCAACTGAATATGGAGAATATGAAAATCAAATTATAAAAGTAATTCCTGAAATAATATATAAAACTTTTATCGATAAACAGAAAATTAGATTAAGTATGTTTCATGTGAAATTGAGAAAATCAGAAGCTAAACTATTGGCTTTTCAACGCATTGCCGATGACACTGAGGGTTGTGAGTATATTTTGAATAAAAATTCCTAATAAGATCTGCATAGTGATTAAGAATACCTCTAACAGATTTTCATGCATGTCCTTCAATTTTTGTTGCCGTGGGCTCTTAAATTTCTGTTAAGTTATATTGCCCCTTCTCTAAGTCAGGAATGGTCAGTAGGTGCAGTCTGCATAAATGGCTATTAGCAACCGGAGGCGTTGACGTTGTCCTGTTGGTGCTGGCAGATGTCTTAGGCATTTGTCATGGCCTTCCAGCTTTACTTCCCGGCCGTTGAACCTCCGGTAGCTGTCAGCTTGGTCTGGACATGCCGCCCCTTATTTACGAGTCTTGTGGCCACCCACAGAATTGACTACCTGCCACGGCTACCTTCCTCCCTCTACCTTCATGCCCCAACACGCAATATTCTTTTCTGAGCAAATTGAATGATACCACAGTATCAACGTGAGCACAGTTATCGTAATTTTGAATTAAGTGCCAGTATTTATTAATAACAAATATTGCCTAATTTAATGCATATTCTACATTTAGTCCTCATGACATATCGTCATGCTACATGTTAACTGGAAATAGAAAATAAGTCCATTCAAAATTAATATAGAATTCATAAACTTTAAATTAAAAGCAAAAATTTCTAATTTAATTTCAAGTGAAACACAAAACATTAGAGCATGTATATATATATATATATATATATATATATTGTTGTGATTTTTGGTATATAGCTTTCTGACAATATAGCGCATGGCGAATTTCAGGAATATGTGACTTCAAATCAATTAGCTCTAAGATAGGAGTAGCATCGCCTCTAACAGGATCATCTTATATAAAAGTTTTTCTACAGAGGTAAAGAACAATAACTATAACAGTTTTGGAAATCAGTGTACGATTATTGAAATCAATGGTTCATTTTACTTAGGACAGGAGTTGCTTTATCCTTCCCCTTATAAATGACATTGTTTTTTTCTGCAAAAGTGTTGCTTTGTAAAATATATATTTCATAACTTGTGCATTTTCACTTCAGTTTTAAGTGTTTTTATTTTGACTGGAGTTACCACGGAAATTCAGAAGTGATTTGTCAGTCTTTTGTGCACGTGTGTGTGCTCCTTAGTGTATATTCTTGTGTTGTTCAGCTATTGTCTTATTTCTTTTTAGGTAATTACTTGTTAATATGAATTGTTAACATACTCTGTAAATATTAAACTGTACTCCAGTTTCCATTTGGTATTTAATTTTAGGCTATTAATCAATCTTTAATTAGTATATTATATTATTAGTTATATTGTACAGAGAAAGGTTTGCGTTCTTGTTTAACATTATTTGTCGTAACGATTAATAATTTCGTTTGTGACGTATCCTATTTCGTTGACAAATGTTCTAGGACGGATGTAAAATGAAGTAGAAATATTGAAATATATTCTTAAGACCCATAGTAAATATGAAAATATATACTACATATAAGTAGAACGTTTTTTTAAAATATTGACTCCTATTTATTACAAGCGCAATTTTGTAATGTTTACCAGAACAATAATTGGTGTAGGTTGAAACATTTTACATTTCGTGAAGAAAATAAAAGACATGGAGTTATAAGGATGATTATATACAAGTTTACTGAATAGAAAATCAATGTGTCTACTATAAATATAACACAAACATAGAGGTATATGAAGCAAACAATAAGAACTATTTCAGTGTAGACTGCCCTAGTTTGAAATAAGGCAATAAGGAGGACAGTGTTTAAATTACAATCGAAAAGGTAAAGGATCAAGCAATAAAATTTTACAATTTTTATTTAAATATATCGCTTTGGCTTAAATCACTCGTTTATTTTGGGTAAAAAATAATGTTTATGCAGCAACTGATAATCAAAAATGTTTAATAATTATAGTGTTAAATTAAAAGATAGATTATTATTTTGGACGTAGCCCAACGTTCCTGGATAAGTAAAGTAATTAATAATGAAATAAATTTAGCAAACATGAAATTCTACGGATATGGAATAATAGAAGGGTTCACAACCTTTGTACCCCAAGCGCATTATGAAATTTGTATAGGGCCCGGGAAACACTTTTTGTAAGAATATTTATATTTGGAAAAGGAAAATATATAACCAATAAATAAAAAATATTAATATTTAATCATTATTATTTAGATTAAATGCAGATAAGGAAACATACGAAATACACGTTTTAAAAAACAGAATATCAATCTGAGTGTGTTTTTTATCATTGAAATCTATAGGTCAGTGCGTCATAATTGGAATAATATAACGTTAGCAAACAATAATACATGTTTTCCATCGTGAGTCGGTATATATGTATCTAAAATATATTAAAAATAATGATTGACAAATGTATGTCGACCAGATAATTATTTTTATTTTATACGGTCTATTTTGTTTTTTATTTCTCGCTAATACGCTAATGAAACATAATGCGTATCCTACAGCTGAGATCAACGATTAATTTATATTTTTAATCAAGTGTTTCTGATTAATAGTCACTGGCGTTCTCAGGGTTGATCTGCGGGAAGCCGCGGTCACAGGGTTGGGAACTACCGGAATAATCTAGACGTTCAACAACAGTACAACTCTCTATATTGTCATGCTTCCGAACAGAAACTATAACTTGAAAATTTATATGTACTTAAGCGATGAAATTAAAACGGCAGAGTTGTATGCTTACTGGTTAGTGCGGAACATACGGGAAAAGCGTCATGTCAGGTCTAGCAATATGTACGTTCTATCTTTTAGGCAATTAATTTGCTATGATAAAAAGTGAGTGTCTGGTATTGACTTGAGGCAGTTTTGAGTTTAACTTAACAGCTTTAGTTTGCTATTTAGAAATATTTCATACAGGAAGTGAATATATAAAAGTTTTCGAAATAATTTACATAAGGGGATTATTTGCGACATCAGAAAAATTAAGATTGAAGTACTTCAGGAAATTCT
This sequence comes from Eucriotettix oculatus, assembly GCA_034510155.1. Taxonomy (NCBI): domain Eukaryota; kingdom Metazoa; phylum Arthropoda; class Insecta; order Orthoptera; family Tetrigidae; genus Eucriotettix; species Eucriotettix oculatus. The sequence continues at coordinate 92,029,023 of CM067376.1, forward strand.
GTTTAAGACAATCAACAGATCTTACATCTGCCCTGTATTGTGTAATATATAAGAGTAAGACAAATGGTGCAAAGTGGTACGAAATCATCGAACTGACCAAGCTAAAATTAGCCGTTTAGTGTTCAGAAAGTGATGAATACAAACTGCTAGACAGATACATTAAATATGAAGCTACACATGTTGATGCTATATTAAATGTATGAAACATTTGAAAAAAGGAAAAAAAGTCAACTTGATTGAAATTCTTCGGGAGTTGTAAGATGGACGACTCTGTGATGGTATGTCAGATATCTGAAATAAGTGAGCCTACTTGAACTCGGTAGCAGGAAATATCAGCGTCAGACAGTAAACAGGAGTCGGCATTGCTTGTACAGCATTCACGATGGAGCAAGAGCTGTAAACGTGTCTCGGTCCAAAGTGTTCCTGGCGAGGAACAAGAAACGTCAATTCCTCTGCCATCGTAAAGTCGGGCACGTTCCTGGAAGATCACAGCCCACACCTTGGACCAAACTATGTTCAAACGTTTACCACTTGAATAATGTACAAAACTAACAACACAAAAAGGATGCCCATAAGGATTCCAAAAAATATAATTTATTATTAATTATACATGTTATGTTTACTGTATTTTTAGCCGGTTATGACGCAGGGATAATAATAATAATATTGACTTCAGAATCCATTAATCGGATTTCCCAGGTTTATTTGTAAAATAGTATAAAATATGTTGTATTGCACCACATTACCGTGCGGAAATTCGAAAATCTTAAAACTAATTTAATTTATCACTGAGCTTCGGGTTTTTATCGAGAGGTTTACGTGCATTCTAATATGATTTAGGTGATAGTACACTCACGTGAAGTTGCAACAGTCACACTCACTCACTCACACTCTCTCACACACACACACACACACACACACATATATATATATATATATATATATATTTATGTAATTGCTCGACAATCTGAAACATCGTAGACCGTGATAATATAAAGTGGAGTGATGATGTTGAAAAATTTTCCACTCGAGACTCGTTGTTGTCAGCCGTGTTTGAAAGAAGCCGACAGAGGAAGTCAATTGTTGAGGCCGCGCTACGAGCACGGGACAGTGCAAGTGCATAGATCAGAATTAGTTAACGAAGAGCCATAATGGAGTAAAGAAGTAGGAGGTCCTCGAGAAGTAGCGACCGCAAAGCCGTAAAGTGTATGTGTCGGGTCTCACACATGCTAACCGAAAAAAGGCAGTGAGATCCGGATTTGAAATTTTGCCATGGCAAGGCGTGCGGCGGAGAGTAGATGTTAAAATGATACGTTTGACCACGCCCTCTGGGATTTTGTGAATCCTATTCCTCTAATAAATGGACAGTTGTTTTAAAATAAAACTATTTTGGTATGTTTCCTTGGTACAAATACTTGTTGCCCTTTAAAACGAATTCCAAGAATTTATTATTGGAAAAACTGAGCTGGCATCGCAGCGGAACGACTGAGAAATAGAGCCCACTGTTACTATATATAAACCAGAAAATCTTGAAATGTAAAGAGAGAAAGCAATTCAAAGAATCTCCATATTAGAAATAATTATTTTGTCGCCTTAAATTTCTTTGCTATGAACCTTCACTTACAGTGATTTTTATCTGAACAAATTCGTGTTTTGAAATAAGCTTTGTACAACTTTCCTTGTAAAAATCACTGGAGTTGTGGTGAGTATACGTCAGTTCTGTTCAAATATATTAACAGATTATATTGCATTACCCAGCTTTTACGATGGTGGCCAAAAAGTACTGCTTCATCTGCCATAACATATTTAATTATGAATATATAACAACGGAATTAGTACAGACCATACCCTAAACAAAACTACCGTTCAACATACTAACCATGCATTTCTACACATTTGCACCATTGTTGAACCTTACATCAAAACCATTTTGGAAATATTCAGGGTTTTGCTCCTAGACACATGATTTTAAAACTATTTTAAGCTCATGCAAGTCATTGAATCTAATCAAAAGTCAGACGGGGTGTAGGGTCCATGAAGCACCACTGACCCGCACATTTTTGCAGTCCATTGGGTTGTAAAAAATGGTATGTGGGAGCGTGCATTGTGATGAAGCTTGAACATATTTTAGTGGTCTTTTTTTCCTTATTACCTCCTTAATTTTCTTTAGTCTTTTACATGGGTTTCGTTGTTGATTGAGGGACGGTGCTACAGCTAATCTACAAGAATAACAAGACGTTTTTCTAAAACACTGTTGCCTCATCCTTCTCTGCTGATCTGGTAAGCAATTCCTTTACTCTCGGAGTCATAGAGGGAAGAAACAGCTTTAAAGTCGTTAGTGAAGAAGCTGAACCCTGAAATTTTCCAGGCTGGTTTTGATGTCTGGGCTCAAAGATGGTGCAAATTTGTACTAATGCATGGTGACCATGTTGAACGGCGTTGTTGAGAGTAGCGGTCGGTAACCGGTGATCCGTGATGCAGTTCTATTCGCCCGCATAAATATCAGATGTTATTTCTATTCCCGAGCTTATTTAATAAATTTCACAAATAAAATGATGATTTTAAGCGGTATTATATATATAAAATAGAAAAAGAATTAATTAGATAACGAAGATTTCCGAATGTTGTTGAATACATCGATGAAAAAGACGTCAACAGACAAATAAGACTTGTTCAAACTCACTTGATGTCACTCAAAGGGTCTTTTTAACGTTGCTATCCTATTAATGTAAATATGTGCATATTAAATTCATATGCTTCAAAAACTAAAGAAAAAATTTAAGTGTAAGGGAAAATTAAGTTTAATCAGATAATCGCCGGTCTTCAATAAGTCAATTTAGCTTTCTGTAGACGGAAAATATCAGGTAATGAATGAAAAATCCTTAATAATTTGGACTTTTTTCGGGTAACAGGCTACATGAGGGCGATCCTGAAACAGGAAACTGTAGGAAGGAAATTGAAATGGGGGATGTGGAAGGCAGAGTAAGGTTAAGCAAGGGTTGACTACGGCCCCCGGACTATAGTTAAAGGATCCTACCCGGTGTTTACTTAAAACAGATGCAGGGAAAACCCTAGAAAACCTTCGTGAGGTAGGTCGGGCTATTGGGTACTGAATAATTTAGACTCAATTTACAACATCCTTACTGTGGGAGAAACCATTCTCAACTCTAACAGCTATTAAAACTAGGTAACGGTCTTTTCTTGAAGTAGAAGATCCTTTACAAGACATAATTGGAACCAAGGATTAGTAAAATAATTTTAAACCAAGACCAGCAAATTTGCTACTATCTTTTAATATATATTATACTTTTTGTATTGCCTTTAAAATTATGTTAATGGTACGTGAAACTTTCTTTTCCGAATATATCGATCCGCAATACCTATAATACTGTATAGCCGACCACTATTTAGTGGACAGTTCGGGCTATGACGAGATCTAATTTCGATTTAAACTTTTCATTTCACAGGGGGCATTACGTTTTGATGTACGCTCGAATAATAATTTTCTAGTTAATTAATTCTTTGAAATTTCATAGGGTGTGTTTTAAAATATTTTCTTTTGCTCTTGCCGCTAGTGGAGTAAATTATATCTTTTTGTCATATACAGAGCGAAGCTATGGCAATTTATCGTGGTTAATGATGACAGCGCCGATGGCCTACATCAACATGTACGATATTAAACTAAAATTGCAAAAAGTGACTAGAGGCAACGAGGTCACTGCCAGTTTGACATTACGAAAGCCAGTGTTTTCCTGTTGGAGATAAAAATAATCGTATACTACATCTGAACTTGTATAGAATAAAACAGGCATAACCTCTTTATAGGGGCTGTGTTCGATGAAGTTGGCTGATGTTAGCCGAAGGTGACTGACGTTTAGTCTGCTAATTTCTTGCTGTTGACCGAAGTTTATTATTTGTAGGTAAGGTATTGAGGAATAGAATGTGCAAATCGGCAACGCTTATAAATAGCTGTCCATAAAAACTGCACAGACTATATGGGTTCGTTCTATTGCGTCCTTTAAACAATACATTAAAATTGTTATGCCAAAATAGGAATAATATAAACAATAATTCGTTTCTTTTCTTATGAAAAAAGAACTTGGGAAGCACTTGTACCGAATTAATTAATTTTGGCATTTACTGGACTTTTCTGTGTTGAGCACATGTGAGTTTTTTTCAAATAGCGCGTTGGGTTTTTATCAGAAAAAACTGTTAATTAAATCCTGACACAAAATGAGTCTGCTTATAAAATAATCACTTGCTCCATTCAAGCCCTGATCACAGCACAAGGTCACGGTATCTTTCAATAATATATATTTAAGTTGATTCAACTCGCGGATCACCTACTATTCATTCCTATAAGGCTCTTATTATTTGTATGGCCTGAGTTGTGATCATTTACTCTCTAAAACTAATTCTCCCAGGTGGTGGTATAACCATTAATGCAAATAAGACAGGTGTCAAATACCTAAAGTAACTCACAGGTAAGACAAATGTCAAAGTCCCTGTTAAACGGTAAACAGTAGCAAGCTTTCCAGATATGGGAATCTTGTTTTGACGTCGTTGTCCCACAGAGTCCGAGTGCATTCCAGACGACAGCAGTGTGGGAAGCTGGGTTCCGATGAGTGATTTACGCAGGACCCGCCCCCACTCCCGCCCCCGTAAGCTTCGTGGGTACAGGGTACAGTTAGCGGACCTTCACCCCCGGCCCGGAACTTCATCATGCTCTCTGGAGACGGCCGTTGTTTTCGCGAATGCTGCGGACAAAACAACCTTCCTGGGAAGGATTAAGTTGGCGTCTTATCCCCTCTCCCTGTTGATAATGAAGACGTCAAAGCTGCGAGGACGCGAAGCGTAAACTATTACATTGTGTTTCTTGTCAAAGGCAGATTTATCGAGTGACAGGGCTGAGCTTATTTGCGGAAATGCTGACGTCGTTTACAATTTCTACCGCGGTAGCAATGAGATAGTTGTTTAAAATTAACTTGCCAACACTTACCTCCCTTCAGACATTTTAAGATTCCTTAATTCATTCGACAGCTTTTAATTGTCTGTAGTAGTTATCTAAGACTCAGCTTAACTTATTTCCAAAAAAAAAACGTCTCTCGATACGTCCTGACAATTACTAGTAGAATTTGTACAAATTTTGGCAAGGTTGCTTTAATGGTTCCCTGACAGCTTCATTTTATAATTCACTCGTGTCAGACACAATAATGATTAAATCAGGATCGAGTACGCATGATGTCAAGGAGAGTCACATTTTCGTTTGTCATCTATTATAAAGAGCTGTAACATACTTAAGAAGAGTCGGAAGGCCCTATTTTGTCTTTGTTAAAGAAATGGCATGAACGTGGTCATGGAGAAAGGATTAATAGAGGGAAAACTAAGGTAATGGAGTGTAGTATGGGAAACAGTGGATTAAAAAAGGGTGTTAGATTGAAAGAAGTTAATGAATTCTGCTATTTGGGAAGCGTAATAACTATGGACGGTAGACATAAAGAGTAAGATGGCACAGGCAAGGAAGGCTTTCGCGATAAAGAGGAATTTACTTACGGGTAATATAAGTGTGAATATTTGGAAACAAGACTCAGACTGTGTGCTGACGCGAAAGAATGTAATGAAAGGGAAGGTGGCCCTTTTCTACATAACATTTTAACGTGTAAAGAAACGTGGGTTCACCTTTTTAAATCGGCGTCCAAAGGAAATTCACTAACAACTAGGAGAACAAATAATTTCAGGGAAACTGACTCAAACAACAAGACGAAGACTTCTTTGCATCAGGTATAGGAAAACTAATTTATTGTTATGACAAGTGAACCTATATTCATGGGTATTATATTGAGAAGCACTAAAAGTCTCTTGTAAAAACACATTTTTTTTGTATACTAATTTGTCTGTTTCATTATTGATTATTCCGTAAACCAATCAATTTAAAAATTCCCATAGCTATGAAATCAACAACATTCTACTTCTCAGGTTAACAGTCTACATTATATAATTGAATAAATGGCAATTCCTCTTCAACATCATTTGGAAGCGAATATGAAAGAGGTGACGTGATAGGAAGAGGAAGACTATACTTTAAAGATACTACCCGGAATTAATCTGAAACCGGGTAGTTGGGTACTTGCGTCACGCACTTCGGATTGACGGGAGAGGGTGTTTTCTGTGGGGTTGCAGCATCCCCTACTCCGAGTCTCGACAAGCTTAGGTGACAGCTGGCCGACAGTTATAGTAGAATCAGCGGACAGCTCTTACCGTATGCACAAGATCTGCGATCATGGCACATAAACCTTTCAAAACAGTCAGAGGTTCCTTCGCAGACCCTTAAAAACCAGAGACTGCAAGTTGAAGTGTGTTAACATGCCATTAACTGGCATTAGGAGTGTCTCAATTCATATCATCAGCTCTGAGAATTAACAATTCGAGACCACCTGCGGATGTATTATATTATGTTTGCACCTTCTCCCATTATGTCTTACCCCAAAAATGTTCTTACATTGATTTTAATTCTTGGGTGTACTAAGTTCAGTAATATTGGAATTGTTATAAGCGTTTTGGAGTGTATGCGGATCTCTCTCTCTCTCTCTCTCTCTCTCTCTCTCTCTCACACACACACACACACACACAGATATACTATAATTGTTTCCCACAAAGGATCAATCTAAGCTATTTGTAAATTTAAATGGAGAAAAATTGCTTCAATTGATCCCAAAAACCATGTATCTTAATTTAGAAGATCAGAAAGGAAAATTCGACCGAACTCGGAATATCCCACTGTATTAATATTTGACATTCCGCTCAGTTAGAGTGGTAATTAATGAACTATGATCCAAAAGCATATGTTACTAAATAAAATGAGAAGATTCGTTGGTTGTGCGGGAACCATAACACGGTGAAAGTAAAGTATGAAGAAAAAGTAGGAGTATTAGAAGAATCATAGAGTAAAGAGGAGAGGACAGCCTGAGTTGTACTTAATCTCCGTGTTTCCAAGAGTCTCATTACTGAACGCTGGAAATGAGTTTAAATCTCCTGAGATAAGATCCCCACTAACGATCCTGTTGCCCGCAATTTGGTTGCAAACACGATCACTCGCCCTCGTCCGTCGAATCCAATTACAACGATCACAGGCAACGTCGATAAAATATCGAGGCCACTGCATTGTCTGCTCTCTCCCGTTAACCGCGTCTTATGGTGTCATAACTCAGGACGATGCTAAATTGAAATAGGGAATAATAATTAGACTTGTATTTGTCTCCAGGAGACACGATATATTGGCGCTACCAATTGATAATAAGTCATCTCGCTCTCGAAGCCGCGCACATTTTTATAGCTCTCGTCGTAATCGTATTTCACGCGACAAATAAACATGTCTGGCGACAGGTATTGCGCACGTTAGTTACTCAGCTATCATTATGGGGGAGCGGCGCCTTGCACGCCCCGATCTTCAATCAGAGCAACTCAAATAATTACCAACAACCAACGCGTTACTGCAATACGAGAACACTCCACTACTGTATTACTACATTGCTCCGAAATAATACTACATATCACCAAACTCTTTATTTCAGGCGCAAATCTTAGTGTCGGGTAATTACATTTTATTTTAATGCTAACCCGAAGAGAAACTGCAGGTACTGAATGCGCATTATGATGAGGGAACAATTTTCAAGGCAACCGTAAGATAAGGAGATGAATGAGAACGACGGTTAATCAAGAATAACTGAACTAACGGAGCTATTTTGAACTAACAATTTACAAGAATCTACAGAATCAGATCTGCTTCAAAGAAATGTGTTCGTATGTCACAGTTATAGCGATAAACGGGTTGTTCATTGATTATCCTCATTACACCTAGCCTCGACTTTATACTTTACTTTAACGACTTATTCGAAGAAATCTGGCTTTTTTTTCCATTATCATCGATCATTTTAAGATTTATTAACTAATCTGTTAGTGGAAATCAGGCATTATAAATAGAAAGAAACACTGAAAAATAATTTATATATAAAAATGAGTAAATAAAATATTTAAATTAAAGGATAAATGAATTGGAAAACTTACTGATACGCACAGGTTCCGCTAAAGTCATATTGATACTATTTTTCGATTATGGGATTCCCCCGCTTATTGAAGTTGTTATGTATGGAACAACAACTAATACAGAATATTAATGAGGAACTTTACAAAAACTGAGACACACTGGAATGCTAAACAGCAACATTATTTTACTTCAGGAAAATGTCCGGCCAGATACTGAAAACGCAGCGAAGAATGAGATTAAGAGAAATGCTACAAAACGCTCGTATTTTTTGAAGAGTTGATAAAGAATTTAGTGACATCGTTTTACATAACGTGACTATGTTACGGTCGTGTTCGGTCGGCAGCCCGCAAGAGTTTTCAAAGAAAAAAAAAGATTTTCTTTCCTCGCAGAGGGATAAATGTATGATCAGTTTTAGTTGTAATTTTGGGAATTCACTTTACACACTTATGAATATAACTAGAAAATTACTTCGCGAAAAATATGGTAAAGAGAAACAGTACTTTCTAATATAATAAAATCTGAAAAGACAGTTGGAAATACGCTCACGATCGTACACGGCCAATGTATTATGATTGTGGAGAAGCTAACATAGTCAAAGAGTTGATGAAGAGTAAAATGAAGAATATGACATCCATGAAAATGTGAGGCTATTCCAATTCAGTGAGTTGAATTAATTTATAAGAATGATATATATTAAGTAACTAGCTGTCCGATCGTTCATGTGAATTTAAGTTTATTGTACACAGCAAATATTTTCCAACGCGGACCATAATTAAAACCTGACGTTGGTTCTCAAATGAATAGGGGGATATTATTTTGTTTAATGAAATATTAAATTATTAAGAATGAACTTCCAATACAATAACAAAATAATTTACTTTGTACTAAACAACTTTACAATTTTCTCATTCTTAAACTTTAAGCTGGCAATTCTTTCTTATTTAAACACTATAGATATTTTTACAAAAAAAATGCATACATTAACTTATGACTAAATTCTAAATTTCTACACTCAGGGTCGTATGATATGGGCCTTCTCATAGAGCAAAATATTTCACGCAAAATCTACTTGGACCGGGAAGTATAAGAAATCAGTAAAAAGGTTACAGAGGCATTTACCATATTAACTTAGTGAATCTTCCATCGCCTTCCTCGTTGCAATTTCCTCCTATTTGGGTCTTATCCGTTCACGCCTCAGATCCGCCACTGCTATTCTTTCTGGTACAGAACAATTTCCATTTTAATCCTCGTCTCCTCGGACTACCTGTCCGATAATGTGATCATCGTCTCTTCAATCTATCTCCAATCTCATATGATCAACCGCACTATTCCCCTCAATCTTCCTTGGTTAATTTCCAATCCTCTCCACAAAATATCTCTGCAACCTCTTCCCCACTTCTTTAATTCATGTCCCGAAGGTAGCAGGGATGGATATTAACCAGTAAGATTGAATGTTACTCTTTTCTGGGAAGAAAAGTTTGCTCCTCTCCTCCACGGTTTTTGGGGAAAACGCATGCCTTCGTTGCGAGACAATCCCCGCTGGCGCCCGACTGTCCCGGGTTTATTACCCCTGTCTCTTTTCTTTTGACTCCATACCGCAGAAAATCAGAGCAATTCACGTTGTCAAAGTATAAATTATGTTCGTGGGGAAATTATATTTATTTGGAATGCTTAATTAATATGTTTTCTCTCAGAAACTAAACATGAATATGGCATTATACATAAAATCAACCACTGAACATTTGTTATTCATCTATATATTGTAAAAGTATTGGAACTGTTACTTCCCACGGCCCCGCTCCGACTTCGATCACTTATTCATTTATATTAATTCAGCGCAAGATAATTTTACCAAGGAAATTCACCAAAAGAGTTTTATTCTAGCAATGAGATTATCACTCCTCGGAGTTTGTCGCAGATGTTTGAAATCACCCTGTACATAGGGGTTTACATGTTTCTGTGTTTCACTCTGAAATTTGAGTTTGTTACAAGTCCATAAAAGTTATAGCCTAAAGCGTTTTTTAAAAATCAAGAGAAATGTGATTACTGAGAAAGTGTTTTCATATTTATAAAGAAATGCTTGTATTGTATTGAAAAGAGGGTAAAATTTACTTACTTACTCCATGGCTCTACGGTCCATATAAAATTTATATACAACATTATTTTGACTCATTTTAGGCCAACGGACTACATTTTACTTCTTTAATGTACAAGAATGTTTCGGCCTGTTTCTTAGGTACCGGGAGAATTTTAACTTAAAGTACGGGGAAATTTTTCACTCTCCTCGTGCACCGTTATTCTTAGGCTCTCGTAAGGGTTGGCGCTTTTTTAATGTGCCAGAATTCTTGACTCGGTTAAAGAACCGTCAGTCATCATCCTGGCTAATCTGAAGCTAAACCCCAATCGGTATACGTCGGTATGATGCCATCAAGGATTTACGCCAATTAAATTTCGCGTTTACCGTGAGATTAATATCAAATATATTTACTTTTAGGGCTAATTATAATAAACACCCGGGCAACGTCAGTCGTCCAGATAGTAAATAATAAAAGAAACGAGCCTTTTCCTGTTAAGTAGTCGCCAAAGGAGATAGACTGCTTCACCCCACGCAAAAGAAACTCATGACACACGAAGACTTTAAAATATATTGCCTGGGCTTGCTTGTGTTGTGTTTCCTCGATATTCGGTAAGTCATCACTCACTATACCTCAATAACAGAAGGGATGATGTGTGTTGTAGCAATCAGTCCTTAGAAAATGATCTGATACAACACCCTATACTAAACTGTTCTGTATACGCCTTTTCATTTCTTCATAATTACCACATCCCACATCCTCCCTAAGCTGCATAGAGCATTCCATCCCTGGCTTCCCTCTTGTGTACTTCCTACCACATTCTTCCCTCTAATGCTAATTTTACAAGACCTCACCGTCTCAAAACGTGATCTATTAACCTATCCCTTCTCTTGGTCAAAGTCATCCATATTCTTCTCTCTTCTCTTATTCTGCTTATAACTTCCTGGTTAGTTACCCTATCCCCCATATGACTTTCAGAATTCTCCTATAGCATCATATTTCAAAGGCTTCTATTTTTTTCCTTTCTGTAATTCCTACCGTCCACGTTTCGCACCCATATAACGCCACACATAAGAACAATTTCAATAATGATTTTCTAATATTCATACCCATATTAGCCGTAAGTAAATTCCTCTTTATTGCGAAAAGCTTTCTTGCCTGTGCTAACCTACTCTTCATGCCTACTATACTTCTGCCACCCCTAGTTATTATGCTGCCCAAGAAGGAGAATTCCTTAACTTCCTTCTAAATATCCCTTCCGAATCTAACGCCCTTTGTTATTCCACTATTTCTCATACTACACTCCATCACCTTGACTTTCCCTCTATTAATCCTCATGTTGAACCCTTTCTCCGGGGTCATGTTCATGCAATTTATTATGTTTTCCAAGCCTTTTTCTGATACTACAATATCATCGGCAAACCGTAGGTTTTTTTATTTCTTCTCCTGGAATTTTAATTTCCTTTCCATATTGATTTTTATCTTTCTTAATCGCCTTTACAGTATATAAGTTAAAGATCATTGGTGACAGTCTGCAGCCTTGTCTTACCTCTTTCTTGATTTCTGTTTTTTTTCTTGCCCTTCAATTATAATTATAATATTTTATTCCTGTCGACTTAAAAATCATAAGTAGTATATTCCAGTTTAAATTATCAAAGGTTTTTTTCTAAACTTACAAATGCCATGAATATAGGCCTGTTCTTTTTATTCGGCCTTCTATAAATAGAAGTGTTGATATGAATGTAATAAAGACTTAATAGCAGAAAGAGTCTGTTCTTGAAGCTGGAGGTGTCGGGATGAGATTATAGTCACGCACTAGAAACCGAAATAGAGTCTCTTTTTTTACTATTTGTACGGTACAGGGGTGAGAGGGAAGCCCCCAAATCCGCGTAATTTGATTTAACGAGCCGTACCTGTGAGCAATGGCAGGAGGATAATCCCCGTCCACGGTGAGGCGACACGGTTCAGTAATAAACCCCGTTGATCACATGCGGCCAGCTGCCTTCTAAAACACGCCGGGGACAAGGATAAGGACAAGCGCAACCGATCGCGTTCGCTACGTCAATCGCTAGAGTAAACTTGTCGAGGGAAGGGGGAGCGAGAGTTGCACGTGGCTGCTGGCGCGCCCGACGATTTCATTATTGTCTCGTTGCGAGTGATGAAGTACGACCCGGCAGCGTTTTCCATTATCTCACTCTTCAAAGCGATGCGATGGGATACAGATTGTAAGTTATTAAACCTCGGTCAATGACTATAAAGGATTCAAAACGTAAGTGGACTAGTTTCCATTACGAAGCTGTTTTAATGAATCTATTTTGCTGCTTTTGGCCGATACAAACTATATATATATATATATACGGCGAGATCATCCATCTATTGACCCGGTGCCTTACACGTGTCTGCGAGGGAATTTCACGTTGCCCATTTCGTTTATCCGCGATACTCGCGCCAATTGGCTCCAACCGACGCCAGCTGCCAGCAGTCAAACTGCAAGATAACTATTCTATGAAACATCTCAACGTTTGCCGCTGGGTCAGTCCACACCAAGTGGTACAGTGGTTGCTTGACCATCTCAGAAAAAAAACAACATATTTTTGGAGCTCTCCTTTATCTTTTGGCAGTTCTATAAATTTTCATTTTGTCCGGTTAAAAAATAGACGTCCATTCTTATTGCAGACTGTACGCTCGTTTTTGCGTTTGAAGGCATTACTTAATTACTCTGCACTAGGTTCTCCTATAATTTTCAAATAAACTACAACGTCTTCACCTATAAATCAAACCTGTATTTACTATCTAATATTATTTTCTCACGTATTAGTTATGATTGCAAAGGGAGAAAATTCAATTTTTTTAAATGAGAATGATATGAATTCCAGCAAAGAAAGTGATGATGAATCAAAACACCGTGGAAAAGTTTTAGAGTAAATCAAAATTTTACAGTTAAAATTGACAATGTTTTGGCTTATTTTGGTCTCACGCGATACTCTTCGATTCTAATATTGACGATAAACGTCGACTCTTTTGGCGATTTAATTTTTGACGTGTCAAAATTTATTGTCCTGGACTCACTGAAATAATTTTCAATGTAATATTGCGACGACTCGTGAATGAATTTTGGCGATTGTGTTGGGTAACCACAGGGACGGTAAAATTTGTTGAAATTTGTGAACTCCGAAATTCGACAAATGCCACGTGTGAGCCGTCACAATCTGGAATTATGTGCCTTCAATGAAAAATTAAAAATTATATAATACGCAACACATATATAAAAAATATTCGTTGACAGCAGTAGGCTGTTGTAAATTTCAATCCTTAAACTGGTCTGATGCAACTCTCCATGAAAACATATTGTGTGCAGTACTTTCCATTTCTGCATAACTACCTCACCCCACATTCTCCTTAAGCCGCTTAGGGTATTTCATCCTTCGCTTTTCTTCTCTGTTCTTAACCCAAACAGTTCCCTCTTATAACGAATTATAATCAAATTTACTTTTTATTTTAATATGTTGAAAGGCCCTCTTATTTTTAATATAATTAATAATCAAACAAGCAATAATTTTAGTAATTGATTTAAAACCGATGGTTTTTCATTAATATCATCAAAATTAAAATCAGTCATGTAATACAATAGATTACTTGAAGAGAAAATTCATCTTTCGTATGCTTATTATTCCAACATGATAAGGCGAATACGATTTTAGTTACTTTATGTAATGTGTCAATGCTAACTATCAAACTCTTTTATAACTTAAACCAGTTTAAATATTAATATTTTTAAAATTTTAAACTTTAATTTCCAACATACATCTCTGTTGGGGACCGGATAAAATTCTAAAATTTTTACAATTGTAAGGCATCTATGTTATATAAGTATGAATTTAAACTTTGAGATTCAACCAAAAGTTAGTATAAAATGGTCAATAGAGGAAAAGGTCTGATTTCCGCTTGATATATAAGCACTTATCCCGCAAGTGGAAATTATGTATTTTTTGCTGAATTAAACAATTTTTTACACCAGCTCTTAGATAAATATAAAAGTTAATACTTATACTGTCGTTGAATTATATAGAACCCTTTCATGTGTGATTTTTGTTTTGTTTACCTGGTCTCGCAACAAAGATATTAACTCAAAATTTGAGAATAATCAAAACTCAATTTTTAAATGGGCTAAACTTCTAAAGGTTATTTAGCCACAATTGATGGTATACAGTAAGTACTTACAATATTATATATATATAAAAGTACAAAAATATTGATGTTTATAAACTGTTCCTTCCTAGAGGAATTAGTTTACGAAAATTTAATTTTCTTCATTTACAATAGATATCTTTGTGTTACACGGAGTACATATAAATCAATTCATATACATAGCATATTTAAAAAAAATATAGTTCAATCACATACACGATTATTTCCAGTCACTAAATGTTATCCATACAGATCTCAGAAAGTATGTTTTCCCGGACCCTTATATTGGACCTTTTTACTTTTTTTAAAGTTAACTACCACCTCTCTAAATATTCTACACTTTCCTTAACAACCTGTTAAGAAAGGCCGTATTGAGTGACTAAAACGAAAACTAAATACATGGTACTAAATGACAAATAAAGAAATTCGAAATTGAAAAAGAGCCTATTGAAGTCTGAAACAGTGATTGGCAAATAAGGAGCGAGTAAAAGAAATAAGAGAGTGAATATATGAAACAAAAATGTCATGTAAATTAAAAAGCATATATTGGTCAAAAATATCTGAAAAAAAGGGAATAATCAGACATACAAAACGACTGTCTAAAGCAAGAGACATGAAAAATAACACAATTAGAGAAAGCAACTGTAAGCTCTAGAAATGGACATCTTAATAATAGGTTGTGGGGTTCAAAACCAGACAACGTTAGGAATGAAGTGATAAGAGGAATTAATATGGTAGAGATCATAACCTGGAAAGTAACGACGGGTGAATTTACATAATACATTTTAAAATGTTGGGAGATCATAGATGGCTCAAGAAAGTAGAATGACGGGAAACAAAGAACAAGAGGAAGATCACAGAAGGAAGATTCGCTGAAATAATACCAAATTGTTATACAAGAAAGGGGATTGGAAAATGGAAAGCTTGGAAGCCTTCCCGTGTCGTCTTTCATTAATGGGCAAGATTCAAGAAACTCGAAGTGTTTCTTACGCGAAAATCTCTAAAAAGGTTGACATGAAACTCTATTAAGATAAATTTATTTGTTAATGTACCTGTTAAACTGTGGTCAATTATACGCCTATTCAAAATATTTAGGATAATTTATATCCAACCTCCATAAACGGTTTCTTTATATATTTTATATTAAGGTTTGCAATTAAAATTTGTCAATTATAAACAGGAGCTTTCGATAGTTACTTTATAGGGGGATAAATAAGCATCCCATGGAATATATATATATATATATATATATATATATATATATAGGTGATTACAGTGGCTTATGTATTCAGTTCCTGCACAACTACAGATGAGAAGTTGCATAGTAGAGTACTGATTTTAAACTAATTATATAACTACAGATTGATTTTGAAATTTGGTCGTCTATTCGGAAGGTTCAGAGATTATTTATGCCATAATTCTATAACAATAATGAGCCTGTTTCAACAAAAAGTCCCTAAAGCAAGGGGACTAACCGTCGTTAAATTATATTATTCCATTTCTGACTTTTGGCCATTGTTTGTGTTTTATTTACGAAAATTTTAAAGTTCGTTCTTCCATTGTGCACATCACTCTTAATTAGAGTAGTAAAAAGTGTTAATGAACAAGTTAATTTTTTGTGACTGTTGTCGTTGCTGATATTATTTGTTAAATGTAGTGCATTTTCTTCTCAAAGAAATAAAATTGTGCCCTTTAGAACGATGAACTGTTTGCTCGCCAAATACGCCCTTCATAATGTCTATATTTTTTGTAACCAACCCGCATTTATTATAACAATGTAGCTGAGTTCATATTTACTTTTACTGCCAGAGCATGCACTTTTATCTCTCTGTTAAATAAACACTGATTTATGTTTGAAAAGCATGAAAACTATTACAAAGAGACATTGTGGTAAAACACCACATGCCGGTTTTGCTTCGTGTAGTCTTCTTTTTTTTTAATTTAATTATTATGAACTATTATATGGAAAATATTAATATATAGGTGTTTGATGTTCCTTTTTGATGAATCACGCTAAACTCTCCGAAAATTAATTCCCAACGAACGTCGTCTGAGGCTCAAATTAAACGGTATGTTAAATGGAAATTTTAAATGTTCGCATTCTGGGTTGGAATGCTTAATATTTTACCTGTATCGGGGGTAAATCATACGAAATTGATATTTTATTAATTCAGAATACACGAACTTCCACGAAAACGTCTCGACCATGTGTAATGAATATATTAATTCAACAGGAATTTTTAAAATGCCTGCACTGATTCCGGATAGTAACGTCTAGCCAGAACGTCAATACTTATTATGAAATATAAAAGAATTGAAATCATCTGAAGAAAAATAAAATATTTCAGACTAGTTAGGTTTTATTTCTTTTTATTAGAATAGCTATCAATCATTGTTAATAATAACACAAAAATCAGTTAATAATAAATAAAACCATATCGAATCACATTAAAAACAGTTGATCACATTGAAAACTTACTAAACTAACAGTTAAATAAATACAATGGGTAATAAAAAATGTTTAATACATTAAACCGCCGGAACCGAGTATACCTGGTTCCCATTGCAGCTGGTCAGATAGCTGGAATCGAACATATTCAGTTACATTAACTTCGTAGAAAACCGGAACCGAGTATTCTCGGCAATAACGTCCAATACCAGCTGCTACTTATGTGGTTAATAGAATAATTTAGCAGCAACGACCCTGAGGATCGAGGAGTCAGCTGTTGCACCAGCGTGTTCAGGCTACACAAGCATTTACTTTTGAACTGAAACTCGTTTAATGAGCTAGAACGTCTGCAGAATTAGAAATTTTATTGCATAAAAAGAGAATGTTGGTAAAGTTTTCTGTTCTTGACACGCATTTGTGCTTCGATTAATTTCATATTCAAAAATTTATTTCATAATTCAGCAGTTTCCAGATTCAAAAAGATAGTTGTTTGACTGCTTTTTCTGATTTACATATAATAAATATTGTTGAAAAACCTTGGACTACAGTTCTTTGATAATACCAAAAAGGTTATGTTGCAGTAATTATCATTTATGCCCAATTCATGATATTTTATGTTTTCTAGGTGAAATGTGAGATTTTCTTCAAAAGTTCATAAAGAATTTTACATCGGGGTACATATGGCGGATGAAATCTAAACTGCACTAGGGTATGCATTATCGTAATCATAGATTGTACATCCAAAAATATAGTGCGCACTCAAATTTTGAAGTTACTACATAATTATAAATTAGCAGTAGACGTCTAAACTATACGAAGTGACATTCCATGACAATTGAAATTTAGCGCGCCAGGTCAGAGAGAAGAAATTACAGGTGGGCAATCTGATCGAGATCTGATTCCCTCTACAGAATGAGTGATCATTGATTCGGAAGAAAAGAGCGGCAGCTCTTTTGGTTCACTCCGCTCCTGCTTTCTCGATAGCTACCTCCTGTTTGAATCACTTACTCATGAATCAGAACCGAGATCCCAGAGCTACTGCTATTTGAATCACCCACTCATGAATCAGAATATCTTTCTTTCTGGATTAGTTATCGTGAGGTGATTGTTTTGATAAAATTAAATTAAGTGGCATTTGCAAAAATATGTTGTAACCGAACGTTAATATGATTTTATTTTATCTGATTGCCTAGAAAAAAAAAGTATAAATATCTTCTGTCATGGTCAGGGAGACTGGGATTACGACTGCTCGAGAATCGATACGCTGACCATGTATCACTCCAAATTCGGAATGTGTCATGTAAGATGACAGTCCGCAGTCGACTCTGTAGGCCAAGGCCCTCAATGGACTGTAGAGCTAAGGAAGAAGAAGAAGAAATACCTTCTGTAATCTATTGGTCTATGTATACTTGCTAAATGTTATCTTACACTTTTCACATTAACCTCTCAAGATTACTTTATACTATACATTAATTGACATTACTAATTCACTTCATTTTCTTATATCGGAGTACAATTGGCTTCATGTCCTTAATTAAAATTATTCGTCATTATATTAATAAAAAGGACGTATTTCCAAGATCGCTACAAAACATTATTGAGAGAAAATAAAAATTCTGCTTAATACAACCAAAAGAAAATTTTCAATGGTGAACCTGTAAGACTGATGACTCAGTCCACGACATTTCTGTGTATTTTAATACACTTTTTATTGATTGAGATGCTTCATGGGGGTAATCCACGTGGTCGCAACTCCCCTTTAATAACGTAAGAAGGGATTTGAAATGGCGGATGCGGGAGGGAGTACAATTAAAAATTACAATATAAACGTATGTATGAATGTTCCTCTTTTTAAAAGAACAGAATCCATTCGAGATCACCCAACCCCTCAATTAGAAAAATAGAGTACCTAGACTCATTTATTTTATTTTTATAATTAATAAATATGAAATATGTATATCATAGTTTTTTATAAAATGAGTGAATAGTTCGATTCGATCACGAAAAATAACGGTTTTGCCCGTCTGTAAAAGTTGACAGAGAATACAAACATTGTGTATACATATTGTACAACGTTTAAATAAACAATTTAAATGCAATTCTGTATTAATTTTATAACCCAATACGACTATAGGAAATATAGGTAACCATTTTACATAAAGGATTCACAAAATAAAATAAACTTGTATTATGTACAAAAATGTATTTTTAATTCCACTGGTCGTAAAAATACTTCAGATGTGTGGAAAGTAATTGTATGAATACAATAGTGAATATTTGAAAGTAATTTTATATTGTTTTTTATAAATTATTCTATATATATGAGTACGACCGGGTATGGTGGAAATAATTTGGTTTGTGTTACAAACAAATAAACTATACTGAGACTGGAAATTCGTGACTTTATTTTCTACTATAAGAACTCATTAGCATATATCGACCGTTTAAATGATCGATAACCAATTCGAAAACTGACTACAAATAATAACCCAAATGATTACTTGGAAGGTATAACATGAATATCGCAAACAAGTTGGCTTGTATTTATTATTACTACAGGTGGGCATTTACCCGGTGCCAGTTTGTTGATAAAATTAAATTATAAAATAAATTGTTAATAAACCAAAAGAACATTACAGAAAAAAAATTAAAAATCAATGTAAAAATATTCCACGTCGTTTTTTTAACAAAATAAGCACCTAACTTCAGTGTTTCTAACTTATTGTTAAAAACATTTGTATCCTGAGGGAAAGCCTCTAGTACCCTTGTAGGGAAAGCATTACAGTGCCTTAACACCCTGTTTACGAAGGAATATTTGCCCACATCCGTAATTTACTTCCTTTCCTTTATTTTGTAATTACGGTTGTTATTAGAGAAAGATTGAGGTATACTTAGCCGCTCCCATAATTCTTCATTGCTAGTAATAAACTGTTTATCCTGTGCACTGCATCGGGAGGGTTTAGTCGTAGTCTGACTTTCATAGTACGTAGAATGAGGATATAATTTAAGCCTATTGTTTTAAATTAGATTGCAACGAAATATTTTGACGTTATAAATATCTGACAGTTTCCAGAAATACACTTGATTGAATTTCCATTCATCTTCCATAAACTCTGAATAATCTATCGCTTGACTTTAACTGACTGTAAAGAATCGGAAAATTGCATCCAAGATAAATTTTTCGGCGGCATCGGGCATCGGGCAGTGCGACCTTCCGCCTCTCCGGCAGTGACTGTACACATATGAATGTGGCGACTCAAACGGACGACACATACTGCGGAATGTGACAAATTGGAACAAGGACGAACCTTTGTGTGCGTGCGCGCCATTGTGCGTGTGTCACCCGTCTAATATCGGAGGGGACGGCGACCCTAGCGCCACATCTAATGACAAAAGAGTTATGTCCGCTATCGCTGTTGTTATTGCTGGTCGGTATCGCGATTACCGTCGTTAACGGAGATATATTACGTCGTGCAGGGCGCACGGGGAGGGTCTAAGTGAGGTGCAGCTCCCTTATTCTCGCAGTCGCATTGACTCAAGTGGCCGCGTGCGAGAACAAAGGCGTCCCTGGGCGACGAGGCGCGACACGACGCGACTCGAGGCGACGCGGACAGATCCGGCGACAACTACTCACCCGCAACTGTCACATTGTTTTATACACGACAGTAAAACATTTTCATCTTTTCTCTACCGAAATGCTAAAAAAGTTTCTCGTTTATAAAAAAACATGGTCATTAAAGATAAAATTTAAATTCATATAAACAACACAAGTATATAACAATCTTCATTTCTTAAGTCAAAATATTCCAAAATAAATGGCCAAAATCAGATATAGAAGAATTTTAATATGAAAATAGACATTTCGTTCCCAACTTTCGGGACTTCTTCCATTCATTACTTTAAAAAATAGTTGAAGAAAGTTAAAAAGGAATCACACTGTAAGGAGAAGAAATAAAACCCCTACGGTTTGTCGAAGATACTGTAGTATTAAGGGAGTCAGAAGAAGACTTGAAAACATAATCAATTAGTATGAACGTGGCCCTGGAGAAAGGGTTCAATATGAGGATTGATAGAGGGGAAACCAACGTAATGGAGTGTAGTATGGGAAACAATGGAATAACAAAGGGTGTTAGATTGAGAAGGAATATTTTGAAGGAAGTTAAGGAATTCTGCTACTTGGGCAGTGTAATATCTAGGGAAGGTAGAAGAATAATAGACGTAAAGAGTAGGATAGCATAGGCAAGGAAGGCTTTCGTAAAGAAGTAGGTAATTAATTACGGCTAATATAAGTATGAATATTAGGAATCATTTCTAAAAATGTTCGTATGGAGTGTGTCGTCATATGATGGGATACGTGGACGGAAAAAGGTAGAAAAGGAATGGAAGCTTTGAAATGTGATGCTATAAAATACTCTAAAATCAGATGGGTAGATAAAGTAAGTAACCAGGAAGTTCTAAGTAGAATAAGAGAAAAGCGAACATTATAGAGGACATTGACCAAGAGAATTTTGAGACATGAGGATCTTATAAAATTAGCATTATAGGGGAGCGTGTTGGGGTGATCACAGAAGAAGGAGGCGAAGGATGGAATACGCTAAGCATGGTAGCTCTGTAGAAATGATAAGGCTTGCACATAATAGATTAACATGGACTGTTGCATCAGACCAGTCTAAGGACTAAATACCACCACAACAAAACAAAATTTGTGGAATTTCGTTTTAATGTTGATGTAGTAACATGAAATTCCAATACGATTTTACTTAATGAAAAGAAGAGGTCTTGAATGTTTCTGACTTTTGGCCATTCATTGTATTTAATGATAAGAAATCCTTTTGTCGGTCACGGTTTTAAGAAGCTATTTATTTCAAAAGTGGTAGCTTTCAGCAGCTTATACTGCCATATTCATCCTAATACAGAAGCACTGGTATGCAAATCAATCTATTAAATACATTTAAAATCTTATATAGTTTTTAAAGAAATATAAGGATTTTAAAAAGAATATAAATAAAAACTTTTACTTGCCTTGTACTTAAAAACAGGTTATTATCCGTACAACATACTTTCCTAACTTTTAAAATATTTGTGTTACTTAACTCGTCGTCTGGTTAAAACTGGCGGATAACATGAATATAAGCAAGGTTGGGCGTCATGCACTAAGGATCGGTTGATCGATACGAGATAAATATGGGGGATATTAATTATTTTAATTTCATATCAATATACTAATAATTAGCTCTTTTATAATAAAAAATTTACTTTAACCTAAACAATTTTACGTAAATATTACAATTTTGATATTTTCAACCTTTAAGCCGGCAATTATATCCCAATTAATACTACGTATATATTTACATAAAAAACTATACAAATAAATTCTTTAAAACCAACAATTCTCTATTTACAAACTCTGGGTCGTATGATGTGTGCATCTCAGAGATCAGAATATTTCACACAAAATCTACTCGGACCTGACAGTATAGGAAATCAGCAAAAAGTGTCGTCATAATGGACCTACCAAAGATTTCCTCGTTGCAGTTCGCACCTAATTTGCGTCATACTCAATCCAAATCAGAGCCGCTACTGCTATTCTTCCTGGTTCAGGAAGAATTTCCGTTTATCCTCGTCTCCTAGCTGTACGATAATACCGATCATCTGCTCGTCTCCTCAATTTTCCTAGCCTAAACTCCAATCATCTGTCTCGAAATCTGCCTTGTCTGAATTCCAATCATCTGTCCAGCAATATCTCTCTAAATCGCTCCCAAAAATCTCTCTACAAGCTTTTTTAACACATACTCCCCACTTCTTTAGTTCATATCACCAAGGTGGTAGGGACGGATTTAAACCAAAAGCATTTATGGTTACACTTCTCTGGGAGTCACAGTTTTCTCCCTCTCCTTCAAGACATTTGGGGAATAAACATCACCCAATGTCGCCAAATTTCCCCATAGTTGGGGAACTCCCTAGGCACGCCGTGATGTCTGGATTTTATTGCCCTGGCTCAAATACTGTCCCCTTTATTTTGACTCCGCACCGCCGAAATCCAAGCAATTCACGTTGTCAAAGTATAAATTATGTTCGTGGGGAAATTATATTTATTTGGAATGCTTAATGAATATGTTTTCTCTCAAAAACTAAACATGAATATGGCATTATACATAAAATCAACCACTGAACATTTTTTATTCATCTATATATTGTAAAAGTTTGAGCATATGTGTTCAACCGTTACAGATAGTGTAAGATTAATATAGATTAATTATTTAAGTATATAACTAAAATTATATGCAAACGTTTTCAGGATATAATATTGAGAATTACTTTATGACATTAATTTATGGATAGTCTTAGTGTATTGGCTTCCAATTTCACTTCCTTCATTTCTCAAATTTATTATTTTATTTCTATGAGCATGCTAACATATCCTGTGCAAACCTTTCAATTTCTACATAGCTATTACATCCTACATCCTCCTTAATCTGCTTAGCGGATTCCATCTTTTGCCTCATTCTTCTTACCCAATTCACTTCCCCCTAATGTTAATTTTACAAGACCCTAATTTCTGGAAACGTCACCTATTAATCAATTCCTGCTCTTGTTCAAAGTCCTCCATATTCTTCTCTCTTCCCCTATTCTTCTTAGAACTTCCTATTTAGTTACTGTATCCACCCACCTGATTTTCAGCATTCTTATATAGCACCGCATTTCAAAAGCTTCTATTCCTTTTCTGTCTTTTTCCGTCCATGTTTCCTAACGATATAATGCCACCTCCATACGAACAATTTTAATAATAATTTCCTTATATTCATACCGTTAATAAATTCCTCTCTTTTGCTAAAACCTTCCTTTCATGTACTATTCTACTCTTCATGTCTTCTATACATCTACCATACCTAGTTATTATGCTTCGCAACTAGCAGAATTCCTTAACTTCCTTAGAATAATCCCCTCCCAATATAAAACCCTTTGTTATTCCACTGTTTCCCATACTACACTGCATCACCTTGGTTTTTCCTTTGTGAATTCGCATGTTGTACTCGTCCTCCAGGATTTTATGTTTTCCAAATATTCTTCTGACTCCCCTAATACTAAAATATCATCAACAAACTTTACGCTTTTTATTTCTTCTTTTGATTCCATTTCCCTATTCATTTTAACTCTCTTATATTTTAACTATTAATAATTAATATTAATATATTGGTAGGTTGCATGAAGATGTGAAGTTTGAAATAATTTCTTATCATTTTCATGGAAAAGCCTTTATATTCGTTATTTTCGAATTGTTTTAACACTGTTAATTCAGAAGATAAAAATTTTATTACAAGTTAAATAATTTCCGACCGATTAATATTAATAAGTGAAACGCTTTCATTCACGCTTCTTTCTCATTCCTGAAGTGTTAGTACTGTATTTGGGTGCTGGTTGAAGCCTTGATTCCGTTAACATGCCCTGGCAGGGCCCACAGTTGGTAAAGTTATCACCTGCATCGGCACCGGCACAGGCGAGCAGCTTTGTGGTTTCTATTATCGGCCGCAGAATTCCTCACGTTCTCAGACCGGCATGGTACGCAAACATTCTTATCGACAACCTATACCAACCGAGCATTATAAACTTGAAGGGACTCTTTCATCAATGACAAGTCTGAGAAAATGAAAAGCACGCTCGCAATTTGCCTGACTGCCCTTCATCATTCACTGTCCGTCCTCAACAACCTAGACCTCAATAAAGAGTCAACTACTACCCGAAAGATAATTTAATCTTCCATTCACGTTATACCCGGTTAAATTAATCAAATAAATGAGAAAGTTTCCATGTGTAGAATGCATATGGTCCGTATTTAGTATTTCCTATATACTCTTACTGCTATCATCAATCTTTCTGACTACATAATTTTTTTATAAAACAGACAAAACTAAAAATCATAAATTTTTGGTTGTGTTTAATACAGGTGCCATAAAATACAATTATTTGTGTCAGATTTCCTTAATTATTTCCAAACGATAGTTGGAATACCTTAGTATGTTTGTATTATTCAAATGTCGAAGCACCTAAGTCACCTAAGATAATTAATGATCAGAATGGTGTCGGAAAAAATGGTTGCTACAGTATTACATCCTAAAAATTATGTATTTTTTTATTCTTTCATTAGTATTTTTATCAATAAAGTTCATTTAATTAATATTTTATCCGATTACAAATTATTTCATTATTTAAATGATTATAACAGCCTCTTTGTCAGTAATTGATTTTATTTAAAAGATGAAATATACAACGTTTCGTCTCTCGTTTGAGACTTCTTCAGGTATAAAAAGTTATCCCTTCATGGACTTACCCCATAACTCATTATATTAGCACTCTACAGTAATCTCATTGTCAACCATGAGCGAGAGTGTTACATTATTTAAAATTTACCTTTTTAGTCCGCTTCTTTGTGAAAGCCGAATTTTATCAACCAAGATGATTCAGAAACTTGATCTTAATCGGGGCACCTTAAATAAGAACAGCAGCTAAAAAAAGCAGGAAGATATAACTACAATTAATTTTCTTGTACGTTGAGACAGGCTTAAATACTCCCAATACCCTAAGAGACTTAAATATACTCCCTGTACCTTAATAGACTGAGAAATTCTCCCAGTACAGTAAGAAAGTATGAAATATTCGCGGTACAATAATAGAGCCAAGAATACTCACACCAAACTCAATTGTTTTCACAGTATCTTTATGTGATGCTGGAAAATATGCCTCGCATAAGACGGCAAATATTATTAATTATATCATAATGCAATTATTGGTGTTACGCGATTATTAAACAAAACCCCTACAAATGACTAAATTGATCTACATGTCATAGATCTAGGAACCAAATTCGTAACCACGGTAAGTGATAGCAATTCGAAAAAATATACTTGACATGCAAAGTTAGTTGCTCCGTGGGCCAATTTTAATTTGGTATTGTAAGAATGATGGAAAAATGATAAAAAGGAAACAAAGACTAATAAAGTTCTAAAACATATGTTTACTTCGAACTGAAAAAACGATTAAATTACGACGAACATTTTAAATAACAAATATTTTGTGCAGTTTGGATATTTAAGAATGAAAACTGTTTATACGGGAGAAGTGAGCGAACGAAATAATATGGTAATTGCAAGTTACAACACTAAAATTTGTCTGTATTATAAGTTTAAATATAATTTAGTCTGAATTAAATAAGGAATGTTCCGATTAATAGGCAAAATTAAAAGAAAAAGTACATTTTGCAATATCTTCAGTGCAATATCTCTGATCAGTGTTCATCAATACATATTTTCCGTTACAACGTCTTGTTGCTTTCATCAGGTGATTTAAAATCGAAGGAGCGACATTCCTCCAAAACCTGGATACCAACTGATTTAGCCTTCCTTGGAGACAAAAAGCACTTCACATATACAGCATTTCTAGAGTATTTTAATTTTATTTGATCATTTTTAGTATCTATTTATGACCTTTACCTTTCTAATTATAAATATTTGTAAAGACTTCTATGGGTAAATTGTTTGGAGTTATGCCACAATAATACCTACATCATTGCATACTTGAGGTTTTTTACTTAACCAAAATAAATTTGAGAACAGGTAAATTAAAATGAAACATATGATATGTGTTTTTAATTGTATTTAACTGATGTTTTAATCCGAAATTATAATTTTTGATGTAAATATAGAAACGTTTTAAAAATAAAGTTAGATTTCTTACATATACTTTTGAACTTTTATTGGTTTCAAATGATTTTAAATAACTAAACATGTAAAAATATAAAACAAGGCGGAACATCGCCGCAGCAGCAAAATAATTTCGATGTTCGGGCAACATCAGGGTTGGAAATCATCTTTATACCTTACCTGCCCTTAAAGAAATGCAACTGAGGATTAATATTGGAACGACATCCGATGTTTGATGGACAACTTTTCTCATTATGCTTTTGCACAAATAATGATTTTTTGTGTGTCTTGTCTGCTTCCATTCCCAATATCATGTAATAGAATACCAGTTATAATTTAATATTAATTTCAGAAGATAATTTCCAAAATTTCATTCAAAATTTCTATACATCAGATTTTAATTACTTTTTAAGTTTGAAAACTCAAGTTTCAAGTAGCTTCTAATTTCAAATTAAATTACCACCGCTAATTTTGTTACAGGTATTTACAATAATTTTTTTTTTATTTGGAGGAAGCTATACCCCTTTAACTTGAAACTATTTCCATGTTGCGGAATTTAACCTATTTTTTTCTAATATCTATCAATAAATAGTTACTTCTCTTTTAAATACGCTTATTATTGATAGATCTTTAGAAAAAATAAGTTGATTTCCTTTAGAGGAAATATTTAGTTCAAATAATAATAACAATGAAAATCATGTAAAATAAATGAATAGGATACAGAATAGAATTTCCTTGTAGTGATAGGCTATTCACATGATTCGTCCCAGCGACCTCTGTCGCTGTCCATTCTTGAATGCGGAATAGATTAGGAATAGACCGTTCGTTCGCATTGTCAGGCTTGATGATTGGCTGAGCCGAACGCAAGGTGCGCTCAACCTGTTGCCGAAGGCAGTTTAATAGGTGTCGCCACTATCGGGGAATTGTCACGTCACTTGTGAACTTATCGATGAAGTGCACCGTCACTTGATGCAGAGCGGGTGGCTAAATGATCTCTGGATTGCTAATATCTCTGGTGCCCGTGCTATGCGGGCGGAGGATCTGCCGGGGCAATTATCATACCACAGTGCGTTGCTAACAAAGGTGCGCGCAATAATTGAATTAGTGGAGTGGAGAGGGGGCAAGGCATGCAAGATTAACTCAAGGCCAATTACTGCAAATTACAATATTAATTTCGGTAAACATCATCTGCATCAGAGGCGAGAAACAGTTGCTGGAAATGCGGTAATGACAAGTATGCTTTGTGCAGTTTGAAGCTTCGACGATCAATGACCGTAAATTGAGTGAATTCATTTAATAAAAGGTAAAGTTAGACGATATGCTTCAAGTAAGTTAGGACCTTTTTCCTAAAAGGGATTATATTAAATTGTCGGCGTAAATGTAGTCTCCCCAGATTGCATTCCATTGATGTTAAAGCGAAGTACAATACTAGACTTGGAGTAGAGATTGAGAGGAACACATTTGCTCAAATATATAGATCATTAATGCCATATAAGGTTCTCTTCTGTTTCAAGAAGGTAAATTTATTAAATATTTCGAACAACTGGTGTGATTTAGTAGCCAGTTTTATATAAACTTTCGAGTGCACGTTTCACAAACCCCCATTCAAGAACGCAATGTTCAAATACACGGCGAGTTATAAGATTTGCTATAGTGTTTGGCCTTAGGCGTTACTAAGCCATTCATACGATTGATGAGAAATTTTTGTGCTTAGTGCTGTTCACCCCAAAAAGGATTCTATCGAAATTTTGATGATTTAGGATCCTTCCATCTCCCCTTACAGGCCAAAAAGGTCCAACTTCAATTACTGACTTTGTTTGTCACTTATTATTTCCTATACCATTCCAAAGTGTTACCCTAAAGACATTAAGAACTTTCAGAAGGATACATTATGCCCTCGCGAAGCTTCCCAAGCGAGATGTTTATCTGCTGTGTGTTTTCCGTGGCGGCGGCGGCGACGTTCGCGAAAAACAGAAAGTATCATATCTTAAATAAATATTAGTTATATTTAAGTATTATTTCATATTGACAGGCCACGTCAGAAAAAAAAACAGACCAAAGAACATATCTGTCAAGCGTGATATAAGAATTCAAATAAATTAATATTTTTTAAGTCCTTTTAATTGGTTAATAAATGTACAAATGGCAGACGATTCAGGTGCGTTATGTAAAGACCAGGGTCGCACACACCCATTTTTCATTTTTGAAGATATGTATATGTATCTACACATATTATTTTAAGCTAGTCAGACCGAACGCAATGTTCAAGTATCTTCTTTTTATAAATACAATTGACTGTGTTCTGTGTATTTTTTGTCTCTATGTGCTTTCTTGACTCGATTAAGATAATGATTAATTGAAGTGGTTTTATCGTCATAAAATAGGCGGCGTGATTTTCGGGCATCGGCGGGCACCCACCTAGTATTAAATAATTTTGTTGTACAAAGATGAGCACTTTGGAGATCTGGGCTGGATCACGCCTTCCTCCCGTTCTTTAAATGTCCATGGCCTGGACAATCTCCAATTATAAACTCAATAATAATGTCCCAATCATAAAATCGACGTCCTTTATCTCAAACTCCACCTCCATAATATCCAATCTCAACCTTCTTACTCTCACAAAATCCATTTTTCTTTAACATTTAATACTTTTTAACTACGTCCTTATTTTATATTCCGTCTGCTACGGGGCTCGATATTGTTCAACAAAAATTCTTATTTGTCCTCTCTGGGAGGAGCCGTTTGCTCCTCTCCACCAACATTTTTGGGGAAAAAACACCATCCGATGCCACCAAATCTCACGATACTTGGAAGTTTATTACCCCTGTCTGTGACCGTCTTGAATCTTACCATTTATTCCGTACCTCTAAATTCTGCAAGTAATTGTGTTTTATCGTTACAACAACCTTTAACAATTGGTTGAAGTAAACATTTGTCTGATTATTATTTCGGGCTAAATTAATAAATAAATATTGAAGGCATAAAGAATTTTTTTTACTTAGGTTCATAATATTTTGGCCCTTACGATAAGCGATTCCTTTAATTTCAAATTCATTGACTTCGTTTTATCCAAACATAATTACCATCGGGAACCTCACCCCTGATCAGTTTCCATCATGAAGGAAGGTTATGTAAGTGCGCAGTGTGTTTATAACGTAGCAAATTTAATTTCTACCTCTTCTTAAACAAGAAGCAGTTGGGTCCACAAAAAAGTATGATTCCCAATTTCGGAATGCATGACAGTTCATTTTTAAATATTATTATAATAAAAGGATGGACCTAATAAGCAGCCTTTCACTCTTTAATGAGAGACAATTACAATACAAATTTAACAAAAATCTGACCATTCGACGCTGATTAGCGAATCAATCTGGTTTGTAAAGTAAAATAAATATCAGAACATAAACTTAATTCTCTGTATTTAACTTTAGGTTTATATATTTGATCTAATTTACAGTATATATATAATTTTCTGTATTTAACTCCAGTACACATGTACAAGCCTTAAATTCAAAACGCTAATCCGCATCGAAACGTCTACCATTTTTTCAAAATTTACTTTGTTATTGGTTATTCAGAATTTTTTCTACTTATAACGTCAACTTTTTATCTGTAATTTTAACAGACCCTAATTTCCATGTTATATAAACATTATAAATAATTATAAAACCTTGAGAAGTTTTCTGACTTTATAACACATGGATCTGAAAATTTTATCTAAAGTACCAATTTTACCTATGTATTGTTTATAAAATATTGCACCTATAACATTATAATAGACACTAGTTAAACGTAATTTACGCGTAGGACATAAAATACGTCAAAGGTTAATAATTCGATATATATTCTCATCTGATTTCTCACTGTAGTTGCATAAGTCATAGAAATTCTTAGTTGGAGCATTTGAGCATTTATTCTCCGTCGTAACAAATAATATATTTTTAATGCAAACAAATTAAAATTTTTATTTGATCTTAGAAAATTTCATGGAATGAAATACAAAAGTGGAAGGAGCAGTGTCGGAAGTAAAAGATATCACTATGATTTTATTCAGTAAACCGTAATTCTACATGGCAACAGGAGTCGCCTAAAATTGCTTTGTTTGGAATAGAGTCATATTTATTCCTTTCCAGTGCATGTTGGTCTTATTATACTTCACTGTAGAGGGGAATTATACGTGAGAGATTTTTACAATAAAACAAATCACGGTCAAGAGTGGTTTGGTACGGTAACAGGGTTGAAATTGCGTGAAATATACGTTCAGTTGAGAGACGAGAATTGTATACAGTGCTATGCAACCCTACTTATTTGGACATGTTATTAGGTATAATAAAATTTATCGAGCTTAATGTTTTACTGCCAAATAACATCGGCAGACATTTGCTGTTAAGACATAAAAACATGTCGCAAAGGAGCATGCGTGGTGGACGACCAATCCAGTGCGAGGGATGATGCAGAGCTATAAATAGCGCGATTTATTTCTCTCATAAGGTAGCCGACCAACTATGAAGCTTATATCACAACAATATTCTTTCTCAATTCCTGGGGAGTCTTTCTATGGCTCTCTCATCTATCTCCGGTTGACATATATTAAGAAACGAATAGTCCCTCATAAATTATTTCTCGTCGAAAGAGACCAATATATCCTTACTTTCATTTAATTCCAACACTGCCAGGTTCACTAATACGTCTTAGTGCCATAATTCTTCGAAGTTCTCATCCTTCCGTTTTAGAAAATTTTAGTCTACCTAAATACTTCATTTTTCAAAGAATGCAAAATAAATTGAGTCATTTCTCTCTGTACTAGTAAGTAAAAGGATATCAGCACTATGTCTGATATAATTTTACAATACTAAAAGACAGAAATACTAAATACAATGAAACAATATTATTAATGCAACAGATATTTCTACCTATTTATCTAGTATTTAATTAAGAGACTATAACGAGTATATATTTAGATAGTTAAAACCGAATTTTAGCATTGTTACTTGGATATAACTGTAACGAATACCAATTTCAATGCGATTTTTATAGTTTCGAT
Organism: Eucriotettix oculatus; assembly: GCA_034510155.1. Lineage (NCBI taxonomy): Eukaryota > Metazoa > Arthropoda > Insecta > Orthoptera > Tetrigidae > Eucriotettix > Eucriotettix oculatus. The sequence continues at coordinate 92,060,521 of CM067376.1, forward strand.
CGTTGCCCTTATTATCCTCTACTAGCTGGGTACCCGGCGTTGTACGAGTATTTATTTATATTAGCCCGGTACGGTGTTCACGTCCTCTGCCAAATCTAAGCTTACGTGAATTTTACTTTAAAACGTATCAACATGCTTATAGAATAACATTATAGAATTATTTTTTTCTAATATTTTGATAATATTTGATAATACAAGTTCCTTTATCATTGGTGCTTCGGTTCTTCGGAAATTATTAGATACCGGATTATCCTAACACCCGATTTGTGGAAACGTTATTCTAGTATTGCTTAAACACCTGATTGTTTACTACTGGATGAATCACACCGACTATTGATAATAATAACTCTGCTAGTTGTAGTTTTCCAATTTTAATAATATAGACAGGTTTTTTATGAAATTTATTCCGTATAACTGCTCATATATGCTCACGATTTTTCGTCTGCTGCGTATTTGAAGTTATACGAGACTCGTGTTGAATTTGCAGTATTTCAAATGGCATAAAATATTGTACAGTGCTTGCTAAAATCATTCTATGTGATTGGTGGCATAGTATATATTACGCGGGAACAAGGAATTTGTCTCAGAAGCCTGGACTCGATAAATGCGCAAAAGGTTCTTATCAAACACAAAATCTTCGTTAAAAAATTTCAGGAGTCATCCGTGTATTAATTGAGACCTGAGATTTATTAGATCTTTAGTCACATCCATTTTTGAAAACGGCCGAATCATAATTTGTTTAATTAATTAATTAATATCGTTTCAGAAAAAAATTCATACACGGTTTTATGAATTATAAAAAAACTCAAAAACTATATATAAAATGCATAAACTGAAAATTATAAATACCTAACTCATCTACTTCCCCAGTACTGAAATAGCATAAAATTAAAACAATTTATCAGGAATAAAAATAACTTATACAAGAAGAAATGAAATCTCTAACTATAATACAATGCTGTGAGCATATTTAATAAACTTCCAACCTCCATTTAAAAATTAAAAAAGTAAATACAAATAAGTTCAAATATGAATTGACTAACTTTTAACTTAGCCACTCCTACTCTGTTGAATATTTCATTCAGTTGAGTGTATCTTAGTATTGTCTTTACTATATACATAGTACATTGTTGAGACATTAATTTCTTAGTATAGGTATTAGCAGTATATATCAATATTATATATCGGGTACAAATTACATAGCTTGCCTTCTCTGTAGTACTAAACATCTCTTATTTTAATTTAAATATAATTATATGAATGTAAATAGTAACATAGAGTTAATAGTAATTTATGTACAACTCTGACTCGTTCCACATCTCTGATGTTCTACTTCTCTATGGAATCAATGGAATATGATTTAATACTAATACTGCAGACTCCCCCTCCCCAAACACAGAGGACGTCCGTAATGATTTTGGAAAAATATTTCAAAAATAATTTAATTAAAATGATATCATTAATAAAACAATCTTCTAGTGGAAGGTTCCTCAGTGCCATAAATCGCCGTCTCTGAGTAAGTGTAAAGAAGAGACCGTTTTTTGGTGTCTATTAGTGATTCTAGTGCAAAAACATATGCAAATTTATGTTTTCATTTCAAAATATGTTGCTTGCTTTTTCAGCGGATTCCAACGGAATATCCTTCCGCTTTAAAGCCAGACATAGTTAAGGGTTTCACGCACCACTGAAATAGGAAAATAACTTTTGTGTGATGTAGCCTCATGAATATTTACCCAAAGAGTGTATATATGTTTATAAAATACATGTTTTAATCCAACTAAGGAAACTTGAAATACCTCTATTTCCTGTATTTCGATACGTAGGTCATAATCAAGTCTTCCCTATTTAAATACTGACAATATGTGTGTATGTTTCCTAAATAAAACGAAACAATACATACATCTAGATTATTATATGAAATCGTTACCCTGACGAAAAAGAATTTTGCATTCAATATTGATACATAATTTTTGGTAAGCAACCTTAGGATATGAAAAAGTAATCAATATTCTAATTTATTTCTCATAGTTACCGCTGAAACCACGAAGGAGAAATAAAACCTGGAAAGTATACATCGCACACCTGGTGGAAGACTACCATAAGTCTGAAAAAAGCGAATTCTGAGTTATTTGGTGACTTGTTAATGAAGTCCGTGTCCTAGAACTTTGTCACAACTCAAATCGTTAAGATGACGATTCTTCAGCAGGTAATTCAGCTTTCCATTCAGGCCATTCTGAACAATTCAAATAATAGAAGAGTGCCACATGTGTTGGGGTCAATATAAAAATAAATACGTAGTATCACTGTACTTGCAGTAACTGTACTTTCGTAACACATAGTTAGCCATGGATTTAATTAAGGCTCACAAGGTAAAAGAAACATAGTAGAGAAGAGCAGTGAAATCTACACTCATTTATGTATTTGCACAATGAGTCACAATCATACACACTGATAAGAAGACTGGAAATCAATATAAACTCAAGAAAATGGCAACAGTAGATTTTCTATTACTCGAAACATTTAGTTAACAAGTAGTTAGCAACTTCAACAACAATGGACGAGGAAGAGAAAAAGTTGTATGGAGTGTCATAAAGGTGATGAAAGCAAGAAAGGGTGCACCATTCATTCTACAATGTAAAACTCCTTATGGTGAAAATAAACATCTGATTTTCAGCATTGTTTTGTACCTCAACATTTCAAAAGCTTCTATTATTTTCCTTTCTACAACTCCTAGCGTCCACCTTTCGCACCCACATAACGCCACACTCCATACGAACAATTTTAATAATGAACGAGCTAAATCAGACTCTTTGTCAGTTTTTATTTCAAATTAAATATTAAATAATACTACTTTCGTCTCTCATTGACACTTCTTCTTGTATATTTCGACCGAAGAAGTCATGGAGTGAAGTTCCATGTACAAATAAATTTTTATACCTGAAGAAGTCTCAAATGAGAGACGAAACGTAGTATTGTTAAATATTTAAATTAAGATAAAAACTGACAAAGAAGCTGATTTAACTCATTTATTGTATATTTAATTTTCAGATAAACAATTTAAATTTAATAATGATTTCCTAATATTCATAATTATATTAGGCATCAGTATATTCCTCTTTTTAGCGAAAGGCTATCTTGCATGTGCTATTCTACTCTTTATGTCTACTATACTTCTACCATCCCAAGTTATTATACTGCCCAAGTAGCAGAATTCCTTCAAAATATCCGTTCCCAACACCTTTTGTTATTCCACTGTCTCCCATACTCCACTCCATTACCTTGGTTTTGTTTCTATTCATCTTTATATTTTACTCTTTTTCGAGAACCACGTTCATGACATTTATTATGGTTTGTAAGTTTTCTTCTGACAATATAATATCATCAGCACCCGTAGAGTTATTTCTTCGCCTTGCAGTATGATTCATTTTCCATATTCATTTTTAACTTTCTTCGTCAACTGTTCTATATATAAGTTAAAAAGCATGGACGACATACTGCATCCTTTTCTTACTCCTTTCTTGATTACGGCTTTCTTTTCTTGATCTTCAATTCCAATTGCTGCTGTCTACCTTCCGTAGAGGTTATGTATAAGCCTTCTTCCTCGATATTTTATTCCTGTTTTCTTCAAAATCCTTAATAGTGTGTTCCAGTTCACATTATCAAACGATTTTTTAAATCTACAAAGACGATGAACATATCCTACCTTCTAAAATTAGGCGCAAAGTCAATATTGCTTCTCTTGTCCCTACATTCTGCCTAAAATCAAACTGATCTTCTCCTAACTCGCATTATATTTAACGATCCATCCTCCTATATACTATTTTTTTTAATATTTTGCACGCATTGGATACGAAACTAATGTGCTTTTCGGAACTATCAGCGCCAGTGTTCTTCGGTAAGGGTATAATTATGTTTTTACTAAAATCTTCTGGTATTATTCCTGTTTCATAGATTTTGCAAACTATCCTGAACAGCCATGATATTGCTTCTTCGCCAGATGATCTTATGAACTCCGCTGAAATGTTAATATTCCTGACGCTTTACCATTTCTCAGATCTGTCAGCGCTCTGTAAAACTTCGATCTCAAATTTTGTGCCCAACTGTGCATCATCAACTTCCTCTTCTTCTTCTATTAATGACTGATCTATATTTCCACCGTGTTACAGCTCTTCTAGATATTCCTATCATCATCCCGCCTTTTCTTCTTTATCTAGAATTGGCTTCCCATCCGCTCTCCTTCTGTTCTTGCTAATATTTTTCTTCCCTCCGAATGTTTCTTTGAATTTTTTATAAACTGCGTCTATTTTTCCGTTTTTGCATGAAGTCTTTAACCGCTTTCCAATTTTCTTAGAGCGAAGCATCTTTATCAGCCTTTGCACTTCCTATCTATCTCATTCTTCAGGCGTCTATAGAGCTTTGCTTGGTAGGCAGGCTGTATTGTAACTTTGGCATATAATTTATGCTATGTTATTTGTCGCATCTCAAGAGTATTTGCGACGAATTGATATTGCAGGTCTATCGTTTTGTCTTTTATCTTTTTTTTAATAAAATTATGACCATTTCACTTAAAGTTACTTAGAAGTAAAATAATTAAATAATTGCATATTTGCTGTAGTTTATTATTATTATTTTATTAGTAGCTTTGAAATAATTTTATTTGTCATAATCATTGTTTGCGATTCTGTTTGGGTCCGTTTAGGTTGCAAAATAAAGCAGCTAGTGTAATACGGATATGGGGCAGGGACCTGAATAGAATTTTTCTACGAGAGACAGAGAGCTTATGGATAAAAAATGGTCTCCCTTTTGAGCCAGGTTAATGCGTCATCAAACATTATAATGAGGGGAAATTTTCCATAGCGGCTTATCGAGCTGCAGCAGCAATAATTGAGAGGGGGTGGCGGCTATGATGATGATGGATGGTCGAGGCAGCCGGAGTAATATAGAGAGAGGGAGGCTGCGCTTTCCTGAAATCGCGCGCTTCTTCATTCCCCCGGGGGGACACTTGCTTTGAAGTAGCTGGGTAGCAGGGTCGCTGGGTAACTGGGGGGTCGCGTTATTGCATAACTCCGCCAGTCCTTGCAATCACTGCACTTGGAGCGTCCAGGAATGTTAATGCTCTATGAAAACAAGCAGCCTATGAACTGAGCGCACTGCATTGTTCCGGCGCGGCGTCGCGTACGGTTTTTATCAAATTTTCCTATCTTGGGACCAAGTAGGCAAGATCAAGTCAAGCATTATGAGCGGTACTAATTAACAAATAATCGCTATAATCGACTGGACCCACCACCTGATAATTAAATAAGATTACTTTTATACAATATTTATATTAGTCTATACACAAGAAATAATACGTCCTGATGGATTCAATAATACATAAAAATTAAATTAACTTACATGGCTTCGTTTCAGACAGAATCAAAGGGATGTGTAGGTTTTGACGTAGTGTGAATATAGTACCGAAGCATTAACCTTCAAATCTTGGCTCTCACCAGATCCTTCTAATTATTCTGATCAGTTTTGACATCGGCTGACGTTTCTTTTCCCTAAAAGAATATCAAATAACACCCATATTCTTGTTGCGAATAAGAACTAAATTGAAAACTAACAATCTATACAGGCTTATCGCATTATCTACAGAAGTGTGTAATTAAGATAACATTAATTAAGTTCATTTCGTCAGTTGCGGAAACTGTACAATCTTCTTTCTACCTATTTATAGACCTTCGTAAGTACTTGGCATAATAAAAACTAACTCAGTCAGTAATCAGTCCAAAGATAGGAAGTGAGAGATCACGAGCACTAAGTTGGAGGTCCTTGATTTTATCAACTCCAAATATATCACTTAAAACATTGAGAGTAAAATTATTATTATTAAACCTGTCGTAATGCTTAGATTTTCGTAATGGAAAAAATCCTGAAATCAAAGGAAACTCTCTTTCTCTCTCACACATAAACACATATCATACACACACACACACATATATAATTTCAAGGATCTGAAACAAATTTACATAATATTAGGCGCGAATATTACTAATTATACTATTTAAATATGTTTGGAAATGAAGAAATTAGACTGTAAAATGATTATATGTTTAATTCTAAACAAATTGTATGCATGAAAAAATTCTACAATGAAGGGAATTAATTTCATTGGAAGAATACAAACGTAGAACTCTGGTTCAGTGTCATAATGTCAGAAATATGCATTATATAAAACATTCCACTTATTACTTTTCTAATCCTTATAATTTATGTATTTATATTTACCAGCGCCACATGCTTAATTAATTCATAATACCATTTATAATAGTTATTAACCTTTGTAACTTTAAATTAATGTTTATTTGAGGCAGAAAACAGGCAAAATTAATAATACAAAACTAAAAAGTATTTAATGCTACTGTATGTTTCGGTCCTGACCTGGACCCTCTTCAGGTTGAACTAAGCAATATAGTTGTATTAAATTCTTTTTGGTTTGGTTTTGTTAATTTTTGTTTATTTTTGGCCTCCAATAAAACCTAATACCATTTATATATAATAGTTATATTTTTTTCTTGAACGGAAAAGAAAATCAGTTCACGCATCAACTAAATATATTTTATAATATAAACATTTATACTGGGTTTGCTTATTTGAGTGAAATATATTCACGCATAAAATAAGTTCTTTCCGTTCAGTATAGTAATGCAAATTTTTTGTTAATTGTTAAATGAATATTTTAGAGGGACAGATTACATGATGATAATCTAATAAATGGCATCTCCCCTTTAATAGTAATTGAAGGGAATTTGAAATGGGGGATGCGGAGCGTTTAAGTTATTTACGACCTCCCCAAGGACTGCTACCTTATCGTGGTTGGGAGGTTTGTGAGTCTCGATGATCTTGAGAGCCATGCTGGCGGTAGCTTAGCTCCTGGTAGGGCCACCCAAGCCAGACAGGTCAAAGGATAGGGACCAGGCAAAACGCAGTACACTGGTCCTCCAGGTTGGGGGTTGTGCGAAGGGCATCCACATAAAATACAACCTTACTCATAAACCTCATGAAAGTAGCCGGACGAATTTTTCGATGACGACTAAAGGACAAACGATCGAGAATCAAAGACACATTAAAACTGGGAACGTGGAATGTATGAAGTATTCGAGGTAAAGAAGAAAAATTGGATAAAGAATTATTTAAGAAAGAAATCAATATAGCTGCAATAACAGAGACAAAAAAGAAATTACAAGGGATAAAAGAAATTAACAAATATACCATGATTTATAGTGGAGTGAAAAAAGAATAAAGAGCCGCAGTAGGAGTGGCAATATTAGTAGATAAGAAATGTATAAATAAAATAGAAAGTTATACTATTATATACGAGAGGATTTTAGTGCTTAGCTTGAAAATAGAAAGGGAAACGCTGACACTGATAGCTGTATACGCCCCTGAAGAAAATAAACAAGAGGAATCAGAACAGTTTTATGAAGATCTACAGTCAGTATTAGATAACACATGCAAAAATGATTTTGTTATTGTAGTTAAGGATCTTAATGCTCGACTAGGAAAAACGCCAATTTCAGAAGTAATGGGAAATAAAGGAGAAATAACCCAAAATAAAAATGGTAAATTATTGAAGGAATATAATTAGTTAAAAATCACCAATACTTTTTTTGAGAAGAAAGATATACACAAAGGACAACGTTCAATTATAGACTACGTAATGGTTAACAAAAAATTAGGCTCAGATGTAATAGATACTAGAGTACACAGAGGCGGTGATTTATATACAGACCACTATTTCGTCATCACAAAAATAAGAATTATTGCCAAATGGAGGAAAAGAATAAACAGGAATGTAGGGAAAGATCAAGAGATTTATAAGGTATGTTTATTTCAAGATGAAGGAATAAAATATTCATATCGAAAACGGATACAACAGTACTTAAATGAGATTCCAACAAGTTAAGATATTAATGAACAATGGGAAAATATAACATCATTAATACGGAAAGCAGCAGAATAAGCTATTGGAAAGAAAAAGAAATTTAGAAGGAAAAAAGGGTCTAAAAATACGGAATGAGGAAATATCAGAAGCAGTGCGTTTAAAGCAAATATCTTACTTGAAAATTTTACAACATTGGACCCCAGAAAATTAGGAAGAAAATAGAAGAAGCAGTAATAAGGTCAAATTAATAACAAAAAAATTAAAACAAGAGTCTTGGGATAGATTAATAAGCTTAGTAGAAGGTGATATTCATGGTAGACAAGAGATGGCTTATAAATTAATTAAACATCTCAATAGTGACGAAAGCGAAACTTCCAATATAAATGTAATTGAAGATGAATCATGGATAAAGAATTATAAACAGTTATAGTATAATGAAGAATAGGTACAGTGTCAAATAGAGCGAACCACGTATGATGATGATGCAGGAATTGATTTAATAGATACAGAAGTACTGGATGCTGCTATGAATTCATTCAAAAATAGGAAAGCGTCTGGGTTAGATAAATTAAATATTGAATTATTTAATATGGAGGATTGATTCTTAAACTTAGATACTTACGTCTATTTAATCTTTGCTGGATAAGGAGAACTATACCTGAAAGATGGAAGAAAGCTAAAGTAATCTCAATTTTTAAGAAAGCAAACAGGAATTTTTGTAATAACTACCGAGGTATAAGTCTGTTAAATGTAGGGTATAAAATATATGTTAAAATAATAAATAATCGTCTTAAGGTTATTGCACACAATATTTTATTAGAAGAACAAAATGGATTCAGGAAAGGCAGATCCTGTACAGATAATATATTAAGTACAAACAAATATTAGAGAAAAGAAGAGAATTTAATCTAAACACTTATATTGCCTTCGTGGATTACGAAAAGGCATTCGATAAAATGAACAGGAAGCAATTAATAAATATAATGGAAAGAAATGGATACCCAAAACATCTTATCCAAGTTATAAAAAATATATACAGTAGAACAGAAATTGTGCTAGATTTGGGACATACGTTGACTGAAGAAGTACTAATAAATCAAGGAGTACGACAAGGATGTAGTCTTTCCCCAACTATCTCTCTAGATCTATAGATGAAGTAGTCAGAGAATGGAAGAAATCTGTCCCCCCAGGAATAAAGTTGAATGACGACATATACGTAAATACTAAGCTTTTTGCCGATGATCAACTTATTTTACAAGAAAATGAAGACGACCTCCAGAAATCGAAGAAAGAAAACTAAAGTAATGGCATGGCAAGGGAAGTATCCTATAAGAGTGAAGATATTAATTGATGATCAACCAGTAGAATAAGTTTCAAAGTTTGTCTATCTTGGTTGTGAATTATCTGATAATGACGACGACGAGATGAAGAAAAAGATTCATCGATTTCAATTTATGTGTGGGACAATTCGACGAACTTTAAAAGGAAAAGTAAGAGAGGATAGCCAACTTAAATTTTATAAGACGATGGATGTACCAATTTTGTTATATGGAATTGAAACATGGGGAATAAAAAAATTATAGGAGTAAGATACAAGCATCGGAAATGAGATTTCCTAGATCTGTGAAAGGATACTCCCGGAGTGATAAAATAAGAAATGAAGAAATAAGGAAGCAGCTAGATATATTCACACTGAATGATAGAATTTACCAAAATAGAGCAAATTGGAAAATCCACGTTCTCAGAATGGATGACAATAAAATACCAAAGCTTGCCCTTCAATACCACCATTCTATTGGAAAAAGAGATGTTGGTCGTCCTAGAAAGGGAGGAATGAAGATTGAGGTCGGAACAGGCAATAGCCTAATCCATGAAGAGAGAGTAAGTTATTTACGAACCGAAGGAAAACACCCATACGACAATTTTTTATTTCAAAATTTACTTATGAAAAGGTCAATTTATAAATATAACAATAAATAATTTAATCTACTTTTTATATTGATTATTAAAACAAATATAAGAATGCATGTGAATGTATCATACTTTAAAGAATTAAATACATATAAATATTAGTATTATTACTTAGTATTACAATTGAATTATTTCCGCTTTATTAAATTATGTTATATACCAGGAAATTTAAAGTAACAGTTGATGAAGGATAAGTATCAACAAATTACATTATTAAAATAAATCTTTTATAATTGGACCCTTGAATTTATTTTGAATAAAAAGTGTGCAAAATAGACGAAATATCAGCATAGTTTTTTTTACCAATGAGGTAAAATTTTAAAATAAATAATTTGTTATGCACTAGTGATATATATGATCGTATATCACAGGCTCAAAAATATATACTTTTCGTACTGAAAACTGACCATAAGCAACACATTAGGGATTCTTAAATGGATAGAGATTTTCTTAGAGCCCACTTTCCCCCATCAGAAGTTGTTAGATATGTTGGTTTCATATTCGACCAGCATCTACTCGGTTCATGGTTTCTACCACTATTTTGAGTCCGCAACCAAAAATACCCACAAGATTTTTAGAAATTTCTATGCCTTATAATGCAATTTTGTATTTTTATGTGTGATATGAGAAAGTGGTCTTTTAAATGACCACATATCTCATTCTGAAAAAGGTATTGGTCTTTATATCGACCACCTACTTTTTCCTCTAAAACTAAATTAATTTCAACTATAATGCATGCATATATAACCAATAAGTTAGTTATTGATAAATATAATGGCTTCTAATTTTTGACAAAAATACTTTAGTCTATAGTGTTAAACCACGGTCATTTATATGTGTTAATTCTGCTCCCTAGAAACCAATTTTAGACAGAGAATGAAAATGAATTTTATCAGTAATTCTGTAATGAAAATTGCTTCATCTAATCCTCTAACTATGCACATAATTACGACTTTCGTGATACAGCATAATCTCAAAGCAGTAATGTTGCTGTGTGTTGCGCAATTAGTGGTCAGTTCTGCGAGTCTATTCCCCGAGGTTCTGCGGCCAGACTCCTATATTAAAGTCTGGTGGCCGTCGAGTCGGTCTCTTTGCCTCTTCTTCGTCTTTCGCACTTTGTCGCGTCGTCTGCGGCCAGCTGCTATATTATAATGCACTTCTTAGCCGGAATTCCGCCTCCTCCTCTGTTTGGTGACCGAGCTTTAATCCTACTTTGTCGTCTGTGTCACATTTCTCCGGCACGCTGCGGTCAACAGCTTCTTCAAATTACGTTCCCTCACCGACCCCGAAAGTCGCTGCTACTCTCAATTATCGCTTTCACAGTTGCTGTGCAGAGTTCAAACAAAATTAACAATTAAATAATATAATATCCAAATACAGATTAAGATGAGGCTTGAAATACCTTACATTCCCTCAGGAGTAGAAAATGAGAAAAGTAAAAGCTTTATCTTAGTATTTCATGTGAGCAAAATAATTTTTTATTTTTAGGTTAACAGAATAAATGAAGGTGATCCTGAAACAGGCAACTCCCCTTTAATAGCATAGGAAGGGAATTGAAAAGGGGGATGCGGAAGGTAGAGCAAGGTAGCCAAGGGTTAACTGGGGCCCCCGGGCTATGGTTTAAGGAACCTACCCGGTGTTTCACCTAGAGAGAAAACCTAGGGAAAACCCTAGAAAACCTGCATCAGGTAGGTCGGGCATTGGGTACTATTCTCACGCCCTTCCGAATGACGGGAGAAGAGTTTGCTGTGGGGTCGCAGCATTCCCTTCTCCATCAGTTTCAGGAGGCAGTTGGCAATGGGATCAGCGGACAGCTCTTGTCATATGCCCAAGGTCTTCGACCCCAGTACATATACCTCCTAAAATAGGTGAAGGTATCTCGGCATGTGAGAACTTTGACAAAAAAAACAGAGAGAGAGTGCGAGGCATTCCCGACATATTCAGGTGAACCCCGCAGTATGTGAGCAAAATATTTACAAAAAAATATAGGAGGATGGAACGTCAAATTGAAGGCGAGTTAGGACAAAATCAGTTTAGTTTTAGGAAGAATGGAGGGATAAGAGAAGCAATAATGACTCTGCCTCCAATTTTAGAAGACAGGATATTTAGAAAAGGCCTTTGATAATGTGAACTGGAACACAATATCAAGAATGAAGGCTTATCCATAATCCCTACAGAAGGCAGTCATCTGTAATTAGAATAGAATAAATGGCATGAACGTTATCCTGGAGAAATATTACAACATGAAGATTAAAAGGGGAAAATCTAAGATAATGGAGTGTGGCATGGGACACAGTGAAATAACAAAGGGTGTTAGATTGGGAAGTTAAGGAATTCTGCTTCTTGGGTAGCATAATAACTAGGAATGGTAGAAGCATAGTAGACATAAAGAGTAGGATAGCACAGGCGAGAAAGGCTTTCGCGAAAGAGAAATTAACTTACGGCTAATATAAGTATAATTATTAGGAATCATTACTAAAAATGTTCGTATGTAGTGTGTGGCTAAATGGGTGGGAAACGTGGACGGTAGGAGTTGCAGAAAGGAAAAGAATAGAAGCTTTAGAAAATGTGGTGCTTTGGAAGAATTCTGGCAATCAGATGGGTGGATAGACTAACTAACGAGGAAATTATAAGCAGAATAGGGGAAGAGAGAACAACATGGAGGACTTTGATCATTAGAAGTGATAGATTAAATTGACTGCGTTTTGAAACATGAGGGTGTTGTCAAATTAGTATTAGAGGGTAAGAACAGAAGAGGGAGGAAAAGGATGGAATACACTAAGAAGATTGTGGAGGATGTGGGGTGTGGTGGTTTTGTAGACATGAAAATGGCTTGCGCTTAATAGATTTTGAAACTACAACAACTACAATTAAAACTTCTATCAACAATTTACGTTAGTAATGTAACAATAGAAGTTAGGTAGAATGAAGAATATTTGCCTTTAAAAACGTTTAAAAAAATGAAATAAATAAGAACGTAAGTAAAGCTGATATGTAATTGAGTAAATCGTAGATTTGGTATCTTGTAATGGTGAATAGAACTGATATCTAATAACACAGATATTGGAAGGGAGGAACAGGTTGCCATCAACAGAATAAGAACTGTGTAATTCCAGCTTAAATATAGACCATATCATCAATCAATGCCACAAATACCACCAACACAGACAAAAATACCTACAGGACAAAAACTACAAATCTATTTTAGACTCCCATGAATACCAAAAGGACATTATTAAATTTTGTAAGTACAGTAATATTTTTGATTTAATTTAAATGTATTGTATTCAGTGTTCTCTTTTGTTTAAAATCTAAAAATCAGATGTAAAGAAGATAAATAATTAGTTAGTGGTAACGAGCAGAAAAATGGTTGTTACCAGTATTTTATTATGTAAATTCATAATAGTAAATAATGTGTATATAACTGTATAATAATATGTAACTAGTTGTCACTGTGGTCGCTAATGACCAGGCAGTCGATGCAAACGTTATAAATAAAGAAATAAAGTAATTCTTGTATGAGCGACAAATTCGACAAATGGTATGTGGAATTGATATTTGATAAACTTATTAGTTTAAGTCGTTTGGTTTTAGTTCTTTAAGATGGATTTGCCATTATTTTCAATGAATAAATGTCTGTCACATAAATGTATAATGATCCTCTCTTCTTCTTTCATGAAAATGAGCTATTTGACACGATTTACCCATTTCAAAATCGATTAAATATTTCACACTGTGATAAAATCGTTTCCTCTAGCGCGCTGAATACGTCCGTCGAACCATTTCACAAAGAGACGGCAATCCGACATTATTAACATCGAATGCAGTGATTTCCGATCAGTCCCATCCGAATCGACTACAGTTCAAGATTCAAGCGAGAGAGTTCATTCGATTTCCGACAGCGGTGTGTAATAAACGAACGGTCGGCAGGTTGTCAGCACTGGCTGGCTAATGGACGCTAAGTTGGCGCCCTGATTGATCGCTCATGGACGCGTAATTAAAAACCCTCGACGTAGAGCGGCGCCGTCATTATTATTTTTCTGGGATCCGGCCCCGCCGTCCGGCAGATAATCCTCTTGAAAAGTCGCCCGCTGGCAAACGAGCCGCAGCAGGATTACCAATTTGCGACAGCTGCTTTGATCTTTGCTTGTTACAGTGTGCGACGAGTGTTTTAGCAGCGACGTGACGCCCATTCAAAAAATATATCTAAATTGATCAAAGCCACACTTGCTAAACGCTGTCCACGTCTACGTGAACAGAGACGTTCACCTGAAAACAGTCGTGGGCGTCACACAAACCTGTCACAGGTCGCGTTGGGACTAATGAATTAAACACGTTCCTGGAAACAGCTAATGTGTCAACGTCCACGACCAGGTCAGCCTTGTAAGATTGGTTATCTGTAGAAAACATTATTGTTCGGGAGATTTTGATAGTCGCTTGTCAGCACGTTGACGGTGCACAAATACTGCAGGCTGACTTAGACAAAATTACCAATGGTCAGTTAGAAATAAAATGAAAATAAATGCAACGAAGAATAAGGCAGTTGTTTTTACAAAAAAGAGAAATGTCCCCCTCACTCGATATAAAATGGGGAACGAAGTTGTAACAGAGTCAAATAACTGGTTATATCTTGGGATCGCGATTGGTAAAGATTTAAATTGGGGTAATGAGATGAGCGAGGTTCCTGGCAGGTAAAGGGTGGAGGGCGCTGCTGCTGCTTCACTTTGTAAACAGGGTCTTGAGGAAAACCACGAGAAAAACCAAGATTTCTGTTTACAAAACGCTGGTCATGCCAATTTTAGAATATGGGGTGAGGTGCTGGGATCCATATCGAAATGAACACACTCTAGCATTGGAAAAAATACAAAAACGGGCTGAAGAGTTGTTTTGGGGTCCATTCGCGAACAATCCTCACAAGAATTTAGGTCTCAGTAATAGAAGGAAACATGCGAGGTTGTGCGCAATATATTAAGCTTATAAGGGTGAACCACAGCGTCTGGAACGGAATAAAAAACCATCTTACGGCGCAGAATTATATTCCTAAAAATGATCATACGTTCAAAATTAAAGAAAAAGGGCAACGCACTGACGTAGGAAAATTTTCATTTGTTAATAGATAAATACGCGATTGGAATTCCTTGCCTGCAGAAATACTGAGGACTTTTCCGGGTAAATCAGTTTAGGAATAGGCAAAGAAACCTTAAGTGAGCAGTTTTTTTTAAAAAAAATTGAAGTGCTTATAGTGAAGTACAGTGAAGTGATTCTGTGTGACTCCTGACTTCTCTTTTCTTTTTCAGATCAAAACCTACACTTCAAAATTGTTCCTTAGTATGATTTGTATTTTCTTTTTGTAATTGTATTTGTGTTTTCTTTGTATGTAGCAGCCACCGGTCAAATGCCCAATATCAGCTAAGTAAGTAAGTAATAATAATAATAATAAAATTATATGCTGTGTTTGAATTACACAGAAAGATTAGAAATTTATGTATTTAACAATATATAAAAAAATTTGGTATATACAGTAGAATAAAGATTTGAAATGTATTATAATCAAAATTACATGTTGAATTTTAATATAAACATTAGTTTTTGTAATGTTTTAATAATTTTTTTTAAACACGATGCGCAGTGTACAACTTAGCTCATGTAACTCACATCTTAACCGTAGGACACATTTTCATTATCCCAGGGATCTATTTATCCACAGTAAATAATCCGGTATTAATCTCTTGATAGTTTTGAATGTATTATAATTTACGGTGTCTCTATCCTGACTAATTAATAAAAGATGGACAAAGACTGAACTGTCATCAGTCATCACGATTAAACTCGACGGACGTAAAGTCCACTCTCAAACCTGATGGCGCCTATATTAAACTTCATTTTCGTTGTGTTTACTCTGAAGTGCTCAATAAGGACATATTATAATTAATTCATGATCAACCCTTTCCGCATCAAATGACTATACGTGGATTACGACATCCGAAGTATAATCTTAAACCCTGTCCTTACAGTCGTTCTTACCTGCTTAAATGGCAGAGTTAAAATGGAACCAAAAACCGGAAAACGATCAGTAGCTACACGACAAGATCGCGTAAACAAAATCTGTGGAAACCTTTTGACAGCGTCCGCTGTGTGGCACGTAGCGCCGTCCAGCTCGAACCATATTGATCAATTTGAGCCAAAAGAAATCGGTTATCATCGTACTGTAGCGCTCGCCGTCGACGGTGATGACCTCAACAGCGTCGTTTTCAGAAAAGCGAGGACCAATGAAGCCGCCAGCCCTAAATTCAAACCAAACAGTAACTTTTGTGGATATGTTGCCACCTGGTGAACCTCGTGAAGGTTGGCGTCGTGTCATATTTAGCAATTGAGCTTGTTAACGTAGTCATTGAGAAACTAGAAAAGAGACCCCCAATCCATCAATCTGCAACGTCCCAATCTCAGTGAGACACATGTTCTTGGATTGCACAAAATACTAAGAGTAAGAGAAATCTGCTAAATAGTGATTCTCCAAGTTTGCAAGTTAAAATGTTGCAAATATGTTATTTGGAAATTTAAAAATAGTGTTATCCAAAGAGACAGATAAATATAATTTAATTTCTAAATAAATTGTCAGCATTATTGATTAATTATAAATATTTAGTCGGTAATGACAGTAGAAGTTAATGCGACTCTAAATAAAAGTAAAATTAAAAAAGTATGCCTGCATATGACCAGGCCCACACCAGGGAGGTAAGATATTTATCGCAGAAAAATTAGATCTCGATTTTAATCCTACAGTAAACGAAGTTATACCAAAGCAATAAAATTATGGCAGGAGGACTTTAGTCAGTAATCATGAGTTCTTCGTCGAGTGAGGATGAAGTTCTACGAGCTTTATGTATTTGAAAAGAACTGGAAAGAAGAAAAACCAGCGGGTGCATCCATATTGTAAGTATCGTGTCGCAAGTGAAACACAACTGAGTAAATAGCTTTGTATATCAATTTATTACGGATATCAAAATTTATGAAACTAAAGTTATATGGATGTATCGTTACCTTTTGTTAACATATTGGAAAAGTAATTGTTCTTTTTAAACAATCAATTCATAGCTGACTTCTTGGTCGTTATACGTTGTGAATTTTCAGTGTCAGAAATGTAATTATCTCATTAAAATATGACAGTAAAATAAGAGTTGTTCTATTCCATAGACAGACAAAACGTAGTACGACATTCAATGTATTCATCAGTTATATTGTTACGAAACATACTATCCTGTTATCCGGTAGAAATTTAATCTGCGAGAACTATCCGAATTTTACTTCTACATATTTCTACATAATTGTTTATATATATATATATATTGATTATTTATAAAAGAAATTTCCATCAAGTATTTCATTTCATTAATCTCTTTGGTCAAACTTTTAAAACTGCGTTTATAAAACTCAGAAAGGAACATCAATTGAAGATTAATGGATATAACTTTACAACTTCCAATTAAAGTTCTGTTAAAAGCTAATTACTACGCGTAAAGAATACCATAGAAACTTATTATGTGGTAAAACGCGATGTCACGAAAAATAAATCACAATCACTGCGTGTATACGTGTCACACTATATTGTAAGCTGTTAAATATTACTAAATGGAGTATGATTTAATCGTTTCCCTGAAAATAAAAACAATGAACGGTAACCAAAAAATTTAAAATCTTATAATGACAACGACAATAACATCATAGTATATAAATGCAGTTAATAATTGATGAAAACATTTAACCAGTTGCTAATGTTTGCTTTTTTCACCTGTAGTATGAGAATTTCTAATCTGACTCACACTTACTGCTATTTTAAAATTCAGATAGCCCAAAGAAATGCCCTTTTTCCACTAATCCAATAATTCAATTTTAGTTTCTGACTCGGCAAAGTTGATAATCTCACCTGCCCGGTGTGATATATCTATTTGATATTTTGATCATTGTGATTTTTTACAAACAATTTTAGGTAGCGTTAACTGTAATTTTATTGGCGAGGACTACGGTTACATTAACAAATTCAAAGACAACATAATATTGAGATTAATGTTCCAAATAAAATTTACAATTTGCTAGAGTTAAGTTTGTCATTCATGCTGATAAGTTTTAGAAATTCTAATGGTCTTTTGATTTTATATTCCGAATGTATGACGTCCTTTGGGCCAGATGTTGTAATTGGGGCAGTGGAAAAATTATGTGGTCCACGGTTAGGTGTATTTTACAAGAGCTGCAATGTGGTGGAGGTTCTCTGGAAAAAAATATAGCTGTGAGAGACATTGGTGTGGTTGGCCCTTCCTCTGGGAAGTACTATTTGATCCTTTCTTGTGAGATCCTTGGGGGAGAGTAGATCTTGATGAGTGTTCAGGTGTAGGCTCAAGGGTCCGTTGTTACTTGATGTTCCACTGACATTCCACTGGTCCTGGATGTTTGTGTTATATCTCTTCCATATGTTATCTGCGAAGCGTTGAATACTTAAATTGTGGTTATAATTTGCGGTTAGTTTGGCTTAATGGTCAGCTAACTCGTTTCTTAAGTCTTTGCGGTGGGTAGGAATCTGGCATAGGGTGATGGTTATTATTTGCGTTGATGCTGTTCAATTCATTTTTTGGGTATAAGTCAGGGGTTTTTCACCACGTTTATAGCATTTTACAAGTAATAATTTGTGGCCATCAATAGCACGCAAATCTCAGCCGTATCAGGTGAAGCGTCCTTGTGGATTGCTTGAGTTTATAATGATCCTTTAGTGAGCATGGCAGATCCAGCTCTATTCCGAAGGGAGGAGTTGTGACCTTCTTTAAAGCTTGTTCCCTGTAAAGCAATTATTTCGGTGTTATAGAGTTTTATTATTCTTTTTAGGCAATTTTTCCTGGTATATAAGTTACTTTGCAATAATTTCGTGTCTGGTTGTAAAGTTGAATACAAAGTTACGAGGATGAATCCGAGCCAGTGGTATATTGCTTCAAATATTTTTTAAAATCAGTTTCAACAATCTAGTGATTTTTGATTTTAGAATTGTATCATTGGTTAATTTATGCAAGTAATTTAGATGTCTAGGGTACATTCTGGGGACATTCCGTAATCCTTTATAAATAATAAGGGGTTTTTTTGAAACGAAAAAATTATAAGTAATCTTTTGATTTGTTCAGTTAAATTGGCGAATTCGAATTGATTCTGGGGCTAGGAAAATTCTCTATATAGCATTATCCACAGTAATTAAGATACATTGAGGAATATATTTAACGTAATCCGGATCGATGTAGATTTAAAGGCGGAAACTTATTAATTTATGTGTGCGAAACGAGGGTCCTTGGAGGAATCTCTGCTATATTTTTGTTGATGGAGTTATTTTCGTTTCAGTTAGTTTTTTAATATCAGGGGTAGCGCTTAGAATCATAATGCTGTATTTTTTTATTATAAGTGGTCGAAGAGAACTGTTTTGATTTTTAATGGAGCTCGATTTATACTTTGATCGTGAACATCATATTTTGAAGCTAAGAATATGCATATTCGACAATAGGATATTCTGGATATAAATTTAACCTTATTTGGATTAATGTAATTATCAAGAGCAATAAGGTACTCATCAATAGGTAAGTCCTGCAGTGCTTCAAGATATATCGCCTGAGATTTGTCTGAAGTAGTTTAAGTAATGTTATACTGGTGTACGACATTTTGATGTTTTCTTCAGGATTCATTATTAATATGATCCTGATGTGGGAACGTACTATTTCGGGTAGATTACAAACACTGCACAGTAGGAATATCAGCTCAAATGCATGTCAGGAACTAAAATTGTTTATATTGCCATGATACCTACAAAAAGTTAGGTTAGGTTAATCGCAACGTTAACATAAAACGATGAAGAGCGATCAAAAAACACCTCGCATTCAAATTCTACCATCACATGTGATACATATATCACTATTAATGAATGTTAACAAATAGTGACTATTTGATCGCTAGTAATACGATAAATATCACTTTTAAGAAGAGATACCAGTGATACGACAATAAATATTGTGCTTCTGACGTTTCAGATGTGTAACCAATCGCACATAGATTATCTGTGGTTCAAATGGACAAAAAAATATCGCTTGTACCTCGTCATATATGTTATAATTTTCTTCATTATTCATTTCAATATACTCAAAAGTTTAAATAAAATATTAATGTATAAATTTTTAATATGCAACTATTTTCATAAGTAAAATCCATAGCTAAAATTATGAAGAAAGCTCATTTCTGGATAATAAAATTTTTACTTAGTGAAATGATGCAGCAGGAAGATGACTTTCTTCATCGTGTGGTGTTCAGTGATGAATCAACTTTTCATATAAGTAGAAAGATAAATACCCTTAATGTTTGAATATAGGGGTCAGAGCATCATTATGAACTTAGTAATTTCAAATATCTCCGTAATTCGTAAAATATATAGTCTTCTTATAACCCCCCGTCTCCCCGTCCCTTACCAAATCATTTGCCTAAGTTGAGACGCAGAATTGAACAGGCTTTATAGCTTCCTTTCCTGCGGGCTTGTTAACCAAAGTGTAGGAAGAATTGTATTTTGTGTTGGATGTGCACCATATGACAAAAGGTGCACTTATCGAATACTTGTAAGAAAAACTAGACTAGTTTACCTTCAAATTGACCTATGATTTGCTGTAACGAGTCTAAATTAAACTGTTATAATACTTCGTTAAAACTGGGATTTCTTTTATGGATACCATATATATGAAATTTAAGGGTAAAAAATCGAATATTAATATGGTTATGTAACTGCAATCGTCATCAAAGAAAATTTGTAAAAAATATTAATTTATGTGTTTTATTAACTGATAAGCATCTGATTTACTATATATTTTAAATACATTATTCTAAACACTATTTTATTACCACACCACTCTAGTATTATTCTTAAGCAACACGTAAAGTGTAATAAAAGACGACAGTTTGACAACAGTCATTGTCCTTGCCGGGATGTAGAGCCCATGAAAGAAACAGTAATTGAAGAATGGACGATATGATTTTTTTAGTTTGTTTTAACGTCCCATTAACAATCGTAGTCATTAGGTACTTCCATACGAACTCAGGGACATATATGACAAGTAGCTAACAAACTGTAGTTGTAGTTCCAAAAGAATGTGAACCGTTTATATATTTTATAATAGCTTATTGTGAGTCAGGAACGTGAACACAAATTTTGTGGCTTTTTCCGAGTGGGCGAGTTCCCCCTCTCTGATCTGGTGAGCACCTGGGGGTGACAGGTATACAGTATGTACTTTATCTTTAGTATGTCCCCACATCTACTACAAATAGGTCGAGCTTCCTTTTTAAATAAGTATGCATGAGTAAGAATGGCGTCACCCGACGACCTGCTCCCTTCTAGTTAGGCCAGCAGGGGAAATAGTCTGTGGGTCGCCGCCATTACTTGGATATTCCGGACCCAGGGACACCGTCTCTAAAATTACCACCCTTAACAATAGCTCCACTCAATAAATTGGTAATCGGTTTGATTTAGCCATATCATTTCCATAAATATGATTTAATCTGTACAGAATATAAATATTCAGACCTTTATTTAAACATGATGTATTCAGATTTACTTGAATATCAACATTACGATATTTTCTAAATATACATAATATATTGTGAATATCCTTAAAAAGATAATGCACCAGTATTTGTAAAGGGAAGTAATTCAGATTTGAGGAGACTTATCGATCACATTCACTCAGTTATATATATTTGGACAGTAGATATATATGACGTCCAGTATAGATTTAATGCATTCCTCCCCTATTTAAGAAAGCGATTCCCAAAACTATATAAGAAACTAGGGTGCAGCCGCGTGTTATTACAAAACAAATTCGAAAATTAAAATTTTCTAGTGTAAAAGTATTGCAAGTGCGTTGTAGAGCCGAAATAACTCCTTGAGGACCTCGTTTGCGGGTAGTTTGCAGAGGCCCCAGCTGCTACTCCTGCCTCGGATTCTAATCGATGCATCTATTGTGGGTGGCGTGAAGCACTGAGCTTATGACACTGCGTGCCACAGCATTCAGCTCACAAAGCGGCGCGAGGTGACGCCATCAAAAGGGGTCGCGAGCCGAGTTATGCTCTGAAAGCTCATCGACTTTGCGCCTTCGCAGGAAAGCCGTCCAAGGCAGCTATCAGCCAACATCTGTAGTTCCAGCACTTGGATAAACTTGATCAATTACATCACAAAAAGCACATCTTTTTTTAACTCACTTTATAACCAAAAAATATTACGGCTATTAAGCAGTACAAGTATGAGTGAACATCCTAGTGTAAAGGACAAACGTGTCTTGCAAAACTCCAGCCTGAGACTCTAGCTTCGACTTTTGTTACCAGCAACCTGGTCGATAGAAGGAGACCGCAGTGTTATAAACCCCATCGGAAGAAGCAACGACGTACCTGATAAATATAAATACATGTTCAGAGAAATAGCTTTTGGGTTTACTCTAATTAAGAGATTGCGTTTAAATGAACATTTTTATGAAGTTGTGGTGTTTACTCTTTGTTTACACCGCAAAAATATTATTATAACAAGGAATTGTTAAATAATAAAAAGATTATATTTAATTTGACTATATTGCATTTAATTATGATGATAATAAAAATCGAAATCGTGGTATTACAATATAAAATTTACAAAAGAAATATAACTCAAATTAAGTTTTAGTAAAAATATTAATTTACGAGTAAAATGTATTATCAAATTGGCTCAGTCGGTAAAGCAAAAAGAATCTATGCAGCTTCTAAACGGCTGCTCCCGGGAACGCGGCTGACGAACGATATAATTGAAATAAAAACAATTGCGAATCAACGAAAATGGTTTAAGTGGAAACTCGGCCTTGACCAAACCACCCTCGCTTTTCGTCTTGCTGTACGTGAATACCAAAAACTAAATTATTTTTGCTTTACCGCTTCAATGTAGGGGTCATGAGTTACCACAAAGTTAGTTACATTAAGTTTGGAAATAAATAAATAAATAGTACCTGTGCATTCACGTATAATTGTTTAATCGTTTTTAAAATTTTGATTCGGTATATAATTATTTACTTTTATATGATAATTTTATTATAAAGTTTATAGTATTTATTATATTTTCTGAGTTTAATTCACACCAGATGACGTTTTAAATTTACAAACGAATGACCTTTTTAACTACTGTTAAATATAGGTTTACATTAAAAAAATTCTCACGTGGTACTATTTTTTCATTTTTATGAAAATTGAAACTTTGAAGTGTTCCCATTAAAATAATTATTATTATTTTATTAATATTATTTTCATTTTCGCGCCTATTGAACGATGGCAGCTATGTCTACAAAGTTAGAATAACAATTATGATATACGTGATTACACTTATAGATATTATTATAATTACTTTTTAAAATGTTCGCTAGGAAATGTTCAATAGGAATCTTTAGACTATTTTATCATTTTCAAACTCAAAGGAAGATGATGAACCGTAATTCTTATAACAATAAAACAATTATATAATTCATTACATATATATGTTTAAAATTATGTCACCGTCGACGACGATAAAGTAAATGTCAACATTGTCCAGTTTGTTGAAGTCGATAAAATCAAATCGTTCCGATCTTCATTTGATTGATATACAATTAATTAAATTCAATATATAAAATACTTTATATTGTAAGAATTAAATTTATGTCATGAAACAATATGATTTTAATTTATTTAAAACTTCAGCATAAAGCTCTCCAATATCGGAACCTTCATTCCTGCAGTTAATGATGATATTAATATGGATGGCCTCAGAAATTCTTAATTTAATTATGGAGTTGTTTGTATGTAAGATATTAATGTCCTCAAAATTAAAATTATGGTAGAAAGTTTGGAAATGCGCAGATAATGCCGTATTAACTTTGAATTTTGGTTTTAAGTTTAATTTATGGTTATAAATCCTGGTCAATGTGTATCTGATGTATACTTTATTACGGTTCAAACAATCAATTTTATATACGATGTCTTTACATCGAAGAATTAAATTTGTCCTTAGCTTTTGTTAGTAGATTCTGAATGTGATTAATTGTGAAAGTGAATTATGTAATATTATTTTTAATTAGGATATCAATAATTCTGTTTGTACGTTAATGTAGTTTAGAGTGAGGTATGAAGAAAAAGATTTCACTTCACTAATTTTATGCTTTCTTTAAAATTTATTATTATTATTCACTGCTTCTAGTTACCGCTTCTTTACGCTAATGCAAAAGAGCAATCTAAAAAAATAAAAAGGGAAATGTTCACTATTCGTCAATTCTTCTGCAGGCAAAGAATTCCAGTCACGTATCGATCTATTAACAAATGAAAATTTCCCCATGTCTGAGCGTGTCTGTGAACATTTTTAGGTCATGAATGTGACAGTCAATAAGGGTAAATAGTATTTAGGCCGTGTTTTTCAACATAGACACAATAATAAGGTCTATATGAATTCATTGGGTAGTTGATAGAAATATTTCTGTATGCGTTATATAACTGAACGTTTACAAAAAGATAAGACCGAGCTCAACGTGTTCCGCAAATAAGAATTTCTTCCGCACAGTAAGATTTTCTTTTCTCTCAATTTGAGAAAGAGACAAGTCGAAGTTGTTTACAGAGGCACGCACCTGCCGGAGGCCGTTTTCCGTCTTTATGATGTGTTTATCGCATACCTCCCCCGCATTGTTCCGACAGCCTCCAGACGCCGCCGCCTCCGGTCTTATACAAGTCTTACTAATTAGCCTCAGCGTTATTCTGCATTAAACTGACGCTGCGCCAAGTTAATTACAAATTACTTTAATAGAGCAAGGATTTAATGAGGCTAGGACCTTCAATTACTTACCCCCTCCCCCTCCCGCGTGCCTCCCCCGAGCACCGCCTTCCGCCGGCCAATCTTGAGAGACCCTATGCTTTCGTCGCACTCAACTTGCGACCCGAGCCGCACAACGATACTCTCAAAAGTCGGCTCTTGCAAACATTCTATGTTTCTCAAACAGAATCAGACTCACAAATGTCACGGTCATAAACGTTGATGAAGAATTGCAGTTTAATTACCGTGGATTGGGAAACGTGTTTACAGCAGAATGGTCGAAAATGAATACAAAGTTCTGCTTTACAATTCGCAACTTCTACAAAGGATTTCGGCGAGTAAAAAGTGGGGAACCGGCACGCTTCCGTAACTATAAGAATTATGCCAGCCAGAGCGTCTTTTCCGCCCGAGGTTAAAAGTAGGCAACCACTGAAACAAAAAATAGTGAATTCTCCAAACTTACAAGATGAAATGTTGCATATTATTAGAGTAATACACTAATATTTTGAAATTTAAAACTACCGCTGTCAATATATTAAGACAATTATAACTTTTTTTGTAATCAGTTGCAAATGCAATTGATTAATTACAAATATTTAGTCGCTAATGACTGTAGAAGTTAATGCGACACCTATTAAAATAATTTTGAAAAAAGGAATTTAAAACATATCATATTTAGTGGAGACATTGAACTCAAAGCCTTTCACAAAGTTGTGACCAGGTAAATAAAGTAATAATAGAATGTCGTTGCGATATGAACGGAATTTTTCAATGAGTGAAAGTGAATTGACAACAACCGAAAATTATGTATATTCTGTAATCATAACATAAAAATTATGGAAGTGAATATTTAAGTGATACTACCATGAGTTGCATTTATTTGTGGAATAGGGAACGATTTATTTTTAAAAACTCGGAAATTATGTTGGCCTTAGTAAATAATTTGATTGACATTTACACATGAATTAACTCATAATAAATGTTTCTTCTATAAACAATTTTTTTATCTCTTCTTCTGGCGTATTTCCCGTGTCATTATTACGTATCACAAGACAAAATCTGATACCAAATTATTAACCATTTCTGTAATATACTTTAAGACTGTTGGAGGATCGATACGCTGGCCACGTGTCACTCCAAATTCGGAATGTGTCTTGTCCGCAGTCGACTCGGTAGGCCTAGGCCCTCAATGGGCTGTAGAGCCATGGAGAAAGAAAGAAAGGAAGAAGTAATATACTTAATTAAATTCAAACAACATGACTGACACTCAACTATATAGTATAGAAACATCGATTTGTTAGGAATAATCCATGTTACGTCATTGCGCTGACCTTTAATTTGAAGCATGAAATTTTAACTGATAGCTCGGAAATAATGTAAATTAAAGGGTTTAAACGCTATTTGTGCTCTCAACGCACCGAGTAATAACTGAAAAAAAATACCCTCACGAAACATGATATGGAACAGATCACAAATTTGCGTTGTAATTTCGTGCTAATAAGGCACATTGAATAGTGACAAATATTTTTAAATTTAACCTTTTGATTCGCAGTGTAAATTTCACTGCCGGAAACGTACAATTCGTTAAGAACGTTATCGATTCGACGCTATTGTGAGTTTCAGCTTCTCTTATAATATTAAGTATTCCTTTGACTTTTCCGTCTGCACAAAGTTTACATGCACATGTTTTTTTTATCAATTATTGTGAAGAAAATTACGTCACTTCGGTGTAAACCATAACGTGTATGAAGTAATCCAAGTGATAAATTTAAGAGGTAAAGAAGCCCAATTGTTTAAGAGGTAAAAGGGAACTCCGCAGCAGTCTAGCTATAAAGTAATGAAAATTTTTGTGCATATTAAGCTTGGAACTCATTATTTAAAACAAGATACGCGCGCTGTGTGTATATTTTTTGAGGAACGTTGCGGACGCTATCTTTGTAATTACCGTTTAATGAAACACACGGTAATATTTAGGAAAGCTGAGGCGAGGGCAAGGTGCGGGAATGTTCATATCCCGCTGCAGGTAAGCCACGTAATTGCGTCCTGGACAGATGCGTGCGTGAGTTTTAATTAAAAGCCCGGCACTGAAAAGTCCACGACAAATCTATCCGTCCGCGGCCCTTTGAATGGCCTTTACCTCAGCCGCATTCATTCTCCCAGAAAAAAAGAGGTGGGGGGGGGGGAGAATACTCGCCAAAGGGGATGAGCGATTTCAGCATCTTTTGTTTTACATAGTTACCATGTTACTTTTTAGCCTTGATCCTTCTTCTGTAGCGGCAGCTGAATTTGAAACATGTCCTCGTTTTCTCAGCCGTCATTTCTCATAACATCTCGATGTTTTTTAATGAAGGTTCAGTAAATTTTGGCGAACAGTTAGTTCGGGTTTATAGATGATTATTATGGCTTGGAAAGCGAGAAAAAAATGCATAAACTCCTCATAATTTCTATAATAAAAATTTGAGGCGCGGAAAACAGACGTAAAGCCATTGTACTAAGTTTATATATTCGTATTAATGCATAATTGTTAAATATATTTTTTTATTTGTATCGAGCAATGGGAAAAGTGTTTCCAAGAATTAAAACTTATATAAGCTAAACTGAAATTAGTACGTATAACGTTCTGAAGACAGATTTTATGGTACTTATCTTAGCAGTCATTAAATTTTTCCAGCTCACAAATTCG
Organism: Eucriotettix oculatus; assembly: GCA_034510155.1. Classification (NCBI taxonomy): domain Eukaryota; kingdom Metazoa; phylum Arthropoda; class Insecta; order Orthoptera; family Tetrigidae; genus Eucriotettix; species Eucriotettix oculatus. Next base: position 92,087,959 of record CM067376.1, read on the forward strand.
GAAATTGTTTACTATTTCCGTACTAGGGAGGATGTGGTAGCGATGTAAAAATGGAAAGGCTTGCGCATGCAGGGTTGCATCAGACTAGTCTTAGGACTGATTACTACAACAACAACACGTTCAAATTTCTCGTACTCATTAGTCTGGCATTCAAGATAGCGTCTTACAGGTAAAGCAATTGCATCTGCCAGAGAACAATTATTCACAACTGCTAAAGTATGATAATAAGTTCCAAAAAATGGATATTTTCAAATTTATCACCAGCGAGATTATGTTATATTCAAGAATTGCCATTAACAGAGTCGTTTTGCAAGTTTGTGTGTTACGATTTTTCTCTAAGAAACGCGAAAGGCGAAACTGATATACTTCATGAATTTACGATTCTCTTATGTTTTCATCTTAATTAACGAAAAAATAGGTTTTATCCAATTAAAACCTCGCCGTTTTATACTTGTGTTACATAAAAATCATATTTATATCCAAAGAAGTATGAGGGAACCAAATATAAAATGTTATATTTTTCTGCGATATGAATATTAAAAATAAATACCAACACAGGTTAAAGCCGTGTGGTTTATTTATCAGTTACATTAAAGGTGTAATGTGTGAAAAATGAAAGCACTGTTGAAATGAGTTCGCAGTTGAGGCGAATCTGCGACGCTCGGCGCCCTGCGCTCTTAAGTTGAGCTCACACTGTCTTTATAGCTTTCTCCTCGCTAAAACAAAAGATGCGGAATTACGACTTGAGTTGAGTCAAGTATAAAGCACAGTTTCCCTCCATTTGGAGAATGCAATTTAAAAGTTTTGCAGATAAAGCGCCGTGCCTTTCCTTGCTCCCTTTTTTGGGGGTTAATTCAAGCTTCTATCTTCTCCCCCTAGCGCATACGAATGGAAATGTGACACGCAATATATTTCTTTACGGCTTTAATTTTGCAAGTAGTTTTTCGGAGCAAGCTATAATGGAGCCATAGCATTATGCGAACCTTGTGATAGACGTTTTTAATTACATTGCAAGGTATTTTATTATGTAAGCAACTGGTTTTAAAGTTCTGAAAAAAAATGGAAAAGCCGAAAAAGTAATTAAATTTACAATGGTTAGTAATTAAACTACAAAAATATTGTTTGGTTTAATATTTAAGCCTGCACAATTTGGTGCTTTGGTCTCAGGATGTGCTAAACACTGAAAAAGAATATTGCACTTCTTTAACTCATGTAATATTTTAAGACTACATATTATATGGTTATTGAACCGTACACATATTTATACATTATGAAGAAATTTTTCAAATGTGTAAATACTAAACGCATTTCATATTTAAACATGCACTGCACGACTTTGAAGAGAACGGGTAATAATTTAATTATCTATGCTCGTTAACAGTCGGTGTATCTGGGTCCGTTGACAGGCGTCCTCCACATAACCTACGCCGCGTTTATCTTTGTTTCCCTCTCGGACACTTGTTACAGGGACAGAGAAGAATAATCGAACTGTATTTTCATCCTGCGAAGCAAATAGATTCAAATAGTAAATGTACTATCGTGACGAAGTTCTCGGGCACTATTTAAGCGTATGAAACATATTCATATAAAATAAAACGTAATTTATGACCAATCTCAGAAATTTTATCCCAAATTTCAAACAACAACGTTTCTGTAACTATTTGCACTTTTTCCATGACTGAAAAGTTAATTAGTAAAATTATTGTAAATTGAACTGATGAAAGTTCAGTTAAGTCTGGCTTCTCTTTAGTCAAGTGACAACCTGAATAAGTTACGAGTAGGTATCCAAAAGTTGTTGTTTTAAAATGAATTGTTTTAATTAACTGTCCATCATTGGACATGAATTACATTTTATGTTATATAATTAATAACAGTGTAAAACCAAAAATATTAATTTGAAACATATTCGCGTTAGAATCGTAGCACAAATCGACAAATCGTGACTGCTGACAAACTCTACTTCCTTTCATTTGTTAGAAAAAATAGACTCCCTTTTTGCTATTAATCTTTGAACAACGCTGCAAAAATAGCTCCTGGCAGTTGCCAAATCAATCTTAAAAATTCTCTGAATGATATTACTTTTATAAACATTTATTCGAATTATCCTCATATCGTCTGTCCTCTGACTAGTGTATTAATTCAGGTACCATTGACGTAATACAGATAATTATGAGGCAAACACTACTGTAAACATCATTTGCGTAGAACATGTTCAAAATAGTGTCAACAATTAGGCTTATAATGAGCTGGACATATGAAACGTTTCACCAATTTTAAAATTATCTTTAATGAAATTCTACAATTTACGAGGTTTGAATTTTAGAGTAGTTTGTGTTTGATTATGAACTCACTGAACCGTCGATAATACTGCAATTTAGAGGCAAAGCATTTTAATCAATTATCTCCAAAACTCGACAGTCAGAATAATTTAATTTCCATGTTATGTTTTTTTAGTAAAAAACCTTTATTTGCACTTCACAGAAATTATTTCATAAATTGCCTGAAAATTCATTAAATAACTTAATGATCGAATAAATTCACACTACATATCTCCATTTAGGAGAGCTGTTGATCGGTAGATACATAGCTTACTTACATAATAATTAAATAAAGAATTAATAAAGAAATGAATGGGTAAAAAAAACAAATAATTTGGTAATACAACATTTAGTTTCTTTTTCAAGAATCAGTATCCAATATATTAAGTCAGGCTATTCATCAATATCTCATTTGTAGCAACTGAAGAACTTCCAAAATAAAAAGAACAGAAGCGTGTGCCATTTTTTATTTAACTTGTTTATTTGTGTTATTTATTAATTCATTTAACTGTTGGTGGATATGTGGCTAAGAAGTCGGGACGGAAGAGGATACTTATTGTTTAACAATTTTTTAAAATTTTTTGAAAAATAAAAATTGTTTTAATAATATATAAAACATTATTTTATTCTATTATTTACTTAATCAAATATCAGTATAACTTGAAACAACGAATTTAGATTTTTGGTGAATTTTAGAAAAGAAACTTACAATTTTCCCGTTCTGCAGAACGTGATAGGATGTTTTGTTATTACAAATCATACAATTAAATTAAATTTAAATTAAGAAAAATCTTTACACCTTTTCTTTTCTTATTTTTTTTGGGTACGGTTGATCGTTTTATCAAAGTTTTCTTTCGAAAAGAGATGTTTTTGCAACTACACAGTCTTTACTAGCATTTTTCACTTTGTCCCGATCGTTTTCTTTCTTTATCTATTCTTTTTGAGCACATCATCCTGTAACTTATTCTTATAAGGTGAGTCTGCCAGTTTTTCTTCTTTTTTTCTTGAGTACCACAAAGGACCTTATAGAGTAGAAACCCGTTCCGCCCCCCACGAAAGTTTTAGTTTAAAGGTTTTCAACAAGCCTTAATACAGGCAGATTTAAACCTAATTCTAACTTCTATGCAGCTGAATACATCCACATTTACGAAAATATACCATTTAAGAGTTAAAAGCGATCAGTTTTGTAGCTTTCTTCCATCGAAATGCTGCAAAAATTATACATTCAGAGTTGTATGACGCCAAAACAACATTTCATTTGATCAGGCCGACTGCCGGGATTTCTTCCTTGAGCAGTGACCACGTTCCACCCCTGTTTACTAAACTTCAGCACTATCCAGTCAAAAAAATTGTTATCCTGTTCTACCCCGAGTTCTCCTACCTTATTTTTGCGAAGTTAGATTATGGTTAAAGTTATGTGTTTATGATAATCATAATATAGTAGCCATATAGTATAGTAGAATTTACAGTCTTCTATTATTTTTAGTCATTTAAAAGACACGGATCTTACTTCAGCGTGGTTGGAAGATCGGATTTTAAGAACAGATAATTATAATCAGACCTATTTTTATTTGTCTTTTTTGGATTTCTTTTACTAGAATAAACTTTATAAAAATGTTGCAAACAACAATGCATTTAGACCATGAAAACAATTCTTTTAGATTGTAACTTTGGGCTTTGATATCGTCTTACAGGAAATGAAGCTCGCAGTCGACCGAAGGCAGATTGCTACGTTGAGGAGGAGACTTCACGATCGACAGACATGCCTAATGTGGAAGTCCGACACGTCGCCCGTGGCAGATTGAGACTGGGCTTTTCGAGGAATGTTACCCAAGCGAGTGCCAGTCAAGTGGCTTAAAGACGGCGACGATGTGCACCAAATTGTTCTTCTCCAAGCCCCTGACATATCTTTCACGACGAAGAGCGTTTCACTTGACTGTCATCAGATCGTTCTGGGATTAAATATTCAAATGAATTGAATCCCGGAGACAAAATCTGGGGACATCTGTTTTTTTTAATCAATGTTACATTTGCTGTGTGGTGGGAAATTGCCAGTCGGGACATTGCGATTCAGGTTTCAGAATGGCGTCTAGTCTATTATTTGGGCCAGGAAAGATTCTAGTAAATCATATACGACTTTAATGTTATCCTTTAAAGAGCCCGAATGTAGAATTTTGAAACCAAAAATTAAAATTGAGAGAGGCTTATCCTAGCTGTCAGGTTGTGAAAAAATACGAATCATATGTTGATTAAAGCCAGTTACAGAGGGAACCTGTCGAAATTTACTGATTTAGATGAATATGGTTTAGTTTGGTGTGAATGATAAAAAAACGCAGAGCACGTGAAAGTGTTTGGCTCTGGAAACGACGTCTATGAATGAGCACTGGAACTTCTAGAGGCCTTAGACGTCTTGAACGACGGCCTCAACGACAGCTGTGATTATATTTTTCAATGCCTACATCTTAGTAGGCCTAAAACGCAAAAATCATAATCCTGAATCCAATTTACTTTAGAAATCTAAGTTTCTTCAATTTTGTTTGCCAATCAATCGTTTTTCACGGTAAGCAATGGAATTAAAATGAAAATTCGTCATATTAGCATTACTATTCTTTCTAGACGAGGGGAGCAAATGTTCGTTCTGAGCATATTGTAAGTCTATAATGACTACCCCGTTGTCCTTGACGATCTCTGGCCAGCGCCTGAAGATTTTCTGTTAATGGAGGACCGTCATCGAATCTGATTGATGCTGAGGGTGGTAATTAGCAGTGAATTAGGCTGTCGCGGGAGCCTGGCGGAGTGTCGGCGCTCGGCTCGCCTCGCCTCGGCTGCAGCTGCGTCTAATGACGGCAGCGAGGAAGCCGCTCCGCTCGTGCGCAGGCGCCTCCCCCGCCCCCGCCCCCTCCCCCACCCCCGCCGCGGCCCTCGCTGGCGCACCAGCCGTGGAATGCCAGGCATTTCAATTAATCCCACGAATCAAAAGAGACGAGCGCCCGGCTTTGTGTCCCTCCCCCGCGTAGAGATGGCAGACCCGCACCTTCCAGCAGCGTGACCGGCTCTTCACATATTGCTTTTATTTATGGACCACGGCCATTACATAATTAAATACAGCTCGCCGTCTTGAAGAAGCTGCTACGAAACCAGTCGATCTTCTTATCGCCTCCGCCACGGAGACACACGGATACGGCACTGCGAGACGTTGTTATCGAATCGGAAGATCGATACCCTCAGGCAGAGATAAATCTCTATCTGTTTTGAATATCTCTCGACAATCACTCCGGCCGGCATTATAAGCTGCACTTCACTTACACAAAACTAATCAAAATCTGAAGGTTCACTTCATCATCTATTTTGTATAGCAACATGATTTCACATAATCAAACACTGGTCACCGTGACGAATATTTCTAAGACGCGCCTTATTAGCCAGTAAAATATTTATTTACACTTCTTGAGGATAATCGATGTGCATTTTACAAATGCAAATCTTTCATTTCGCAATAATTTTTTCATCCTTGGTTTATAACTTGTAGTTGTTGTTTTTGTGGTATTCACAAGACTGGTCTGATGCAAACCTCCACGCTTACAAAAACCATTTCATTTCCTCATAACTACCACATCTCACATTCTCCCCCACCAACTTAGCGTATTCCAACCTTGGCCTCCCTCTTCTATTCTTACTTCAACGCACTTACCTCTGATGTTAATTTTACAAGACCTTCATATCTTAAAGCGTTGCCTATTAATCTATCCCTTCTCTTGGTCAACGTCCTCCATATTGTTCGCTCTTCCCCTATTCTCATCAGAATTTCCTCGTTAGTGATTCTATCCACCCATCTGATTTTCAGCATTCTCCTACAGCACCACATTTTAAGGGATTCTATTCTTTTCCTTTCTGTAACTCCTGCCGTCCACGTTTCGCACCCATATAACGTCACACTGCATACGAACATTTTTAACAATGATTTTCTAATATTCACACTTATATTACCCGTAAGTAAATTACTCTTTTTTGCGAAAACCTTCCTTTCCTGTGCTATCCTACTCTTTATGTCGTATATACTTCTACCATCCCTAATTATTATGCTGCCCAATTAGCAGAATTCCTTAACTTCCTTCAAAATTTTCCCTTCCTAATCTAAAACCATTTGTTACTCTACTGTTTCCCTAACTAAAGTGCATCACCTTGATTTTGCCTCTATTGATCCTCACATTGAACTCTTTCTCCAGGACGACGTCCATACCATTTATTATGGATTATAACTATGTAATTGATATTGACGTCAGTTAGCCACTTTTGGTTAATAGAAGAAAGACCGAACCCCCTGGTCTCCTGGCTCCGAATTCTCTTCATCTTCAGCATGACAAAGTGATAATAGTAGCTTAGGCTCCTACCACTCAGTAATGGAGAACTCACGTCGCAACCTTGAATTATTGCTTATCAGTCCACCATAATCTGTTTTGACAGTAAAAAAGTTTTTACATTGAACAATAATTGTTTTATTTTTAGATATTTGCAGGTAATATATATATATATATATTCTTAGCTGTTAGGTTTAAGTTTAATGTTTAGCATCAAATCGTTTAAATTAATATTTCCTTTCCTCCATGGCTCTACAGCCCGTTGAGGGCCTGGGCCTACCGAGTCGACTGCGGACTGTCATCTTTGCATGACACATTCCGAATTTGGAGTGACACGTGGTCAGCGCAAAATTGATATTTGATACTAGATTTATTTTGGGTAGGAAACTGTTGGCTAGTCATCCAAACAGAACCCTTCTTAAATCGGACCCCTTATTTTTTATGTTTATTAAAATCTGCATGCATCCGTACACATTTCTACTGTCTCGGAATTCCATTTCAGATTCCAAAAGGTAATGAGAAAAATTAATGGGATCGTATAAACCGAAGACAGTGGAGTTCTTCTAAAATAACTACTGTTACTCACGTGGTTCAGCAATAGGACATTTAACAAAAGTGAAACAAGATTTGAAATAGGGACTAAATTTTAATAAAAGTGCCGAAGAATCAAGATGAAACCAGCGTTCTTCCGGAGCATCTAAATTGAAGCTTTACCGGGGAGTTTCCTCAATCAAAAAGTATGATGCTTGGTATATTTTTTGTTACAGGAAGTTCCAGAGGATTCGGCCAGGGAACTGTGGGTCATGTGTGCTGTTGCTGAGAAACACGTATATGTTTACATTTTAAGTTACTGAGTTCTGTATGTTTTGTAAATTTAAATAAAGTAATATTGATAATAAGAAACCCCTTTGTCGGTCACGGTTTTAAGAAGCTATTTATTTCAAAAGTGGTAGCTTTCGGCAGCTTACATTGCCAAATTCACCCTTGTATTTAAAAACAGTTCAATTTTAACACTATTATCCGTAAAACGTACTTTGTTAACTTTTAAAATATTTGTGTAGCTTAACACGTCGTCTGGTTAAAACTGGAATATGGCAGTATAAGCTGCCGAAAGCCAAACCTTTTGAAATAAATAGCTTCTTAAAACCGTGACCGACAAAGGGGTTTCTTATTATCCATTATCATCAACTTATAAACGGTCATAAAACCGAATGCATAAACTAATATCTAATTTTATTTTATTGTAATTGTTATAATATACTTGTATTTGACACTAGATTGTGTTTACCTTGATTTAATGTCTTTTCCTAATTTTCTTATTGTCATTCAGACTATTTTTCCATGGGGGCGGGAGCGGAAAAAAAAGTGTATGGTTTTTAAGTTTTATTTTCTTACACAGGTTTTTCAATACGTTTTCTATAAGTAAAATGCAAATTATGTTTAATATTACAAAGCAAATATTAAATGCTATTGAAACGTAACTTTTAAAAATATTTTATCTGCTTATAAAATACAGAATACTTCCCTCTACGTAACGGTTGGCCAACGTTTGCAGTCCACGAAACCAAGATGAACTAAACGTACACCTTTTATTTCACAACTCGGTTGACCCTCTCAAGCACAGCATAAACTGAATCTCGGTTAGCGATAACAAGTCATAATAAACAGGTTCAAAGATAAAAAGTCAGTGATCTCAAGTTTTAAGCAGGAGATCATATATTTTATTAAGCGATTCAGTGCCACTTCGAACATTAAGAGTATTACTGTTGGCGATTTTAGTGTTTTAAATCTAGACTCATATCGGAAATGATTAAAATTTTGAACCTTTTTGTAGTGAATCCATTAAGTTTTAGTTTAAGAAGTGCTTGAGAAAGTCCACCGGGAGAAACGTTGTAGGTATAGTTTTTATAGTTTCCAGTGTCCATATAATTGTCCAACTGTAATTATGTAGTAAGCAATTGAGATATTGTAATAAATTATCCACAAGTATTTATTCAAATTAAGGACCTTTCAACTAACGCTAAATCTATCTACTTTGTTGTAGGCAGAGCCAATAATGACAGGTCACGCACCAAGCTGCCAACGGATGAACACGGAAACTACAGGGCAGCACTTCACTTGAGAAAGATGGCAGAGTACGCCATCGAAACGTCGGGGGTTAAGCTGTATTTAGCACGGGTGGAAACCCAAAAACTGTTCATTTATTTACTTGACCAATTTTTTTTTTAAAAAACGGTGATAGTCCAAGTTGAGATTACACAATATATATTTAAAATTATTGAATGACATATAGAACATTAATTCCTCTGATTTACATTATTAAAAATTTAATTGAAAATGGTAAGAGTTAAATTATGTAATCATGAGGACTTGATTAGTATTGGTGAGGAGGACGCTGACAAAAACAGTGGATAGGCAAATAGGCCACATTTTGAGTCTGGAATGACTTGTTAAATCAGTTAAAGAGAGGTTTCAAAAGAAGCGCGTTGAATACGTAAGGCAAATCAAGCAGGACATGTGCTGCAGTATGTAAGTGGAGATGCTACGATTAGCGTATGAAGAGTTGCATCAAACCAGCCTCTGGATTTACTACAACAACATGTTGATATATATATATATATATATATATTAAATTATGTGCGTGAGAAAACTCGCTGAAAGTTAAACTTGATGCATTAATTTTTCGTGAAGCAGACTGGAAAATTTCGGGGGTCCATCAACAAGCTTTACTAAACACATAAGAGTTATTTCTCAAAAATTTTGACCGCTTTACAGTATACTTCACAAACCTGCTTCCAAGATATAGAGGGAATGAAAATATAAGGATGGTTTTTAAACTTAAGTCAATTTTAATTAGGACATTTCTACCGGTGGTATATCTCGTGCGAAACACAACTGTTCTCACCTCAGGTGACTGAACTATACGTTCAAGTAATGTATATTTCAAACTAAATGGTTTCCTGAAGGTAAAAGAATTTAAAAAAATACTTTTTTCATAACAAACATTACCAAAGGTTTTCGGAAATATGGTTCCATAATCATCTGTAAAATGAAGGTAACAATAAGAATAATACTTTTTAATATTGAAACGATGTTTATAATCCCGATTCTTTTTTACAAAAATCTGATACACATCTTATGATTATGGAAGCATATTTCCGAAAGCTCTTGTTAATATTTTCAGGGTCGGATTTACGTATGTTACAAAATCTTATAGCTTAGGAACCCGACCTCCAAAAAAATTGATTTTGAGTTAAGAGTTTATTAATTCACTATCAATATACTACTAAATTGCATTTCACTTAAACCTTAAGGTATCCGATAATCATATTTGTCACTGACGTAGAATACCAGGACTTGTATAAGGGCTCCATATTTTAAATAGTTTATGGCGTCATCCAACCTAAATCCTGCCCTGAAGATTTCCATCATAGGAAGACATTTTTTTAAAATTTAATAACAGTTTTAAAAAGGTTTCAACGGAATGCCAGTATTATAACGGGACACGGTTTTACTAAATCAGAATAAATAAATTGATGGCCTGATGGAAACTGCGTATGACCGGAACTGAATGAATTAGGCACTAAAATTGCTGGCATATTTTGAGATCGTAACTTGGGGGAAGGTCCGTGTCCCCTCTCTCTCCTCGCCATCGCCAAAATCACTGCTCTGGAGGGGATAACCACATCGCCCGTGATTGTGTTCCTCGTGCGCAGCAGGTTATGAACTACAAAATCTCCACAGCGCTAGCCACAAAAATAACAAATATTTGACCGCGGTTTCATAGAAATCACGTAAGCTATTTAACAATCATTTTACAATCTCTATATAAGGAAAGTTGTAGAGATTCCTTAAGTATTTGGAAGGTAAATTATTCCGCTAAAGCCAATCAAGTTAATAACAACAATAAATTAATAAAAAATTAAGTTTCATTTATTTCAAATTAGTTAAAAAATAAATAAAATGGACAATACGGCAGAATAAATTTAATATATAATTACACGACATTAACTTTTAGCATTGGAACTTCGTCACGTATGAAAACATAGTTTACAAATTTGGTGTTAATGAAGTGTACAAGCAAATAATAACAAAATTGCGAATATAAAAATTGGTTCCTTTAAATTTTTAGATATTCGTTAGTAACAAATTTCTTACGTTAAACTTGACCATTTGATGAGGCTTCAAGCCGTTTCTCATTTCTATTAAATTTTTTCTGTCGTATTGTGTCATTTTATTTATTTATTCATGAAAATTGAAATTCCCATAAATAAATAAAGTTAAAAAAATTTATAATATAATACAACTTACAAAGAACTTGTTTGTCTGACAATGATGAACAATGAACCTGGTCGGTAACAACGACAAAATGTCTAATAAATGAATTGAGGTTTATCTTTTCCATTTTATTTGAATTTAAATAATTTGTTTTAATTTCCAAATTTCTGAGGTCCGGAGCTTTCGAGAGGTCATTGCCCTTCGCGCATGAGAGCCCATGACAAATCCCCATTCATCGGCGCTTTGTGAGAGAAGAACTTACCGCCGCTGACCAGGTTTATATATTTTCTCAAGGGGTAAATCTCGTCTGCCACAATATTGGTACGTGTGAGAGTCTTCCACAGGAAGTTCAAAGGTTCCATAACGTGAGATTTCACATTTATGAAAAAAATACTTTCTGCCCCGTATTAAAAGCTGTGGGGTTAAAAAATGGGTAGTAATTGGCTGATTTTTAGATCTGGTAGGGAATAACTGTAATGTATATCCATCAAAGTCATCAGTTATAATGCAAAACTGGTCTCCGCCAAAAATGATTATTTATAAACGTTATGTCCAAGGTATTTGAGCCCACCATACCCTTATAAAATATTTAATTTACTTTTACATTTTATGAATTGTAAATTCATTATTTATTCTTTTGTCAGACTAGGAAATTAAAATTTTTTGTTATTCATTAAATTATAAATAGTTTAACAGACATATTATCTACCCAGCTCTATTTTATTAAAGTAAACTCAAATATTCCCTAACTTAAAGAATATATACGAAAACATCGAACACGGGTAACTATGTCCTATTTACGATAGAAGAATTTCCTACAGTTCCTCTGTTAATAATGCCTTAATGTTACATATAATTTCATTAGTACTAAATTATACCATTAAGATTATATATATATATCTGATATTTACGTATAAGAATTATCACAATATATTAGTCTCAAAGTAAAAATTATTTTATGTTATCGTTAGCTTCATATTCATGCGGCTCTTTATTTAGTTTCTCCTATCGCAACGAATTAATTCATCAGGATATTCCTCACTGTTTGACTATACCAGTTTGATCACTTGTTGAAATCTCACCAAGAAAACCAAACGATGAGACTCCTTCGAAGAAAGATATTCATATTGCTTTTCCTTATTCACGTAATTGTTTTTCATCTCATTCTTCCAGCATAGAGATTTGTAACACGTGGATACCATGATTCTTTATTGAAATTCCAAGAATGCTCCTTTCAAATAAGAAATACTTGACCCGATAATACAAGGTTGCATATCGGTAATTAACTTGCTTCTTATGCTGCATTTCTGATTATATACACATCTAAACACGAAAATCATTAGAAAAATATGTCAAGTCAATTTAACAACATCATGTTGAGGACTTTTCAAAACATTAGTAATACGCTCCCAAGTCTGTATATTCTCTCATTAATACTGTTTGTGATTAAGAATGTATACGCTACTAGCTCAGTCGTACACAGAGTAATAGTCAGAAATAAAAATAATTCTCACATAGAATGTAAGAGACTATCAATAACACAGAAGGCAGTACACTAAAAGGGAACAACACTGTTCAACAAGTTTCCCCAACACATTAAACATTCATGGTATTTGTAGATTTCGAAAAATCCTTTAATATCGTAAACTGCTACATACTAAGTAGTAACTTACTACGTATTTTGAAGAGGACTGGAATAAATTATAGAGAAAGAAGAGTTATCCATAACCTCTTCAGAAGGCAGTCAGCAATAATTCGAATAAAAGGAACACGTAAGAGAAAGCATAAAATTAAGAAAGGAGTAAGACAAGGATGCAGTCTGTGACCCATGCTGTTTAACTTATATATAGAACAGGCGATGAAAAAAGTTAAAAAGGAATATGGAAAATGAATCATACTGCAAGGAGAAGAAATAACTCTACGGGTTGCTGATGATATTGTACTGTCAGAAGAAGACTTGCAAACCATAATAAATGTCATGAACGTGATCCTGGAGATAGAGTACAGCATGACGATTAATTGAACGAAAGCCAAGGTAATGGATTTAAGTATGGGAAATAGTGGAATAGAAAGGGTGTTATATTGGGAAGGGATATTTTGTAGGAACTTAAGGAATTCTTCTACTTGGACAGCATAATAGCACAGGCAAGAAAGGCTTTCGCAAAATAGAGGAAAGGCTTACGGCCAATATCAGTATAAATATTAGGAAATCATTGTCAAAAATGTTCGTATGGAGTGAGTCGTTATATGGATGCGAAACGTGGGCGGTAGGAGTTGCCGAAAGGAAAACAATAGAAGCTTTTGAAATGTAGTGCTATAGAATAATGTTGAAAATGTATTGTATGTATAGAGTAACTAACCAGGAAGTTCTAAGCAGTATAAGAGAATAGAGAACAATATGGAGGAACTTGACCAAGAAAAGGGATAGATTAATGGAGCACGTTTTGAGAACTGAGCGTCTTGTAAAGTTAGTATTAGAGGGAAGTATGTGGGGTAAGAACTGAAATGGGGACCAAGGATGGAATACACTAAGCAGTTAAGGGAGAATGTGGGATGTGGTAGTTATGTAGGAATAAAAAGGTTTGCGCAGAATAGGTTATCATGCAGTGTTGCATCAGACCACTCTAAGGACGGGTAAGTACAACAATAGCAACAACTTCTCGGAGATTCGATGAATCTGGAAAATACAGACCGGCGCCAAACTGTCTACTAGGCTCTATAAGTGAGCTGAGGCTTTCCCGGTGTAGTTGATGCAGAAATAGTTCTCGGGTTTCCACTCGGGTGCAGGTGCGATGAAACCGCGTCGTTTCGACGACCAAGTGCTCTGTCGTCATCTTCAGACAGAGACTTCTGTGTCTAGGCTTTTATTACCTTCTCTGGAACATTCTTCAAATTGTCTCGAGCCGACTGTCTTTGATTTTTTTCAATCAAATTCCGTATTCCTATGAGTTTTACCATACTTTGTGGATGTATGATAAAATCTTCAATTTAATTATTGCAATTGCAACTGACCCCACGCTATCACCTATGATAGCGAATTCTTCAGCTACTATGTCAAGTCAATGTCTTTTAGTTATTATGAGTATTACATACTGTGGTGTAGCGGTCAACGTCCCAGGTTTTAAGTCCCGGAACGGGTATAGTGCTCGTCATGATCACGAAAATTGGGGTTTAATAAATAATAATTGCCATCCTGACGGTCAAGGCCCTAAACAGGGCTGTAGATTCAATAAAACATCGGAATTGATTATTCTGATGCCGAATTTCGACAGTTGACTCATTCATAAAAATGCCTTATGTTGCTAAAACGTCAAATATTTTGTATGTTACCCGTAATTTTTTGAAAAGCAAATTTAATCAGAAACCTCGAAAAGTTTGAAAACAACGTAGCGAATCTGCTCCATACATAAGCACGGTTTATGAATAGTTTCAAAAGTGTGGAGCTGTGATCAATGCACGATGAATTTGAATTGCGAACGACGATGTGTATGGGTCTAAAATGAGACTATTTTAAAACAGTTATGTAGCTTTTGTTGTTACCAGGATCTTTCCTAGGCTGTCTTGTTGTGTTATATTTGGTGTTCTCGTAGTCAGGCAACGGTACTTAAATGCACTTTGTTAAGACTTTATAGCAGCGTACAAGAATTTGGCTGCTGTTGGCGGCGCCTTTCAATCTGCGCCATATATCCAGCCGTGTATTAGGCGCGAATCAAGATGCAAGGCGCGCCACTTGATTTACGCCTCGACAGAGACGCCGAGCACGTGAATAGGGATAATAATGAAATACCAGCCTCATCGACTCATAACAACATGGCTTCTTTAATAGTAATAAAAACTTGGGAATGTAGAAAGTCCACACGAGAAAAATAAAATTCTCGGTTGACGGACAGGGACACGGCTTGTAAAATTCTGACGAAAGGATAATTAATTATAATTATTCAATTGCTTATAAAGACGCCCTGACGAATTTAATAGAGAGAGGCTTTATCAACGGTAGTAAACCAGAAACGGAACGATTTTATTTCCTCAAGAGAGCAGATATTATCTGTATGATTCGTCAACGTAAACACTGCGTTTTTAATGTCTATTGTCAAAATTATAATAAAACCGTGTAACCGGTTCACAATCACGATGTTCGACTTATTGATAAAAAATTAGCTTTCGATATGTTACGCCCCAACTATTTTCAAAATATATTTAGAACAGACACTAAAAGCATGGAAAAGGGATTGCAGTGGCATGGGATTTTACCTCTCAATGACAAATCAACCTTATACACGTTGTGTTTCGCAGACGATCAGATTTTAATAGCACAAGACCACGAAGACCGTAGCTATATGACCAGAAAATTAATCGAGGAATTCAAAAAAGGGGACTCGAGATTAATATAGAAAAAATAGAATGTATGTGCATTCGAGGAACGCACATAATATTATATTAGAAGATGTAAAGAAATTAAAAACTGCAGCCAATATAAATATTTAGGCATAAAGATAACACAAGATGGAAAACTAGATGAGGCCATACTAGACAGGAACATACAAGGTAGAAGAGATAATATCCATGCTATGGGAGCAAAACATACCCAAAGAAAACCAAAAACTGATCTATAACACAGTAATTAATATTATAATAACATACAGTAGTGAAGTATAACCAATCAAAGTAATGAAAGAATGTTAATCACGACTGAAATGGAAATGGAAATGAGAGCAGCTGGAAAATCCAGATGTGAAAAAAAAATGATAGGAACAGTGAAATAATGGTAGTCGAGAAGACAATAATGGCCGACGTAAAAAAAATATTAAAATGGTACGGACATGTACAAAGAATGAAAAATGATAGATTACTGAAACATATCCTGATATGGACACCGCAAGGACCCAGAAGAAGAGGAAGGCCAAGAAGGAGCTAGAGAGAGAACTACACGAATAATTGTGGGAAAAAAGAAAGAAGATTGGCAATTAGGAATCGGAAGGCGACGTAGAACGCTATAAACCCAAATAATACTATGTTATGCCATTATTAACTGTTCATAAAGTACAAACAGGCATTAATATAACATATTTATAGCTACATCTATAAATCGTAAGAGCGGTGAAGTAAAAATAAGATAATTCAAACCCTGCGACTTAATACTTTTTTCTTAAAAACTTTGAGAACGTAAATAATGAGTTGCCTTGAGTTTTGGTACTGAATTAATCATGTACATACTATGTACACTTGTCAAATTTTAACTGGTCGATAATAGGTAGCACATCGTCCTCAGCTTTAAAAATTCGTTTACTCGATTAAATTAGTTGAAAATATAATAAATCATTAATCGGACATTATCTTCAACTGAAATAAAATATATACATCCAATTTGTCAGCAAACAATATTGCTATGCATTTAAGACATCTAAAACCTTTCCTCCTTATTTGTGGACTTCATCGGTTATTTAATGAAAGCTATACTTAAATTTTAACCAAATCTTCCGAACTCAAAATTATAATGGTTTTTTAAATTTTTGTCTAGTTACCTGAGGATGCCTACAAATATGGACGAAACTTTCTAAATATCATAAATAAGTATCAGTATTGTTTGCTGACAAATTGGCTGTATTTTATTGTTATGGAATATTTTCTTAAAATGTATCAATATATCTACTTTTATTTCGTGGGTCTATTGTATTGTATCTATTTTTTAAAAATATTAATAGTTTCAAAGACTTTCCTATTTTTTGTAATTTTTCATTTTATGTAAAGTTTGTACGTTATCAAAATGAATCATATGTTTACATTATTTATGGTACACCATTAGAGCTTTATAGTTCTTTGTATGGATTTTAATATTGTTGATATAGTCATTAACTCTATTTCTTAACTTAGTCCCCGAGTGACTTGAATAAATTGTTTTGCAGTCTTTGTAATCAAATTGCAACTTATTGTTCACCTATAGGTAATATATATTAAAATGATTATAATTTTAATGACGTAAATATTTTTATTAATATGTAAAACGTCGTGACTGTGCTCTAGAAAGAAGGGAAAATAATATTAAATTATGCTTTGTCATCTAATGATAAGTTTCATTCGTAATGTCTGGTTCACCAAGAAATCAAGTTTTTAAAAAGGGATATATAGTATTTTTGTTTTACCTGAATATCTATTTCGGTAATTTTCTAAGGAGTTACTTTATCATTTCGCTTACTAATTTGCGTTTAAGGACAGTAAAATATAAAAAGCATTATCATTATCTTCCTTAATGAGCTTAACTTTTGCTCTCACAGTCGGCGCTCCGTTTGCCTAAAAATAATTATAAATTCCCAAATATTTTTGTTCTTGGTTCCAAAGGAGGACTTAAGCTTGAAAAAATACATATATTTGTGAATAAATATAATTATATTATATTGTTTCGTATGCCACGAGATAGTTTACTTTATATAAATTTGTAGTTCAATTTTCTTGGTAAATAAATAATGGTTTTTTAGGTGTATATAAATAATTATTAACGTCAGTACACTGTTTATAAGGTATTATTTTTGTACCTCTGTAAGTTTCATGAAGTTGAATCAGAGCCGATGCAAATACGTGTCTGCCTGTGTAACTGTTCTATTCTCACAAGGAATCAGTGGAACCGATTTCGATTAAAATTTTTATTGAAAAACGTTTAAAGTGTTATTTAACAATATGAGCAACTAGAATGAGTTAATATGGTTCAATGTTCTAAAGTATCTGTTAAAATTTAAAAGAAATTAGGAAACTTCTTCTCGTATATATTATTTCTGCGGCTCCCAAAACTTGTTCCCGACATGAACTGTTGAGTATTGAGTTGGGCTGTAGAAATCGTCGACAACGTGTTTACAACTCGGATGGTGAGTCCCCGGGGACGATGGCCTACCGGGTCGACTGCGGACTTCCCGTCTTACATTGCACATTCCGTGGTCAGCGAAACGGTTCTCCAGGAGTCTTAATCCCAGTCTCCGTGATCATGACGACACCCCCTTAGTGTTGGTGAGGCAGCTACACGAGTCACTATAACCTCGGCAATTAGAGGACTGTTATTGAATAATATAATCTTAGAAATACAAATGTGAAATATCAAAGATAGAAGGCTTTCCCGGTGTAATTGATTCTACCTGGGTCAAACTACATTAAAAGTGCGACGTTATGCACTTCGTTGCAAGATGACGACAGTGCATAACGTCGTCGAAATGTCGCGTAATTTGACCCAGGTGGAAAGCCGAGAATGCAGCCTTAAACGAAGGTGTGAGAGTTTGATTTTTAGCATGTAATAATAAACATGCTGAATTGTTTTGCAGTGTAGCGGCCACCGTCACGGTCATGGTCAAGAACACTGGGACTAATGCTGATGGAGAATCGATACGCTGACCATGTCATGGAATATGAGAGTCCGGCAGTTGTTCATAGCTCTAAGAAGGACTGTAGCACCTATAAAGAAGAATAAAAACATTGATTATCATTTATCGTTTCCATTAGGTCGTCCTTTATGGTTGTGACGCACTTATCCGTAGGAACTTCTATCTATATAAAAATGAATCGCCGAAATGTATGTACGCGCATAACTTACTAACGACTGCACCAAATTGGATAGTTCTTTTTTTGTTCTGTTTATTATTGGCCGGTTGTGTTTTGTATAATTTTTTTATAAAAATATCGTGAAGTTTTTAAAATGTCATAAAATGAAAAAATTATATGAGAAGGTTGCTTGATATTCGTACGTTTGAATCTCCAAAAAGCGGAGGCGGATTGTCTATACTATTGATATGTTTATACTTCGAAACGGCTCAACGGACTTCAATGAAAATTTCAGGGATTGAATCAGGAATTATAACTTTTTGTGTATGTTTCATTTCGAAGTTGGACTGTTCAAAACCATCTGCGAGTTATAAGTCCTATTAGGCGTTCCGTTACTATTTATCCCACTTACTGTGTTATTATAAGCGTAATTTTGGCAGCTTGAGAGACAGGCGGTTTTCTACCATTCTCACTCCGTTTATTGTAAACTTGTGAGAGCGGGACCTGTTCAAAACCAACTGCGAGTTATAAGGTTTGCCGTGCAGTGATCTCTTTCTGTCTTCTTTGTCAACCACTGGACTGGATGGACGTGTTCATACGGAATTAATAGATTGACATTCAATCGTATTCAAATGCAGTTTCTTTCGCAACAGCAAAAATGAGTGTGTTTCGTGTGTTTTGATGTGTTCCCGAGGACAATTACTTTTAAATTGTTTTCCTCGACAAAATTTGTATATAATTTCAACACTTTGCAGCATGTCAGCGGTGGGGGTGGATGAGTCATGTGAAAATAACAAGGAAATTATAGAATTTAGTGTTGAAACTGCTGTGCTACATTATGACCTTAAATATGCGATTTAAGTAAAAAATTCATCCCTTAAGGGGGAAAGAAATTTTATTCTGTCAGTAATAGAAATATTTTTAGTCCTGCTATTGTACCGGGATCATTTTTAACTCTCGCGAGATAATGAGCATATTTGAGACTCAATTTTGTGTCGTTTTTGATGTGGTTTAGTCATGTGTTGATCAATATTTAAATAATGTACCGGGATAATATAAATAAATATCCGGGAAACGCCGGGTCCCAGCTAGTTGTATAAAAAATAAAAGGAGAAAATATCACATCATGCTTTATGTTACATTAAATATAAATTTTTTAACCCACTTTTATGTGTTGTTACGTTTCACAAATTTGTACATTCAACAACCTGTAAGTGATGTTAACAGGTTTCTACATAAATATGCATTTTAACTGATTACACGAGTTTACTGAGCTGCCATTTTGTCGATTCATGGTTGTGCGACGTAGAAACGACCAATGCAGATCACGGGAAGATGTAAGTGGTGATCTTTGATGGTATTATTTATACAAAGAGGGAGGTGGGAGGAGATGATTGTACTAATTTTTTGTACAAGGGTCAACTCAAACTGCTTTGCTTATTGGCGATTTCTTGACTCCACTCTGGACTTTTCCCCATTGCTTTCGTAGATTACATTTTTTCTTAACAATAATAAATTTTATTTATGCACCAACAGTACAAATAATCACTTATATAAGAAATAAAATGTCCATGTTTTAATGCAACGGCGAATTCGCTGAATATAGTCGAATTTTATAAAATTTGACATGACGTTTTAACGTAATCCGCTGAGAGATGGAAGCAGTTGACTTAAACTTTTAACAACAAATGCAAGTATTTATATAAATTGGAAAATACCTTTTATGTGAAATAAACCCTAATTTAGACTTCTTTTTAAACAAACTTATTTATAGTTGGCTGAGAAGATTATCATCAATTTTTTTTTGATAATTGAATACTGAATAAGGGTTTCCGTCACCTAAATATTTATTTTATAAAATTTATCGGTGTATATGTTCCAGTAAAAAATTGTGCCTGTACCTTGATTACAATGGGTTATGTCATTATATCTCTATGTTTCATGAATCAGGGTATCAGAAAATGATTTCACCTCTGTGAAACGCTGAATTTGTTTGCCTTTCACCGAATAACATTGAGATCTGTATCGAAGAAACTTTTTGTCAATGCTAAACGAAACCGATATTAGAGATATTAAATTCACTTCTTAATTGTGTAATTATTCAAACAATCCTATTTTCTTTATAAGAACGTATTTCATTCAAAATAGACTTTTACTTTCAGAGTTCACGTAAAATATTATCAACGTTCTTTCAAAAGGAAAGTTAAATTATTTACAACTGACGTGTCCAAAATGAGAAATTACAGAACAATATTTTTATACATAGAAACCCTTTTTTACCATATCTGTATGCAACTCGGCTAGAAGATTTAAAGAATGCAATGGAGTATTAAAATGGTTTGTAGATTAGTGTGTCTTGTTACTATTAGGACTACGTCTACATGTCTACACAAATTCTTCTGATACTTTAAATGATCCGTGGTTAAGATTATTTGCTTAATGAAAGATACGTTTCTTACTGCTGTCATGTATTTTCTGACATAAAAAGAATTTTCCAATTTATTTTCCGCTTCTATATATTTATGCAGTCCCCTACAGTTTCATTTTCTCTTTTACCTCCTATATATATTATACCTGCTATAATAAAATTAAAGCAAAAAAATAACTCATACTTTCGGAATTTACGCAAAATATTAATTTCTTGTGTGTTAAATTTTCTGTTCAAAATCGATTCATTACTTTTTTGTTTATTATCATATCAACCGACGTGGTTATTAGTGACCACGTTCACTTTACAATTATTCCTGTATTTATAATAATAATATATACAATATAATAATAAAGAGGGGTACAAAACAAACTAGTAGAGATACATTACATATTTTTTGTAAATAATTTAATATGGTGTTTATAAATCTTGGGTCATTGAGGCATTCCTGGTAGTCGTCCGGAATTCCAATTTCTCTTCTTTTTTGCAGCATGTACGCACATTCATTTATTAGGTGTCGGGTTGGTGTATGAAGAGCTACATTGATTAACGCTCTAACGCTTTTTTTCTGTATATTCTTAAATTATAACTCTTTGAAAATAATACATGACTCCGGGCTCACTGAATTACTTTCTCTTATTAGTAGTTATGCGATAATCTTTAACTCTATTCTGGACTCAATTGATTATTGATAGTTATGATAGTCTTTTGCAACATGCGTGAACTTTAGCGCATATTCACTTACATATTTTAAAACATATTCTTTAGACAAAAATTAATTATTTTCGTTTTCTTTAGACGATCAAGTTCCTAATGCGTCTAATTTTGTTGACAACAATACACTTGTTTGGTAATGTGCGGTATACAAAAGTTGTGAAAAAAAACTGTTTCTTTCAACTTGTTGCATATGAATGCAAGTTATTAATATATATATTCAAAGCAATATTTTATTGATGGCTGGTTCTCGTGAATCCCGCTAGCATAACGGTCGCAGACGTAACTCTGGCCTCACATTGTTTTCCGAATCAGTGCTTATCCGTCAAACGTTCTGTATTCGGAAGCCAAGCGGAAACTTAATAAATTTCTAAGCCGCAAAATAAAAAGGGAGAAAGATTTGAGCGAAGCGCAGGAAGACAGTAAAAGAAAACTGCTCCTGAGGAACGATGTTGTAATCATATTGAAGGGGCAGAATATTGAACGCCATGCTATATTGCCCGCAAGAATGTCTTGAATATGAGACTATGCCATAATAAGCCGAGACGTGAAATTGCGGCTTTTATCTTTTCTTTTTCTATTTTTTTTATCTCGAGTGCTCGAACGAAAATACGGCATCGCAAAGTGTATTTTGATGACGCGGGGCTTGGTGTATACAGGCCTTATTGCCTCTGAGGGTGCTTCTGATTTTATATCCGCGTTATTAAAGGGTTGCGCACCTACTTCCCTGATTTAAAATAATTAACATTATTATTTCCATAACGGTAGCACTTGAGTGAAATTAGTGTCTAGTACGAGGCGAAGCAATTCTCTCGTGATATAATTTTTCTTAATGGAAATTTTAAGGCTTCAAATTTTACGGCCCTTTTTATTTCTTCAAACGACACCGCAACAAACATTCAAAGCTGTCATTTTTCTGTGGTATTTAACACATTTAAAAGTATGTTAAATATTACTTATCCAATTATATGCTGATTGTTATTCAATAGCACGATATTTTCTAATAATAAATATCATAAGTATGATATCCTTCAATTTTATATTTCGTCCGTTCTCTCGTTGAAATTTAATTTTTACATTATGCCATACTGATCTTGATCTGAAATGTAAATAAATTTTCTAAAATGTATCCTATAAGGAAAATAAATTACTCGAAGAGTTATTTTGACTACACATATACACTTTCATCGCTATTGAAATTAATAGATGATTCAGAGAATTTAATTAGAGCCGTCATCTAAATATCAACACGAAGCACTGTGATGATCATCTCCAGCTCTGTTCAGATGTACTTGAACGGCATAAACTGTTAGCGACCATTTTGATATCACTTTACTTTGTGTGCGTATTGATTCAGGGCAATTCTAAATGAATCATTTATTAATGCAGTGCTTAGTAACTAAATTCAGATCTAAGATGTAGGCAAATTAAACTTGAATCAAGAGATCAAAAAATACAGAACCAATACAGGTACTTCAATGTCGTTAGACATTAACTTCATAGGAAGCAGTAGTAGCGTCTCATTTAAACACTATTATTTCTCTCTTTTTAGAAATTTCGTAATCATTGAATTACTGCTGTGGCATATGCGCCTACTTTATTCCAGGTAGTAGATGAAAGCAGCATATTGGTATTACTGAAGTTTAAGTAGCTCGTCTCTCTCTTGCAACTGAAAAACACGTGTTCTGGTGTCTCACTAAGTCCACATTCATGGCATGCAGGTGAATTATCTATTGTGATACTGTATACGTATGCCCTGAAGCAACCGTGACCGGTCAAGAGTCGAGTGAGATAGTAATTCACTTCTCCGTGTTTCCGATCAACCCAATCTTTAATTGATCTGATTAACCTATGGGTCCGTCGGCCCTTATTGGACCCATCCCAACGGCGTATATATATATATATATATATATATATATGTGTGTGTGTGTGTGTGTGTATGTGCGTAAAACATACTGGTAGCACGAATCTACCTGAGAAAAACTTAGGGCATAAGAGACTGTGACCAACTCGTTGACTGTGTATCAAACTCTAAACAAATCCCGTTTTATCCAAAACTAAAATTGTTCATAATAAAAGACAACTTTTTATTGAGATTGGCTTGAAAATAAGTCAACACAGCGATATATATATATATATATATATATATATATTTCAATCCTTTCAATACGTTATTAATATGAAGGAAGACGTAAAGCCTTGCTATGTATGGTTTTTCAATTACGGGTTGACGTTGAAATGGAATAAAACAAGCTGTGTGTGTAAGGTATTAAGGAAATTTTTATTTATTTAATAGAACATACGCGGGCCTTTAAAATAAAAAAAAGAATTTCATTAATTTGTCCCCCGCATGTTGTATTATTCCATTTCAACATCGACCCGCCATTATTGAAAAAACTCTATGTAAGGCAATTTGAAGTAAAGGAGAATGACTTTTGCTCTTTCACGGTATCGTATATTTTCCAAAGAATTGTTTTAGCTACAGTTAATGAAACACGTATTATGTTAAAATCAGATGTGATATTATTTTTTCAATTCGACGATAATTATTCTTCAGACTCGTCAGTTCGCACGAGGAAAATCTGTTTGTTGACTCTCCGAACTGAAGGTAAGGTTTATTGATGGCTATTTTAGTCTCTGGTAATATGTGCTGTGAATTTGAATGTTAAAAACGGAATAATAAATTCACAGCTTAGACGTTTACTATAAAATTTTAATAAAATTCTCAAAATACGAATAAATTAATTGAGTTAATTCTGAGTATTTATTGCAGCTGAAGCGAAAAAATATCTGTATTTATAAAATAAGTACAAGATAAATGAAATCATATAAACGTAATTTATTTCCCTGGGTTTAAGTTGGTTGCGTATTACCTTGAGGGAAAAAAATACGCGTAGTTGAATAATTCAGTTATTAAATAAGATGGCGAAGCACCAGAAACATTTTTCGAACATTCTTGCCGACTAAGTATGGAGAAGAAAAGACGGGGCGTAGAATTGAGAGAAGATATACTCAAATTGATAAAAGATATGAAACCGTTCCGTCTTCAGGGGGAAAAATTGAGGGGAATCATAAATTAAAGAACGCGTGTCTGGCCACACTCCCCTTTCCCTTCGATTTCGCTCAGTTCTATTTCCTTTCGGTTTCGTTGTTTTCCGATATTTCAATCACTAACCGTTTATTGCCCTTCTCCTGTTTCACAAAATTTTATTTCAGATTACTGCTTCATCATTACGCTCGTAATTTTTCTGTTCCGACTCAATGAAATACCCCGAAAACAACAGTACAAGGATCACACGTCGCAGGTATCTCACTGGAAAGAACTGATTTTTGAAGCCAGTTTATTAATGGATTCTTAATATCTTGATAAGGATGTATTTCACAAATTAAAAATACTCATGAAAAAATAAATTCCTTGACGAGGAAGAGAATAACTCGCGGATAATTTTCGTCAGTAATCGCAAGTTTATATATGCTCAAATAATTTTTTTAAACTAACGTTCTATTTCACAAAATTCATAACTGGTACAAACTTTTTACTATTATAGGCCCAGTCATTAATATAAAGAGTTTTCTTTTGGCTTGAATTTTTTTATTTACATACTGTTAATGAATAATATTCAATAAAACTCATGAATAAACGTATTCCACAACTTTTTAAAATTTCCAAACCAAAGAATATTTCACCTCAAAGAGGAATTTATAAAATTCAGTATTGTAAACTGAATTTATTTATTTTATTACACAACAATATTAATATAGTTTTCATACTTTGCGAAGAAGCAATGGAAATTTAATTCATTCGCAGAATATATTCTTCTTTCAAAACAGTTTCACTCCAGCAAATGTTTAAACTCCCTGCAAGTTATTTTTGAAAGTTGTTTATAATTGAAAGTAAGCTCGTTTGGTCTTAACTTCTGTATGTTCACACTGCCAAAACTTTAATGTAGGCTAATTATAATTACTAATCCTCGACAACTTTGCAATTAAATATTCTACACATGATCGTCTAAATATAACATCAGATAATATTCATTTCCAAAAATTATCTGTAAATAAACTTTCCTTAAATTATTATTTTTAGATATTTTCAATCGGCATGGTGAAGAAAATGGAATTAATTGCAGAGATATAGAAGGGATGTTCAAAATATGGGGTAACTCACTTTTCGTTGTATTTGGCGTCTTTGTAGTCATTTATTTGTCAGCAGAAGGTTATAGTTAATTCTGGTTTTTTTAAAAAAGGGAAACTGATTTTATATTAATATGATTAAAGCCAGAAGGTACTTATATTTTTTAATATTTCATCCTCCCTCCTTAGCTCTACAGCCCATTGAGGGCCTGGGCCTATCGAGTTGACTCATTCAAATTTGGAGTGACACGTGGCCTGCGTATCAATCCTCCAACAGTCTTAATCGTCTTCGCAACCATATTTTGAAATATATGGAAAATAAAAAGAAGTCATATTAAAATAGTTTCATAATAAATTCTATTTCCATAACACATACAACATACATTTACAATTTATCGCAACAGGTATTTCATAGATAAATATGTTACAGGCAATGTACAACTTTATACAGAGAAACGAATATATTTACACAATAAATAGAAACGAAGCTTCTTAAAATTATTAACGTTTGTAGAAACTAATCTCTTAAATGTCAAAAGTTGTTACAAATAATTTTTTCTGTAAAAGTATTACATTTAAATATTTAAAGTTTAAAATCAACCGTCATGTTAATACTGAACTGTTCCAGACTCCTTGCGGTAGAACAAACAACTATGACGCCTTATGGATGCTAATAAAATTCGCTGTCGCAATTTCCTTTATCGCTAACAGGCACGAGTAATTTGAATCGAATTCACATTATAAGAAGTCTCAAGGATTAAGTATCACGTAAGGTAACTTTTGTCGCCCAGAAGTTCAGTGCTTTCTCCATCTAGAATCTTCCTCCCAAGTTCATTTTAAGTGCCTTCTATTCTGAGATCACAAAGGCGACCGTGGTGTATTAATTAGTTTGCGAACTTGGCTGCAAAGCCATTGGTCCAAGTTCTGCAGCGCGTTACCAACTATTGGATTTCGCCCTCAATTAAGAAAGCTTTCGAATGGCCACGCTGCACCTGACCTTTTGTCTCGAAAGCATTCTCGAACAATTTTCCTTGGGGGACAAACATTTTTGTCCGTTCTGTCTTGAGTACAACATTCCGTTTCAACCGCTTTGTCGACATAGCCATTATCAGTTGCTGCGGCAAACTTTGTTTTGCGCAAGAGCTTTGGTTGGCCGCAAGTTGAATCAGTTACGATTGTCGATTTAAAATCCACCGCGCTGTTGAGACGGGAAGTTGGAGAAATAAACGGTGGTTCTTCAGCTGGTACTCGTGACCAGAGCGGCGAAATTTCTGTCACTACTTTCAGGACCACATTTACGCGACCCATAAATTATAGATACCATTGTAAATTGAACCAAATAAAACCTCGAAGATAGACGTTACGTCTAATCACTAGACTACGGAGGCGGTCGCAAAATCTTTAGATATAAATATGAGAGGATGGTTCTACCTTATATATTGCAATTATTGAATAAAAATGTCTTTAAGAGTTTCGATCAATTTAGGTTGAAGAATGAAAAACGTCACTCCAGCACACGACATAGAATGGACCCTTGTGAAAGTGTGGCGCACTGCGTCCATGTGAGTCTGTTTATTGGCCGTAGGGGGCCACGGGGCTGTCGGGGCCACTGTTGCTGCACTCGGCCTCGCTGTCGGGACCTTCCAGTCTACAGCCCACGTGCTGCTGCTGCTGTTGTTGCTGCTGCTGCTGATGCTGATGTTGCTGCAGCTGCTGTTGCTGCTGCTGCTTCAGTTGAGCTAGCCGCTGCTGCTGCAGTTCCAAGTGTTGCTTCCGCCACTTGATACGCCTGTTTTGGAACCATACTTTCACCTGCAATTAAAATGAAATTAAGTATTAAATTTGTATGCTGATTAATATATGGTCTACTTTCCTAGCAATACACATAGAGCACTAGATCTATAAAACGAAACGCAAAGAAAAGGCACTCATAATAGAAAGGCAAGAATACGACGCGCAGGATTCCGTCTATAGTACGGGGAAGTCGGAGCTCACTTAAGGAGTCACATGGCCAATGTTAAAATTATCATTGTAGGAACCACTTTGCCGACCTCCAGTGGTCTAGTTAGTGGCAGCGTCGCCGTCCCGAGCTTGAATCGTAGCGTGTACTTGTTCACGGAGACTGGGATTAAGACGTTTTTTAGGGCAATCAGAATATTCATGTCCATAATAACCAGTGTTTACATGTTTGATTGTTCTTACAATATTTTGCTATATGTCCTAATAGTTGGCAGTTGAAGCACTTGGGAAGTCTTAAGAAATCTTCCAGTTTTACAATGTTGTATTCTAAGAAAACTCTACCTTCTGTTAAGAGGATTTCTCTGACACGTGGTGATGTTTGTATAACCCAATGGACTACACCGCGGTCTCTAGGAATTTAATTTTGATCTCCTCTTGCTTATCTTCTAGATTGTTTTGTGCCGTTAATAATTTTGTGTAAGTCCTCATTAGATAGTGTAGCATCAACATCAAATAGAATTGAGGATTTTTTTCTGATGCTCTTCATTTTTGAAGTCCGCAAGCTTTGGGTTATCCTTTTAATTTCTTAACGTCATCATCGGAACGAACAATCATTTTAATAGATTCTGTTTTCGGGTTACCAGTTTTTATTATTTTTAATTTATCCACAGTTGGGATTTCCTTGCTATCATTTCCACCATTTTTGGGAGTAAAGAAAATGATGGCTCCTAACTTGCACACTCTTTCATTACCGATTATGCACTTGGGAGTTTTCAATTTTGTATTGATATACAGATTCCTTACATTTTATGCGTAGCTTGGAACGTGTTCAGTTCTTGTTGATTAACGTTTTTCTTTAATTTATTAAGGTCCTCCTTTAACTCCGACATCGCTGTTTGGGTTGCTTCAAGAAACTCATTTCGCACTACTAAAATTTGAATTTGCAGCATAGTCTTCCCAATCTTGTCTTGTAACGTTTCTTTGAATTTTTTCCCCATTCTTCTATCTTTTATTGTTAGATGTAATTCGCGTAGAATGTCCGTTCATATGTTAAGAACATTTATACCAACATTTTCTTGTCCCATTTCACTATTGTCATTGTTCAAAGTCATTTTATTTCAGATTAGAAAGTCGTCATATAGGAATAGGATAGTTAATATTTCATGTTTGAGAATAGATACATTGACCACCGATCACTCCAAATTCCGAACGTGTCATGTTAGATGACAATCCGCAGGCGACCAAGTAGGCCAAGGCCCTGAATGGGCTGCAGAGCCAAGTAAGGAACCGTTTTCACGGAAACCGCTATGGATACAGTAATGAAATTTTTACAAATTATTTAATTTTATTGTTTGTCCAGAAGCAGAATAAATTATTTATTATAGTCGAGATCTTTATTGTTAAATTATTTATCGAAATCTGAATTTATGGAAATGTTCTTTACCCATAACTAATATTTCAAACAATTTATTTTGCTTTGACAGGCATGTCATAAGGATAAAAATAAGCTGTGAAAAATTGACAGCAAAAAAATATTTTTAAGAGATAACTCACATTAGTCATTCATTTATTTCAATTTATTTACAAATTTTATAAAAATCTAAAAACATTTTTACATTTTGATGCTCGTCTCAATATATACATCGCAAAGTGTAACAACCTTTTTAAAGTTTTTATTTTTTTTACAAAAAGCATTATCTAGGAACAGATGAACATGGTCCAAAAGTCCGAAAGCTACTGTGACGATCAATTAAGAAATTATGTAAAATAAATACTTTATGCATGAATACTATATTGTTAAATCAATAAAATAATAAACCTAGAAGTCTTGGTGTAAAGATTATTATTAATAGAATGTTTGACTATATAAATGCTTCCCCTAACCAAATGTTTGTAACTGTCATTAAGTTTTCTGATTAAATTGTTGTTGCTTCATTGAAAAGAGAGGAATATGAATTGTCAATATAAGATTATTTTATTAAATTTAGAAAAGAAAGTAATTTGGAACAGAAACTTCGATGTGTTGGAAATAAATACGATCCTGGACTGTAGAGTACTGTACATAATATTATAAAACGTTGCACAAACCAATGAAACCGATTTTGCAACGTTTCATTCGTTCCAAACATTTCCTTATCAGATGATACTTCTCCGTAATAATTTGAATGCCAGTGCAAAATAATTTAACACATAAGAGTAATGTTGTAAAACGAGACAGACTTTTGTACCGATGAACCTTGACGTTGGTCACTTAATAATTATGGCGATTGTTAAATGGTTCGGTATAGTAGCCCAAGCGTTTGGCTTTGAGTTTTTCCACTGTATTGACTACAACTGAAAAATCGTGCCATCGGAGGCGTGTGCTGCAGAAAGGGCTCATCTCCAGATCTTCCCCGCTCTCCAGTAATCAATAGTCACGTGGCACAGGCATCGCAGTGCCTCGCAGAACGAAAGCTCGTCTTCAAGTATGCAGCATCATCGCCACTCCACTGCTGCGATTATCACTACTACTACTGCTACTGCTACGAGGCCTGATGTGTGCGTACTATCCAAAAGAATGTTTAAAAACGTCTATTCTAACTCCAAACCGTCCACTCACTTATTTTCTTGATCCCTCCTCACTCCTTTCCACCTGCATCGGGATTCAGTCCGTGAACATCAGTTCTGTCATATACCACTTTTTGTAAATAGCAAAGTTGTTTTCAAATGTACATAAGTTATTTCCTTTATTGTAGAAAATATAAATCTCAAGAGTGTTAGCTGCAGCATATGCCATCCATGTTTCAATAATCAGTTACATATTGACTCGGGTATGACAAGAATTCGGCGTGGGCTAAAAAGTAAATGTGAAAAGTGCAATAAATAAGTAATTACTTTTAAAATTGACCGGAAAATTTTTTGTAATTGAAGAGTAGGAACTTATTAGCAGACAAGCTGGGGACCCGGCATTGCCCGGGTATAATTTATATTATCCGGTACTTTATTTAATTCTTGGTCAACACGTAACATCGAAAACGTCAGAATATGAACCTCAAATATACTCCCAGTATCTCGAGAGTCCAAAATACCCCCGGTACAGTAGCAGGAATAAATATATTATCAATATTAACAGAATAAAAACTTTCCCCCACTTAATGGTTAAATTTTTATCGAAATTTAAATCGAATAATGTCCTAATGTATCGCAGCTATTCGCATTACACCAGTTTTGACACCAAACTCGATAGTTTCATTTTTATTTTCATATTAGCAATTACTAACTTTTTAATTTTACCTGACTCGAGAAATAAAACCGGTTTATCAATTTTATGTATACATCGTATCGACGAACCAAAAAAAGTTAATTCTTTCTCAGCCTGCTGTAACAATAGATGGTAAGTGGGATGAATGATATAGGAACGCGTAATACGACTCATAACTTGCAGTTGGTTTACACGCTGCGGCAATTCCAAGAAATCTTCCCTTAGAATTAATATTTTTATGTATATTCATATTATATTAAGATTTTCTGCAATATATAGAAATTAAATATGCACAAATATCTAAATTAAATCTCCTTTTCTTAAACTGTCGAACTTTTATTGAAATCCGTTGAGCCGTTTCGGAGTCTATTGCAGACAAACATACGGACAGACAGACACTTTAATTTTATTCATTGGCATAGATTAAAGTAAACATTGGTTTTTTGAGTTTTGGTTCAAGTAGGCTTAAACCGCATAATTAAATTATTTGCGTATTAGTGTTAATTTAATAGGATGGCCTTCGTTTATGATTGGGAAAAGAAAAATTCAATTAAATGATATCTATTAATTTCTATAATTTTTCCAGTGTCCTACTTACGTATTACAGAAACAGTATTTTAAAAATTATACACAACATTTTCGATACAAAATTCAACTTTTTCAGACATATATATATAAAAAATTTATAACAATACGTTTGAAAAAAGAATATTAAATTTTGTTCATAAATGTTCTATATAATGTATTTAAAATATTTGTTTTGTATCGAGATGAATGGCACTGGCTGATAGCTCCTTATGGAAAAATTAACCATATTAAAGATTTTTATTATCATTTATTTATCTTAAGTCACATGAACCCTTGTAGTCATTAGCGATTGCATTTGATTAATCATTTTTTAAATTTGGAGACTGATTTAGTACTCAGGGGAATTCTCTTAAATTGTTTTAAATTCACGAGTTATAATCAAATTTTTATTAATGCTTAAATATACAGATATTGAGAAGATACCGAGTATTCAAGAATGTAAATAAACTTGTAGACTAGTAGATTAATTGCAGATTTCGTAATGTTGGGATACGTTTTAAAATTGAAGCGCAGGAAAGTTCAATGGTGAATAAATTACGTGACATATACAAATCGAATTCTGTTACGTTACAAATTTAAACCGGAGTTAGGGTTTCAGAACACTTTCATTATGATATGAAATTACGAAATGCCGAATGTTCATACTAAATAGATCAATTCAACGATATATACGATATATTTTTTACAGGATTCCTATCACCTCATTGCATGGGTCAATACCTAATTTCATAACGGTCACGAAGCGTTTGTAATGTAATTAATTTGACTGAAAACTGAAAGAATATTGATAAAGTGTGACGAGTTCATAGTAGAACAGGCATACGGTAGTAAATGGACGTAGAGGTAGTCGTCCTCGCGAACGGCTGACACGTCCAATGCATTTGTATTTTAATGCAATTTGAAATATTGGGTCGGTTGCACGCGAATCTGTGCATTTAAAGTCCATCGAGGCGCCCCATCTGTTTATCAATCGCAGCAATAAATCTGTGTGTTCGACGTGGTCCAGTATAAATAGACTACTACACGTCGCATAATACGGACCAATATTAACGCCCACACAACGAACATTTGTTAACACGATACGTGAAGAGTTGAAAGAACTCTCAAATTGTGTATCAACGCATCATTGAATTTTAGAACAAAAGAATGTATAATCTTACAATAATTTATGAAATTCGTTTCTTGCTTTCAATAAGTGTCTGTAAATTTTAGAGAACAAGAGCAAAATTTTATATCACTTCACGACGTACCTGGATTTATAGCATAAAATTCCAAGCGTTGTTCTCATACTAACTACCGTACGCAGTTACGAAGTCAACGGTCATGTTAATTAAATTTTCGAATAGCGGGGCTGTCTTATCAGATCGGCAAAGCCTATGACTGTTTATGATCAATATAGCGAATGACGCGCAATTAAACCCTTTGCCTAACTGCATTCACGATTGGTGTATATTTTATGATTATATTCATTCAAACCAGGACCGATTCTAGAGTTTTTGCCCCTGTAGGGAAACCCGAAAAACACCACCCCTAGCTTCTAAAAGCATTTTATTAATAAACAGAATTATAAAATAACCATATGAACCAGAAGAAATATATAATTAAATTAAGGCCACAATACCAATAATACATACGTATATACGGAAAATCGATTCATTGCATATGAAAATCTTATAACAAACCAGTTAGATACATGGTATAAGTAGTCTAAAAATAATTAAAGCAAACTTTTTCCAAGTTTATTTCCTGAAAGGCCACTGATAACTTCTTCCAGGTACTATTTATCACTGAGTTGATGTTCAGTGCCTGACATGATCTTGAGTAGGCTTAAATTTCGAAAATAGTAAGGGTCCTTTCTCTACAGTTGTGGTCAGCCTTAGTAAAATTATTAAAGTGATGCTACCTCAAATTTGGCCCAATTTTAATAGGTAATGGCGAATATTAAGTGAGGAATCTCGGCATATTTCGTCAAAGTTCTAAAAGATTTGAGGAATGTGCATCACACAAGTTTAGTTTCCGACATCTTTTTTCTGCTCTCCAGTTTAGGTGGTTTTGCCTTTCTCTATCGGGTCTACCGCATAGGGTCGGCCCGGTTCAAGGCCACATTTACTAAATTACTTGGTTAACTTATCCCCCGAACTAGCTCTGTACGGTTTATATTTAAATTAGCCATCGATATCCGTTATACACATTCGTTATTTTTAGTTATTTATCACAGATTGGGTTCTATTAAATCGTGATCTCAAATTGGGAGTATTGAAAAAAAAATTGATAATCATCAGGCATTTAAAAAATGAATAAAAATATGTACTCCATGTTAGAAAATTGATATTTAATTTATTATGCTTAAAAATCACATTTAATGTATATATACACTCACATTAAATGTAATAAATAATAAATTACTCTATTTAAGTATCGTTCCGAATTTACCAGTTAACTATAAACGGTGATACGTATACTTAAATGGGGTAAAAAACATCATTTAATAAATATATATAATGCAAAAATCTTCTTGATATCATTGAAGTTCCAATATTTAAGTCTAAATATTATTATTGAAATGAATCATTCATTAAATATCAATTTTCTGACTCATTGGATAATTTATTCAATAATATTTCACTTATATTGTTTTTCTGACGAACTTGTATATATTAAAATAACCAATTTACGGACAAATAATTATTGCTAATTACTGCCTTTCGTCCTCGCATTTAGTTGTTCCCTAGATAAAAATAAATTTCTTCACGTTCATGAAATGTTTTAAGTACGTAATTAAAATACATTTCTAGTACATACAAGGTCAAAAGAAAATTCCTTCGCCCTTATCCGTAACATAAACAGTTACAACTTTTCGTACCAGAGGAAGTCCGAAATACGAAGACGAAACGAAGCAATAATCGAATAATACACTTATTTTTATCTGGAAATTGGGAAATTTGTCCAAATATTTAATTAATAACCAAACCATTTAGATCGCGTTTTGGATCTTGGAATTTTCGAATATAGGTACTGACATGTGATTTAAATCTTTGAAATAAAATTCAGCATACTACTAGTAGGCTGAACACGTTCTTTCGTGAATCTGAATATAATAGATATTTCATACTGATAGTAATCGCTGTTACATAAACATTATCACCAGAGTTGTCGATTTATGAGCCATGGTGCTACCGTAATTTTTAACTCCAAGAAGCCGGACTCGTGAGCAACAATGGCGATGCTTTTTCGTTGGAGTTTTTGAAAAGAAATTTGATAAAAAAAAGTGTCAGCAGGAAGGCGGGATTTACCTGTGCCTCCGTGAGCTGCAGTGCGTGTGCGAGGTACAGCCTCTCTGGTCCCACCATGTACTGTTGGCGTTCGAACTCCGCTTCCAGGCGCTCCAGCTGCTCCGGAGTGAAGATCGTCCTCACGCGCTTGCACTTGCCCGCCGAGGAACCGGACTTCCGCTCCGACGAAGACTTTTCCCCTGAAAAAACAACATCTCGTTTCCTTACACGCGGAACTGTGTATTTCAGGAGACTTTTAATGAAATTGATAACAGAGGAGAGAAGGTAACTCCGTAGCTGATGAACGGTAAATAGCGATATCGTGTAGCTTGTGTATTACATTGATCATGGTGTAAGTCCAATGGGAAAAAGAAGGTGCATATGTTATGCCTCCGCCATTTAGCATTTCTGTAAAAATTGATGCATGAAGCAGCAGAGGATTTTGCGAAGTGACTATACGCCATGTGACCGGCAAATATGATTCAGGTTCTTCATATTGCCTTTGCATCATAAAAAGTTGACTGTGATAGGTTGAAAGACTTACTCCGGTTATTCTATTAATAAAGAACAATATTTTTTCTAAATACACTTTCATTATTTATTACAAAATAAGAGGTTACCTACGAGTGGCAATTTCATCAAAATCAATTATAGGCGTAAGACAATCATTTTTTAGTCACAGGTTACATGAGGGTGATCTTGAAACAGGCAACCTCCCTTTAATAGCATAGGAAGGGAATTGAAAAGGGAAGATGTGGAAGGTAGAACAAGACAGCTAAGGGTTGGCTACGGCCCCCGGACCTACCCGGTGTTTCACCTAAAGAGATGCAGGGAAAACCCCTAGAAAACCTGCATACTTGATTATATATAATATTTTTAGGTTCAATTCCGGGTGCAAGATTAAATCATTCTTGTGGTGAATCGACAGCGATCAGTTATCCGCGCCATAAACGTGAAGATCTCAAATTCTTTCCGCGATAAATAATAGGTTACACATATAACCTGACGATAATGGTCGATTATGTAAGTTAAGATAAAAAATGTCTGATATTTGTCGTTTCACCTTCTCCATATCTGAGACTGGTACCAATCGACATACCAACTTCCAAAACTATAAATTCCACATCAATCCAGTTCATTATGGATACTTTATAGTTCATCCCTACTTGGCCTCTGCTCAACTCAGCGATTCCCAAAATTATGCACAATGAATTTTCGGTCAGGTCGGGCATCATTTATTAATGGTCCTTTGTCACCACCATCCATCAACCCGGTCTCGATGATTTAAATTTTACTGTGAATATGGAGAATTCTTTGATTTGGTACTGTTATTATGATTTAGTGTGCCCACAAGCTCGCAGCATATCTCGTTATCGCGACAATAGTTGGAAGATAGTAGTTACTATACTAGTATTTTAGTTCATAATTCTGGGATCTTTATCTTAATTTCTTGGCCCTCGTCCAAAGCACACCCCGAGATACCTTAGAAACTTCGATCTGTTAATTGAGTCATTGCTGATTTTCATCACCGGATTCGTCTTTATATCTCGGTTTGCTCTTACGAGATTTCAAGCTTACTTTGGTTAGACCATGAGTTAACTGGCTGTAAGCGAAGTATTGACTTCGCTACGATCTCAGTCCTAGAGTCGTCCTCAACAAGTACCATAACATCGTCAGCATAAGCCAGATCCAATTCAGTTAATTAACCTGCTCCGAGATTGATTAGGATCCAGTGGCAGCTCAAGTCTCACTATTGGGGCAGGTGTACACAGATTATCCAGCAGTGCCAATGGAAACGGCAAGTATTTAATTTTTATTTCCTCCGACGATCTACCATTCCGAAAGCCAAACTAACTGTCGGAAATTCCGTTCAAATATATAA
Organism: Eucriotettix oculatus; assembly: GCA_034510155.1. Taxonomy (NCBI): domain Eukaryota; kingdom Metazoa; phylum Arthropoda; class Insecta; order Orthoptera; family Tetrigidae; genus Eucriotettix; species Eucriotettix oculatus. The sequence goes on from CM067376.1 coordinate 92,124,649, forward strand.
ATTCTGTAATTATTTTCATAATATTTTTCGGCAATTTTCCTACAGTGTTTATAAGACAAGTGGGTCTATAAGATTGTCATTTTGATCTTTATCCTCGTCCTTCAGAAACTGTATAAGTTTTGACTCCTTGCATATATCAGGAAGTCTGGCTTGTACTAAACAAACATTTGTGAACCAGTTTGTCAGAGATGGTTTGTAGCATCTCGCTGCAGATGTTATCTGTGCCAGACGCTTTTCCTATTTATCAAATCTTGAATTATGACTTTTAGTGTGGAGTCACCAAAAGTTTATACTGAAATGTTATTTGCACTTTCTTATCGCTATTTTATCCTTTTCCAGATCAGGATTATCATCAGGAAGTAGTCTCCGCGTCAAGAGCATTTCTGAGGGACGTCTGCCTACGGTCATATGATCCTTTCATCTAACATTGTCGACAATCCTATACGGCTTCTCCAAGGATATATCGTAAGGATGTCAGGCATTCCCTTGTTTCAGTTGTTCTATTCTCGCTTTGTAGGTTGCTTTAATTGATCTACAATTATCTAATAGCCATTGCTGCTACACAGCTGTGGCTTTCTTTATTCTTTCCCTCTTACAATGAGTTCATTGCACCATAAATTAGACCTCCCGGTCCAACCTTGATCTTTATTGCATATTTCGCAACATCGTGAATTGCTTTCTGTAATATGTTACGCCAATTGCCTATGAAGCCAAATTCCGTTGTCATTTCCAGGGGTGCTGGTTTTTTCTTTGAACCATATACAGTTCTTAGTAGACCTATTATAAAATTTGTACATGTATCCTTACCATCATCTGAGAACTTGTAGAATGAACAAATAATGCAATGTAACAATCTGGGAATACTAGTGAAAGAGTGACAGAAAAAAAATTGAATTATGCTTCATAAATAAACATAAGATTTATTATGATGTTTTTACTCTTCGTATTTAAAAATATGAAGGTATATACGCAAAAAATGGAATGACTTATTGTGTCGTGATCTATTATTATAATAAATATGCTTAATTTATTAAAGTTGCTCATATTGGAAACAATGGGAAATTGTTTTCTTTAACAATAGAAAGTGTCATAGAACACCCTGAAATCAATCTTTCAAAGGATGAAGTCTGACCGTACAGATACGTTGCCTCTGCTCTTGCTTCCTCAAAATTCGTTTCGATTATGTGAATTACTAACTTCACAGAAAAATGCTGAAACAGTCATAATGGAGCTGAATACATTTTGGCCCAGTGGTTTGCAACCTTTTTTGTACCGTGCCGTACATAAATTTTTTCTAAAATTCTGTTGCTTTCTATGTCACATACACCTTTCTGTATCCGAAAATTGAATTATCCTGTGAATGAAACCGTATTAGGATAATAACTTAAGACTTTTGGCAGCAATCACTAGGGATCAAGTAAAAACAACAAGTAAATACCCATAACAGACAACTAAAATTGACGTTCACATTTTTCTATATTTCAGTTTTTTATTCAATAATTTATTACTATTAATAAATAATAGATAATTTAAAAATTCAATGTAGAGATTCTTCAGGATTTAAGTTCTAGACGAGCTTATTTTCGATTTCTCCCCTGTAGGATGTGGATCCATGTTAGGAAACGTCTGTTCAGCCAAATAATAAGTTTAGAAAATTACTATTTAATTTTTACTCAAATTAAATGCATTTTATTTATTTAATAATTTATTTGTAGTCTATTATTTACCACCTAAATCCCGACGTAATCTGAATTTTTTGAAATTTAATATGAGTGGTATGTGAATGGCAAAACCACGCCCATTTCCCGAAATTGGTAATTCTATTCAAATCGCTAAGATGTACGCCCGGAAACAGCTTCATAAGAGTAATAATATTGTATATAGAATTTGCCATTAGATCCGAAGAAGATTATTAAATCAACTGCAGACTGTAAATATATGAATATTTGAAAACTGTTTCTTAAAGCCAAAACACAAATCAAGGGTGAACTCCGTTACACGATTAACAATAAAGCAAAGATGCGCCATTGTTGTCTGTAGCTGTGATTCGCTCAATTAAGGAGGGCGGGGGCGGATGTTTGCGGTCGCGCAGGCGCACGCCATGGCTGATGCCGACTCCATGAAGACAAGCCGACCTGGCTTTATGATCCATAATTAATTTTACTCCCTTTCAAATCAGTGAGTACACTCAAGGCTACAATCAGAATTCATACGCTCACGTCGGTTACCACGTTATTAACCATAAGCGTTTCAGAAATCCAAAGCAGTCAAAATTATACCAAAAAAACTCATCTGATAAAATAGCCATAACATATTTACCAATCTATATTTTCTCGCAAGACTTTATTTATTCAGTGCCTTTTTATGCCGTATCATAAATGAAGTTCTCTTTATTAAAAAAATATAGTCGTTTTAATTTTTATAAATGTCAATATATTTATATACATACAAATTATTTATAGATCTAATAGATCATTATTCAATATGTGTTGGAAGGAAAAGTTTAAAAAATATATATCGATTTCAAACCCGAGACCAGTTGTTTCACAAACTGTAGAGAATGGAGTATGTTTATATAATATTTAAATATTCGGTTGTATGGTCTTGGGTAAAGTCGAGAACAAATTTTTATATATATATTTTTTTGGTCTCAAATTTTTGTCATGGTTAATGTTTAACAATATACTTCAAAATCGTGAAGAAATTTATCCGATTAATTTCCAAATGGACGAAACGTAGTTGGAATTGTGAATTAGTAGTTTGTAATTTAAGTTTTTGTAACTCTCTAGAAAAGCTGGTGTAAATTGATACATTATTTAAATATCAAATCAATGTCATTTTCACGAATTTCTTGGATCGTCGCAATCTAGAAAAATAAGTACTACTCCCTTTAAATGTTTGCACGATTCGAACAGGCATCTAATTAAATTATAAAAACTGATGCACAAATACATTGTTATAAGTAGGATGTACAGGGTTTTCATTATTAAAATGTAAGAGCGTTTTAATACTTTCAGGACACCGCATCACCAATATTTTGCAGTTACCTTTCAGTAATATGTTCACATATAAATAAATAAGAATCTATGAAATTATTAAACCGTCAGGGTAATTCATACCCGATATTTGGAAAAAGAAATCTTAAAACACATTAATTTTAAATTATTATTTTGATTCAAATTAACTGGACTTCAGTGCTTTTAGATCATACAGCCGTCCAGGTCAATGTAAATTATTAATCTCGAATAATATTTCTGCCGCGGAAAATATGATTAAATACCAATATTAAACGAAAAGTAATAGCAGTGGTACGTGTCAGTATAATATTGGAAATCCGTGTGAATGATGATATTAGTTCTGAATCGATCTCGCCAAAGATGCAGCCCGCGACTAGAAAAAAGGTTCTCATGAGAATCCCATTACACGGTTGGATGTGCTAGGTGGTGCAGGTGTGTGTGTTAGTGCGTGTATGTGTGTGAGGAAGACACAATCGCAGAGGCGGGCCTGTGTAATTGCCCGGGTTTGGAATGCACACAATTATCGCTGGTTATTGATGCTCGATTTGTGGCCATAATAAAGTAGCGAACATCCCGCTCCCCGCAGCCACTTTTTCAAACAGATAAAACAAAATATGCCGCACGGCTCCCCTTTTATCCTGGATCAATGATATCGGAAATTTATATTATCTGTTTTGCAACCATATTTTGATTCTTTCGTTTGCTGCGCCTCCACATAGCTGGCGTGCATTTTAATCAAAAGCTTATGGGCGGCGTGGCGCGCTGTGCTATATTTAATTGCGGACGAGTCTGCGTTGTTAACGTTTGTACACAATGAACTGATTGTTAATTGGTTTAGCCCCCCTTCGTTTCTCCCCCCCGGGATTCAAAAGCGGGCCACTAAATATGCGCCGGGCTGGTCTTATTCCCCGGAAAAGTGTTTTATGCCCCGAGCGCGTGCGGGACCGCGACTATAGCCTTCCGTTTAATTAATTCATATTTATGTATCGGGTGAGGCGAGAAATTGTCAGCACCCTTAACGTCTGACCGGGCGCATTGAAGTCGTCTTTTTGTGGTCGTGTCGGTCGTGTTAGCTCGGACGGCCATGATTAATGGCGGGAGAAGCTCAATGCAGCCGTCCTTAATAATGCGGGTTCGCGAGAATGGGTTCATGGCGCAGTTACTGGTGCAATTGGATTCATCCGCGACAAGCCACAGAACACACGTGGCTCCCCTTGTTACAACATCATCACGCCGGACCCTCCTCTACAATATTATGAGTCATAATTAGGTAATCTTCAAACCACCCTGCAACAGCTCTCACAATGCTATAAGAGCATAATACTTTATTATCATTTCAAGCCAACGCAATATCTTCCATCATTAATAATGCAACACGCCTGTGGTGTCACGAACCTGCTGAAAGTAAAGTTATGTTTTGTCATTAAAAAAATACTTATTCCCTGATAAAAATATAATTATATTTTATAATGTATCACATGCTGAAATTTACACAATATAAATCTGAGATTTCAATAGTACAACTCATGAACATGATGATGGATGTGTTTCAAACACTATGCAATTTTTATGAAGTGATATTTTAATATTCCATATGTACTTTTTCTACAGGGTTGTTACGTGAAAAATGAACTCAAGGTTGAAATTATTAATTGCTTCCAAGAAGGGGCTATAATCGTTTTACTAAGATTTTCATTTATTTCGTTCAAACACGAAGATTATTTACACTTCAATTCATGGTGATACTACGAACTCTTGTTACAAATTTATGCAACCTACACTGCATAAATATTTTGATTATAAAATAAATGTGTCTAAGACGACTCTTCATTATAAAGCGTAGTCACCCGTGTCTACATTTCGACGTTTCCCAAAGTCGTTCGGACAAATTGTACGAACTTCATGTATACAATCCAATTGCTGCTTCCAACACTATCCATTACTTATAAATATTAGGTAACCTTACGAACACAACGGAAAGGAATTAAGATTAAAATCGTTAAACGCCTAAATTATAAAATATGGTCACAGAATTTGGCAGCAGCAGCTATAAGATATAAAAAGGGACGAATCATGATTTTCGATTAAGATAGGCCTATTTCAGTTTATTTAACTTATATGCTTCAATTTTCATCAGAACCACTAGACTGTAAATTAAAAATAAAACTCTGTACACGAGTATGTTAATTATAAAAAGAATTCGGAAAAAGAATTTTGATACATCTATTATTTAATTTGACTTCTTTGCTTGATAAACATTCTTCATATAAATGTCAAATAATGTTACTTATTTATGTCCGCCCTAACAAACACAACGTAACGCTTATTTCTTGAATAATGATTTGTATTTATTGAGGATGCTAATTTTATGAGTCGGAACTAAACCCTCTACTCATTTAAGGTACGGTCAATTCCTTATGTGCACAATTTTAAATTTGACACATTTCATACGTCACATAGCAATTGTAATTTAGGATTAAGAATTTTAGTAGTTCTTACAAATAATATAAAAAAATATGAACCCCAATACCTGTTTAACATGTTAATTTAAAATGTTTGAGCAGCCAGTTTCATCATTCAAGAAACATTAAATACTGAAGTACATAACACAAAGTTTATTATTAATCAGTTCAAAATTTAATGACACAAAATTGTCACCAACTCTGTAAATCGTTATGTTAATTACACATGTAATTCGCAAAAATAAACTTTTTCAATTTTAATTTACCAATAAGGTACAGCGGGATAAAATCTCTTTAATATTATGACGATACAATAAATAATTGTTAACTTATCACTGAGGACTTGTATCTGCTTAATAACCTTCAATTTTACTTCTTCGCTTTACTGTAAATGATAGCATGCTTCTAAACATTCTACATATAAATGTCAAACGATGTTTACTTTGAGAAACCGCCATCTTCAAAACAAGTTATTACTTTGATATTTGGATTAAAACCTCCAGAAGTAATTTTCAGTAACTAATTTTAATTAGTCTCCTGATAGTAGCACAAACATCTTAAGGCTGGATATTCAGGATTAAGGAATTGAAAATTAAAATTGGTTTCATAAAAAGTATTTGAAGTAAACACTATATGATATTATTGATTTGAAAATATAGGTTCACAATGGAAGTCCCCTTTCAAATAAATTTACAGCATTTATCTAATTTTTCTTTCAGATGAGATATTGTATAATTTTATCTTATTAAGTCCTGAACAAAATAAATCAACAAAAATAATAACGTGGATTAAAGTCCCGGTTGTTGCATGTTGTTATATTATTGTAAAAACTGCATGATAATAACCAAATTAGATAAAATATATTATTTACTATAATTCTCATTAATGTAATATTTTTGGTTAATAAGGAATATTGTTGCAATAACGTATAAAGTACATGCTAGTGTGTGAGAGGTATGTTTGTATTCAACATATGGTTTTTAATATACATGTGGGAGAATTTCTTAAAATATTTAGCTATTCCTAAAATTGGCATGTAAGGCGTAAGTCACGGCAGCAACGTCTGTGGCGTGTGGGTGCAAGAACGTGCCATAAAACTGGCAGATAAACCAAGACACAAGATGTCCACTCGGGAGGAGAATCGCAATTTTAGAAGCTGTCCTCTTTGATGTGGCGGTTTCACGAATGACGAATTCCTGGCTGGCAAAAGGACCTAATCAGAGGCAGAACAGTCCCGTTCCAGGCTTTTGTGTCCTGGGGTCAGAGTCCTCTGGGATTAGAGGCCTCATTAGCTCCAGACACGAAAACACGGCTCCAGATGCGGCACGGCTTCCTTTTCTAAGGAAATCTTCCAGTCTTTAACAGTTATCGGGAGGAGCGGATTTTCTAGACAATTGTCTATTTCAAGAAACAGTACGCTAATTTACTCTGGCAACTCATCACGGCCTGTATTTAGTCTTTACAACCTACTTTATTTCGGGACAACAATACACTAAATTACAAGAAACATTGAAAAATTAAAAAAATATTTCAAAATATGTCTTCATGTAAGGGTCTTAATGAAAATACTCAAACGATTTAATGGATTCTAACCAGAGTCGTAATATGAATTGTAAATAAAATTGGCAGAAAATAAGAAAAAACAATTTAATTTCACGTTGCAGTCGACTATTTTTATTACTTAATGCGAATAATAAAAGGATAATCAATCTTCCCCGACAAGACATACCTATTCAATTACTTTTGAAGAAAACTGAACGTGGCGCTCCAAGGCGTGTTGTAACTAACGTTGACGTTATTATGCGAAAACCGAATTGATGCACTACTCGAGAAATTCCCTTGGATGCCATCCAAAGCTTATTTGAAATTCTATGTTATTCGAGACCCAGCAAGAGTTACATTCTTGTCGTTAGTAAGATATATACTTAAAACAGACTTGAAATTGTTTGGTCCCCCACTCGGCGACTCTTACCGTCCAACCGAAAAATAGTTTAACTGTAAATATTAATTTATCAATATTTTTTCTATCGTCAATTCCGAATTAAAAATGGAAATCGAAATAATTAAAAACATGTAAAATAACAATGGAAGCATCGACTATTATCCCGGTAATTACAGGACACTAGTATTTTAATTACCTTCTCGCTCAAAATAATAGAATAACATGGTCCGTACCCGAGTTCTTCTTAGAACAATAAAAATAATAATTTACCTGAGAATCTGCTGTTCACGTGCGGCAGCTAAAATATCGTTAACGACAGAATATAATTTTAGGAGATTTACTACTGCCATTTGATTTATATCTCAAGTTTCTGCACAGGGGACCATCGGAAGAAAAATAAGTGTAGTTCGGAAAATAGTTTGACGTTACTATGGCTGCTTTTTGTACAATAAATTATTTTGAATTGAATTTCAGCTTAATTAAATTTTTAAATAATGGATTACCTTCATTATCTAATACATACATTTTCCCCCTTGAAGAAATTATATTAACTCAAGTATTCGAACTAATTTAGTAAAAAGTTTCTAATATTATGTTTTTTAAGGAAGGCATATTTCAAATTTTCCCTATAAATAATATACGATTTTTTACCAATCTGTATTTCATGAAAAAATTTTATTATTAAACAAAAAACCACTTCATAATACGATAAATTATTAAAGTGGTCTTACGTAATTATGTATACATATTTACACTCCCATCATTAGGAATAGAATTAATGAGTATACTTAAATTTAATAATAAGAAATAACTGCATAAAATTAACTTAAAAATTACATGAAGAGTAAGTTTAGGTAAATAATTTTAAATGCAAATATTTATACGGTTTTCTAATTTAGTTACAAGATGACGGATTGAGGCGCGAATTTTAACAGATATTCAATCTTTAGAATTTATACAAATTGTAAAAATTCCAACTTCAAAACCAGATATGTGTCGAACTAATGAAACGTACATTAATGTTAAGTGTTCAAAGAGAAACTAAGATGAGGATTCGGTGAGAAACGCGAGTTGTTTTAGGACGATGAAGTGGTATAGCTGGCAGATGGCGCCTCGCTGCTCTGCTAATTACCCCATGCAATTACTCTGCAAGACGCCTCGTCGGCGAATAAAACTGTCACGCTCAACCGACGTTATGAGGTAATTTGCGAAACGTAACAAGCTAATTACAAGAGTCACGCTGTTTATCCCCTCCACGCTATTGTGAGAAAGACTTGAGTAAGACTGCACAAAGGCTGCAAGACAAGCGGACCACCGCTGCAAACAACGCAACACTTTTCATGTCATACAGCACTGGGGGAATGGAGCCATTGTCTACGCTAAATTATTAAAAACACGCGGGTGACGAAACTGTTCCTAACAAGAAACTGGACCGTGATAAAATTTCTTTCTCTATGCTTTCAACATTTCATTCGAAACATGTATATATTATGCGTATTTCCCCTTACTAGAGCTCATAACATGTGAAATCTAATATTCCTGGGGCGCTTAAAAAAGTACCATGATGTATGCCTACAAAAAAATATTTAAACAAAGATACGATCTTTCGATATTTTAATTATCAGTTTAGCAATGGACCAACATTGTATTTATTTGAGATGAGTTTCTCTATCTGTAAAACGGAATACACTTGAAATTATTTATCTTATACTATTTAAATTTATACGAATGAACAGCTTAAGAAAAACAGAAACATAATTTTTAGAAATTGAAGGTTTTAACCAATTGAATTATTTAACTGAAAGTAAACAGAATATTGAAATGTTCTCTGAAAACAACTCTATTGGAAATTCGAATGAAATAAAACCTTCAGAAAACTAAGATCTGAGGTCTACGATGACCAGTATTTCAAACAGAAAACGCATCTAGTCTTATTCGCTTTGATTAGTGGAAATTGCTTTTGTCAGTTATGTTTCATGAATCTAGGGATGCTAGGATTTGAGAACCGGAAGCGGAAGTGACTGTTATCGACCAAGCGACGGGTCAATCACGGCGCGTGGACATAACTCCGAGGTGATTTACTGGGCCATTGTTGGCGCTGTTAATTAGCGGGCCAATTGAGGCTATTCTACAGCTATTAGCGACGGCTGCCCTAGCCGCAAACCTTATATAAACATTGCCACGTCGACTTCAAAGTCAGCTGGAACAACAACACGTGCACAACGGAATATACAAAACGAAGCTGAGTCGCACTACGCCACTACGAATACGTTTATATTTAGATTGCAATAAACTATTTAAAATAGTTAGAGTAATCCAACTATTTGGAAAATAAATAAAGCAAGAATAAATTCAATAGGAAAGATTTAGTTTAAATATTTAGTAACAAACTTCCTCCCACTGGGACTTCTACAGGTTTATATTAAATTATAAATCTTAAAATACAAAACAAATAATTAACAATATGATATATATAATAATTACAGAAATTATTAATGTACACCAGAAGAGGTTCCACTGGAAGGAAGGCAACGTCATGTTACTATTTCGTAACCGCTTTTTATACTAAACTTATTTATGACTAATAGACCGTACGATTTATTTATTTAATACTATTTGAGACTGCAAAACCATGATTTTTTTCACTAAAATTTTAAGTGTGCATATAAATTAATCTGTTAATGCATAAATATCCATTCGCATACAGCGCTACAGGAGTTCAATTATCAGAGATTAACAATGAATCTCGGCAGGAATTTGTTACGCAAAAAAAAATATTAGAAATTTCTTTCTTTTGAAGAACTTTAAGTAAGATATTTCTACAAAAATAATACAATAATTTACATATTATGTTTACATCACAGCATTTACTCAGCTGTAGGTTATACATGTATTTGGGACATCAGAAAATATTACTGCACACAACCGTACATTAAACAAAAATAAGGAAGAAACTATAACGTTAAGTGCTGTACGTCGTCGTATTTTATATTTAATTGTGGAAAACTGTGGACAAATTGAGTAGAATTTTAGATGAAAATAAAAACGAGGACACAGGACTAAAATTAAAATTACGGATCACAGAATACCTTACTAACTTTATATTCCTGTTTAGTGAGAGAGATGCAAATATTTTTGAAGCGTATGGAGCTGTGTGACCATAAAATTAATAATGTAATATCTGAAGAGCAATATCAGTTATAAAGATAAAAATAAAGTCTATTTTCACGAGGAACATTAGAAAATGTATTCAAAATGAATTATCTATTGGTACTTATTCATAAAATGTAAAAGGAAGTAGAATTAAAATATTAACAAACATTGTAATTATTTGTACTCAAATATTTTCGTTTACATTGAGTAGAATCAATTTAAAAATTCGTTCTATGTGTTGTCTTGAATTTATTGTAGTCGGGTGTTCGACGCCTGCAGAAATGTTAGGACATTCGCACTTATACTTATCCCTTATTTTACTCTCAGAATCCTATTTATAGGTACTGATATGAAAACAAATCGCAACGCAAACACGGGAAGAAAGACATTTAAAGTGATAAGAAAGAAAATGTTATATAAATACAAGCCTGTCTTCATTGCCATTAGATTAATGAATTCCAAATAATAAATGTGAGGATGGAAAACATGGAAGGAATAAATGTAATTATTCCATGATAAATTTCAATGAAGAGAAAAACACGTTAACGCGTTACAAAGTCATTGTTAAATTGAAATTTAATTCAGTTTTTAAAATCTAATCAAAGTGGGACTAATTTTATTGAGAAGCAATCATGTTTTGACTCAGTATCTGGAGATAGCCACACGGGTCATCGCAACAACTCCGCCGGGAAAGCCTTCGATGTATAAGAAGGAAATTGTTACGGATGTAAATTATAAAGTAGAGTGACTCACCGACACCGGGGGTGGCCCTGCGACACGCAGCGCCCTGGAGCGACGGCCTAGACACGGCGGAGGAAGTCAGGTCCGCGACGGACGCGCTCGGCGTGACGGCGCCTCCTCGCAGGCCGAGGATGGCGTCGATGGTAAAGGACTTGCTGGGAGGCGGCCTGGCCGCGGGGGCCGCAGCCGCCGCGTACATGAAGAACGGCGTCGCTGGCGGCGACGAGGCCGCTGCCGCCGTCTGCTGGTGGCGCAGCTCCAGGAAGTGCGAGAAGGCGGGGTAGCTGAGCAGCGGGTTCTGCATCATAGTGGCTGCGTGTACGCGTCTTCACGGCAGCATGTCGCCGGCACGACTGAGGCCTGCTCGGCCTCGCTGCGTGGAGATCGCCGCGCCCCCTCCCCCTCCCCCACCCCCACCCCACCCCAGCCCGTCCTCCCTGTGCCCGGCGCGCGCACTGATTGGCGATGGCGTCTCCCTTCCCACCTGCCGCGCGTGCAATCTTAATTACGTCCGGCCGTGCCGCCGCGGACCCCTACGATTTTTCCCCCCGACGTCGTCGTCGTCGCCGCCGTCGCGCTCTGATGAAGTCCGATTTGCCTCTTCCCGTTCCCTCTCCCGGGCTGGATCGATCCCCGCTTGCCATTGGTCACGGCGGACGCAGCTGTGGCCCGCCATTGGCCCGCTCCCCGGATTATTAAAGGCGGAGTTGGATTTGAAAAGAGTAAGGGGGCGGGGCTGTTTTACGAGAGATGAGATGAGAATAAAGGCAAATGGGGGAGAATTTTGTAGCGGGGGTCGCGCCTCTCCCTCCTGCCCCCGGACTAGCTTTTTTGGCTCTCTCTCCTCCACGTCTGAAAGGTTTTTCTTCCGCCGCAGAAATGCTGAGGCGCGGTTTGTAATCTCGCCGGTAATGAATCATTAGAGTTGAGCAGCATGTCAGTTCACTGTGGGGGAAAGTTATTAGCCGGTCGCTACTCGCCGATAAAGCTTTGAAGCTGGCCGCTGCGGCGTGAGCCCCCCGTACGCTTCATAAAATCGTTATTGGGGTCGCCAGGAATTTTTCTGCAGACCCTCCAGATTCTTCCCAACCTCGAGTCATCTCGGTCGGGTCCTCTCCGGTGCCATGAGCTAAATAAAGCATTGCGACATCAACTTTATTGGGTTACTTCAAAATTCATCACTTACTAGTACAACTTACGATAATTTTTTTTTCAATGTTCATTCAAACCTTCATCAATGTCAAACCCAGTTCTCCTCCTTCCCCACACACACACTTTCTCTTATCCCCTTTCTGCATGTGTGCATCCGAGTGTAATTCATTCATTTTTCCGCATACGATTATCGTAATTTGCAGAATTGATTATTTTTCTATAAGGCATCTGTTTGATTTGTGTTTTTTCCGTGTTATTTCCTTTGAAGGGTTCTTAACCTGAGAACTGCAACGTACCGATCAAAATAACCCCACAGTGACTAGAACAAGCACGCGTCTTTATACATTGTTTGTACATTCTTTCATATTGTTTCATGTAATATTGGGGTCCGTTTAGAAAGCGGAGAAACTGTTATTTTGTTTGTTGGGCATTTTATGTCAAATATTTTATTTAAAAAAAATAACTTTATTCATTTCAAAGTGGTCATAAAGGTAAATATTTTGAAATGAACTTATTTGTTAGCTAAACTTAAGAAAGCTTTAATTAAATAAACCGACGTTTCGGTGCCCATTTAAACACTCTTCAAAGTTAATAATTCTATGAAATGAAATAATCAAAAACAGACGATAGAAGCCAAACAAAATTACACTTTAAAATCATAATAAAAAGCAGTAAGTCACTCACTGCTTTTATAATTTTTTAAGCATAATTTTGTTTGGCTTCTATCGCCTCATGTAGAAACGTCGGTTTATGTAATAAAAACTTGTCTGTTAAAGGTTGCCTCATTAATTTCTCTTATTATAAAACATACGAAAAACACCTATCAATGTAACCTAAAATTTTGAAAATGACTCATTGCATCTAAGAAATTAGTTGGGTCTAACGTATGAAGTAAATTGTACTACTTTTTCACGTTGTAGACCAAAGTTTAAAATAATCATGATCTAATTATTGTTTAAAATTTTGACGACGACGTCTTGTCATAAACGTTTATGGATATATTAAAATTAGGGCAAGAATATAATGGTTTAGTATGGTATGGGATTATGAAACATAAAGTGAAACTTCTAAATATTGAACATTTATATTTATATCTCAATCACAAGTTAAAGAGTTTAGTGCACGCAGGTGCTAACTCAAAATTTTGAGTTTTATGGGAGTCTTCCATAACTTCCAACGCTACTTTTCATGAAAATCACAGTATTTTCCGAGATATTGGCAAAGTGAAATGAATTACATCATCAAGTATAGGTCGGGCTATTAGGAACTCGTCTCACACCCTTTCGAATAACGAGAAATGAGTTTGCTGTTTCTGCCAAATACTTAAGACAAAACAAAGTTTTGCGCTATGTGAGAAAAGAATGTTATTAATAATTTGTGAGTAACATAAATTTTAGGCGTACTTTATTCACTAGAAAATAAATTAATTAGTTCCTAATATAATCAAATAAATTTTTGTTACTAATTAATTTTGTTTTCAGTACACATTTCATCAGAAAGTTTCCTAAAATGTTTCCCAGACTAAAACCTTCTTGCATTAAGTTTCAGGAAGTCTTCATACTTAGACACTTAACACTTTCTCACATAAACGATGTTGATATATAATATGAAGTGAGAGCAGAAATGATGCAGCAATTTGAAAGAAGGATATTTAAAAGATATATCGATGTTTTGGGGTCAATAAAAAGGTACGGACAAATTTACAAAACTTCTAAACCTCCTATGGCCATTTTTGAATTAACGGATTTTTGCACTAAGCAAAATGTTTTTGTATTTGTCAATTCTTAGGCTTGTTCAATGCAACCCTCCATGCTAACCAATTCTGCGCAAGCCTTTCCTTATCTACATAAATACCACATCCTCCCTACTCGTTTTAACATACTACACCATCTTCTCAAAACGTGGCCTATTAATCTTGGTCAAAGTCCTCCATATTGTTCTATCTTTTATAATGCTTAGAACTTCATAAGCAAGATAATCGCGTAATAATTTAATATCAATATATTTTCATTGCTCATTGCTCATAATTGATAATTATTGTAAATTTAAATGTTTATTTAATATTATAATATTTGCTATAAATATATAATTACATACTTTTCATATAAAATAATTATTTCATATAAAATATATTGTAGCAAAGTTTTTATATTTATTTTAGATCTAAATATTTATTTCACATATCAAATGTAACATTATTTTTAGGGATTTGGAATATTATATTTTTATAACTCGAGGTAGATTTAAATGTTTATATATTTTTATAAAAATATATCTTCCTTGAGTTATCGCCAAAATTTAATAATCTTAACCTCTAAAAATAAAGTTATATTCCATAAAGGTAAATTGTATGTAAAGTAAATATTTTGATTTAATATAAATATCAAATCTACGTTTCAATATATTTTTGTATAATTAAAAAGTATGCAATTATTTATAATTTTACGGTCTATAATTGAACATGTCATTTTTATACACATCGCAAAGAATTAACATCTGAAATTTTAAATATATGTTGATAATTACTATTTAAGTGTCAACAAGCTAAACAGGAATATTTATTGACATAGATTTTGAGAATACGAAATAGAAATACCTCCGTGTATGAGTGTATTTGTTATACACATTTGATTTTTTTAATAAAATGTTCTTCGGATATAAATAAAAGTTGTCCTGCATATTTAGATATCGGCTTTCAACGAATATAGGTCAGATGCCGAAATTATTTAAAATCTCTAATTTATCGGAAAATGCTTATATATATGCAAGGGAAAATATACAAAAAAATCTGACGTGATGGTTTTGTCATTTATATATATATATATCAAATCTCTGTGGCTAATCTCAGAGAAAACATTCTTACATGTACCAATTCGTTCATATCTCCTACCGTTTTGTTGTACAATTTATTATACCGATTTGCTGTCATGTAACTGTAATACGTATCCACATTAGTCAAACAATATTCAGAGAACGATAATATTTATTTCTTAATACAATGAACTTTTTCCTTCGTAGTAAATTCAAGCTGTGTTACTGATCAGTTCATTGACCTATGAGCCCGACGGTTAGTTTTGGTTTGCCCCTGGAAAACCCTAGGCGATTATGAGGATCAGCCGCCAGCAGTTCCGGGTACCTTATGAATGGTAGGGAATTGGTGGGTTTTCCATCGGAGAAAGCCACAAAGGAAATACTAGTAGGAAGTGAGCAATAGGCGGCATCATAAGATGACAAAGTTGGGAACACTGAATAGCAAAATAGTGCCCATATTTCATCACAATAATTTGTGATTTTTTGTTTCGTAACTAATAATCAATATAGGCGTGTTGACGATGGTGAAACATGTGAATCGATCTCCATAAGAAACGTACTCGGTTTATCCATGTCAAGTGATAAAGCAGAGATTGATTGACCACCTCAAGAAAACAAATTCATGATTTCTTTGTGCATTCCTTTCTGGTTTGGAATTTGACAACTATTTTTTTATATTTTCATGGGCGGACTTTTTTGCAGAGATCATTCTTCATGTTACAACTGTTTTCAATAAACTGCATTGTCTTCAGTAAATTCTGCTCTACAAATAAAACAACCATTTACTTACTTAATATTATTTTCTCGTGTTGTTTGTATAACACAAATTTATCGCTTGCAAATGCAGTTTGTAGGCCACAATTTTTTTCATATAGAGCTCAACCTATTTTAAGGAAACAATTAACGATAACTCGAAAACGCTTCACTCTTTTAAAAATTCTATTTTAGATTCTTTTTTCAAAGTTTGAGCTTCAATATCCCCGTTGGGAGATCATTTAAAAATCTGATAGGTGTCTACAGTATGGAACTTCATTGAGATTTATCTCAAAGTTAGTAGAAATAAGTTGTGAAACAGAGAAAAACTGAAATATTTCCTTATGCTATACAAGTGGCCATTGTTAGTATACTTCATAGGTCGAATTCCCGTATATTTTGCTCTGTCATATTTTTTAGCGAATTGGAGTCATATCTAAAAGTTGAAATTTATAATGAAGTTTAATACCATAAACGTCTTTCATGTGAGTAATTTTTTATATTCTTCTCTGGTCACCCAACAGAGGTATTGGAACTAAAACTTCGAAAAAATCTAAAAATTTAATTTTATAATTCCGAGTAAAGCGTATTGATAGATTACATAAGTAACTAAAATCGGATATATAAAAGCTCAATAAATATTAAGATCTCAAACCTTTCCTTTTGGGAGGAATTACCATTGAATATTCTTAATTTTTAGTAGGTAACTTTGTGATTTTCGATTTGTAGCCCAAAAGTACTGAACGCAGTGCATTTTGTATGAAAATGATAGGGCAATCAATTGCTGAGGAAATCATAGATACGTACAAAATAAGAAAGAACATATTGTCTGCAAGAATAAAGGCTGCCAAGTTTTAATGACGCAATGATTTTTTTTAAATCATTTGAATTACAAAAACAGGGGAGTACACAATCAAATTATTAATGTTGAATATTCACCATTTAAATTCTAAACCGTACCAGATTATTGAAAGAACTTTATTTATAGATAATAATTCCTTAGCACCCTAGGTATATACCAGATACTAACTGTAAATCATCTCTTAGTGCACATTTTTCTTTTATGGTGCAGTTTGATTTTTCAATCGTGCCTGTGGCATTGACGTTGCCACACAAGTTTCATATCTTTGGAATGTCGAATTCGACTGTTCGTTCATCTCGGTGTGGAGATATGTTTACTCTAAGGTTTTTTTTGGCATTTGCAGTATTTTTTTTTCACATGTGACGTGTAAGGTTAGTGACAGGTCTCGTGTCCGGGTGACACTCTTCAAGACATAGCCGACTTTTCGTTAACTTAAATTTGTACTAAATCCAAATAATTACAAGGAGGTTAAAGTTATTGCAATATACAATTATATCAAACGATCTGTAATTTAATCATATGCAGCCCAACTTACCAGCTACGAGTGTAAATTAGATAAGAAATGAGGAAATGTCACTTCTGGATCAGATCGTGAAAATTTATCATCTTTGATTTTATTTTTAAGTCTGTTTTTGTTCGACATAAAGGATAAAGTTAGACCATTAACAAACTTTCATCTTTATTTATTTTTTAAACAATAACGTTTCGGTACTCTTTTCTGATTTAATAAACCAGTAAGTTTGGAAGTAATTGCAAATTATTTTAAGAAAATTGTAATATATCACCTGTTTGACTTAACTATTTAACATTAATATTCTGTAAATATTGTATCATTTTGAGATCAACGTGCTCACTTTAAAGATGAACCTAGTTTTTTACTCAATTAGATACATAAACGTGTATACTTCTGTGCGGCAACAAGCAGCAGCTCCCTTGTTAAAGAAAACTGACACGATATGTGTTAGGTTCCATACCTTTGAAATTATTAAAGGGGAGTTGCCAGGAAGACATGTGGAGCTTTCCTTAGCAGTTCTTCCTCCTCATCCCCAGAGCGATTATGAGGTTTGCCTTTGGGGATGCCTCATACTCTACTTTTTTTAGGTTTTCACGTGCCGAGGCACTTTCATCTATTTTAGGAAGGTTGAAGACCTTTGGCCTACTAAAACTTGTGGCGCTACGATTGAAGGGAATACTGCGACCCCACAGCAAACTCATCTTCCGTCATTCGGATGAGCGTGAGAATAGTACCCAAAAGCCAGACCTACCTGATGCAGGTTTTCTAGGCTTTCCCTTGCATCTCTTTTAGGTGAATCACAGGGTAGAATCATTAAACTAGAGCCCCTACTCTATCTTCTCTTTTCTTTACCCTTCCTATGCTATAAAAGGGGAGTTTCCTGTTTCCGGATCACCCTCATGTATGCTGTTACTCACCCCCTTCCCCCTCTCCAAAAATAAAGAAGAAAAATTATTCGGACCTTGCTCTGCTACCCGCCTAAAGATTACTGTATCAAGACTTATTGTGCTCAGTATGTGCATCACAAAGTCTAATTTTCAAGTTTTTAATTAATTTTTGATTCCTATGAACTTGATCTAATAAAGTAGAGATATATTTCATTTGCATATTTCGGGTCAGTGACGCCTGTGTGGCATATTAGGATAATTTAATTGTATTTTAGTGGCATATTCCCTGAATTAATATATTTTTTATTTTTGTAAAATTTCAACTTTGATGCAATAGAATATTCTATTTTCGAAAAACCTGTCGATGGAATTAACAAATAAAATCTTTGTATTGTCTATACTCTGAGTTTAATACTTTTAAGCATGTATGTCAAAGTATATGAGATTTTAGTTATACTGATTATCTGCCAAATTAGTTATAGAAGGTACGTGATACGACTCAATCGATAGAAATAAAAGACATAGGAACGAAAAGAATGTTAATTTATATATATTTAAGTATAACCGTTGCAATATAAATTTACTTATTTTTGTACAAAGCAAACTTTCATAACTACTGACAAAGAGTAAGCGTGGTCCTTGTGGTCCTTGTTCCTTGGGAGGGCATTCACATCACCCGACGTAAAGCTCTTAGCGGTCTTCCCGGCACCAGGGAATTCCCAGGTCCTTCAGTTCCAACAAACTGGGCTATCCTGTTCTATGAACTCCAGGATAGAGGAATTTTCCAATAAATCTTGTCTCAGTCATTAAGCGTTTAATTTTATACTAAAATAGTATGCTGCTCCTCAACTTGTTAGCAATTGTTGCAAATCGCGTAAAGCCAGAAAGACGTAACAAAAGTTAAAAATGGCCTCTACACACGCGTGACTGGGAGCGGAAAAAATGCTGAAATGGTTTTCTGAACTTGATTATGAAAAAAATAATTTGTTTGGAAACGTATAGAAAAGCGCCTACATAATACTCGCTGCAGGGTTCCCTTAGTATGCCAACAACCTGTGGGAAGATATTAAATCATGGTTGGTAGACGCTAATTTTTACAGAAAAAAGGGATCATTTGTTGTTGCTGTTGTTGTGGTATTCAGACCTAAGACTGGTCTGATGCAGCCGTTCATGCTAACCTATCTTGCGCAAGCCTTTTCATTACTGCATATCTAGCACATCCCACATCCTCCCTATTCTTCTTAGCCTTCCTCCTCTGTTATTACCCCACACACCCTCATTTCTTAAATTAATCTATCCCTTCTTTTGGTCAACGTCCTTCATATTGCTCGATCTTCCCCTATCTGCTTAGAACTTCCTTGTTACTGATTCTATCCACCCATTCGATTTTTAGCATTCTCCTACAACACCACATTTCAATGATTTCTATTATTCCTACTATTGTCCACGTATCGTACCCATATAACGCCACGCTCCATATGAACATTTTAAGCAACGATTTCCTAATGCACACACTTATATTACACGTAAGTAAATTCCTCTTCTTCGCGAAAGCCTTCCTTGCCTGTGCTATCCTACTCTTTATGTCTACTATACTTCTACCATCCCTATTTATTACGCTGTTCAGGTAGCATAACTCCTTAACTTCCGTCAAAATATGCCTTACCTATCCAACACCCTTTGCTATTCGACTGTTTCCCATACTACACTCCATTACATTGGCTTTCCCTCTATTAATCCTCATATTGAACTCTTTCTCCAGAACCACGTTCATGCCATTTATTATGGTTTCCAAGTCTTCTTCAGACTTCCCGAATAATACAATATCATCGGCAAGGTTCTGGTTATTATTTCTTCTCCTTGCAGTATGATTCCATTTCCGTTTTAACTGTCTTCATCGCCTGTTCTATATATAGGTTAAACAGCATGGGTGACAGACTGCATCCTTGTCTTACTTCTTTCTTTTCTTGATCATCAATTTTAATTACCGCTAACTGTCGTCTGTAGAGGTTACGTATAAGACTTCTTTCTCGATATTTTATTCCTGCCCTGTAGTGTGTTCCAGTTCACATTATCAAAGACTTTTTCTAAATCTACAAATGCCACGAACGTATCATAATGATAATGACTATATTGTTGGAGCGACAAAAATAAATAAAAAAGAGGATTAAACCTACGGTTCCAAAGATGACAAGTGAATGTAAGTTATTTCTCTCCAGAGTGACGATACGGCTTACTTTCGGGGATGTCTGGTTTCGCAGAAGGTGCGCAATGTTACAACATAACGTTATAGTGTTCCAGTTTTGCAGACCAGTATGGAATAGATGGCTAGAATTAGCAGTGCTTTGTGGAGAACTGAGTACTCTAGTTTTATTTTAAGGTTCTCATATGCCGAGCAACCTTGATTGCCTTCGGCCAGTTTCCGACTGAAAGTACTGAAGGGGCGGAGAAGGGAATGCTGCAATCACATGAGAATAGTATTCAATAGCCCGACCTACCTGATGCAGATTTTCTATGGTATTCCCTTCATCTGTTTTATGTGAATCAACGGGTAAGATCCTTAAATTATAGCCTGGGGACCCTAGTCAACCCTTGCAAGGGATGATAAATCCGTTTTTATTAGTTTGTTCTTGTTTACGTGTTCAATTCTAGTGGTCCAGTCCCGAGGAAGATTCCTACGTTTGTTTGCATTTCTTTTTTAAAATTTTCTTTTGTTCCGGTTCGTTACAGGAGCTATACAGTCCTTTAGCCATTTTTATTTTTTAAATATTTTTATTGCAATACGTTTTATACAATTCTAGATGATACTTAGTATTATATACCATCATGTCTCATTAATTATCGATAGGGTAAAAACCTTTAAACTAAATGTTAACGACGTTCATTTCTTAAAATGCGACGATGCATCTAATACCAAAAATACACATTTAAAGAGCAATTCCGTAGAATCTTCTAAATTCTACTGCAACCGAAAGCAGACGAAAAATATTGTAATCTTGAGAGAATTAGCAATACACTATCTAGTTCCGGAAAATTATTAATTTCAAAGAATTTTATTGGTATATCACAAATACCAGTGCAGTTATACGAATATCATAAAATATTCAAATAATAATACTTAACTAATACTCCACATAAGTTACAATGATGTAAAAGATTAAATTAAGTCAGCTACAGAATAGTAAGACAAAAAAATGACAAATAATTAGAAGTTTTCTACGAAACTATGTTATATATTGGAGATTGCATTCTTATGACGTACAGCAGTATACATATTTTGTAAAACCTCCGGCTTTATAGCTGTGCTTACGTAAAAGAATGTGTGCAGAATCGATGTAGGCCGAATGTACAGTTTTTTGTTCGACGTGTGACAGAAGCTTAAGATAAAAGTCAGAAGAACAGGTCTGAGGTCTATTGTCTGATATGTCACTGACCTTAAAGACACTTTTATATCCACGACGTGTGTTTGATTATTAAGTTCTTGTTTACTAATTAATTAGAAAACAGGCGTTGCCTCGATGTGGATAAGGTTTTAAACTAAATAGTTATTCCCAAGCTGCCTCAATTTCAGAACATGTTGCAATGAGGATTAAATCCAAACCAAATCTTAGACAATATTCATTCGGAGAAATGACTTTTTTTAGTTTGTTTTAACGTCCCATTAACAATTTAAGACATTAGGAACTTCCATACAATCACCTTGCACTCAGAGAAGCATAAGAAGAGTAGCTAATAGATTATGTTAGTAGTTCCACGAGAATATAAACCATTTACTTTTTTCTAATGAGCCAGGAACGTGAACAGAAATTTTATGGCTCTGTTCGAGTGGGCGAGTTCCCCCTCTCTGATCTCGTGATCAGTGTGACAGGTGTAAGATAAGGGAGGGTACGCAGTCCGATAAGAGTACGCAGTAAATTTTCATAGTGTTGGTAGCATTTTACGGAAAATTTTTGGTACTATTTTAGTGAATCTACTAGTGCAAGAGAACACGCCGAATCTATTTGCTGCTATTTTCTTGGATTTCACGAAGTAAAATATAATTTTGTTACTTCTGTATGTAATACTTAGAGTTTAAAGCCTAAGAATTTCGAGGCACATAACAATGAATTATAATTTTGTGTCATATTTCATTTCAAAGAACAATTATTTAGCTTCAATTTTAGGCTTGTATAGGTTTAGTGTCTGCACGGTGCAGGCGGCAAGAGACGATTTTGTAAAAAAAACTACGTGGGAGGCCAAGAGTATGCAGCACTTCATAGGCCTAATCTTTGCCTCACAAACAACATCTGGTTTCTTGAATAGCCATTTTATTATTCCACGGTTCTTTTGTTAATGCTTATTTTCACTTTACAAATAATGAAATTATGTTAATTTCGTATTTTTACAACAATTTTACCTTTAATAGTTTTACCAAACACAAAATAAGGTTCCAGCTCTTCTTCAAAATCTAACAGCATATTTCAGATGGATTTAATGAGCAACAAATTATATTCCCGTTCAATTTAAGTAACTGTCAAATAAAACTTTGATTATTTTAAGGACCCAATGCATGCACCATTCACCAAGTACAAATAGAAAAGAGAGAAGGGAAGGCAAAGACTCAAAGGTTATCGGATAAAGCATTAAACGATACACAAAAGAAGTTGGCAGGAGAAACCATCAGTAAAAGGATAATATGAAGGTCAGAAAGGGTTTAAAATTTGACCCACAACCCAGCGAAAGTACCTCTGAAATATCTACTGATGATGATGAATATATCGATAGTTTTCCGATAACTGGATGCAGTGAGGTATTAGCTAGGACTGTCATGCTCCGCTTACGAAGGCAGTGGGCCATTTGTTAGTGACTATTGCTAGTGGATACTCTTACCCTCATAGGAGGCAAAGAGTACGCTATTGACATTTTTTTAAACATATTTTTATGGCAAGCTTGTTGATTGTAATCTTACCAACCGTTTTGTGATTAATTACTAATTATTAAATAACATTGTGATAAGTTTTGTCTATAGTATGGAACTTCATTGAGATTTATCGCAAAGTTAGTAGAAATAAGTTGTGAAACAGAGAAAAACTGAAATATTTCCTTATGCTGTACAAGTGGCCATTGTTAGTATACTTCATAGGTCGAATTCTCGTATATTTAGCTGTCATATTTTTTAGCGAATTGGAGTCATATCTAAAAGTTGAAATTTATAATGAAGTTTAATACCATAAACGTCTTTCATGTGAGTAATTTTTTTATATATTTCTCTGGTCACCCAACAGAGGTATTGGAACTAAAACTTCGAAAAAATCTAAAAATTTAATTTTTTTAATTCTGAGTATGCAGCTTACCATTGATAGATTACATAAGTAACTACAATCGGATATATAAAAGCTCAAGAAATATTAGGATCTCAAACCTTTCCTTTTGCGATTTTCGATTTGTAGCCCAAAAGTACTGAACGCAGTGCATTTTGTATGAAAATGACAGGACAATCAATTGCTGAGGAAATCATAGATACGTGCAAAATAAGAAAGAACATATTGTCTGCAACAAAAAATGCTGCCAAGTTTTAATGACGCAATGAATTTTTTTTAAAATCATTTGAATTACAAAAACAGGGGAGTACACGATCAAATTATTAATGTACCAGATTATTGAAAGCACTTTCTTTGTAGATAATAATTCCTTGGCACCCTAGGTATATACGAGATACTAACTGTAAATCATCTCTTAGTGCACATTTTTCTTTTATGGTGGAGTTTGATTTTTCTATCGTGCCTGTGGCATTGACGGTGCCACATAAGTTCCATATCTTTAGTTTAGTACTTTTACGAATGTCGAATCCGACTGTTCGTTCATTTCGGTGTGGAGATATGTTTACTCTAAAGGAGTTTTTGGCATATGTAGTATTTTTTTCATATGTGACGTATAAGGTTGGTGACAAGTAGCGTGTATGGGTGACACTCTTTAAGACATAGCCGACTTTTCGTTTACTTAAATTTGTGCTAAATCCAAATAATTACAAGGAGGTTAAAGTTATTGCAATATACAATGATATCAAACGATCTATAATTTAATCATATGCAGCCCAACTTGCCAGCTACGAGTGTAAATTGGATAAGAAATGAGGAAATGCGATTGTTTTCAATTATACACGTAAAATAAGTGTGATATATAATTACACTTCAAAAAGCTGGCACTTATATACACTTCTGGATCAGTTCCTGAAAATTTATCATCATAGGAGGCCAAGAGTACGCTAATAACATTTTTTCTAAACATATTTTTAATGGCAAGCTTGTATATTGTAATCTTATCAAACGTTTTATGATTCATTAATAAATATTAAATAACATTGTGATAAATTTTGGTGTTGATATCTTTATTACCTCCATAGATATATCAAATCATTCACTTAGTGCGTACTCTTACTCTCCCTTACCTTACAGTATGTGCTATATCGTTAGTATGTCCCCACATCTACTTTCCTCTTAAAAAATGACGTTTTGAGCAGTTTTTAAAAAATTATGTTAGAAATCAGAATATAAAAATACTCTTCTATAAGCTGATGAGTAGGTCTGAGAATCAGATTGTCCTTTGAGATGTTGAGGTCTTCTCCTTAGATCGCTTCGCCTTTTTCGTTGAAGTACTCTCGTAGTGTGTGTTTCAGGAAAATGGTTCAGAGATGTATTTGTGTGGTTTTCTATTTTTATGTGATGGTTAATACTTTTTTCAGTTATGACATCTTTGGTAGTTTCAATTCTCCACGAAGTGTGTCGTTAGAGACATATCATGGGAAATTGGAGGTAATAAGTAGATATGAATTCAGTACAGTTACACCCGAAGTTAATATACGAATACACAGATGTGCGTATTCATCAAATGGCAATATGAGTTCCGTGAAGTACAACCGTCCAACGAAACGCAATACCGTTCATTTCCATCGATTCTATTGTTGTACAGTGCGGCGCTCCGGTTTTATTTGGCAGCGTATGTCCCCCAATTAAAAAATATTATTGGTCGCGAAACATAAAATATTGAAAAAAAATAACTAAAAAGATATTACATTACTCCAATATTTCCAATACTATTTTTTACAACGGAATGCAATGGGAAAATGCAGTAAATTGTCCCCGCCCCTCTTTTTTTTTATTCGATATTCAGTAAATTGGTTCTCGTTATTGTATATTGGCTTGCGGCGATAAAATCACTCAGTGCCTTCTAGTCACAGAGAATTAGCGGCGACCAATAGATGCAAAAAAATCACTACCCCTGTCGATGTCTCACTCTGCATTTTTAATTTTAAAACATTATTAAAATATTTGCACAGGTGGAATTTCTCGTAGCGCTATGTTGCCAGATTTAAACCGGTATGCGTAAGGAGTATCAATGTTTTGTTGTTTGTATGAAAAATAAATTTTAATCAGGAACGTTCGTATAGTTATTAGTTTTACGGTTCGAAACGTCGCTTTATGTCACTATTCTCACTTCCATACCTTATTCCTCCTTACGGAAATATTTTATTTTTCTTCTTTTGCAAAACACAACGTCGTATGTAAACATAAAATATATGATGTAAAACCTATAATCAGATAAGTGTGATTTGAGATTTTGTATAGTTACTCACGTTCTAGTATTACTACATAAATGCACCAATATATTTTATTAAGTGTGTAAGCTATATTTACGATGGTTAACCCATACAATGTGAGAAGTAAGCTAGATATCGAGACAACGATGGCTAAGATAATTTATTAAAAAGAAATATTATACAAGAGGTTTCGAGAATTTAATGTAATACAATTAGGAAAGCTAAGAATAATTTGTATCGATAGGAGTACTTAATTCCATGTTACCAAAAAATTGTATATAAATTTTTAATAAGTAGAGTTTAGTATATTAGTTCCTTAAAAATGGACGATGGAACGCCCAAATGACAAGAACTAAATGTTAAATCCACCCAAGTCATATAGAAAATGGAAAATAATACAATAAAATTTGGGAATTTTAAAAATTATAAATATCATAGCTCTTAGATTTAATTCTGAAATAATGCAAGTAGTCCCATAACCTGTTAAGTTTGTAAGACGTTTCACGTGCACAAACATACCAATATAATTTTTTTACAGGCTCCGACTAAGTTCAATACATTTATTGAATTCTAACTTTTTTATTAATGTACATTAGATTATTAACTAGGTTAATATAACTCTTGTTTGATTATTTAAAATTAAATTTACGTAGAAATAAATTGTGTGTGATGTTCTCCAACTGCCAACACTCATCGAGTTTCATTCGTGAAAAAATATTCATTTTGTGGCAATGGAAAATCTAAATTATTATTGCAATATGTTGTATAAGAATTACAGTCTTTTAATAATGTGAATCAGCTGACGAAATTTTCAGAAATGCTGAGTTAACTTCCATATATTTCAACTATGAAATTCCGAAAAGAACTGAAAAATTATATGATGTATTGTATCAGTACCCGCCAAAGAGATTTTTTTTAAAAAAAACAATGTAATCACTACGGTTGATTCAAGTGATCATATATTATGGAAGTCAAATGCTGAAGTGATTTAAATAGTACATTTTAGCATAATATACTTTTAATGATACTGTATAGTATTTTAGTCTCTGGATATAATTATATATATATATATATATATATATATATATAGAGAGAGAGAGAGAGAGAGAGAGAGAGAGAAGTGTGATA
Source organism: Eucriotettix oculatus (assembly GCA_034510155.1). Classification (NCBI taxonomy): domain Eukaryota; kingdom Metazoa; phylum Arthropoda; class Insecta; order Orthoptera; family Tetrigidae; genus Eucriotettix; species Eucriotettix oculatus. The sequence goes on from CM067376.1 coordinate 92,151,647, forward strand.
ATTACTACAGAATTATTAGTAATGAATAGTGTCCTTCTTCGTTAGGTAGTTCAGAACAGCTTATATCAACTGTGAGTATTTAAGATGTTATACAGGTAACAAGAAAAGTTTAAACGTTTGCTCATTCTTCTTAATCAGATGGCCATTGGCATAACGTGAAATGAACTTCTGCCTTTTTTACTATTGTCAAATACAAGCTGAAAGTGTATCTTAACTATCTTAAAAATCATTGACTACATCCGCTGAGTGTGATCTGTCATTGCTTATAAATGAGGCCTTTAACGATCGAACAAGGTCAATAGCAGTTTCAGTACATGTCTATATAGTATCTACCACGATGGGAGTCCTGTAATAAATATACTGATATATCATTCCATGAATAACGAAAAGTAATAAGATAGTCTAATTTTTCTAAAGAGCGACAGCACACGTAATTTAGTTGTTTACGCTCAGTATCAATTGACTGCAGCAAAGTTTCATTGCCGAATTATTAATTTCAACTGGGAGTGTCACTACAGCAACGAAATAAATACTGACCCTTTTTTTAGTATGGAGAAAAATAAGGCAAATCAAATTCTAAATTACCCTTTTTTTAGTATGGAGGAAAATATGGCAAATCAAATTCTAAATTACTTTATTTTGCTATTTTATAAATATAACTTTAGCCAATGTTATTTTTAATTTGCACATAATTTTGAAAATTTGAACGGTTTTTCATATTATGACCGTTTACCCGAAAGGTCATCGAACATTAGCTATGATGTCACACGCGTGCAAACATACGAGGACTTGTAATAATATTTGTTACGTATATTTTTATTGTATACCGCGGGTGCGTATCCTAATTAGTCTACGAAAGGCTGAATAGTTAGAAGAATTATTTCTATAGCGCAAAGAATTGTTAGACGAACAATTCACAGACGTCAATAAATGGAATGGTAAGATAGATACGAGTGTCAATAATATGTACTGTTAGGTGGTCAAGATGCACATAAAGTAAGGAGTATGTCTTTCAGAAAAGTAAAAAACAATAAGTGAGGATACACTCATATCAAAATCAAGTAATTCACGTTATCAATTAATAATTTTTTATAGAGAGAACAGAACGCGTAAGGGTAATCCAGTTGGAGGCAGCTACTGCGCATAGGAAGGGTTTAGGGTGAGGAATTTAGGGGTTAACTATGGTTCCTAGTCTATGATTTAAGGATCCTACCCTGCATTCGCCTAAAATTGATGTAGAGTATAAAAGATACATCAGGTAGGTGGGCATTTGATTATTCATGACAGGAGAGTGAGGTTTGGTGTGGGGACGCAGATTTCCTTTCTCTGCCAATTTAGGATGTAAATTGTTGACTGTTCCATTAGTAGCAACTTACAACTCTTACTATATGCCCAAAGTCTGCGACCCCGCAGTTTACACCTGTCAAATCTGTGTGAAGTCCCTCTACTTGTACCAACCTTAGTTAAAATCTGGAAAAAACTAAGGCAACCCGCCAACAGGCAGAATTGGGGTAATACACGTTGCCCAAATCCTCTCTAATAACATACCAATGGTCTTTGAAAAAGGTTCTGGGTGACAGGGTATGGGGGGGGGGGTGTTTCACATAATGGCAAATACCATTTAATAACATAGTAATTTGCAAATGGGGATGCTGATAGGAAAGCAAGACATCCCCCAGCGGTTGACTGTTGAAATTATACCTTTTACACTTACATGTCAGGATAAAAAACCGTTTGGAAAGCGGAAGCAGCGTCACAGTTCTTCGTCAGTAGTCACGTACTAATCAGATGTCGCAAAGTTAACTTGTGGAGTTAATCATACGTTGCTTATTAATTCCTCACCCAGACTTGTTATCACAAACTGATTTTTTGTTTTATGAGACACGCTGCCAACCCTTGGCTGCCTTCTCCCTTACGCACCCCTCCCCCAACTCCCGCTCTTCAATAGCCTTCCTGTGCTATTAAAGGTGAGTTGCCAATTTTTTAATCATGATCATGTATCCTGTTACCTAAAAACTGCCTCCTAAGCAATTTGCCGAAGGGAACACCTGTGGGAGCTGATCCAGCAGGTGTTTCTCCCACAGTGATGATGGATCTTACTCTCGGAGGTTTCTGTAGTTTTGAACATTATCACATGTCGAGGAATGTCTAATTCATTTGGACGGTATATGTTCTGCAGTTGCAGACCTCGGGCATAAAGTAGAAGTTTCCTTCTGATCCATTGGATCAGTCTCCCAACTGCCTGCTATAATTGGTGGTGGAACGAAGAAGGAAATGCTGCGTCCCCACAGTAAATCTCGTCTCCGTCCACCGTCATTCGGATGAGTGTCAGGCAAGTACCGAATAGCCCGACCTACCTGATGTAGGTGTTCAGGAGCTTTTCCTGTACCTCCTACTGTTGAATTTCAGTACAATAGCCTGGGCCTCTTTCCCTTCCGCATCCCCTCTTTCATTTTCCCTTCCTATGCTATTAAATGGTACCTGCCATGTATTGGATCACCCTTGTGTAGGTCGTCACCGTTAAAAAAACATAATAATTATAATTTTTAATAATTGATAATAAATGTAAATGAACCTTTTCTTGATAGAAATGATCACTTTATATCCAAATATTTTCTATAGTTTGTTGAATGACTAATAAAATTTTTAATCACAGAAAAAGTAATTTATTTTTCCAACGCCTGCATGAAGTTTAACTTCTGTCTCGCCAACTTTTGTGTAGTCAGTAATTTTTTTTATTTATCGAGTACGAAATCACTTTCATAAACTGAGGGGAAAATTTATAATTGATTTAGGGTGTTGTTAATGTTTAACTATAATTGTCCATAGTCTGGAGATCTGTGTCACTGTGGCCAACACCACCATTTTATTGCTCCGCGTTCTTCGTAGCATTTAAAAAGTTTGTTGTTATGGTAATCAGTGCTAAATCGTGTCTGATGCAACCCTCCATGTTAACCTATCCTGCGCAAGCCTTATCATTCTTACATAACTACGTCATCCTCCTTAACCTGCGTAGCGTATTCCATACATAGCCTCTCAATTCTGTTCTTACCCCACACACTTCCCTGTCACTTCCTAATGTCTCAAAACGTGGCCTATTAATCTATCCATGCTCCTTGTCCAAGTCCTCCATACTGTTCTCTCTTCTCCCATTCTGCTTAGAACTTCCAAGTTAGTAACTCTATCCATCTATTTTAAAAGTAACGCCGAGTAAATCCCTATGGTTATCGTCCCATTTTAAGTTCCTCCTTTCTGTCCCCTAACAGAAAAGGGTATTTTCAGCAAACCGCTGCGTGAAGTCTGCCGAAGTAACACTAAACATAATTCATCGCATTCCTTCTTCCCATATATTATTTTTATTTGTCTAATCAAGCTAAGATCAATTGTTATTTTATCATCTTGAAAGACCATGCGCTCTAACATGTTTAAGGAAGTGCTTTGGTGTGGATAAGTATTGAGTGATAGCGTATCATCCTTTAAGATATTAATTTCGTGGTAACGTCTGGAACTAAATCTTTGCTCTCTTGATTGTCGTAATTTCTGTTTTGCTTCTGCCAGAGACCATGCAGGTAGTTCTAAACTATATTTAAATAAACCAGACTGAAATAATGATTTTTCATTATTTCTTATCTTGTTATATTTGATATGTGGCGTGGGCGTGGGCGCGGGCGCCTTTGAGCAGCAGCGCTCCCTCCACGCATGCCATTTAGCGGCACCACATATTAAAAGTGGAGCTGTTGTTATTGGGCGGCCATTACGAGGCGAGGAATGCTTTGTGGCCACGTCATCTCCTCAAGTGTCGATAGTTGACAAACAACATCGTCCCCCGTTCGCTTTTCATCAAAAAATTTCCATTGTCTGCGGCGTCGGCGTCGGCTTGCTTCCATGAAGGCTGCAGGGAAGCGATTCTGTTCATCTATGCGCTACAGCAGTAGAAACCTCTCTTCCTAGAACCGTGTCAACCAGTTGGCATTAAAGCCAAATACCAATTACATTTGCGAGAACTGCGGAGTATTTTTTTTCTCTGTCTCTTATCAATAAAGCAAAGGTCCACCTCATATAAATATACCATCGGCGATCAAATATAAACTGGAATTTTTGTAAAAATATATCGAATAAAAACACAAGAAAGGGTGACACAATAATATTTTTCGACATAATTTTCTAAATTAAATATATAGTTTCCAGCGGTTAAGCAAGATCTCGACTCATTTTGTGTAGAACGAACTTGGCAGGTTATGAGTTTTAAACGAACCAACCTCCTCCCCCTTCCTCTTATCATCAAAACGTCCTGTAACTGCCTCCTAAGGATCCAGAAATAAATTAAAAAGACATGGTGAAATTTCTGGACTGTAAGGAGTGTGTTCCAGAGGAGTGTAGATTTAGATTTAGATTTATTGTTGTTTCCATTAATCCTCGATTGAGGAAATAGGATACGTCATACATTAAAAATGAACAAAATAAAGTACATAATTAAAGACAAATAAACTTAAAATAAATTAGTAAAAGAAAGTGTATATAGACAAAAGTCAATATAAACACAACACGGACACACACTGGGAAACACAAACAAGCACACACTGAGGAAGACGGAATGGAGTTTTAACTACTTGGAGGTCTGCGACCAGGAAACTGTCCTTCCCTCTGTCGTAGCTCCAGGCAATACATGAAACAAACAAACAAAAGAGCAGAAAAAACTGAATAGAAATTAAAAGAAGAATGGCGGAAGTTTGGGGTTAGGGGTATAATTGATACAAATTTTCCTACAATCGCCACCATGATACTTCGAGTTAAAACTTTAACAATAAAATAATAAAATTCGCAAAGCCAAAGGATTCAATGCGCTGTTTTAGAATAATATTTTATTTAGACTGACTTTAGTTTTATTAATAAATATTTATTTGGAGCCTTCGGCAACTAACGAGCCTTAATTATCATTCTATTTCATTTAAAATTTGACCAAATAATAATAAATTAACTTAATCCGTACATTGTACTTCGTAGTAATTAAAAATATTTGTTAGTTGCCGAAAGCTCCAATTCAATATTTCTTAATAAAACTAATGACCGTCTAAGCTTTTTTTAATTGACAACTATCAACATTCAACGGCCAAGCAATTATATTTTTTTTGAAGAATGGAAGTAATTCTTTCAACCGAAGTTCAGCCTTGAAGGCCATGAAACGGAGATATTTTTATACGAATAATAGTGAGGGAGGGGAGGCGGAGCGCTTCATGAAAATAATGCTCAAGCAATCGTTATTTGTATGTATACTACAGTTACGAAAGTCGCTGCCATTCAGCTTGCAACTTACGTCGTCCTTAGTCCCTTGGTGGTGGTGGCGTTAGGGGGCGGGGACAGTTGGAAGGAGGTGAATGTCAATAAGACATAGCCAAGATTCATGTTTACTTACACTGACTTTAATACTGACCTTCAACATGCGCCTTAAATTGTACTTCAGCCCCACGTGGTGAACATGGGGTGGAGGGGAGTGAAAGTAATTAGACGAAATCAACCGTGATTCATGTTCATTCCGGGGTTATTGAATATTTTGACAATCTCACCTCAGCCCTGGGGTAGTGGATTTGGAGACGGGCGTGGTGAAAGGCAATAAGGCGAAATAAACCTAAATTGGTATGAATTCTGTCCTCATGAAAGTAGCTGAGTTTAATTCTGGCATTCTAGATTCCTTAGGATTAGGAGTGAAATTAAATTCTGCTTACAGTTGGAACTCTTTGTTTCGAAATTTGTACATATATCACATGCGGTGTATCGTAATCGCTAAATAGATAAAAACAGCTCTACTATCTACAGCGTTTGGGGTGAAGAGAATCCTTCACTATTTTCCGGTACCGAAGTTTTTTATTATTCTGTTAAGATAGTGGAATTCATTTTTCATATCTAAAATGAATCGTATTTCCGACTGTATTTGGCTACCAGGATTATTATTTTCGCATGAAATGTAGTCGCTTTTTTGTGGTATTCAGTCCTAAGACTGGTGTGATGCAACCCTCAATGCTAACCTATCTTGCGTAAGCCTTTTCATTTCCGCATACCTTCTATAATCTGCTTAGCGTATATAGTACCGAGTTAATATAAATAAATACCCGATCAAAGTTCAGCTAGTATTTAATTAAGTATATTATAAAGGTTTCAAAGTTCTAAATGGTTTTTGATTCATGATGGCTTTTTGTTTAATAAATATTAATATTGTGCAGACCTCCTGTGGTATCATCGCTGCCTCACAGAAGTCCAATCCCGGGTTCGAATCCATGCATGAGCTTGGGTGTTTGTGACGTCATGCTCACGGAGACTGGGGTTAAGTCTGCTGGAGGATCGAAACGCTGACCACTTATCACGCCAAATTCGGAATGTGTAATGTTGGATGACAGACCGCAGTGTGCCCTCAAGGGGCTACAGATCCATTGCTGTTTAAATAATAAATTAAATAATTATTTATAGATCTTATTCTAAAGACAGTATCAATTGTATGCATGTATTTTTTGTCCAATTTATTTGAGACAAGTAACTACAACAGCTGTAACATTCTTACAAAAGTTTCCACACCGAGCCCGAACATCCTTTGAGCTAGCGACTTTTATAGAAACAGCGGCAACACTAAGAAATGATCGATCGTCCACGCTGCTCAAACATTTGGTCGGAAGAAAGTATGCAAACGATCAGTAATAGCTTGCACACATTTTTACCCCTCTCATTTGTATTCTCTCCAGTGCCTTCAACTTATATTATATTAATGGTTCTCAGCAAATAGAGCCAAACTGCAGTACAGAAAGCACGAATTTTAAACATGAACACAAAAACATATTTTGGATATTTGTTTCCTTCGGATTCTTGTTAATAAATTTTTAAGTTGTGCAACGTACTCTGTTCTGATTGACGGGTGTTCAAAAGTGGCGCGTGTTTATTGAAAGTTATTACCCTTCTGGTGATATATAAGAATTATTCTGTGGTTAAAGGACGAATACTGCCAGTTTAACAAGTATGATGCAACCAGATGTGAAAGTTGAGTAATGCTTGGAGAACTTCAAGAAATCATGAGTATGTTTCATACCAAACGGCATATATTTTTTCATAATCTGCAAAATGTTCTCCCTGTTGGCGACAGACAGAGTAGAACCAAGTGAGAGCCTCTCGCGTGAAATCGTGGGAATCGTGGCGAGAAGCGGCCGTTTCCGAGAACTTGCGGACGTCCCAGGAGACAGAGACTTTAGGACAGCAACTCGAGCGCCGTGACGGCCAGGATTACCGTTTCAGGACAGGAAGTCGGCCACATCTCGAGTTACACGAGACCTCACCACCGCCAGTTCAACATTACCTACTCAAAGAACAGTAAAATACCACAACTAAATTGTTATTACGTGTTTAGTCCACTTTAATACCACATATATATTATATGCCATTTATTGAATTCGAGTAAACACGTAGTGAGATAGATCCCGGTATCAATTTGAGAAATAAATGTATTGTAGTATACTTTTTGGGGTATAAAACATTAATTAATTAACAGAACAAATTATGATCAATTTTAAAATTTTTCATTTATTAATTTAAAGTGAATACACGGGCTTAATCTCTTGAGAGACCCAAAATCCCCTGAGATTAAGCCCGTGTCTTCACTTTAAATTAATAAATGAAAAATTTTAAAATTGATCATAATTTGTTCTGTTAATTAATAAATGCTTTATACCCAAAAAAGTATATTACAGTATAAACAAATAAATAGCAGAATTTTGAAATAACGAAGTATTTGATATTCTATAGATTGTCCAGAAATTTTGTCCACACTACTAAGCACTTCCCTTCGATAAAAAAAAAGCTAAAAAGAACCCGCTGTGATTATCAATTGATTTACCGGGTAAAATTTATTCAAACTTCATGTTGCCTGTAAATTCACCTCATACAGAGCTGCAGGCAAATTGTTCCCATCGCATCTCGAACTGTTAAATAACTAAAATTTCCTTAAGCCCATTTTGGGCGGTCTGGTGGAAAGTTATTAATGAAAATTGTAGAAAATAATGTAAGTTATATACTATTATAGTGTATAATGTAAATTATATATTATTATAGTATGTAATGTATATTATATATTATTATAGTACAAAATGTAAATTATAGTATAGAAGAATGCTGAAAATCATATGGGTAGGTAGAGAAACTAGGCAGGAAGTTCTAAGGAGAATTAGAGAAGAGAGAACGACATGGAGGACTTTGACCAAGAGAAGGGATAGATTAATAGACCACAAGAGGGTCTTGTAAAATTAGCATTAGAGCGAAGTGTGTGGGGTAAGAATAGAAGATGGAGGTAGTTACGCAGAAATTAAAAGGCTTGCACAGAATATGTTAGCACGTAGAGTTGCATTAGACCAGTCTTAGTACTTAGTACTATAACAAACACAGTATAATGAACCCATTATATTTAATAATTTTATTATATTCCAGAACTCTATCTAGAGTAAAAACTACCTTAAGCGAATCATTCTGCCGGTACCATTAGAGAATCTAAAATACTCTCGGTCACCTAATAGCGTCAAGTATACTCCCGGTAACGTAAAAAACTCGACAATACTCCTGCTATCTTACGAGAAACAAAAATACTATACGTACCCTAAAAGAATCGAAATTGCGTCCGGTACTCTAAGACAGTCAAAAATATCGCCAGTATTTTATGAGAGTCAAAAATAGTCCCGGTACTAGATGCGAATGAAAAATAGTCAGGACTCCCAGTCTTATAATTTTAGGAACGTTTTATTCACATTTTCCTGTATCGTAAGTAACGTGTAAAAGTTTTGGTAGAAATTGTTTCTGGCGCTTAGAACTTTTTCTTCCACTTTAACTCATACGGGCGGGGGTACAACTTAACTGAGACGTTAAATGGCAGAATTAAAATCATTACACACAAAAATATATATATTTGGAGAAAAACTTTCAATTTCAAAGACCCTCAGTGAATATTTAACCGTCCCAAATATCCGCCGGGTTATGTTTAAAAATTTTCACCCCCGGGAGAAATTTGGTCAGAATTCATTCAGAACGATAGTTGTAAAATGTCAAAGAGTGTCGGAAGATTCCTACTGGAATGAATATTTAACAATATATTTTTTATAATTACTATGACACTTAATACATTTATAAAGATGTTTTAGTGAAGAATAAACTGTAGTGGAGACATTTATTTTACATTTGAATGATGTATGCTTGTAGTATTTTTTCCTGTCGTCGTGGCGTTACTCGGAATGTTACATTCAATTTTCTCTACTCTGTCTTTCCGTGAAACATGAAATGAGGTAATGATATTGTGGTGCATGTAGGTGTAGGAGGTAGCATAATTGTCCTTGAACGGAGAACCGTTCATCGGAGAGCGTTCACCCTGGCCAGGTAAGGGTTTCCCAGTAGCCCGGACAGAATTAACCCTTCCGCCAAAGCCACCCGGCATTCCTGTCGCGTCGTTAGCTCTTCACAAAAGGATCTGTCTCCAGTCTCCGCACGGAACGAATTACTACCTTGCCCAACAATAACACTCCATGTGAATAAACAAGCTGAGGAAGTTTGAGTCGACAGGCCGCACACGTGTCGATAACTGCCAACCACACTCAAATTGTCATACAGAAATGAATATAGAAATATTAGCAAAGATCCCAGGTTTTGCCGGTGTATATGTTGTTTCTGACCGGGTGAGAGCAAGCATTGGCCACGACGTTTCGATGACGTTCACTGTCATTGTTATCAATTGATACCTGAAATATTTCTCATACTGTATTCGCATCTTCTTAAGCATTTTCTCGTATCAGACAAGAAATGTTTATAAATTTATCTAGGGAAAAATAGATACCTTAGTTTGGCTTCTCTAAAATATGTCACTGATTTTCCGGCACATGTCGCATCTCAAATGTCTCTCTTCTAGGTACAACTATATTCAATTGTCATACTATTACCGTGGCCGCTGCGTCACATCTCTCCCATCAGGTCTAGCCCTAGCGATTTTGTCGCCGTAGGTAAACTAGAAAAATTACATCCCCAAGGAACTTTAAAACATTAAAAAATAATAATTATAAAAGACAGTTGACCTAATTAAATTAAGACAGTAATACGGACTAACAAAAAGTTATTTTAGATGTGTTGATCAAATAGACTGTATGATGAAGTAGAATCAGACGAAAAACCAGAACAGTCTCAAAAATGTATTTATTGTATTTACATCATTTAATGTAGCTTTCGACTTTTTGTCATATTCATCAAGCTGAAACATCATATAATAGTAGTTGACTTATATACAAGCATATATCATACAATAGTAGTTGACTTATATACACATATATTCTCATATATATATATATATATATATATATATATATATATATATATATATATACCTTAATTTTATTTGTCAGCAACCCAGTGCCTCGTCATTAACAGTTTGTATTCACATAGTCAGATCTTTATTCATTCGTACAGTTTCATGTTGTCTTGACTGCAGAATTGATGAATTTGACAAAAAAACGAACGCTACATTAAATGTTGTAAACACAATAAATACATTTATGATAGTGTTTTGGTTTTTCGTCTGATTCTACAAAATTATTTTCTTGAAAATCTTTTTTTTAAGTTTTAATGAGCTAACGGAAATAAACTGGCAAACTTAAAGTAGGTACTACATTCGGAGATAACTTAAATATACACCTAAAACAATAAACAAAATTAGCTACGTAACATACAAAGTATAAACCTAAATAAAAACAATCGCCAATAATTTCTTTCAGATCTAATTTATCACTCACGTTCAATGGCCAACCCGCATAATCCATGAAGATAATTTCGAATCAATGTGTTCATTAAACAATTCTTTAGTATTTTAAATTAGAAAAGGTTGTTTCGCCGGTAGTAACAATAGTGAATATCGTTAGAAAAATTCTTGAAGCAATGCACAAATATGGTCCACTTTAAAAAGCAGAAATGCATACAGGAACGACAACTTGATCTTTCTTTGTTAAAATTTAACAAACTCGACCTCTTTCGTCAGTCAAGCGTTAAGATCACATGAATCACCATCTGTTAAGATTACTTTTCAAAAATCTGTTGTTGATGAAGATCTTCTGTGGTAGCCCCAATATCTTCCGCGAAGAATATTGAGCAAGATACAAGTAGTGAATTATTTAAAAAATTAATGTTGCATCGTATAGTATTAAGTTAATTAAGAACAGTTGCAAATCCATCACAGTTTTGTGTTTTACGATCTCTAAAACTGCCAGGGTTTAATAGAAAAACAAAATTTTCATCAACAATTTGTGCTACTAATGATGAAAAACAACTGCCATTTAAATAAATGGCCTTGAGTCAGAAAACTAATTCTTATCCCACATATATTATTTAGAAATACATTGGAATCAGATTTGTTAATATTTAGTACCAAGTTAATAACGAACCCTTCATAAGGAAAAACAATAAAATTATTTTCATATCTTTATCTTTTCTCCAAGATTCGACACAAATTGATTGTTCTATTTAATAGCTATACTTTGGAATCAAATTTTAAGTTATTTTAAAATCTAAATTAATTAATAATATCAAAGATAAGATTAAAAACCTATAAAAACATAATATTGTTCATTTCATAAATTGTATTGATTGCAATGCCTCTTACATAGGCCAAGCAAAGAGATGTTAAAAAGCGCATTAATGCACATAAAAAGAATTATAAATTAAAAAGTCAAAATTGTTCAGTTGTGTCTAAACATGCGTACGTATCACACATTTGATTGGAAGAAAGTAGGCGCACGAATAAACGAAACTTAGCATTACACAAATATATTGTATAGAAAATGTAACGAGCGTAGGCCATATTATTAACGAACCTTCTTCCTTTACTCCGCGTATAATGAAATGTAATTGTAACTGACACTTGGAAACGTAAGTCGTCACGTACGATGCCCAGGCAGATTGCATTACAGCTACTAGTCTTAATAACCACGGCTAACGTTTTTGTTCTAAAATTACCGAGATGAATGAATCTTAATACAAATAAATGAATGAGTTAAGCCAGCGATGTTTTATTAAACAAAAATATAGAAAATGCTTCAATCATTGTTGACAATTCAACTTTCAAAGTCAGAAACAAACTTTAGACAATATTTTATCACTTTTTTGCAGCGCCGAACGAGCTTCAAAAAGAAAATCGGGGGAATTTGGTAATTTATATTCACACAGATGAGAAAAGCAGAGCTCATAGTTTAATTAACTTAGCACTGGTGACAAAGAAAAAGAAAACATACGTAAAAGTTCTACACACTCAGGATATGGAAACTTTAATCCTTCAAAAATTGTGATTATATTAACAAACATTCTTTGAAAATCTTTAACCAAACTTTAAAGTACGACCTGATGAAATACATTGGTTTCTGAAAAATAAATTTCCCGGTTAATATAAACGGAGGCTAGGAGAAAACTAAGCTGCAATAATTTTAAAAAAAAATTTCATCTGTAGGAATAACAGACTTTTATAATGCAATCCAGAGACTAATTTTAAAATCGAAAAAATTGAATATGGTGCTTGTTGTTGGGACCCGCACAGGAAAACCAAAGCAGCTTAATCGGTATTCAGGGCATGAAAGAGTGAATGTATAGAGGTGAGAACAATTAGAAATGAGAAGATAAAAGACAGACTGTCCTAAATTTAAATAAATTTAAATCAGACCTCACAAAAGTGACGTGAGTACAGTCTCATTTCTAAATAGATTTGTATAGGACTGAAATAGGAATCCTTCAGTGCAGTTCGTGGAGTCCTCTTTCAATACGGAGTTTCTGGAAGCATTTTAAAAGGCTCTAATCAAGTTAAATAAAGTGAGTGTTGAAGGATAAAATGAATAAAAAATTTAACTTTGTAAGTATACAATATTCTTCATTCCTTTATTTCAATTGTAATTAGTACAATACAATATGGAAAAATATTGGGTAACGTATTTGGAAAACAATGGTTAGACGGAACTGACTTTAATAAACCGGAATTCGCCGTAATTTAGTCAGTATATTTCTTTCAGAAACAAAAAGAAAACTTGATGGATTGAATTGAAACGATCGTCGAGAAATTAGAGTGAAGATATAAAAATTCAAATAAATATCACTAATATAAATGATAAAGTAATGTCACCAATACATTATCTGAATTGAACAAAAAGTCAGTTGAAAAAATATTTTTCAGCTAATAATTTGCACTCAAGTTATAACGCATTCAACTAGACAAATTATTCTGTCATATAATCGTAATGTAATTTGCGAATGATTTTCGAGCTGTATACAAAAATCCATGCAGGATAATTAACCACCGAGTGGACTGCCAACTTTGCAAAAAAATCTGGATTTGAAACATTACGTGGTCAGTGCTCCGATTATTTTGTCTTTTATGCTCGTTTATCGAGTCCGAAACTTGACATGACAACTAGAACATAAATATGTTGTTCAGCTGCCTTTAAGCTACCAAGGCATAGAGAAAGGAATGCTGCGTCACCACAACAAACTCCTCTCTCTCTCTCGTCATTTGGAAAGACGTGGGACAAGCACCAACAGACCGACATACATGATACATGTGTCTGACCTGCAACACTTTTAGGTAGGTAATGGGTAGGATCCTTAAACAATACCCCGGGGCCCTAGTTAACCATTGGCTGTCTTGTTCTGCCTTCCACATCCCCCTTTTCAAACTGCCTTCCTATGCTACTAAATAGGATGTGCCACTATGTGGATACTCTCATGTAGCCTGTCACACTCAAAAGAAAATGACTGACATCGCTAAAAGTGCACTGATACACATTTTTCCTCGCCCTTAAGAGTTCTAAGAAGACCAGAATTTTACGATTAAACTGCCTAATATTTCGTTTCATATTTTACACATGCAGTAGAATTAAATTTCTCAATATTATTCCTAATATTAAGGAAACATCTCATATAACGAAGGGCATTTAACCATTTAATTCATGATTTATGAAATAGTGGAGTACCGCGAATAACGATTTTGAAATTGAAGTGTTTTGGCATAAAAAATTAGTAGAATATTTATAAAAAAGTTTGCATTAACTATTGCATCAAAATGTTTTGGTATCACGGTGAACCCACTATGAAAATACAACACAAATAATACTAAAATCACTGAGGCATATAAAGAAATAAATCGTTTCCTATCAGTCAATCATAGATAACTGTGAAGAAAAACTTGACATTAAATTGAATGCTACAGTGACAATAACATTTTTTTCTGTATTTTTAATTACTTTCATTCATTTTTATGACGGAACATTTTTTAAAATTTACTAATGGAATTAGACACGGATCTTCTTTCTTGACCAACAACTACTACTGCCAAACGAAAGTATTTTGAATTTAAACCTGATCCATCTCAATTATTCTTATGGGAAGCATTTTCATTGTTAGTACCACGTTTTCAATGTTTTAAAACTTTTTATTATATAAAAAGGATGCATTATAAAAAATAATTAATAGATTATAAAGAAATTGAGTTTTTTTAAACTTACACTTTGTAATCTCAAAGCAATAGTTGTAATAAACAGAACTTAAAACTCATAAAACAGACTATACCAGTAATGTGCAAGAACCTTCCTTAAATAACAATATTTCCAATATGACAGAAAAACATCCGCGTAGTCCTTATGAAATACTGAACCTTGTATAAATGTGCGTTCCGTATATAATCCAAAATGAAACTGGAGAAAAAAAGTGGTCTCATGGTGAAACCACTATTAAATAAACTGATAGGCGCTTCTTTTAATAATTGAAAACCTGATTTTAATAGCGATACAACATCACTTTCCTTCAATCTGAGGTATAAAGTCATAAACATAAATAATTTACAAATGTTTTGGGAATAATTATTTTTCCCGTTTTTGTGTATTTCCCGTATTAGAATATTTTTTAAATACAAGTCTGTTCTTCTTTCAGTCCTTTTCAGTATGTTGGACATTTTCATTTCCGTTCTCGCAACCTTCAATATCAGTTGCTGCTGTTTCTCCATTACTTTCACTGTCATTCAGTACTGGTATATAATATTAAAATAATTATGGTTATATAGCACTGGTATATGCTAAGCGTGTGACTGCATGAAATATATTCAGAAATAAATGTACATTCTCAGTTGTTATTGTCGACATTACCCATGTTTGTGAAAATATTTTATCGAAAAGAATCTCTAAGGTATCACAAAAAGTTAATTATGTAAATTACATATAATATCAGTAATTTGAAAATATGAATCACTAATCTCATCACAGTGACTTGGGTTCATTTTAGAATCAGTCATTCTGGAGCCTGGAAGCTACAATAAGCACATGGAGTTGAACCACTACTAAAATGATTTTTAGCTTGGCTTCTCTGAGTAGTCTGCATGCACTGTTGGCGAAGGTGTAACGTTGTTATAATAAGATAGAACCAACTTGTACTGCTTTAATTAATTAATTTATTTTATTACAACGGGTATAGCCCGGTGGCAATATACATAAAATTAAGACATACAGAAAATAAATTACTAAGGAAAAGGGCAAAAAGTAAAATAAAAATAAACGAGAAACATATCGCTCCATTACCCCAATTCAACGATATATATATTAAAACTAGTAATGGTGCCCTACTGCACCTAATCCCTTACAGTTCACTTAATGACTAAAAGTATATTTATTACATAAAAGGCCTCATCCTTTTAAAAATATTATTTATTTTTCCGCTCTTTTGTAAAAGTACGTAGGAGATAAGAGAAAACCGTTCATATTTCTCCAGACCGGTTCGTTGTTGTGTGTTCTGAATAACGCACAAAGTCTAGCCCGTTTCCTTCAATGTGATAAAGTCCATGTCTACAAGATAATTTGAATGCCTTTTTCTAAATTAAAAATTTAACTATAGGGCTTTAAGTGTAGGTTTTAATGTGCATCAACATGCTTCCCCATACTCTAGGATAGGTGCCAATAAAGTTCTATACGCAACAGCATTAGTCCTTCAGGAACTTTTCTTTAAAACCCTTCGAACAAAGTTTAGTGCTTTCCATCCCCTTATTGGCCACTGAATTTATATGTTTACATCCAATAATTTATTTCTGTTGAATACTTACATTAATTCGCACCCCTTTAGTAATTTACTCCCTCGCAATTTTTCTGTTTTTTTTCCCAACCCAATGGTCTTACTTTTTGATGCATTTATTTTCATTTTATTTTCCAATACCTTTTCTGAATCTGATTGAAGAGCGTCAACGTCGTTTGAACGTTTAGTTTCTCTATAAATTTTGCAATTATCCGCGAAGACGGATAAATCGTTTATATATGCTAATAATATTATAGGCCCTATAACGCTTCCCTGGGGAACCCCTGAAGTTATATCATAGGATCGGACAGTTCGGAATTTATTTTAACTTTGAGTTTTCTGCCCTTGAAGAAGTCCGGAATCCATTCTAGTATGCGAATATCAATCCCCGTAACGTTTAATTTATTTATTAGAAACTGATGTAGAACGAGATCGAAGGCTTTTGACAAATCTATAATTATGGCATTGATTCTACTACCTCCGTCAAGTTTGTCGCACAGTTCTTGGGATACCGTCAGTAACTGACTTTCGCAAGAGTATTTAGGAAGAAAACCATGTTGGTCGTCGAATAAAAATCCATTTTAGTCTCAGAGTTTTTTCATGTAATTCGATATTAAACGGTCTAAGACTTTACACGTAGCTGACGTTTAATTTACCGGCCTGTAGTTGCTAATTTCTGACCTTGGACCACATTTGTAAATAGGAATAACACTATAATTTTTCCAATTCTCTGGAACACCCGAATTACTGATTGAAATTTGATATAGACGTATTAGGTAATTTGTCATGGCTTCCCCTTCTAGCTTCAGAAGGTCTGCTAAAATACCGATTGATTTATAATTCTTTAACTACCAAACTTGTTTACGAATATCGCCCGCTTATACCTAGAATTTTACCAAATTGTCTGCGTCAGTATAAGTTTGCATGCAAGACACACTTAAAAAACATTTTGCAAATGGCATAAAATGTATATAACTCCATTTCATATTTTTTTTTAAAATGCTTCCAAATGTCATAAAGAATTAACTCTGAAATTGTTTCGCAAGAAATGTAATTAAACTTTCCTGTATCGTGGCGGAACAGAGGAACAGGCGGAACAGAGGAACAGACAGGCCCACGCGACGATCGTGTTTCACGAAGCAGCCAACGTAACTCCACACCGGACGAGAGACTTAATCGCCACGCTCGCTTTGTTTTTAATCCTGCAGATTTGATTCCGTAATTGACTTTATCCTTTACAAAACGGAAGCTCATTATTTAGTTACATCTGACAAGCCGCGCTGCAGAGGGGACTTAAACGCTGACCTTAGGCCACTTTAAGCGTATTAGCCGCCTCCTGTTACAGTCGCCAGCTTTCCTCATTAGCTTTTCTTCCACGTTTAGATGTGGCAAGCCAGTCTCTCAACAATATTATTTAACGAGGTCTGTTTTATGTCGCAGTGTACACTGAACAATTCGGAAAATAAGGGAGAAATAGAACTTTTGGATTGCGCTCGAATTTAGCAACTAGAAGAAGGCCATTTTCTCACCATTTGTATAAGGCATTTCAACATGCAGAATAAAAAATAATTATAAAAAAGTGTTTTATTTATGTCTGCTTGTTTTTTGTTAATAAAATAAATATGAAACGACAATTTTAACAAAAATATTTCATTAATTGGACGTAAACGACGTTTATAAATAATGTTTCATTAATCAATGATCAACGTTTCCATTTATATTTATACACTCATCTGGTTGTCTATGAACATATATGGACAATATTCATAGCCAACCTAACAATACAAAAAAGTATAGAGACGTTGTTGATTATTATAACTATCCGTTAAAATTGTCATTACGTATATATTATTAATAATTATATATTTTAACAACTTGTCACGATTCAATAAAGATTCTTGAAGCAAAACAAACTGCGCTCTCAAATTATTTATTTCAAAGTCATCGATAAAGTAATAGTAGCTTTCGGCATTTATGTCATAATCATTTGTAAATTAAAATAAAAACACTAGGGATACATTAATACATCTAGTTCTTAAACCATTTTTTCCTTTTTAAATTACGATCTTCGTAAATTAATTTTAAATTAATTACCTGTTGTACAAAATAATCCAAATTAACGACTTTACCGAATCATACTCGTAAAGTAATCGTCACTGAATAAGTAAATATAGGCAACGAATTTAAAGTCTGAACAACTTTACAAATCACGTGTCTCTACTGCACTCAATTATACAGCAGCTAACATTTACATTTTAAAAATAACAAATTTCAAAACTTAACCATTACAATTATTACAAATTTCAAAATGTAACCATTAGAATTATTACAAATCCTACAATTACACTTCGCAATCCTAAAATAAATTTTTTTACACAGAAAGAAAATTAAAAATACATATGGTTTTTCTAAACATTACCATTGTTACAATAAAGGTTAACATTAAGAAACATAATCCATAACAAACCATTCTTCATACATTAATCATTGCAAAATAAGAAATAACAATCAAGTGCAAACGTATTTTAAATAAAAATATAAATTATACACCACGTGGTCCGACTTTTCGAACTAATCTTAACACAGTAATCAAAATTAATATGTTCTTTTACAATGCAAAAATTTATAAATTATAACTGTATACATATTTTTTTTAAATTTCGACAATTTCTTATTTTACAATATTACCTCCTGAAATACTTCATTTATCATACGTAAAGCATTTGCATAGAATCTCCAAAAATACCAACATCACTCCGTTTATTCAAAATTTTATCCAAATTCTTCTGCATAAATAAGCTTTCAAACAACAATCTTTTCTATTTATTTATTTTGTATTAGTAGGAGACATATTTTCCTAATCATAATTATTTTTCTCTTCTCTTGAATGCTTAGCATACGGTTAGTCTTTGATGTAGCATTGCTTTAATTTATTGTATATGTTATTTATAATACAGCTGGATCCTTCGTCATTTCTTTTGATTTTATTGAATCGATTCTACGTACTTGGGTACGCGGTAGTGGCGTACATGTCTCCCTTTGAAAAAAAATACCGGTTCGGAGTCGATAATTCTACAATACGATTGACAATCAAAGTTAAAATAATATAGATAATTGTAGAAGTACTTACAAAGTTAATTAAACAAATGTTTGTTCATACAATTCATCCATTTAAGTTGATTACCAATGAAAATATTATTCCTAAAATCAAACAGATTTCCTCTTATGCATGCTTATATTAGCCGTAAGTAAATTGCTCTGACTTCTTCTAATATGCATTCTATTTGTCGATCCATCACCTATGTACTACTTTCGTTAATGTTTTGCTGGAAGGGGATTCTAAACTAATTGCCCTGTCCTATTCGCATCTATCAGCGCCAGTCTACTTTGGTATGGGTTATTTATGTACTTACTAAAATCTTCTGGTATTCTTCCTGTTTCGTAGATTTCGCAAACTATCCTGAACATATTGCTTCTTCGCCCGATGGTCTTATCCAAAATACTGTAGAATAAATACAAAACAATGTTTCTTCTAGCCCAGAGACAAACACAAAACCAAATTAAAACAAATATAGTACAAAAGAAGAAAATTTATACTAAGAATAGAGGAAAGGCATTGATGAGCTTCACACTATCAGTCTGTACGTTCATTGCAGAAATATTGTATTTATTGTGTGGCATTTCGGAAATAATTGTGGAAGGGTACCCAGTATCTATAATTTCAGCAATTTGCAAATCAACTGTGTGAATCGAATAGATGATAAATTTGGAGACTACAAAATGTTAATTATTGAGAAATTTGATATTGGGGATGTGCTTTTATTGATATGGGCATTTAGTGACCTTTTCGTTTGTCTAATGTAGCAAGAATGTCAAAGAGTTGCATTTATATCGAATCACTAATTTATTGAATGCCAGAAACTCAGAATGTTAAGAAAGTGTTTTTATGAAATGTTGAAGGAGAAGGAAAAGGTGGCTTGACGATATAGAGAAGAACCTGAAAACAATGGGAATAAGGAATGGGAAAAGGAACGTTATGGACAGAAATGAATGGCGACAGGTGGTAAAAGAGGTCAGGATTCTACAAGGACTGTAGAGCCGACCTAGGAGAAGAAGATGAAGTCTTCGTACAGTTTCATGTTTTGTAAAGACTGCGGATTGGTATATCTATGCACTGAACTGGTTCTCCTTTCTCACCGACTAAGAGCTAAATTGTCTACCGTCCAGATGTCGAATGGTCACAACTTCTTATCTTTAGAGTACATTACTATTCCTTTCCACATTAAATCCGAATCTCTACCACTCTGAATTAACGTAGGTCCATATTATTTGTGACAACGTAGATATCTTGACGATTGAATAGGGGACGTCCGGTAATTGTTTTCAGTATCCTTCACCAAAGCTAAAATATTTTGAGGACCACCGTGGGCAAGTCCTTTGATGCAAGTAACGGGTGCGGAGGACAGGTAGCAGGGCAGAGGTCAGCGTCCTGCCAGGTAGCAACTCTCTTCTCTTCATTACGGCTGTTTGTAGGTCGCTCGTCGCTCACAAACAACACAGACAGCACAATAACGGAGAGACATTCTGCGGTCAGCAGGGTGGACTACCTTCCTCAAGGAAATAAGTTAAACCTGATACTATGACGCAAGTGCAGAAAATAACTGCAATTCTCTCGAGATTTCATTATTTTGAATGTTGAGCCTACAAAGGATCCACTTTTATTACCTCATGTTTTCAGACGCTACTCCTGAAAAGTCCATTTCTTGATTCCTGCACAGACTGTTTCGTCGGAGTTCTCCTAGTTTTAAGGGTAATTCATCGTAATATTTTCACATTATTATTATTCATGTGGATTATTATTCATAGCGATCGTAGGTAATGAGTAATTCCATGCCAAATCACCAGAGGCTTCCCACTCGACCGTCTACAAATCTCATGAAATTTTGTAATGAAGTAACCCTATACCCCAAATGAAACTGTGCAAAATATTAGAGCTCATTGTATATTGATTCGGAAGTTACAAGTCCATGTTCATTAGGCTGTTACCTGGTAAAACGCTCGCACACCGTTGAAACGGCTAATTTTGATCCCAGTTATAGTGAGCAGGTAAGAGTGAAACTTGGCTAATTGATACTACTTCTAGCCCAGAACGTAGTGGTTTGATCAAAAAAGCAGTACAGTTTGCCGTTCAGATATCTATCCATGACCAAGTGACGACAAAATTTTGCCGCGGCAAATTTCGACCTTAGTTTGGCAGTAAAAGATCTGTATGCTAAAGTCTTTAGCATCTGAATAGATAATTAGAGAAAAACTATTGTATTCATATGTCCACAGATATTCCGCTTGAAATTTGCTCAAAAAAGATTTTACATGGAGAAGTAGCCAAATTTCAGGTTGATATACCTCAAAATTCATCACTACCAATTTATTAAAAAATGGTCCAAGTACAAGGAACAGACTTTTGTATACTAGCAAATGTTTATTTATGTTTGGATCTGAGGTTTTAGGTCAGCCACAGGAGTCTGAAGCTAACGTATATTGCTGCGGTATTGTGCATACATGAAAATTTGGACTTCGTTTTAAATAAAAGAAATTAGATTGGAAACATTGAAAACTTTTGTAAAATTGCATAAATTTAATATAAAAAAGTTTTAAATTAACGTGTGAAGCTGTTTAAGTAATGAAATTATTTATGGGTTAAATGTCAATAGAAGTGTCATGCAAATAATTGATGGATAATTGAATAGTATAAATGAGACGACTATTATTTTATATTATAAATATACTTTTATTATGTTTTTAATATTTAGGAGAAGTTTTGTGAACGTGAAATGATTATACTTGAACAACGTTCTATCATACAACAGCCTTCCGCCAGAGGTTAAAAATAGTACCTACAAAAGCTTCGTGAAGCAGAGTAAAACTATTCTTTTAAATGGCGCGTTTTACTCGGTACAGGATTTTCTTAATCGTCCTTCTAGTATTTAAATCAAGGTTCCTGCAAAAAGTGTTGATTGAGCTGCCTTGTAAAATAGCACATCACGTATCTTTAAAATTTCTATTCAGTTTTTCTGCTCTTTTGTTAGTTTTTTTCATGTATTGCCTGGAGCTACGACAGAGGGAAGGACAGTTTCCTGGTCGCAGACCTCCAAGTAGTTCAAAACTCCACTGCGTGTTTCACAGTGTGTGCTTGTTTGTGTTCCCGGTGTGTGTGTGACATCGTGTGTCCGTGTTGTGTTTATATTGACTTTTGTCTATATACATTTTCTTTTATTAATTTATTTTAAGATTATTTGTCTTTAATTAAGTACTTTATTTTTAATTTTTAATGTATGACGTATCCTATTTCCTCAATCGAGGATTAATGGAAACAACAATAAATCTAAATCATATGACTTCACGGGTTGTGAGATGCGCGTCGTAGTTTCAGACGAATACTTTTCTAAGTAAGATGGATTGTGACGGTAAGTTTTGTTGAAGATATTGATGTAAAAAATTATGTCTTCAGAAAATATAACAGTTAAAGTTAAAAATTACAAGAATAACATATGTTTACATATATGAATTCTGTATTATTTTGCAGATTATTCTGACTTTTGGTCGAAAGCTCCTGATGAACATGTTTGTTTAATGAAATGTAAATAAATTCAATTACAGACTGAACTGTTTTATTTGATTGATGGCTTAATTAGTGTACTGAGGGCGCCGTTTTGTAAACCGAGAATCCTCAATCAAGCAGAGTGTTACTCAGGTAGATAACTTAATTGTGTGCACATCGCAGTTTGCTGCTTCATTGAATTGATATTCTGGTGGAAGCTGACAGAATCCATGCGTTGTCGAGTGGGTTTCTCGGTTCCCGGCAGAACAATGCTCACGTAAACCTATTCCAGTGGGAGAGAAGGTAAGGCACACGACGGAAGTCAGCGTGGGACCGGAAGCTGTCACGCTCTCTGCAGCTCGCGACACTCGTGTGACTCCGGCGGCTAAACACTTAGCTCCCACTGACCAGGATTAATGCTAAAATTCCAAGTAATTGTCTAATATACATTAATTTACAAAATTATGGCCAAATATACTAAACATGAATATAATATCTTAAAAAAACGTTTCTTATGCTCATCGGCAGACCTCACCAAACTTATATAACAACGAAAGAGATCTGCCAACGTAGAGAAGAAACGTTTTACTTACTTTACATAATTTATATTCGTATTTAATTTATCTTTTGGCCATTACTGTAAATTAAAATATTTTAATAAACAACGTTTAGTCACTGTGCTTAATCTTAGCTGTAAATTCAGTGTAGACTCTTATTATACAGCAGCGACAACAAACAGGGTGTTTCAAAACTGAAAGTAAAAAGTTAGGGATCGGAAGTAAAAGTGAAGAGAAGTAAAGAAGTATCAATGAACATCTGCCAGAAAATAACGTTAGAAATGAATATGGAAAGTGAATCAAAATGGCAATGAGAAAAAATAAAAACCTTAAGGTTTGCTGATGATGTTGCGGATTAGGCGAGTCAGAAGAAGACTTGGAAGCCAAATTAAATGGCATGAAGGTGAGCCTGGAGGAAGGGTTTAACATGAGGATTAACAGACGAAAACCAAGGTGATGGAATGTAGTATGGGAAATAGTAAAATAAAAAAGGGCGTTAGAGGGATATTTTGAAGGAAGTTAAGGTATTCGGCTACTTGGGAACCATAATAACCAAGGATGGTAGAAGTACAGTAGACATAAAGAGTATAGTACAGGGAAGGAAGACGAAAAAGAGGAATTTACTTACGGGTAATATAAGTGTGAATATTAGGAAATCATTGCTAAAAATGCTCGTATGGAGCGTTGCATTCTATGCATGCAAAATGTGGACGATAGAAGTTGCAGACAGAAAAAGAATAGAAGCTTCTGAAATGTGGTGCTATAGGAGAATGCTGAAAAGAAGATGGGTGGATAGGGTAACTAACCAGGAAGTTCTACGCAGAATATGGGGAGAGAGTATAATTTGGAGGACTTTGATCAAGAGAAGGGACAGATTAATAGGCCACGTTTTGAGACATGAGAGGAATGTGTCTGTGGTAAGAACAAAAGAGGGAGGCCAAGCATGGAATGCGTTAAGTAGATTGGTATGCGATAGCTGTGTATAAATGAAATTGATTGCGCAGGATAGGTTTGCATAAAACCAGTCTTAGGACTCATTACCACAACATACAGGATGTTTCAAAGTGACAGTAAAAAATTTGGGGATTAGAATTAAAAGTGAAGGGAAGTAAAAAAGTGCCAATAAACAAGCCTCAGAAAATTAACTGTTTACGAGTTAATGTCATTTATTAATAAAGTATTCAAAGCAAGAAAATGGAAATTTTATTTGATGAAAGAATCACAATTTCATAATTCATAATTTAGACTCAATATTTTATAATGGTGGACAAATTATTAGATGATTAATAATGATGCGAATGGTATAAGTGTGGAATAGGTTTTTCAAATAATTATGTAAATGTTAGTGGAATGGCAAACTAATGTAATTTCTTACGGTTTCTTGTTGGATATTTGGCCTTTGTGTATGAGTTTGAATAAATTCATTTGTGAAAATTTGTCTCATCATAAATTTGACTTTCATAACATTGAAATAAAAAAATATATGTATATACAGCTAATTATTATCCACAAATTTTTATGAAAGACTCGGTTGATAAAAACAAAATTCACAATGTAGTTTATCAATTAAATTGTAATTACTGTCCATGTGTATACAAAGGCCAAACTAAACGAGCCCTCAGCACAAGGATTAAGGATCACAGATCCAATATCAAACTTCCGCAAGACAAATTATCGGTCATTTCAAACGACAATAGGAATTACGAATAATTATTGAAGATACTTTATTTGAAGGAACTGACGAAATTTGGGTTTAGGACACCATATAAAATAAATAAAAGCTACTGGCGATTATACACATGGTTTCAGAACAGATACTTCAAGAAAGACATAAATAAAGAAATTGTAGTCTCATTCCATTTCATGCCGAACAAGAAAACAAGTTCATTCAATGGAGTAACGGAACTACTCAGACAAAAGACGAGAGTAAAAACGCAAACGCTTCAGAAAAATTTGTTCATTGATTCGTTTCAAAAAAGATCATTCAAATAATTACGGCATTTATAAATGAATACATCAAAAAAATAATTGCTTTTGTAGAAAATATATCAAATAAAGTGTAAAGAATTAAAATTCTCACACTTAAATTACCATGTATTTTATAAACATGACTGTAAATTATCAATGTACAGTTAGCTTAAAAATACCCCAATAATTTCTTGTATTGGAATATCTATAAATAAGAACAAAAATGTGGCTTTGGAATAAAGTAGTATGCTGTTTTTTAAACCAATAAATAAATATCATGTTCATCAATATTGGAATAAAAGTTCAAAGTGAGTAAGGTAAACTTATCCGACATAAATTCGTTAAATAGTACAAGAGGAGATAATGTCAAAATACTGTTCCGTTTTTTACCCAGGCGCCACTCCTAGCATATTTACGAAGATCATATACAAGCCGTCTAAAATCCCGAAGTATGGATGTAATCTTTTTTCACGCATACTTGACGCTATAAAGAAATATTTTCTATACGTATTCATTTGCTTTGTTAATATTTGCTTTAAGTATAGCTGGCTAGTGCATTTTTCTGCAATAAAATAAGTACTCATTAAAATACATATTTATACATTATTTGAGAAGTAAATTTTCAAACTAATTATTTACAACAGAACAAGCATAGAAATGCTTTAAAGCAGTGGAGCCGGATTCAATTATTGAGACGAATGAGAAACATTTGAACGAAATCTCTATCCTCACATATTACCGTGATGGAGTAAATTTTAATTTTTTTAAAAAATATATACAATAATTCTTCGGAAATGGATACGCAGATGATTTCGTTCAATATTAGTCGTTTGATGTGCTCTGTTAGGATTGTAAGTAGATTATAGACGGTCTTTGTGGAAGTTGTCCTTGGGGGAATGTATTTTTGCTACGTGAAACGTTGACCCCTGCAGGTAAACGTTTACAGTAGCCTTGAAGGGGTAATCCTAGCCGCCAAAGGACTAATTAGTGTGGTCTTGTCTCCTTTAACAGAACCTTATTTATTAACCCATCAGACGGGGAAAACAGTGATCGATAACGATTAATGAACTCTTTGTGTATAACACCAAATACTTGTCAGGTGTAAATATAGTTTTTAATTGAGCCAAATTTTTGTTGTATCCTCATCAATTTTCCAAGTCACTCTTAAATTGTCTTCGATAAAGTTAGAATCGAACCATCAATGCGTTACTGTGACAGAATTCTGAAAGTTCAACAGCCATGAAAGCAAATTAACTTACATGCGCTTCATTTTAGTTATTTGATAAATCGCCTTCATATTATTGGAAAAAAAATTCTTTCATTGTTTAAGTACTTACCCCACAGACTTTCTTCTAATGCTATTTTTACAGGACCCTCATGACTCAAAACGTGGCCTATTAATCTATCTCTTCTAGGTCGGAGTTTGATTGATCTGAGCAATTGCAAAGCGCCAGGAATTGATAGGCCCATCTTTCCAGCGGTGTTGAAAGATCATCCGACGAAGAAGCAACATCATAGCTTGCGAAATCTAAGAAACAGGAAGGATACCAGAAGATTTTAGTGACAACATAATTAGGGTCTAGGACGATTCGGCGGGGCCGTTTCGGCGCACGAACTATTCGGCGCGGCCGATTCGGCGCACGAACTATTCGGCGCGGCCGATTCGGCGCAAGGTTGGGTGCGGGGACATTACGTGGCGATAAACGATCATATTGAGGACACTTGTTTCAAATAAGTTATTTTATACAAATACACATCTTATATTAATATTAATAAAATGAAAAACAGCCTATATATCAGAAAAAAGTGATATAAACTTTATTAGCAGTAGTTCGTTTACGACGTTCCGTTCCTAAATTTTAAAACCTCATCTTTTACGATTATAATAAAAATGAATATTTACAATATATATGTATAATACAATTATGTTATAAAATGAAAAATTATTAACAAGAAATTGAAATGGATAAAACTTTTGTTGTGCAAGCAACGAGGCTGAAATAACTGTTACAAAGAATAACTCATAAGCGTATTGTTAGTTCCATAATTACAATGGAAAACTTTAACAATGAGTTAATTCTGTATAGAAAATTATCGTAAGTTGTGCAAAACACCAAAATGTACATTTCTAATAATCCTGATGTCATCTTTAGTGAATCTGCCAAAGGAATTTGACTAAATAGTTTTATAAAGTTGAAACGTTATTATCAGACAAATAAATACATAAAACTTGCAATAAAAATTAAATCCATTACTTTAATTATTGATCAATTAGAAATTAACTTGAAAAGACTTGTGAACAGTAGCACTTTTAACTCCTACTAGTTTCTAACTTCTGATAATAGTGCCAGAGCCTATGCTCTAGCATATAATTTATCCTTCAGAATTATAGTTTCTTCATAACATTTCTATATTTTTATATAATTCTCTTAATGAGGAAAATAATTTTACAGTCACAACGTCTTTTAAGTTTTTTGACCATTTAAACATCACTAATGATCATGTTTTCTTATCATTAGATGAAGTGTTCTTATTTAATTTTCACCCCATGCATCAATTACACCAAGTTTTAAAAATAGATAGGATACCTACTTTTCCAAATTGACAAAAATTATTTTATCAAAATTGTTATCTTAATAAATGTAATTATAAATTCCACTTATTTTTCATTCAATAACATTTACTATCACGAAATCATTGGTTCTACCATAGGAATTTTTCTTTGTCGTTTTTTCGTGCAAATTATGAGAGATTTGGAAGCCTTATGTATTACATCTTTAAGATCACTCTGTCAATTTTCTTGATGTTTTTGTTATTGTTTGTCAATAAGATAGTTACCAATTGCTATAAAAAGATCTACTTACTCAGGAATAATTTTTAATTACATGTCAAATCAGCCATTATTCCATAAGATACTATGGTTTATAATTTAGTAAATAGGGACGTCAAATTATAACGTTAGCGCTATCATAAATTTAATCTGGGAAAAATATAAATAGTGTTCTTTTTAATATTTCTCCTTTGCATTTCGTTTACAAATACATTAAAATAGGGTTAACTGGGATTAATATGAAATTAATAATTTATCCGTAAAATCACGCAGTAAGAAATAATACAAACTTATGACATATGATTTATTGAATTATGATATCCGAATTACCTTAAAATCCTGCAATAATTTAAGCTTTGTTCAAATATTAAAAATAAAATTAATAATTTTGGTATCTGTTTAGATTGTAATTACAGTTATATTGGCCAAAACTATGCTCACATTTAATATCCGTATTAATGGGACTTGGAAAAAAACAAAATTCAATGTGAAAAATTGTTCAGTTTTGTGGAAGAATACATATTGAAACAACCATAAGATTTTAGAAAAATATTATAATTTCAGCTGTAAAATATAATATTTATTTTAGACTGATGAGTGAGGCGCATCACATCAGAGCAATTCGCCAATAATTATTATTAAAAAAGACAAGTAATTTAAATAAATTTAAATCGCTACTTTTATAAAATTTATGTTTCACTGATGGATAAATATTTAGATTTTTATTCTATACACAAAAGTCTCAGTTATTGTTACGAATTGTTAAATGAATAAATAATTTGGCATCTTCAAATATTAATGAAAAGTCCAGATAATTTGTCATAAAAACGTAGCTTAATATTTATTTAAATAAACCTAAGACGTTTCGTCCATATTTGTGGAATTCATTCTTATAGCTTGTTTTACTATTAATGTTTTATAACTTTTGGGTATTGCAACTAATAAGTGTTTAGGAGTATATTAAAATTTTTTCTTAATATTAAATGATATGTCTTGTAATGTTAAGTGAGTTTCGCGCTGAAACGGCTGCTTTAAGTCTAGTAATGTTATGCGAATTTCGCGCCGAATTGGCTTTCGCCGAAACGGCTGCGTCGAATCGGCCGCGCCGAATGGTCCCATCCCGACATAATTATACCTCTAGCGACGAGGACTGGGGCTGATAGACACCAACAGCACAGGACAATTAGTTTAGAATCTCATGCATGCAAAATATTAATGAAAATAATATAAGGAGGAAGTAACGTCAAATAGAATGAGAGTCAGGAGATCAGTTTAGTTTTAGGAAGAATGTGGGGACAAAAGAAGCAATATTGACTTTGCGTCTAATTTTAAAAGACAGGTTAATAAAAACACAGGCATACGTTCATAGCATGAGTAGATTTAGAAAACGCCTTTGATAATGTGAACTCAAACACACTACTAATGAATAAGGAATAAAATATCGAAAAAGAAGGCTTATGCATAATCTATACCGTAGGCAGTCAGCAGTAATAAGAATAGAAGATTATGAAAAAAACAGAAGGAGACAGTTTGTCGCCCATGCTCTTTAACGTATAAATAGAACGGCTATGAAGAAAGTTAAAACGGAATATGGAAAAGCAATCATACTGCAAGAAGAAAAAATAAAAACTCTACGGTATGCCGATGATATTGTAGTATTTGGGGAGTCAAAAGAAGACTTGGAAACCATAATAAATGGCATGAACGGAGTCCTGGAGAAAGAGTTCAAAATGTGGATTAATAGTGGGACACCAAGGTAGTGGAGTGTAGTTTGGGTAACAGTGGAATAACGAAGGATGTTAGATTGGGAAGGGATATTTTGACGGAAGTTAGGGAATTCTGTTACTTGGGAAGCGTAATAACTGGGGATGGTAGAAGTATAGTTTACATAAAGAGTAGGATAGCACAGGCAAGGAAGGTTTTCGCGAAAAAGAGGAGTTTACTTACGGCTAATATAAGTGTGAATATTAGTAAATCATTAATAAATATGTTCGTATGGTGCGTAGCGTTATATGGGTGCGAAACGTGGACGATAGGAGTTGCAGACAGAAAAAGAATAGAAACTTTCGAAATGTGGTGCTACAGGAGAAATCTGAAAATCAAATGGGTGGATAGAATCATTAACGAGGAAGTTCTAAACAGAATAGGGGAAAAGTGAACAATATGGAGGACGTTGACCAAGAGAAGGGATAGATTAATAGGCCACGTTTTAAGACACGAGGGTCGAGTGAAATTAGCATTAGGCGGAAGAGTGTGGGGTAAGAACAGAAGAGGGATGGAATACGCTAAGCAGATTAGGGAGTATGTTAGGTGTGCTAGTTATAAGAAAATGAAAAGGCTTGCGCAAGATAGCATCAAACCTGTGTTAGGACTGAATACCACAACATCTTATTTGAAAGTCTGAAGCACCTCCTGTTGGTTCAAAAAATATTTGTTACATTTACAAACAGTATAAATTAATTGACATTTGCTCATATTTACATATATTTTTTCAAAAAGCTCTGTTCTGATTGCGATTTCTCTCAGGTCCCTGCAGGCTTTGGCTGGAGTAACCTTCTATCCACTTCTTTCTGGCTGCAGTGAGGTTAGGGCATACAAAAATTAGGTGTGGGATTGATAACCGCATGTTACAATCATGACTGTTTGGAGGAGAATCCCTCGAAAATAAGAACGAGTGAGTTTGGGAACATTGTCTGCAAAGAAAACAATATCTGGCTTCAATACATCACCACAATTGTGGCAACCGCAAATAACAAAGTTTTCAACTTCAGTTTGAGCAATATCAACATCATCAGATCTAAGCATTGTTCCAGTGTGTTACTTACTTGGATTCAAATCATATAATATGCTTTGAAATATATGCCTGTGTACCCTATAATCACAGCTAAGACATATAACTTGATATGCAGATCCATGAAGCTCAATAACACTTTGACTTCCCGCTTTGGCATGCAGTCCGTCAACATTTTGTGTAACAATACAATCTATTCTTTCCATATCACTTTCAAATCTCTTAAAGCAAAATGAATATCATTGGGCAAAATGGACAAAAATCTTGGCCATCCAATAAAATTTCTCGCCCAGTATCTTTTACGTGTTACTTGTCTGTTTAAAAATTCTTGAATCTGAACAGGTCTAAATGTGCTTCGAGCATATAAACCAAGACCCTGTGACCGATAATCTGGAATACCACTTTCAGCACCTGTCAATACAAATGTGTTGGAATAACTTTGCATAAACTTTGTAACCTTCTCAATTTCATTATGTGAAATAGGTTTATGATGTGGAACAAATTGTACAGAACCATATCTATTTATATGATAAGGAATCGCTTTTTTAATATTGAAAAGAGAAAATGTTTTACAATTACAGCCATACATTTTTACAAAATAAAAGAATTAGTTCAGTAATAGATTTGAAATGTAGTTTTTAATCAAATTTAAACGTTGGTCAAATTGCTCAAGCTCAAGTTGCAAAAACACACTTCACACTCAGAAAATATCGAACACAATGTTTTAATTAACGTGAATGCATTGTTCTTAATTTTGATAGCACCATTTGATGTCTTCATCGAAAATCCTCTGGGTGAATCACAGTCTTTGCGGAGAATTCCCTAGTTTTCACTTTATTTAGCTTTCTCTCAATTACTTTCCATGATTTCATCGTTTCTTATTTCACTTTTTTAGTTCTTCATTACTTTTTGGAATCTTATTATGTGAGTTTTTAATTTCGAGCAGCGATGTATCTGCTGAGAGGGAGAGATTCTCCAAGGTGGAAATAAATGAAAGTTACTATGTTCCATTTTTGGGATAGCCAGTTTTTCCTTTTTTAAAATGTTTTCAATAGAAAATAACATTGTAAAACATAAGTTCACAAGAGATTAATGACTACCGAATTAGTCCGAATTATAGGAAACTATTTATTAACTAGAATATAACACAACCTTTCGTTACTATCATTTGAACTTCTTCGGGTGTCAAGAATCTATAAATAGGAAAGAATCTAATTGAAACAGGTAATAATATACAATAGTAAATATACTTGTATAATGATACATAAGGTAAGTTGGGTTGACTCGCACACCATACATCAGATCGTTTAATTTTCAATCAGTTATTCAGGCAAAAATAATTATGACCAAAGCATAAATCACAAATTGTACCAATCAAACAGAGCTAAACACAAATGTCTATTAAAGAATGAAGTCCCCCTGCGATAGGTTGAATGAACAGTTTTCGATGACGATAGTGGAGGCAGCAGTCGAAACGTTGAGAGCGGAAACTCTGATTAATGAACACAGAAATTGGAGATTGCAAATGCTGACTATCGTGTGCCTGGTTTAAAAGTTCTGGTCTGTAATTCTGAGAGTTTTGATCTATATAGTTAAGAATTACTTCTTTATTGTATGCACTTCGTCAATTTCTGCACTAACGACTGGTTCTCAGATAAACGCATTTTTATCTACAGGACTTATCCAATATTTATATTTTAATTGAAAAAAGAAAAATAGTTTATAAAAATTATTATTTCAGTGTACTGTATCATGGATTTGACAATGACGAAGTTAGTATGTTTTCGGAAATACGGTAAATCGGAAAACTCAGCGAGGTCACACAAAAGCATTACACTAGGAGGAATTCCGTCTCCCTCTCTTTTCCCGCTTCTCTCTTTTTCTCTCCCTCCCCCAAGACCGTACCCTTGTTCGAAAATTCATGTCTCTCGGAGCGTTCTGTGAGTAATAGCATAAAGTGCTAAATTTCCTATATTATTAACTACTATACTATTTAAAGGGGAGTTACCTGTTTCAGGAGCATCCTCATGTAGCCTGTAACTAAAAAAAATATTTTTCACGCATGGGATACTAAACTAATCGTCCTGTTCTGTTAGTTTCTATCAGCCCCAGTCTTCTACTCATGATGTACTCCAAAATTGCAAACGAAACAGCGTAAATGAACTTACATATATTTTTTTTCTACCAGTTGGATTATTTAAATTCAAAGAACTTTGATAATTTGTATTTATTAAATCTACAAATGGGCAGATGCCCGGTGGCAGATACATAGAAATTAAACAATAATTAATAAACTGGTCGTAAGGACCACGTTTAATCTATAGTTGAATGTATAATTATATTCAATATGAATAAATAAGTGTGTAATCATATTATTAGAAAACATCACATCGGCGCTGCGGGAGTTTTCTCGCAGACGCTTCAGCCCAGACTGACTGCGGGGCTTACCTGATCATGTCGGGGATGCCTCGCACTCTCTCTGGGTACTTTTTATCAAAGTTCTCATATGCCGAGACACCTTCACCTATTTTAGGAGGTATATGTACCGGGGTCAAAGACCTTGGGCATATGGCAAGAGCTGTCCGCTGATCCCATTGGATCAGTCGGCCAACTGCCTCCTGAAACTGGTGGAGACACGGAGAAGGGAATGCTGCGTCCCCACAGCAGATTCGTCTCCCGTCATTCGGAAGGGCTTGAGAATAGTACCCAATGCCCGACCTACCTGATGCAGGTTTTCTAGGGTTTTCCCTGCATCTCTTTAGGTGAAACACCGGGTAGGAACCTTAAACCATAGCCCGGGGGCCCTAGTCAACCCTTGGCTACCTTGCTCTACCTTCCGCATCCCCCCTTTTCAATTCCCTTCCTATGCTATTAAAGGGGAATTGCCTGTTTCAGGATCACCCTCATGTAGGCTGTTAACCAAAAAAAATAGAAATGAATTATTAAAAAAAAAGAATAGTATTGTTTTCCCGGAAAAAATAACTGGAATTATAATTCACTGTAGTATATTTTTAGAGATTTCGCAGCACTGATCACTTCACTAACTGCACTACACTACACTAAACTTAGATTGAGTCGAAATTTTCTTTCTGTTAGAGGAAGTTCTCCAAACACTCCTGCAGGCAGATTGTTCCAGTCATTAATTGTCCTATTTAGGAATGAGTATTTTCCAACGTCTGTTTTTTGGTTCCTTCCTTGCAATTTAAATAGGTGATCATCCCCTCCCGTTCCGAGTCGATTCTTTCATTCTATCTCGGATACCCTGCCAAGGTTTTTGACCTGCAAAGGCTCTGTAGAAAATGTGTAGCCTAGCTATTCCCCTTCTTGTCTGTAGCGTGTCCCACCCTAGTCGCTTTACCTTTTCGTTCCCATGCCCAGGTCCTATTTGTACGAATTTTGCGGTCCTTCTTTGCACCCTTTCTAAGGATTCCAGCATGCTGCACCATATTCCATAAGTGGGCGTACTAATGACAAATATGCCATATCTTTAGATTTCGCATTCCGCTTCTTGAGTGTTCTCATGACAAAGTACAAGGTGTTCCACTCTTTCCTTGTAGCATAGTTTACCTGCACCGCCCACCCCAGCTTACTGTTAAAATAAATGCCTAGGTATTTACAGTTTGTCTCCTCGATCACTGTTTCCCCATCTATTTTATATATCAAGGCGTATGGAACGCGCAGAGGCATATTGAACGCGCATATTGAAACCTGTATGGAAATCTTCAAATACTCACGAAGACATTTTATTATTCTATTTACTATTGTGTCTGATTTATTGCCTAATATGTTTGTATTATTATAATTAAATATCATGTAAATATTAATTATTATTGATATATAACTACATAGTCTGTTCTGAGTGTGTGCGAGAGACAGCTCTCTCTCTCTCTCTCTCCGAGTGCAATCTATCAAATTCAATAATTTTAACGCATTATATTAATCAAATAATTTTAACACAAACGTTATGTTTTATTTAAAGTTTGATTGTTTTCGTTAGCCGTCGAGTCAGCAGCAGCAGCAGCACCTGCGCGCGCGCTCCTGGCCATTCTTTCACGTGCTGACGAGATTGACTGCGAAGTGGGGGCAGTCCACCTTTTGAAGTTGTCGGGTCGTGTGGTGGGAGTGTTTAGATATGGAAAGGGAAGAAAGCGATGTGGGGAGGGGGGAGAAGAGAGCGAAGAGAGCAAGAGCGCTCCCCGGAGCCTGTAGCCGTTTGCTCCGGTGCTCCAATTACTTAGGACAGCAGCGCCGTCGAGGAGGTAACGGGTAGCGAGCGCCGTGGCTAAAACACGTGCACGGCTCACATGGACAGATACTGACTGAAATGCATTTACATTCACGAACCCCTTAGATTCGTTTTTGTTTTACATTTGTCCTCTATACAATAGCAATGATAACTCAATACAATTAATATTACTACCAAGCATGCAGTCTGCGAATATTTAATTCTGAAACAGAATATAAAAGTATGAGAAAAAGTACTTCTTTCTCGGCCGAGTTAAGCTAAATGCAAACATATTTTTCTGACTATAAGTGTACAATAAATAAAAAGACGGCGAATAAGCCAGCATATAATTTTATTGCTATTTAATTAATATAAATGTGACGTTTCGTCTCCCTTTGGAGACTTCACCAGGCATAAAATTTAGCAATTCATGTCATTCATTCCTCCACTCCCTCGTCCGAAAGATTACTAAATGTATTGAAGTATTTACATGAGAGGAATTTTTTGACGTGGACTACCTCTCGCGACGGTTACGGCCGAAATGTTATCTTTTAATTTCTAAATTTTATGCCTGATGAATTCTCGAAAGGGAGACGAAACGTCGCATTTATATTCATTTAATAGAAATAAAATTAAATGCTGACTTATTGGCCGTCTTTTTATTTATTAAAATAGCATTAACTACTATGACAGCCTTTTGAATCTAACCAAAGTCGATCTTGTAAAACCCTGAATGTGAAATCTCTCTACGGTTCCTACTTTCAAGACGATGAAAAACGGAAAATTTGTCCTGAAAAGTATTTAATGCCAAAAATGATTCGGTAAAAATAATAAGAGCTAGGCTACACATTTTCTACAGAGTTTTTGCAGGTCAATATGATTCCACACTTATTTATTTATATTGAATATAATTATACATTCAACTATAGGTTAAATGTGGTCCTTACGACCAGTTTATTAATTATTGTTTAATTTCTATGTATCTGTCACCGGGCATCTGCCCATTTGTAGATTTAATAAAATACAATACAAAAAAATAGATTAATATAAATATGTAATTTAAATTTGAAAGAAGTTATGCTGCTGGAATAGTAGTCGAAGAAACGCCACGCGGATGAACATCCGAAAATAATTCCAGCTACTTTATTTTTAATAACATTTATTATTAAATTCCAGGAATATTGAAAATATATTATTTGAATTTTAGATATTATATTGATTTCCACTTTATTGTTCCTTACAACATTTAAGATAGAAGTACATTATTTTTCCTATAAGAAAATTGTTTAAAAAGTATAAAAAATGCTTATATAATACGTCAAATCTCAAATTTAGACGTTATAACAATTTATTTTTGTTTTTCGTTGGGTATTATTTTATTTCTCAATTTGAACATGGACTTGTAATTTGAAACGTTGTATTCTTCCCTTTACCTCTTTGAATTTTTACATGGTATTTGGTTGTCAGATGTACTGTTATTTATTAAGATGAGTAGTATATTCTGTTACCACTAATTATCTACATTTTTAAACTGCTTGTAATTATACGATAAATGTTTTAAAGCTAAAAAATCTCACAGATAATAAATAATACTTCTCGTGGCAAATAAGGTTGACGCTGTTGCAATTCGTGTTCCGATTCACCTTTATAAGCTGTCTTCATTTTTGAGGTTTCTTTCCCTACTATATTAAACATTCCTTTAAATGTTTGGCGATTCGAATATAGTAACATCAGTATTTGTCGCATATTCAATTGCATCTATTAGAAATTCAATAAGGAAAATTGAGTAAAGTAAATCGACAGATTATTATTAGTATCTTCAATACATACACAGTATATACAGTGAGAAGATTCTATTTACGCGTCCAGCAGTACTGTGGTATTTGAAAATTTGTCGTTAACTTACAAGAATATTTTATATTTTAGGGCCTACTTCACACAACATACTTCTGGTATTGTCCTCAGTGGAAATAGAGAAACCATCGAGAATTCTGTAAGTAGAAGTAATAAAGTAAATTACACGAATTTGGATTACAATAGAAGTAAACTGGTTGCTTTTCTCTTCAGGATTTAGAGAATTATTCAAAGTAATTGGATTTAATACCGTGTGGAATAGTATGTTTACTCATATTCTTATAATACTATTAATGATAATTATAAATTATATAAACTTGAATATTATGGTATTCGATCTAATAATTGCATCATATGCTAATTAGATTTATTAGTTTGACAAAATTGATAAATTCGTGTTTCATTTAATTAGTAATAATTCTCAGTAAAAAATTGGAATCCGGTTTCTCAATTAACCGCAACACCACAACAATCCTGTATTGCCGAACAACCAATTTTTTTATAAGATAATACTGCATTAAATAGGTTCACCAGGCTAACTACTACATAAAATTAAATTTATTGAGAAATGTTTTTTGTGTAGTAACATGACAATAGCTTGAAGTGTCGTTGCTTTCATTGTAACCTCTACAGGCGCGATAATAAATTGTTTTCAATTTATTTCAAGAGATATAAACTCATAAATTTTTTGAATGTCCACAATTTTTGTGTCTTGAGAACACTCAATAAAATTAATCTTTTAAATCTCTTGAAATAAATCATCCTGTTAATAATGAAGAGGTAAGTTGAAGTAACAAGCATCCAGACATGAAGAGCTTCCAATGGAAGGAGCGACACGTCGTTCTGTTGTCATAAATATGTACTGAAATTGTTCTTATTAAATTTAATATTTTAGTACCAAGTTGTTGAACTCATTTATTTTCAACAAAGTCAGTTTTATGTAAATATTAGTAATGAGACATTGCATAATGATAAAGAGAAGACGAGGAACGCTTTCAACCACCCTCAACTACGAAAGTAAGTTGTCAGATTAGGATAGAAATATCGAAACAGGACCATAAATCAAATCCGCTTTTTATCAGACCGAGAATATACAAGGATAGCTCACTGGTAAGACAAACCGCGTACTTAACAGCGATCCTGTCTTCTATTTCTGACCCGTCGAGATTTTTCTTTCCTAATCTCTTAATAATAAAGCGCTAAGTTGAATTAACATACATTCAGATTTATAAAAACGATGCTCTGAAAATGACATTGTTCTGTTATTTCTTTTAGAAAAACTGGCTTCCTTTAAACAGTTTCCATTAGAAATTTCAAGGAAACATTCGTCTGAGATTTATCAGTAAATACTAGAGTATCTGGATAAAAAAACTCACGAAATGAAAAGTGTCATAAATTACAATCTTTCCTGAAACACTGACGACGTTAATTTTAGAGAATCACATTACGGGAGTAACAGAACTTTGGAAAAAAATCCAATAATGATTTACGTTACATTGATACAAAAATATTAAAAGGTAGTACAGGTTAATAGTTAGGTTAAATTCAAAATAATTTTAGTACGTTATGTCATAGCGCAAATTGCCATAAATTTAGAAACAGGAATATTTTGTATTACAAATTGTCTTATTATTTTGTAAATAAGTTCATATGTGTAGAGAATATGTATTTATTTATATCAATATCACCTCAAAATGTCGCCAAACGTGGGGCTTGCGATACACAGAACAACTAGAATAAATAATAATTGAATTACAAACTAGTGTAGTGGTAAATGTGCACTTTCTTCTCTCTACAAGGTCTTATTTAGGTCATTATTTTGTGTAACAGTAGATCTCTGAGTTTAGTTGAATTTTTTTTTCATTGTATAAAATCTAGGCGTGTGAAACGGAGTATGGCGAGTTCACATACTGGAACTGTCTGTTCTGGACATGTTTAAGGTCGTTGTAGAAATTACTAATGAGGAAATAGATAAAATATTTACAGATTTATGGCGTTTCAATAATGAAACGGCAAAAGCGGAAGATAAATATATTGTATAAAAATGCGACGAATCGATAAGTAAATATATAACGATGATTAGAAAACCGAAGAACGAGAAATTCAAAACCAATTGGATTGCGTTAACGTGAAAATGAGTTTTGCCGAAATCTACATTACTGATAACAATGCAAAATTGAACACATTCCGAAAATTTTGAACTTAGAGCGTCGAGAAAGCAATTCAGAGTAATAAGTCGAACTTAGATATATTACACGCTAGCAAAACGGCACGATCTTAGAGAAGCCACGATCATCGTACGAAAATCTCTCATTACTTCTTTACGGACAGAAATTTCATATTTTGTTCTGATGTTCCATAAAAAAAACACGACCTGCGTGAAATTTATGTTGCACTACAACTTGTAATTATAATCTTATTACTTTGTAAATAAGTTCATACTAATGCAAAAAATGTCAACAATCTCACAGCAATACTAAAGAAATATCTTCTGAAGATTTATTTTTGCAAATTTTATTTATTTATATATATTTTGCAATTTTTCACCAAAATAAGTAGGTCCTATCGGATAATTGTGGTAGTGGTTGTTGTTTGGTTGGTGTGTGGCAATTTTCTTTTTCGTCATTGATAAAGAGCCTCATGTGGTATTAGGGGAGCATGAACACCACCATGGCTCTTCAGAATGTTCACCTCCTGCATGGTCCTGCTTTCCCAGTCAAGATTCAGTCATAAGGCATGCGCAACTGGACCTTTACACACGCCTCACATGGCTACAACACGTGTGTGTGTGTGCGCGCGCGCACACACAACCAACTTACTAATTACCTACTGTGTTTTTAGCATCTGGGAATATGAAAATATAACAATACATTTTATAGGTTGAATTTAGTTTGTGGCACCCCCCCTTCCCCCCCGTCAACCCACACACACTTTTTATGTATTTCGACTTGCAGGAATTTGTTGTTCTACACAAGCCAGAGGCGCTTAAAATAGGTACGAGTCTCGGGGAAATGATTTTCTTGTACTTGTACACACTACGTATGTACAAAATAAGCCCTCTGCCTGCCTGTAAATAAAGTAGATCTGTTGTTCGCGTTTTAATTGATGATTTCAACTGCTGCCAGAGAGTTTTAAATGTTTGCAATCCAATTAGGGCTTCCTTCTTGCTACCCGTCTATTCTGATGCATTACCTCGTCACTTTTCGTGTTACAAGAGTTTCGTACCCGTCTTAATATTTACCATATTAGTTCATTCATACATTGGCTACAGGGTCACACGCATGTCACAATAAAGTCTAGTTTCAATCCAAGTCATTCTAACGTATTGTTCTTAAAACTTTGTAATAAACTGACAAATAAATCATTAAGATGTTAAACATTACTGTCAACCACTTTTATAAACCGTCGTAGATGCATTTGTAAAAATAACAGCGACAAAACCTGACACGACCTACGGTTGTTGCTGCTATTCTAATCAACGTATCCCGCAGAGACTGTGTGTGTGAGCGTGTGTTGCACATACGTAATCCCCCCCTCCCTACTCATGCCTTCCTCCATCTTGTGTGCTCTCCATCTGAGAGGGAGCTACTACTATCCTCTGCTCTCCCAATAACCATGGTGAGCGATTTCTCTGTAACAGGTGCAAAGAAAGCAAGCAGCAACGTCGCCTCGCCGAGATATTGAGCGAGTGACGGAGGAGAGGAGAAAGAGAGAGACGGACAGAGAGAGGGAGAGAGTATGTGATAAGGGAAAGACCGACCGAGTACACTCCGTTTTATGAATGATTGATTGACTTAACAACTAAATAGAGGCCATGAGCCAGAAAACTATTATAAATTATTATTCGTATTTGTTGTTGTGGTATTCACTCCTAAGACTGATCTATTGCAACCCTTCATGCTAACCTATCTTGCGCAAGCCTTTTCATTTACGCATTTGTACCACATCCCACGTCCTCCCTAATCTCACACACACTCACTTCTTTATACTGCTAATTTTGCAAGACCCTCATGTCTTAAAGCCCTTATTATTATTAATTATCTGCTATTGGGCATTTGCCCGGTGGCAGCTATATACAAAGTAAGCACACATGATACAATTACCAAAAAAAAAACAATACAATTTACATTCAGGAACATTTTTGTAGTGTCTTATGAGGTTTTGACCTAAAAAAGGAAAGAGAAGTCAGGAGTCACACAGAAATCACTTCACTGATTCCACAAACTGCTCACTACCCTATTCCTAAACTGATTTACGCTATCCAGAATAGTCGTCAGTATTTCTGCAACCAATGAATTCCAATCGCGTATTGAACTATTTACAAACGAAAATTTTCCTACGTCTGTGCGTTGTTGCCCTTTTTCTTTCATTTTAACGTGTGACCATTTTTAGAGATATAATTCCGCGCCGTAAGATGATTAGTTATTTCTTTCCAGATCGATTCACCCTTATAAGCTTTACATATTGCCCACAACCTCGCATGTTTCCTTCTCTTACTAAGAACTTCTAAATACTCATGAGGATTGTTCACGAATCGACCCCCAAACATCATTTCAGCCCGTTTTAATATTTTTTCCTACGGTAAGTGTGTTCATTTCGATATGGATCCCGGCACGTTACCCCATATTCTAAAATTGGCCAGACCAGCGTTTTGTAGGCTGAAATATTGTTTTTTAAAAAGTGCTTTTTCTCTTGGCCAACGTCCTCTATATTGCACGATCTTCCCCTATTCTGCTTAGAACTTCCTGGTTGATTACTCTAATTAGCTACTCTATTTTCAGCATTCTCCTATAGCATCACATTTCGATAGCTTCTATTCTTTACCTTTCTGCGATACTTACCGTCCACATTTCGTACACATATAACACCAATCTACATTCGTAAATACTTAGTAATGATTTCCTAATTTTCATACATTGTAATAAATATATAAAAAATATCCAATATAACGACGACGTTTCGTCCTCTTCTGGGGTAAAACACTTTTAATCGACAATTTAGAGAACAATTAATATACGTGTTTATAATTTTTTTAACAAATGCTAATAATTTTAATTGATTCATTTCTTCCCCCTTTGATTTGAATCCCGTGCACCTTTGATCAATTTCACTGAATTCCTAGAAACTAAAATGCGAATAATGCCAGTAGTAAGCTGTAGGTATGCCTAGCTAATGTTTACAGGAGTTGATGGATTGGTACTCGGGACGTCGACTTGGACTAAGTGGGAGAGTACCCTCCCAGAAAGCGGGGAGTCCTGGTCTCGAGAGCTGAGTCCGGTCAACAAATTATTTTAATTTGCAATATTGTATACAATCAATCATAAAATCTATTAATAATTTTGAAAAGAAGTAGCCAATTTTTCTGCTATATATATTAAGAGTGAAGGTTATTACTGAGAACGTACACTGTACCGTATAAACACGCTTCAGATTTGGAGAAGTTTTATCCTTCTTTTTACCAAATTTTCATTATGTTGCAATGACCAGTTTTAACGATAAATGGTTCAATATGAAGATTAATAGATGGAAAACCAAGGTAATAAAGTGTAGTTTTGGAAACACTGGAATAGCAAAGGGTGTTAGATTGGGAAGGGATAGTTTGACGGAAGTTAGGAATTCTCCTACTTGGGAAGCGTAATAACTAGGGATGGTATAAGTATAGTAGACATGAAGAGTAGGATAGCACAGGCAAGGAAGCCTTTCGCGAAAAAGACGAATTTACTTCCGGATAATATAAGCGTGAATATTATGAAATCGTTGCTAAAAATGCTCGTATGGAGTGTGGCGTTATATGGGTGCGAAACGTGGACGATAGGAGCTGCGGAGAGTAAAAGAATAGAAGCCTTTGAAATGAGGTTCAAGGGCGAATGCTGAAAATCAGATGGGTGAATAGAACACTAACGAGGAAGTTCTAAACAGAATAGGGGAAAAGCGAACAATATGAAGGACGTTGACCAAGAGAAGTGATAGATTAATAGGCCACATT
The DNA here is from genome assembly GCA_034510155.1 of Eucriotettix oculatus. Classification (NCBI taxonomy): domain Eukaryota; kingdom Metazoa; phylum Arthropoda; class Insecta; order Orthoptera; family Tetrigidae; genus Eucriotettix; species Eucriotettix oculatus. Next base: position 92,194,548 of record CM067376.1, read on the forward strand.
TTAAGACACGAGAGTCGTGTAAAATTACCATTAGAGGGAAGAGTGTGGACTAAGAACAGAAGAGGGAGGCCAAAAATGGAATACACTAAGAATATTAAGGAGGATGTGGGTTGCGCAAGTTATAACGAAATGAAAAGGCTTGCGTAAGATATGTTTGCATGGAGGGTTGCAGTCTTGGGACTAAATACCACAACAACATCAATAGATGAAGGTGTTTTAGAGTAGACCAATTCTTTTTCTACACAAATGCCGAAACGTCCGGCACTTCTAAATTTTATTGTAACTCTCAACTTAATGGTTGTCCATATAAAGGTTGTATTTACAATTATTATTTTTACAGACGTTAGTATCTGCGTTTTATTCTAAAAGATAAAATATATCTCAAATTTTCAGTTTAAAAATATTTTTAATTGATGAAACAGAACGAATCTATAAGCTAAGAAACGTAGTCCGTCAAATTCTGGAACGGAGCAGAAGCTTGGTTGTTAAGGCAGGCGAATACAGATCGGTGGTTAGATTCCTGGTCCGGTAGAGATTTTTCTAATTCTATATTTCAGTTCACATATTTTTTTTTGTATTTATTGACAATGTAATTATTCTGTTGGATTTTATCATTTAACAATCCTGGTTTTAAAGAAATTTATAATTTTATTTCTGTTAGATTAAATAGCTCTTAAAGTAAACTGACAAAATTTAAAAAATGAGGACATAAAAGATGCAGTGCATTGAAACGTCGGCATATCTTAATTTGTTAATTAGTTCACTCTACTTTGTAACGTTTGTCTGTTAATTTAATTTCGTATCTATTGTTATTAGTTCTACCAGATGTTAATTTTTACAGTATTAGATATGGATTTGAAAAATAGAGAATGAAATATTCAATATTCAGGTAAAATAATGTGCTTAAAAGTTGCCATAAAAAGTTTCTTCAATCCATTTTTTTCGTCTGGCGATGAAATGCGGCAAGAGCTGATAAGGATGTTAAGTCGCATAGGTTTTATGTTTATTGCAATTATATTGTTCTCCTTGTGATACGTTTCTCAGATTCCATCATACGATTTAAAATAAGTACCAATGGCAGATGTAAATTAAAATAAATTATAGCGTTAACGTATAAACGCCGTAATGTAATAATACGTAATAAATTTACTACGTACCGAGTATTTTTTTTTGTTAGAGAAGGGCAGAATCCTCCAATCATATGGCATTTCAGTGGACGAATGAAAATCTAGCTTACAACCTTCTGCGGCGGTTTAGAAATTGCCTTGTAAAGTTCAGTTGGCATTCGATTTCAGGAGACGTTGTGGTCGAATTAAGTTGAGCAATAGTAACAGTAAAGTTGCCGGGTAGAGTAAGAATTGTGTGGAAATCAAGTTTTTAACAAAACGTCTTAAATAATGGCAAGTGTTCTTTTTATTTACAGTAAACCTCCCGTATATTTTAAATTAAATTCTGCAGTGCTAATTCCCAATTTGTTAATTACAAATCGTAGAATTTTACTAGGTTAATTTATTAATTACTGTGATCTCTGACAGGTGCCTAATTATTTTATATAAATTACGTTTCGGAGCGAATTAATCTAGAATTACTGCTGTGTTTTGAAGGATCTCTTATTTCAAGCCATGTACAAACCGTTACCCATCTGTCGAGTATGAGGCATTCCCGTTACACTTGACGTCTTCAGATACACATGGTTAATACTTTTTGGTTGTTTTAAAAACCTGGCAGTATCTCGTCAAACTATTTAAATGCAAATTTTGGCACAATTCTATGGGCACTACACTTTTTTCAGATGTATTTGCGTGTGATTTATTTCCGTTCGTTTACGTTTAGATTTATTATCCAATCCACTAGTCCTCTGTCAAGGAAGTAGGAGACGTCAAATACACAAGATTACAATATATTAACAATTTTTTATATTGAAAAGTTGAAAAACAAAAATATTGCTGTTCACAAAAAGGAATGTAAATTTCGTAAGACCAAATATAATAATTATTATAATCGTTTGACCCTGCTGAGATCGACTCCGTAAAGTTGCAAAAAAATAGTTCCAGTAACGTTACAGTAATTAGAGAAATGATAACATTAATTTTAAATTTTCATTCGACGGAGCACGAAGCAGTAAATTGATTCCCGGCGGACATAAATCAAAAATAAGTATGCATTAAAATTATAGTAGATAATTGTCATATAGCTACAAACTGTATAGGATACCAGCAAACTGTTTGAGTAAAGAGGGGTCTAATCTGTCTAAGAACTCTTCCAGCGAATAATAAGCACCATATATTAAAGATTTAAAACTCTTCTTAAAAAAAATTTTATTTCCTCCGTAAGGGTATTGTACAGATTTATACCGGAATAACTGACGTTTGTTTCAAAACAGTTTGGACGACGTTTTTCAATACGTTGCGGAGGGCTTTTTCTGTGTTGTACAAATGACTTGAGCCGATTAGTGCACGTGGATTGATGTTGTCCCATACAAACATTAAACAAGTTAGAATTTTAAGTTTACGAAACATAGGTTTGCAACTGATATTTCACTCAGCATCAAATATTATTCGTAGTTTAAAAATTTGAAGCGGCTGATGCGAACGACCCCAGTTTGCTATTACAGAATTAAATATGTATGTTACATCATTTTTATGTAGGCATGTCGGTTTCCCGAGCTAACACTATTAATGTAAAGCAGATCATAAGTTTGCCCGAGAGTTTTTTATTTGGCGAGTCCATTTCAAATGGTTGCGAGGTGGGATTTTCAATTTTGGAAACGTACGGTTTGTGTTGGTTTATGTTTATGGCATGTAAATGGCTGAGTTAAAAATGAAAGGTTTTCTATCGTTAATTTTAAAGAGTATTTATCAAATAAATTTTCTTGAGGCAACTGATAATTACGGAGCTAGAAAATAAAGTGTGACGTCATTACCGTGATGTCAACGTAGAGGACTCATTTTAAACGATCTAAATAATTCCGTAAATCGTTAATGTATATATGATTAAAAGTAAGGGTCCCAAAATGAAACCCCGAGACACATCGCAGGCAATTGTTTCCCATTCCGACGTATACACATTTCCTTTAGAGTTTTCAATGGCGCTGGTTTGGCGCCTGTTTTGCAAGGATGGTCTCAGTAAAGAAACTGAAACTGATTCTATATAAATCTAATTCATGATCTACTAAATAAAATGCTTTGGAGAGGTCAGAAAAAACTAGTAGTTCATCATGAATACTTTGAAACGAAGTCGTATGAAGCAGCGTCGGTAGATTTTCCACTAATGGAACCATGCTGCGATGTAGAAATAAGTTTAAATTAAGTATGACTGGACTAACAGTAATGAAAATCAGGGTTAATTATTGAAACGAATTTCATCAACGTATGTATTTTATGTAATTTCAGCGCGAGTGCATCTCGATACATGTTGGTCAAGCAGGAGTACAAATAGGCAATGCCTGCTGGGAATTGTATTGTCTGGAACATGGAATCCAGCCTGATGGTCAGATGCCCCCAAACAAGACAGTTGGAGACAGTGCTGTCAGCTTTAACACTTTCTTCAGGGAGACAGGCGCTGGAAAATATGTCCCTCGTGCAATATTTATAGATTTGGAGCCATCTGTTATAGGTAAGTGTGTAGCTAATTATTTTTAGCTTCTTTTAGAATTTTCATTTTCATTTGAGTAAATTTTGATAAAATATTTTTATTTCGTATAGATCAAGTGCGAAATGGCACGTACAGTCAGCTCTTCCATCCTGAGCAGATGATCACTGGCAAAGAGGATGCTGCCAATAACTATGCTCGTGGGCACTACACCATTGGCAAGGAGGTTGTTGAACTCGTCTTAGAACGTATCCGCAAACTGGTTGACCAATGCACAGGTCTTCAGGGCTTCCTGATATTCCGCTCTCTCGGAGGAGGCACAGGTTCTGGCTTCACATCGTTGCTTATGGAGCGCCTATCTGCAGACTACGGAAAGATGAGCAAGTTGGAATTTGCAATTTGTCCAGCCCCACAGGTAATAACAGATATTGCGCAATTTTGGGACTTGCTGTCATGACGTGTACTAATGTTTCTTTGTTTTTCTATTAGGTTTCGACAGCTGTTGTAGAACCCTACAATTCCATTCTCACCACTCACACTACCCTGGAGCATGCAGACTGCGCCTTCATGTGTGACAATGAAGCTATCTATGACATCTGTCGACACAGCCTAGGCATTGATCGCCCGTCCTACACTAACCTAAACAGGCTCATTGGGCAAATTGTTTCTTCCATCACAGCTTCCTTACGTTTTGATGGTTCGTTGAATGTTGACCTAACTGAATTCCAAACCAACCTTGTTCCATACCCTAGGATCCACTTTCCTCTCGTAACCTACGCTCCAATTATATCTGCAGAGAAGGCTTTCCACGAGCAGTTGTCGGTGGCTGAAATCACCGCTGCTTGCTTTCAACCTACCAACCAAATGGTGAAATGTGACCCACGTCGCGGAAAATACATGGCCTGCTGCATGTTGTACCGTGGCGATGTTGTTCCCAAGGATGTCAATGCTGCTATTGCTACAATTAAAACCAATCGCACTATCCACTTTGTTGATTGGTGCCCAACCGGTTTTAAGGTATGTTTCACTTTGCAACAGGTTCTGACAAGTACTGGATTATGTATCCTAATGTTGACGACTCTTCTGTGTAATTTTAGGTTGGCATTAATTATCAACCTCCTACCGCTGTACCAAACGGTGATCTTGCAAAGGTTCAGCGTGCTGTTTGCATGTTATCCAACACAACTGCAATTGCCGACGCATGGGCCAGGCTGGACCACAAGTTTGACCTCATGTATGCAAAGCGAGCATTTGTTCACTGGTATGTAGGAGAAGGCATGGAGGAAGGAGAATTTACCGAGGCTAGAGAGGATTTGGCAATGTTGGAGAAGGATTATGAAGAAGTTGGCAAGGATTCTGTTGAAGACGAGGAGACTGTGGAAGAGTACTAAATTATGCATTGTTATAATATATTTTTTAAATTGTAAGTGTAGTGTGTTGTACTTTTTTACAAACCCAAAAAAAAACTTTTTTGAATGCTGGATGCAAAAGCGATATGCAGTAGATTGAAAGAAGTAAACTTATCTTAACAATGGATGATTTGTGTTTATTTCTCATGTAGCCTGTCGACAAAAAAATTTCTTATTCCTGCTTTCCCCTTAAGGTCTTCAATGTTCTCAAAAGCCGAGGTAACGCGATTAGCTTTGAGGAGTACTTTTCGGGGTCGCAGACCTTGGGCATACGGTACAAGCTATCTGGTGATGCTATTGAGTCAGTCTAGCTGCATCTTAAATTGGACGAGACATGAAGATGAATACTGTGATCTTACAGAATACTACTCTCACGTCATTTGGAAGGACGTAAAAGAAGCACCCAATAGGCCGACCTGCCTGATGCAGGTTATCAAGGGTTCGGTCTGCTTCTCTTTCAGGTGAATACCGGATAGGATCTGCAAGCTATAGACCAGGGTCCCTAATTAACAAATGGCTGCCGTTCTCTTCCACATTCCACCTTTCAAAATACCTTCCTATGCTAATAAACGGGATTTACCATTTGGTTTGGCCTCGAACGTTTGTGCACAATGGAATAAAATTATGATGGAACACTCGAAACTCTCTTAATATTAATAAGACTAGGATAATTATCACCGAGTAATTATGCTCAATTTATTAAATATATTAACCTGGGAAATAACTCGTTAAAAATTATTTGTTGTATTGAGAATTTTTTTGAATCTGATAAAGTAATTAAAATTGTTCCCTTCGGCATGATAATTAATTTTTAACAACCATATTCAGAATAATTTTTGGAAAAGTTTTCAAGAAATGAAACTAAGATTGTAGAAATCAGTCTGCATTTGTGAATGGTAACTTCTCGTATTTCAACTAAGCTAGAATTCAGCCTCACAGCGGTCTAGCGTTATATCCCCAAGTTTGTTGATGTTTGCGTGTGTCTCATTTCCGTAGGAAACTCTTCTTACTTGAACCTTCCGTTAGGCAGAACATAAGATAAAGACATGCAATCAAATTTCTTAAGATGTTATAGACGCACGAATAAAAATTAAAACACCAACTTTGGTTGAGACAAAAATGACTGTTTTTAATTTTTAAATATAAATAAAAGTCATACATTTGGAATAGATGCCAACACACAGGACGATGAAATAAACGTGGGTTGTACAAAATGAGGAAATTTCGTTTTTATTAATACGTCCAGCGACGGTTACGGTTAAAATGTTATTTAACAATGCGTTGGGATTGTAAACCCTTATTACAAATAATTTGAACGAAAATGGAACTAAACAAAATTTACTATACCTTGTTGTTTTAGTGATTTAGTAGTTTGTTTAATATTATTTCCAACCAAGGCTTTCCAGATGTTTGTGATAAACAAAAAGATGTCAGGATACCAATCGGGTGAAACATTGTACGTATACAACGTTTAGAAGAAATTTTTGGAACTCTTCAGTGACCGCCGTCGAAACGTCCTGTATCCTTCCTATGAACTTCTTGTTTTTCACGTGAAGACGATGGAAGTTGAAACGTAGTGTATTTACAATGTTTTCACGCATTTGGAATCCCGAGAACTTCTTGTTAAACATGTTATTGTAGTATTCAGTCCTTAGGAAGGCGCTGCGGGAGTTTTCTCGCAGGCGCTTCACTCCAGAGTGACTGCGGGGCTCACCTGATTATGTCGGGAATGCCTCGCACTCTCTCTGGTTCTTCTTATCAAAGTTTCTCACATGCCGATACACCTTCACCTATTTTAGGAGGTATATGTACTGGGGTCGAAGACCTTGGGCATATGGCAAGAGTTGTCCGCTGATCCCATTGGATCAGTCGGCAAACTGCCTCCTGAAACTGGTGGAGATATGGAGAAGGGAATGCTGCGACCCCTCAGCAAACTCTTCTCCCGTCATTCGGAAGGGCGTGAGAATAGTAACCAATGCCAGACCTACCTGCATCTCTTTAGGTGAAACAACGGGTAGGATCCTTAAACCACAGCCCGGGCGCCCTACCTTGCTTTACCTTCCGCATCCCACCTTTTCATTTCCATACCTATGCTATTAAAGGGGAGTTGCTTGTTTCAGGATCACCCTCATGTAGCCTGTTAACCCATAAAAATCAGTTCTTAGACTGTTCTGATGCAACTTGCAATACTAACCTATTCTGTTCAAGCCTTTTCATTTCCACAAATCACCACATCCCACATGCTCCCTAATCTGCTCAGCACATTACATCATACGTCTCCATCTTCTGTTCTTATCCCACACACTTCCCTCTATTGCTCATTTTACAAGACTCTCGTGTCTCAAAACGTGACCTATTAATCTATCCCTTCTCTTGGCCAAAGTCCTCCATGTCGTTCTCTCTTCTTTAATTGTGCGTGTGACCCCTGCACTTACACCCCTAAGAAAGCTCCCCTTTGATTATGTATGGACTTGAAATTATACGCTGGCAGTATCGGAGGAGACACTATCAAATTAACTGATCCAAGAATGTATTTATATGATAAAAGTATTGGCCGTTTTTGCTCATTTAAAGTTTTCCAACCCCTCCACCTCCGAGTCTTACCCCGGCTGATGTATACGTGCAGTCTATTAAAACTTACCAAAAATCGATATGGCGCGGGTAATATGGAGGGGGAAATGGAAGGTCGTCCAGGCGGGGGAGTAAAGCAATCCATATCCAAATTCAAAAATTGAACGCATGGAAAGAAAAGAAGCCTTCTCGTACTTAAGTTTTCTTAAATTACAATTTTCTCCGCAATTTTCTTAATTCTTGTACAAAGTATTAGAAACCTTATAAACAAAAAAGGATGAATGAAATCGGTAAAGTCGTTCTCAATTTATAGCGTGACCAAGCGAAATAGGGATTAAGTTTTATATATAAAGATAACATGGTTAAAAACTTACAAATTTAGCATTACATCATATTTCTCCTTGACTCCCTCAGTCGAAAATATTATTGAATTTACATGTGAAGAATTTGGTGTCGCACATGGACCATCTCCAGCGACAGTTACGGCCGAAATGATGAGTAATAATGAGTGCTTTCGGCAGTTAAGTTTTAACAATGGAGAAGAATATTTAAAGCGTTAAACTACTACAACAAAAGAGTATCGTAAATTTTGTTCAAATTATTCGTGTCATTTTTAACATTGATTGCATGAGGGTTGCACCTGATATACATTTCACGCATAATTCTAGAGAAGTAATTACTTTCTTCGTCTAAATTTTCCACATTTTGCCAATCGAAATTGTGATTATTAACATGTGTTTGGACACAACTGTGTACTTTTGAATGTGTAATTTGATGTTGTTTTTATGTTCCTTAATGCGAGTTTTTAAAGCTAGTCGTGTATAATGATTTGAATAATATAAAAAATTCTGAGGTGATAACATTTTTAATCCTATTTGAGGATTGATTCCCATAATTTTGTAGCATTATGTAATTGAACGAAAATAATTAAACATGTTAATGCCATAAAATAATATAAACCTCACAGAGCATACGATTTCAGTGTAAATGTGATTTTCTTGGGTGATACCGGTACTTTAGAAGAACGTCAGGCAATCTCATTATATCTGTAATCTTCTCCTCTCCTATTGGAGTTGCGTAAGAGCTGCTTGGATGTTATAAACGAGGAGAATGTCGCGTAATGTGCGCTGAGACCTCTTGCTAGGTCCTGCTGGCCGCGCACCAGGAAGCACGCCCACGGCGATGTTGCACTCCCCTACTGCAACCCTACTCACTGCACCTGCATTATATACATACAACACTCAGCCTTGTATCTCAATAATATTTACATTGATTCAACTGTTCATTCTGCGTCACCTGGTGTTTTTCGAGTGCGCTGATCCACATTTTCTTTATTTATTTATAACTATTTTAACTTTTTATTGTTATGGTATTCTGTTATAAGACAGCTCTGATGCAACCCTCCACATTAACCTACCTTTTCAAGTCTTTTCATTTCCACATAACTACCACATCCCACATCCTCCCTATTCCTCCTTATTGTATTCCATCCTCGGCCTCCCTATTCTGTTCTTATTCCACACACTTCATTTGGAAGTCTTTTCATTTCCGCATAACTACCACATCCCACATCCTCCCTATTCCTGCTTATTGTATTCCATCCTCGGCCTCCCTATTCTGTTCTTATTCCACACACTTCATTTGGAAGTCTTTTCATTTCCGCATAACTACCACATCCCACATCCTCCCTATTCCTGCTTATTGTATTCCATCCTCGGCCTCCCTATTCTGTTCTTATTCCACACACTTCCCTCCATGGCCAATTTTACGAGACCCTAGTGTCTTAAAACGTGGCCTTCTCTTGGTCAACGTCCTTCATATAGCTCGCTTTTCCCCTATTCTGTTTAGAACTTCCTCGTTAGTGTTCTATCCACCCATCTGATTTTCAGCATTCGCCTATAGAACCTCATTTCAAAGACTTCTATTCTTTTCCTTTCCGCAGCTTCTATCGTCCACGTTTCGCATCCATATAACGCCACACTCCATACGAACATTTTTAGCAACGATTTCCTAATATTCACACTTATATTATCCGGAAGTAATGCGTCTTTTCCGCGAAAGGCTTCCATGTCTGTGCTATCCTACTCTTTATGTCTACTATACTTCTACCATCCCTAGTTATAACGCTTCCCAAGTAGCAGAATTCCTAACTTCCGTCAAACTATCCCTTCCGAATCTAACGCCCTTTGCTATTGCACTGTTTCCAAAACTACACTCCATTACCTTGGTTTTCCCTCTATTAATCTTCACATTGAACCATTTATCGTTAAAACTGGTCATTGCAACATAATGAAAATTTGGTAAAAAGAAGGATAAAACTTCTCCAAATTTGAAGCGCGTTTATACGGTAAGGACAGTAATATAAAAACTTACACGGTACAGTGTACGTTCTCAGTAATAACCTTCCTCTTAAAATCCAGCAACAAAATTGGCTATATGCCTTGGCTCCTTCTTTTCAAAATTATTAATAGATAATATGATGGATTGGCCAACGTCCTTCATATTGTTCGCTCTTCCCCTATTCTGTATAGAACTTCCTCGTTATTGACGCTATCCACCCATCTGATTTTCAGCATTCTTCTATAGCACCACATTTCTTTTCCTTTCAGCATCTCCTACCGTTCATGTTTCGCACTCATAACGCTACACTCCAACCGAACATTTTTAGCAACGATTTCCTAATATTCACACTTATATTACCCGTAAGTAAATTCCTCTTTTTTGTAAAAGCCTTCCTTGCCTGTGCTATCCTAATTATGTTTATTATACTTCTACCATCCCTAATAATTACGCTGCCCAAATAGCAGAATTCCTTGACTTCCGTCAAAATAAACCTTCCCAATCTAAGACCCTTTGTTATTCCACTGTTTTCCGTCCTACACTCAATTACTTTGGTTTCCCCTCTACTAATCCTAATATTGAAGTCTTTCTTCGGGACCACGTTCATACCATTTATTATGTTTTCCAAGTCTTCTGAATTCCGTAATACTACAATATCATCGGCAAGGCGTAGGATTTTTAATTCTTCTTCTTGGTGAGGATATTAAACAGATGTATTCTCTTCTTCGTAATCCTGATCTAACTCTCACAAAGCGTATATGTGTAAAACATCCTACAGTAACGCTAAATAGTAAAGTACATAAACATCAATTAAAAAGTGTAAAACGTTCCTCACAAAAAATTGAGCGTGGATCGCCAGATGCAACACACAACGTATTAGATCTCGTTTGATTATTCAACTACGATTCTCTAGGTTAGAATATAGCTCCCCCTCATTGCACGTCGTTTAACACTTGTATTTTTAATTCAAATATTCTCTCGACCAAGATTCCAAGTTATCAATCATTCTTATGATATAAGCATAGGCATTACAAACACTCACCGACACGCTCACGACCGGACACGGAATCAGAGCAAATTCAGTTATTAAGAAACAGTAATAATACCAGAAGATTTTAGTAAAAACAATTATACCCATACCGAAGAGGACTGAGTCTGATTGATGCGAACAGCACAGGACAATTAGTTTAGTACCTCATGCATGCAAAATATTAACGAAAATAGTACATATATATATAAGGATGGAAAGTCAAATAGATTGCGAGTTAGGAGAATATCAGTTTGAATTTAGGAACAAGAGAAGCAATATTCAATTTGCGTCTCATTTTCTAAGGCAGGATAAGGAAACACCGGCCTATGTTTATAGCATTTATAGATTTAGAACACGCGTTTGATAATCTTAAACGGAAGACACTATAAAGGATTTGTAAGAACACAGGAATAAAATACCGGGAAAGAATGCTTATACGTAACATTACTATTGAAAATCAAGAAAGGAGTAAGACAATGACGCAGTCTGTCGCCCATGCTGTTTAACCTATATATAGAACAGGCGATAAAGGCAGTTAAAACGTAAATGGAAAAGGAATCATACTGCAAGGAGAAGAAATAATAACCCGACGCTTTTCCGATGATACTGTAGTATTCGGGAAGTCTGAAGAAGACTTGGAAACCATAATAAATTACATGAACGTGGTCTTGGAGAAATAGTTCAATATGAGGATTAATAGAGGGGAAAACTAATGTGATGGAGTGTAGTATGGGAAACAGGGGAATAACAAAGGGTGTTAGATTGGGAAGGGATATTTTGATGGAAGGTAAGGAATTCTGCTACTTGGGAAGCGTACTAACTAGGGATGGTAGAAGTATAGTAGACATAAACAGTAGGATAGGACGGACAAGGAGGGCTTTCGTCAAATAGAGGAATTTAGTTACAGGTAATATTAGGAAATCGTTCGTATGGAGTGTGGCGTTATAAGAGTGCGAAACGTGGACGTTAGTAATTGCAGACAGAAGGAGTATAGAACATTCTGATGCGTGATGCTATAGAAGAATGAGATGGGTGGATAGTGTAACTAACGAGGAAGTTGTAAGCAGACTAGGGGAAGAGCGAACAATATGAAGGACGCTGACCAAGAGAAGAGATAGATTAATAGGCCGGGGTTTAAGACAATAGGTTCTTGTAAAATTAGCATTAGAGGGAAGTGTGTCGGGTAAGAACAGAAGAGGTAGGTCAAGGATGGAATACGCTAAGCAGTTTAGGAAGGATGTGGGATGTCGTTGTTATGCAGAAATTAAAAGACTTGCTCAAAATAGATTAGCATGGAGGGACTGAATACCTCAACACCAATATTCCGGACATTGTCGTTTTATAAACTAGACATATCGTAAACAGAGATGTCATACTTGACATCTAAAAAAATAAATGGAGAAGAACAACTTCATTTATCCGTTGAAAATCGAAAACCTTTCTTAAAGATATGTCCCACATTACAATCTTATCTTAAACGCTTTGATGTTTGTTCTGTGTTATCATTGCGTCAACTTCAGTAACGTTCTTATTATTTTCGTTGTATTTTAGAGTTCTTTGATAATGATAAAACAACAGCTGATTTATTTCTTCCTGTATTCCTGTTATCTATTACGTAAACAAGGTTTTGGTAGAACGCCATCATGTCTTCAAATAAAACATTAGCTTTCATAAGCACATACGAACGCTCTGTGAGTTCTTCAGAGCTCTTTTGCAGCGTTATGAACTGAGAATGTTAATAGGCCACTTCACAACGGAATTTCAATATTGTTGCAAGTGGAGACATGCCAAATTATTGCGTTGTTATAAAGACTTTTAAAAACAGTAATAACGTCGACTGATTTGATTTACGTTACATTAAACAAAGGTATGAAGGTTTTTGGAATTAATTTATATAGTTTTTAAAAAAATTGAGGGAAAATACAGTCGAAATAGGATGCACCGAACGCCATGGAACCGCTCGATTTTGTCCTCATTAACACAGGTTCGTCAAACCTGTAATATATAACGTTCCTAGAAAACGTTTCCTTCATCGAGCTTGCACTTTCAAGATATGACTAAACGATATGCCGGAAAAGGATGAATTTTTAAACCACTCAATTAATCGCTCAATCAACAACTTCTAATTTTCATTGGACTTGTAGTGTTGTTGTCGAGGAACGAAATGTAAAGCTATTTATTCTTCAATAACATTGAGATTGTTGGAGACATCAATCCTAATCATTTGAAGGCGTCAACAGTTCGAACGCCGTCCTCGACTTTTTCTTATAATTTCCACTTCACACAGGCCAAAAGAGACGCGCTTTCTGAACTCCATGTCTGTAAGGGGATAATGTTTTAATCTCAATCTTTATAAGGGCAGGACAAAATGTGATGCAACAATTCGTAAAATATTTTGTTTATTTTCGGCGGAAATGACGACAAAGTTTGAATGAAGAAAAAAAGACCACCAAAACGTGCCTCGACTCAGACACGGAGCCGTGAAAAACAGATACTTTACCTTCGGTCGGTATTCCTTTTGCTTGGTTGTTTTACAAGAAATGACATTAATTTAACTAATATCTTTCTTTAGACTATTTCAAATTGTTTGCTGTTATGTTAGAAACCAATTAATTAATCAGACTAATTATAATTATATTAACACATCCGTATTATTATGCAAATTACTTAATAAGAATTGTTTTACATTGAACATCGACCTATCATGATTAGTAGACACCCATATATTGCGCTATATAGATGTCAGATTAAGTAAAAGTTTTAGCCAGTATTAAAACATTTTACTTCTAAATCAGCTACTTTACAACGAATCATATAAAGATTTTATTATACTCACATTGCAGTTCTCACGTTTCTAAGTTCCGTAGCGTTCAGATTTTGGTTACTTTTTATTTATAATCTAACCATTAATGCGTCTGTTTTAACAAGATTCCTACTGTCTGCTTTCCCAAAGTTTCCCTCCATTTTACAAAAATTATGAAAATTAATGTTTTATTGAAGTAAACCCTCATAATATCTTTAATGGTATAATAAAATGGCAAATGTAGAAGTGCTTTAAACTTTACACGACTCTACACAATAATTCATAGCATGAGCCGCACTATGCTTACTGCCGAAGCATTTTCGATAACAAAGATATTACATTTAGTAATCATCCATGGAAAATAATTTTTATTTGTTTGGAACATTTATAAAAAGAAAATAATTCTGAGTGAAACAATCTTCTAGAATCACAGCAATTTGTCAATTAAATTTAAACAAAATCAAAGCTAAGCTCGGGGCAACTTCATGGAATGCAATTCGTGACACAGAAAACGAGTCGAACCCAAATAATATGTTTCGTAAATTGGTTAATTACCTCATATCGGTCGTTGACGCTGAAGCACCATTAAAATTAAGTAAAAAGAAACGTTCTAAAATAAATACGTGGATTACTAAAGGTATTATAATCTCACGTGAAATTCTATGTCGCCTTCATTAATTAAAAGAAATAAATATAAACACAGAATTTAAAAACTTTTATATTCAATGTAAGAAAGGTATCACTGCTGCAAAAATATATTGCTAATTCGGAAATAAAATAAAAGCGACGTGGAACGTTATCAACGAGACCTCCGGTAATTCTAAAGATCGTAACGATGTACAACTTATAAAGAACGAACAGCCTATATCAAGTAAAAAAGCAGCATGTGAATTTATCTCGTATTTTATAAACGTTTCTCGTGATATGTTAGAAAAGCAAGGTATGAAGAAACGTAACACGTCCAACTTTAGCGAAATGCTGTGCAACTCCAGAAACCCGGTTAGTAAAGTCTTTCTTTCTACTCCCACGCAATAAAAATGAGACTTTCAATATAACCAAAAACTTCAATTTTATCACTATACGTGATGTAAAATATTTTAAAAATTAACGACGTACGTTGTACGGATAATGGTGTTAAAACTGAATTGTTTTTAAATACAAGAATAAATACGGCAGTATAAGCTGCCGAAAGCTACCACTTTTGAAGTAGAATAGCTTTTTAAAACCGTTACCAATTAAGTGATTTCTTATTATCCATTATCACCAAAAGTTACAGTTTCCTGTGCCAGTCTGTATTTGAATAAATATATGACCAATAAAATAAATAGAAAGCATGTATCGCGATTCGAGTTTGTTAAGACATCAAGATCCCCTGTGTCAAACTATCGCATGTTCGCCCGAACAAACAATAAAGTTATTCGTGTGGGTAGAGAAAAAGTTATTCTTCCTTGTCAAAGAGAAGTTGAAATCTGACATTGGCGCCTGAATATCTAAACATTTCTCTGTAATGTATCAGATTCGAGTGCTTTCAAAGATCAACAGACACCGCGGAGTCAAATCATGAATACATCACGTAACTGTCAGAAATGATTGGAGTGGTCGATTCAAATAAAGGACGCTGCTTCATATTCTTGAATTCTACGGAGTTATAAATGTCTGGATTAATCCTGATTGGTACGTTCCAAAATTATTTTATGCTAACTTTAGTCATATAATTGACTATTTTAGCATAGAAGAAATGCTGTATATTAATTCCTCATAAAAATAATTTTAAAACTGCAAGCCTTCCAACCTCACTATTAGAAATAAAACACTAACTGAGAAAGATAATCTGTCATAATATGATGAATGTATTTGTTCCTCTGAAAAAAACATTCGTAAATTGAAAGGCCCAGTTTTTCGTGTTTGAACAGCTACAACTCCCTGTATCATGAATTAGATTAAGCTTAGTCTGGCTCAAAGTTTTCAATTTTTTATAGTTTTATCTCATTAAAAGCGTGACCTAAGAAGCTTCTGTTCCGTTTAGAGTAATTCTTTATCGAGACCAAACTTCATAGAAATGTCGTTCACATTCTAATATTAAGACTATATCTAATCTTTTGTTGTTGTGGTGGTGGTATTTAGTCCTAAGACTGGTCTGATGCAGCCCTCCATGCTAACCTATCTTGCGCAAGCATTTTCATTTCCGTATAACTAGCACATTTTACATCCTCACTAATCTGCTTAGTGTATTCCATTATTGGCCTCCCTCTTCTGTTATTACACCCCCACTGACACACACTACCCTCTAATGTTAATTTTATACGACCCTCATGTCTTAAAACGTGGCCTATTAATCTATTTCTTCTCTTCGGTCTATAACTTCCTAGTTGACTACTCTCATTCTCCTACAACACCACATTTCAAAGGTTTCTATTATTTTCCTTTCTGCAACTCCTATCGTCCACGTATCGCACCCTTATAACGACACACTCCATACGAACATTTTTAGCAACGATTTCCTAATATTCACACTTATATTAGCCTTAGCGAAAGCCTTCCTAGCCTGTGCTATCCTACTCTATACGTCTACTATACTTCTTAGCATAATTCCGTAACTCCCGTCGAAATAACCCTTCCCAACTTAAAACCCTTTGTTATACCACTGTTTCCCATACTACACTCCATCATCGTGGTTTTCCCTCTATTAATCCTCATATTGAACTCTTTCTCCATGACCACGTTCATGCCATTTATTATGGTTTCCAAGTCTTCTTCCGACTCCCCTATTACTACAATATCATCGACAAAGCGTAGGGTTATTATTTCTTCTCCTTGAAGTAATGATTCATTTTCCATACTCCTTTTTAACTTTCAAGAGCAACAAGGGTGACCTTGTCTTACTCCTTTCTTGATTTCTTCTTTCTTTTCTTGATCTTCAATTCTAATTACTGCTGACTACTTTCTGTAGACAGATAGAGTGAGAGATCTAATCTCTTATCTTGATACAATCAATACATAACGAGCAAAATGCGCTGAAGAAAAGAGTAAATACAAAGCCGAGTTAGGTAGATAATATTAAGCATAACGCACACAGAGTCATATTCCGTGTGTCCAGGAAAGAAATCACCGCGATCGCAATGCTCGAGTCCTTTGATCCAATTATCGAGTTATATTTTAGTTTGTACCATTCATTCGATTCCTTGTGCTAGGAATCTAATCAAATATTCTTATTCAGAATGCTCCTGATGAGAATAAATCCATACACAGCGGAAACTTTGCAATGTGTTCTTAGGGGGGTGTGAAATCACTTTTCAGGGTTTCTTTGCAACAGAGCGCTCCCTGAAAGTTTTTCTTGTGAGTTAATTGAATAAATAATATTAAGATTCAAGTAATTAATTAACAATATTTTAAAGGAAGTAATATGTGCTGGAGAAAATATTTAATTAGCCCATTAAACAATAAATTAAGCATATATACAGCATAGTATATATATACTATCTGGATGCCTGGTGTTGCCCGGTAATTAATTTATACTAGCCCGCTACGATATTTAATTCGACAGTAATTTCTTTGTCAACACGTGACTAAACCATCTGATATATCGTCATAGTTTTGAATATTACCTGTTCACACACCCTATCATCGAAATCGCACGAAAGAACGCTTAAAACAAAACGTTTTCTTACGGTTAGATGGAATGCCGCCAATTAAACATGTGTATAAATCGTAATTCAAATAATGTACCCTTAACATTTGCACACTTCATTTATTCAATGTCGAATTAATCGATATCCGAAATCAAAATGTCAAAAAAAAGCCAAGCTACGACGCAATGAACTTGCGCATGAATTGATGCGTAATTGAAGTGTCTCAGATTATTGAAACGGTTAAGCTGAAAATTTGGGATTATATGTTCCTTCGTGTGAGAAATACAAAGAAAAAGTATAAAAATTGTGGTCGGAAAATTAAAATAATTATGGATCTCAACAATAACGCCACCTATTGCGTCCAACCATAGTTAAAAACCATTGAAGTGACTCCAAGTGACGACAAAAATTCATCAAAATTGATAAAACAAGCACACCGCAATTTTATGTATAAAGATATGCGACTAATCTTACAGATAACACGAATGTTGCTAGTAATTTACATCTGATTAATTAAATGGGGGATCTGTGTACTACACGGATGCGTGGAATATGGTCCGCTTAATCCTAGTAATCAAAAGGCATCCAACAAACTAGACACAATAACTATCTGTATGTCCTTTATTGCCCGGGTCTTATTTGCATTAGCCTGGAAATTTATTTACTTTGACACCACTAGGTTGGAGATAATGAAATTTAACCGACATCGAGCGTGTCACTTTTGACCATTTACTTTTTCACCCCTACATATCAAGACGGAATGTTTAATTTATCATAACCGGCAAGATGACTCACAGAACTTTAATAAATTCAAGAAATCTCCTGGTACATTCAATACATGAATCTTTCAAGTAAGATATGAGTAGAAATAGATTTACTGAAATATTTAAACATTGAAACAGGCTTTGAACGTTATTTATATTCATCCAAATTATAGCCATGCTATACTCACGTTTACTACATTCCTGGCACTCATTTCATCAATCAACATTCAATAATTGTACTTTGAATAAATACTGTGTATCTAACATATCATTTAATGCGCATAATCCTTTTCACAAAAATTGATACATACTTTCGCCGTAGCATAATAACCAAAGACTACTCTGCATCTAATAAACAGGTTGCTCAAGTATATTTTTTCTATAACTTTCGGCGACGGTCACAATTTGAATAAGAAATTCTTATTGTCTTGCGACTATTCATCTAAAACAAAATTTGGCTACACGAAAAGTCACCGATTTGGTATATTATTAAAAAATGAATATCTGCAGTTCAGCGGTAAACCTCAAAGAACATTAATTCCATTTGCCATCTTTGCGAAGCCGGGTTTTCGGCAGTCGTTTTATTAAACAGTAAGTGTTGTGTAACAAATAACATAGAGCGGGAGATGATTCCGAGAAATTATCTACTGAGCAACAAGCTCATCCACCCCATTATTTCCTTTAATTATATTCCTTCAGTAAGTTTTTTGTGAATTTAAAATACGTGTTTCATTTATTATTATATTTTTAAACTAACCTAACCTCATTAAAATCGTTCAATAGATCAATGTTTCGATTTGGGACGGCACGGAAAAAAAGGCTACATAACCCTTTAATTTGGGATCCAAGCAATTATTACAAATTTTGCAGTTACCCACTTACGACAGATACGAAAATAACTCAGCACACTACTCAAACACAAAGAAGGAAAGCATGCTTCTATCACTTTACCTCTTCAAAATAATGTTTAATAAATGTCTTGCCGCTGTAATCTTTCCCGATGCTTTGAAAATCACCAAATTAATAGTCTGTTGAATGAATCATCGCTATCCGAAATATCAAATTATAAGCCTATTTCTCTACTTCCTATTTTTTCGAAAATATTAAAAAAATAATACATACATCGGATTACTTAATTTCTTGAATAAATATAAGATTTTATCAAGAGCACAGCATAGCTACCTTAAAGGAAAGTCCACGGATAGGGCAATGTACGACTTCATTCAAATTATTCTGAATTCACTGGATGAAGAACTGAAGGTAGCTGGCATATTTTCTGATCTCTCAAAGGCTTTCGACACCGCAGATCACCAAATATAACTAAAAAGTTAAAACATTATAGAATTCAGGGATTTTCGTCACTTCCAATAAGATCGTATCTTACAAACCTTAAACAACAAATAGTAGTTTAAACTAAAGACGGCCACTTCACTTATCCGATTGGAAATGTATACAATTCAGAGTTCCTCAAGGATCAATTCTTGGGCCTTTACTTTTTATTCTATACATAAATGTTCTTCAAGAATACGTACATACTATAAAATCGATTCTCTACGCGGATGACACAAATATAGTTATTGCAGATAAAAACTTAGATCATTCGGGTTAAGACAGTAGACAGCACTCTGGTTTAACGTGAATAATTTATCCCTCAACCTAAATAAGACTAAGTTAGCTGATGCTAGTAACAGACCCGTAGACAAACTTTCAGGCAACGTGCATTTCCTGGGGCATCGGATTGATGATAAATTAAAGTGGAATGACCATATAGATCTGCTTGCTGGGAAACTAAGTTCGGCTTGTTATTCGCTAAAAATACTAATGCAACACATTGACAAAAAGTACGTAAAAATGGTGTATTTCGCGTATTTCCATTCAATTATGTTCCATGGCATCTCTAATTGGGGAAACTGCTCCAGGAGCAAAAGCGTGCCATTATAATACGTTATAATATGAATTTTATATCGAGTTTTCAAAAGTTTGTAAATACTTACTTTACCAAGCGTATATATTCATGAAATCTTAAAAGTTTGTAAAGCGGAACATAAATTTTGTTTGAAACGAATTGCGAATTTCATGAATACGAGACCAGAAATCGCTCAGCTCTAAGGTCAGACAAGCACCGCCTTGCTCTACACCAGAAATACTGGGATAATTTTACACAACAGCCTTCCTTCAGAGGTTAAGAATAATAAAAACTACAAAACTTTCGTGAATAAGAGTACAATTATTCTAAGAAATGGCGCGTATTACTCTGTACAGGATTTTTTAATCGTTCCCTTAATAATTAAAATTAAGGGTTCCTGCAAAAGTGTTGCCTTGTAAATATACCTACTACATAGCTTTAAACATTTTGTACAGTTTTTTCTGTTCTTTTCTTTGTTTGTTTCATGTATTGGCTGGAGCTACTGCGGAAGTCCAGATTCCTGGACGCGCAGCTCCAAGAAGTGAAAACTCCATTGCTTATGCCTGTGTTTGTGCTTTCTAGTGTTCGTGTAGTGTTTTTAATGACTTTAGACTATATCCTGTTTATTTTACTTTTATTTGATGATTATTAAAATTAATTATGTACTTTATTTTGTTCTTATAATTATTTCTTCTTTATAATGTATAACGTATCATAATTCCTCAACAGAGGACTAATGGAGACAACGATAAATCTAAATCTCATGTGTACTGAAGTAACAAAACGAATTCAGGAACAATATAGACCTAGGAAGTGTAAAGATACCCTAACGGTAACTTGTACCCGGCGTTGATTAATTCTAGAAAAACTAGAAGTGAAGATACATTCAAGGGGCTCAAGCGAACTATCGTGCGGGTCATGGGTTAAAGGTCTAAAGGGCGTCGGGTAGCAAAACATTTCGGGAACCACTGTTTTTGAGTATTTGTAACGTGATAAATCCCTGCCGTTTTTAGAACAAAATAGGCTTTAAATGAACAAGAGACGAGTCAAATGTACTTTGATATTGGCAAGTTTACAAAGAAGCGAGTATAAAGTTGACTGACGAGGCAGAAAGGGCGGTGTGAAAAGCCGCCTGGAAGTCAGGCAGGGTGGGCAGCTGGAAGGCTGGAAGGGTGGAAGGGTGGAAGAGTAGCAGCCACTGTATTACATACACTGCAGCCCCTATTTCACGCTCGCCGACTCCAGTTGTGCGACAATTCCCATCCCGGCCCTCGCATAAAGGCAGCAACGTGTAATCTCACTAGCAACCGCTTGTAAACTGCTCCACTTAACAATGCCCACACTTCACGCCATAATTGGAAAATGTTGGTCCCTCACAAAAGAAGCGAGCAGGCCTGTTGTTGTTGTCACTTAGGATTACGCTAGAGCCTGCCCTCCTATAGCGCATCCATTTCACGCCTCCCCTACGACACCATTCTGCAAACACATCAACAAGCGCAACTGACCTGTACCGACACACATAATAAACAAAGTCAATCAATTACGACCGAAAAATACTTACACCCGGAAATTAATCTACTAACAAACAATAAGAACACTGGCGAAATTCATGAGCTCTCTTTTAAATAATTATCAGTGATTTTGAAAGGTTATCGTTCTCACGAGTTTAGGATGTGAACTATTCCTGGCAACCGAATGCACACATTTTTAATTTATAAACGCCAACCCAGTCATATTTTATTGTCATCGCAATAAAAGCTTAGACATGTTATCTTCGGAATATCTTCACTCTCCACTTTCGTTTAAATTTTAACATGCTGTCGATTTTTCACGTGTTTTTCTTTAGACAAAAGTAATTTAATTCAGTTATAATTTGTATATTATTTCCCTGTCTCAAATATCAAATTTCAGACAGAACGACTTACATAGTTGCATTCAAAGTATTCGCTTCAGTATTACCTGATATAGAAAGGAAAAAAAATGTAAATAATGATACTCAGTTTCTGCTTGGTAGGCTATCATAAAATGATAAAAATGATGTGATAAGTACGTTGAAGTTATCTGTGGAAACTCGCGATATACAATTTCTTGTGTTAAAGAAGATGAAGAATAAGGTCAATCCATAACACGGGGAGCAGAAGAAAAGTTATTGGTTGCTTGAACAAGTCATAAAAAATTAATATTTTGTTGGTGATTTCCCTAGTGCTTTAGTAGTTCAAACCTAGTTGTTTTTCATTTTTACGGCGTCGTGTTAAAAATCTGATGGCCATTTTTATTTCAGACCTCATTCTGTTTTCTTTTCGTTTGCTGGTATCTAAAATTTTCTTAACGTCCTATTAATTTTTAAATAAACTGCACTGAGTTCACTAAAAACTGGCCTAAAATTCAACTCTAACATTATTTCTTCATGTACTATGTGAAATTTTTCGATTGAAAATGAATATTTCATTTTTGTATCCTACTTTATCCAAGAAGAAAATGTTTGTGAGCCTCCATTTTTTGCTATCACTTATAAGACTGTAGTTAATTTATGTAATTTATTCATGGTAACCACAATACCCTTTAGAAATGAAAAACATTTTAAAATTAAGTTTTTGAAATATTTCTCAAAGTACCGACATCTCCGTTGGAGTACCAGATTGAAATCTAGAAATTTCGCACATGTAAGATTCCAGTACAATCAAATATCAGTATACGTTTCAGCTTTGTGATTCGACAAAGAGTTGGTATATAAATTGTAAATTAGAGCAAAAATTTTTGATTTCCCATACCGATACACCAGCTTAAAATTCTTTTTTTGGAGTAGCAGGCTACATGTGGGTGACCCTGACACAGGCAACTCCCCTTTAATAGCTTATTGGAATTGAAAAGGGGGGATGTGGAAGGCAGACCAAGGTAGCAAATGGTTGTCTAGGGTCCCTGGGCTATAATTGAAGGATCCTACCCGGTGTTTTAACAAAAGAGATGCACGGAAAACCCTAGAAAACCTGCATCCGATAGGACGTGTCATTGGATACTATTCTCACGCCCTTTCCAATGACGGGAGAGAAGTTATACTAACTGTGGGTTAAATCTCAAACATGTAAATTTTACTCGAGATTGATTCTATGCAAATCTTTCATGAGAGAATTTTTTATATTTTAATCTGGTCGCCCAACAGAGATATTAGAATTCACTTAGAAAAATTTCAAAAACGCAATACCACATGCTGAATATTCTAAAGGGTATGCTTGTAATATTTAGTAGTTTACATAAAGTAACTATAATAGTAGGGGAAGTCGGGACGGAACGGGATAGCTCTGTAGAAACGGGACACCCTTCTTTTTCCTTTACTGAATACTGCTGGAGTTTAGTAAATTGGGGAGGGGGGAGTGCATTTTAACTGGCGAAATAAGAAGTCCTGTCAGTCGAATTGACAAAGTTTTGACTCCACCTTCTGAGTTAACACTTGTTTTGGCGTTTAACATCTCTGACTTTATAATTTTTGCAGCATTTCGACAGAAGGTAATTCACCTAACTCCTCTCTTTTTACTTTTTCATTCTATATGTTCATAAACTAGGCGTCTTTAGCTGCATATAATTTCCGTATAATTCTTCAATCTACTTGCATTAAGGCTTTGCGAAAAACCTTAAACTGAGACGAGCTTGCGGGGCGGAAATGTATACTACTATATATGGCTTAATGTTGTGTTCTTCAAGACAAAACTGAAAACCCAGCAGACACACGTTATAATTAACACTTACAGGATGCTCCATTCGAAGGGAATAGATTAAGAAAGAAGTAACGGAATGGAAAAATGTTAGCAAAGACTGTTCAAAAAAACCGTTTTGGGAAAGGAAAAGTTAAGACGATAAATCGTACGCTAAATGAGTAGAAGAAATAAGACACAAAACGGTGTTAAGATTTTTTTTAAATTAAATTAAATTTTATTTCACCAATTGTAAACACAAAACATTCTATCCCATTCTGCACTGGGGGTTGGGTAAGAAAGGGTAATTAGTAACTTTCTTTGTAAAAAATTATCAAAAATCTAAATTCGTTATTTTATGCTATATTGATGTCAAATTAAGTAAATAATAGAAGAAACTAATGTTTTATACTTTTATGAAGTCATTTTTATTTTTCCGTAATTTTACAAAAATTGTTAAACACTAAGTGTCTCGTTCCGCCCTGACTTCACCATTATAGTGAACACAATGCAGCTTATTTTAAATAATAGGATGTAAATAAAATTATATATACCTGAAAACGCGAAATACAGAATGACACAATGAAAAATTTAAAAGAAAATAGCTGTGAACTACCAAAACATAATGAAAAGCACCAACAAAATATTAACTTATTCTAAGATGATCCGGGAACTTCTGCTGTATCTGGACATGAAATGATCCAATGTAAAGAGAAAGATCATTCTTTTTGTAAAGAGAAAATATATTGAATTTGAATTTATTGATACTGATATAGAGTTACACTCGTGGCAGTTACAAAGATAACCTTAAAATAAGGAATATGAATAATTACAATAATAATCATACAAAGAATCATAGTACATAGAAATTACATTCTTAAAGACAAAACTAAAGTACCCATTGTTTAGATATTATTTCGTCGCATTTCACTGCAATCGCACTTCACGATCACTTACACTTCCTTATACTTCCCTGGGAGGAAATGTTTCAAAATCTTCTGCAGGTAAATTGTTCCAATCCCTTATTACTAAAGGTCGTACAACCTAGACAAAAATGTCTAAACAGAATTTTATTTCTAGTCGGAATATAGGTAAGGAGGTCATCATTAAAATGATCATTTGATATGATAGAAAATCTAAGATTTTTAATTATGTATCCTTCCTTTCTACCTTGTCTTACTCACTTTGGTAAATATTTCTTCAACATTCCACTTTATTTGTAACCATACTCACACCCCTGACGACCTGTGTTTAGTATTAATTACCGTTCTTCTGCATGTAATAAAGTGTATTTCCTTATTTAATATCAATTTTCGGGATCAGTTTACATCTTGTGTGACGCTGATTTGAATGGACGTCGCCGGTTTATCCTCGTTACATATTTGCTTGGTTGGTGTGTAGTGGAGCGTCTGGCATTCCTGGCGAGTGTCTGCGGTTAATAAGCTGTGCATTGGCGTCCTTTGGGGCGGAAAACTGCTCCTCACGACCGGTAGGTAGCGGGGACACCAGATGGCAGGTTAATTGTTAACACGGCGGGGGGCACTCGTCTCCCTCGAATAATAATGTTCCTGTGTGGGGAGATAATATTTCTCATTATAACGTCCACAACACGTCCAAACTTATCTCTAAACAGTTTTACGATGCTAACAGAAAATAAATTAAGTTTGAAGAAAGCCAGTACGTTCATATAAAATTATTGTCCATAAAGAAATATCGATCTATTTCAATCCGTATTCGTTCGTGCAGCTTTCTATACTTCAGCAATAATTTTCTAGCGACCGAATTACCAGCGTCAACATGAGTCCAAGTTAGCCCCTGCCCGACAGCAACCAATCAAAATATTAATAAATTGGTCGCTTTTTACTTCATTGTATGTAATTGAGTTTATTCAACGATTAGCTTCCATAGTCTCACTTCTCAACCCTATTCAGATCTTAGTTCAATCAACCTCCGAAGAACTAATTTAAATTTTATTTTTAATTATGGTTTTGGACTGGAAGCGCCGTATTATATTTATATTGGATTTATAAGGGCAGCCACAGAGTTAAATTCCGTACGTCCATATTGGTTTTATGATTGATTTGTATAGGAGTATTTTATTCTCTAGCGACAAGCCGGATTTTCCCCCCGGAATCCAGTACGTTTTTCTAGTATATATGTCACATTCACTTAGTTTTTTCTGTATATGTTGTTTCCAACTGAGTTTCTGATCCAAATGAAGACCTAGATAGCGTGGTTCAATGGATTATCCAATTTCTGTTATGTATGATCACTGCTGGGCATTCCGTACGATTTAGGCTAAAGTTGACATGCGTACTTTTGGTCTCGTTTACTTGAATGCGCCACTTTTTTAGCCATTCCTCAAGGAGGGATAAATGATTTTGGAAATTTAAATTACTAATACACTTTTAATTTTAAATTATCTAAATACAATTTTAACTTTACATTACATGCATTCTTTGAAAAAAATTAAATATACTGTAATATTTTCTATTACTTTAATTTAAGCACTATTCATTTATTAAAATTAATCATAATTTATTTTGTTTTAATAAACTTGAAAATAATCGAATGATATTTTTTTAGAAATGTGTTTTATAAATTAATAACAATATTTAATAATACAATATAACTTTATGACAATCAAAATATTTACAGTTACAATGACAACTTTTATATCAGGGGTAGTATATTGGGCCTCTTAATATGTGTGAATTAAATATTATCATCAAAATACAAGTTAATAATGAATGAGTAAATTATTAAAAATTCTATAATTAATATTATAAACAAGTTTAGATTTTCATTTAATAAATTAATTATATAAAATACTAAAAGGAAATGAAATTTGATGGCGCAAGAATATTGCTACGTTTACATAAGCTTTTTCACGTACCTCACTTTTAGATTTATGCAAATAATCCAATTGTGTAATAATTTTTCACTCCTATTGGACGTTACCAAATTCCTCTTCAAATCACTTGCCACTTTCTACTGGATTTGTATCACCGTTTGCTAACTTCTATCTCACTTCACGCCCTGACGTGACCGAATTTCTCTCCAATTCACTGGCCATCTTTTACTATATCTGTGTCACCCTTCGCTAACTTCTATTTCACTTCACTCTTTTGTTTGACCCAATTGCTGACCAAATGACTTTTCTCACTTGTTTCTCTTGATTTATAATAAAATGTATTGTGTATATTAGAATACATATTACTATAAATTAATATATAACATTTGAGGGTACAATTCAGTTTATGTAGGAACTTGAATAAATTTTCTTGGCCATTTGTCCCTTGCAAAATCTTGTTAATGTCGTTTTCCTTTAGAATTTATTTTCTCTCATCGTCAAATTTCGAACACGAGGTCAACTACAATCTGAATATTGCACTGATCACATATTGATCACAAGTTGATTTGGCCTCTTCTCTTGACTTTTGAATTATTCTTTCATGAGTTGTTTGTTTCATAATGGGTCTTGCGGGCGTTAAATTACTTCCATTGTGTATTCCATGATTCTTTTAGCCTTTCATGGGATTTTATCCATAATTCTTTAAAGGGATTGGTGATCTATGTGGGCTGGTTTGGGGACGTATTTTCCAGGGAGGGTCAGTGCAGTTTTGTAGTGCACAGTCGATTTTTTTTGACAAATTCTGCTGAATCATACAGAGAATGGAACGTATCTGGATGAACTCTTAGTGTAGGTTTGATACTTATGGAGGATATCATTTCTAATTAATGGATTAGGGGGAGAATAATGCTTTCAATTTGACATAGGGTATCCCTTCTGTATTCAAGGGCGGGTTCTTGAAGTTCCATGAGGTTGCTATGGAGCCCGCATGGAATAAGCCTGTTGCTATTATTAGTTCTGTATTGTGTACGGTATCTAGTTTGATAGAATTTTTTTTCGGTTGTTGCATAGTCCAGTTTTACCTCATTAGATTTCTGTTGGTGAGAAGTAAAATGAATCTGTCTGCTCCCCAATTTTTACCAGCTAGTACTTTATGATATTTAGATGGATTTTTCATTATTTTTGTAAGATATTTTCGGGTCAAAGGCGATTCCCAATTCAACCTTAGACTTATTCAGGTTTAATTGGGACGAAAATCGTATGTTACAATTCGCCCTGGTACTTATTTTTTTGTATTAGCCCGACACTTGGTCAACTGGTAATTTAAGTCACATTTTCGAATATTTATCTTTCCACGCCTATTTTCATTACCAGTGTGGTGACCCACAGTATTTTAATCGAGATAATAAATCTGGAACATTAAAGAAGCACGTACCCAGAAAAGAGTCCAAAACATTCCAGTGTACTGCGAAAGTGAAAATATCCTCAGTACTTGTTACGACAGTCGTATATCATCCAATTACGTGTATTGTTTCTGTTGCCAATGTAAGAGCAATTCTGAAAACATGAAATTAGATTCTCGCCAATTTATTTAAAACTTGTTACGTAACGCGAACATTAGAATCTGTTTTTTTGGGTGACAGGCTACGTGAGGGTGATCTTGTAGCTGGCAATGTCCCCTTTAATAGCATAGAATGGGGATTTGAAATTTTGGATGGGGAAGGGAGAGGAAGACATTCGTAGGCTGACCGTATTTTTGTATTGTATTGCATTTATTGTTAGTCTACAATTGGGCACTAGTCCGGTGGCAGAAACATAATGAAATTACTTATAAATAATACTCCTAATTTAAAAAATGATAATAGTCCTTTAAAATGTCTATACCTCTGAAAGAAAGAAACGAGAAACACTACAAGAATTATATTAATTCACACTTCACTTCACTTTGGCTTTAACATTTAAGTTCGACTATACATTTATATTATTCAAAATAACCACTTCACACGTTTCTGAGATTTGTCCTGAATTTATTTTCCTGAAGAGAGATTTCCCCAAAACACTCCCACAGGTAAATTATTCCAGTCGTTGATGGTCCCATTTAGGAATGAGAATTTGCCAACATCTGTTTTATGCTTTCTACATTTTACTTTGAATTGTTGATCCCATCTACCTATATAACTAGGCTTTTGCATTTTGGAGCTAATTACAATCCATGGTTTTTGCCCTGTATAAGCTTTAAATAGCAAATGCAGCCTTGCTTTCTCCCTCCTTTCAACCTAGTGTTCTACGTTCCCATGATCCTTTTCTGAACTATCTCTAATGATTCTATTTGATATTCCAAAATTGGTCTAACTAAGAATACATATGCCACCTCTTTTGATTTTGAACTTCATTTTTTAAGTTCCTCATTATGAAATGTAAGTAATTGCACGCTTTTTGGGGCGTGAAATTAAACCTGTTCCTCCCACCCACGTCTGTTGTTGAAATATATCCCCAGATATTTACAGCTCGTTACCCTTGGAATTAGTTCCCCGCCTATTCTATATTCTGTCTCATTAAACAACGTACGTTTTGTAAACGAGATTGATCTGCTTTTCTTTCCATTATTTTTCATTTTATTTTCCTGAGCCCAGCTATTGACCTTATCTAGATGTTCTTGTCGTTATATTTCTGTAGTGATGCAATTGTAAGTGAAAAGCCTGACGCCCGACTTTAAATAATTTAGGAAGTCATTAATAAATATTAAAAATAATAATGGTCCGATGCCAGAGCCTTGAGTAACTCCCGACGTTACAATGCCTGAATCCGAAAATTGTTCTCCGATTTTGACTTTTTTCGATCAGTTGCTTAAACATTCTTCTATCCATAGTACGACAGTTTTGTCTATACCTGTTTTACTTAATTTATCCAATATGATATCATCTATTCTATCCCCATTATCTACTACACCTACTAGCTCCTGAATGCATTTATCATTTGGCTTTCGCATGAGAACCCTACCAAAAAACCATGCTGACCAGTAAAAAACTGCGAATCCGGAAATTTAGTACTTTAAGTAATGAATACGGAAAAGTAAATTAGATAACGCACAAAATTTTCGACAGTTTAACACGGGTATTATGTGATACTAAAATGTTACTGATAAAGAATTTTGTCATATCGCTGTAAATATAAATATATTGTGTTAATCGGATAAACATAATTTGTCTGTATTTTTATATAAATAAAATATATTATAATAAATTTGGTATCCATCAAAAAATAATTATTCTTCTGCTGCTAAAGTGCTCATTATTTTCCTGAATCTAAATACATTGTAGCCGCATAAAGAACTGAATGATATATTTATTTCACATTTTGCTATATAAAGGTATTGTAATTACTCAAAACGCTCGGGTGCTACTCATCCGAAATCAATGTACGCATGGTAATTAGTTCGCCATAGTGAAAAGATATTCATCATGTTACTTGCTAATTACTGCATTCCATTCAAGGGATAACGTAGAGTTATTGCAATTGACATTAATAAACGCGCTGCGGACAAATCAAGTGCAGAGGTTTGCTGGCTGAAGTGGGACTTAATGAAGTTAGAATACAATTAAGCTATTTAGTACCTTGTTATTAGATACCAGTCCATCCTACAATTACACTAAAAATTCAAAAACATTTCAAAGACGTGTTCGTCATTTAAAACCAAAATTCTTTGTGACCTTCTTCTTGATCATTTTTAATTTATAAATAACAATATTTTTAGGCACTACTGTCCGATGAAAAACATTATTATTTGTGTTTCAGTTTCAAATGTTGTAGAGTCGGAAGTATTTGTAATTTTTTTTAATTATTGCCCGATTATTTGAGATTACCAGTTTGGTTATGTTAAATGATATGTAATTTTATTTAATCAGAAATCACTTTTTAAATGAATCACATAAAAATTATCCTCTGCGTACATCACATTTATTCTTATTCGTTTATAACTTATGTGATTAATATATTTTTATATTAAAAGTTCAAATGTAACGTCTGTTGTAAGTTAATAAAATAATGACCTTTTTCCAAGCTAATTTATTTATTCAAATTAAAGAATAACGACATTTCGGTGCTCCTTATTTAGTTTTTTTCAAAATATTGTACTATCCAATTATTAATAACACTTTTTAAAACACAGCACTTTTAATAAAGGTCCGAGTGTTGTTAATAATTGGATATTACAATAATTGGAAAAAAACGGAATAATGTGCGAATATGCACCGAAAAATCATTATTTCTTAATTTGAATTTTAAAATATGTCTGTAACTAGGTTATAAATGAAGTTTCCTAATTTCACTATGCATGATGTTAAAGTTGGCTGGTGGGAGATTATATCAGTATTTACCTGAATCAAAATAAATATATTTACTCATGGGCAATAAAATTTAATATCTGTATCTGTTTAAATCACTTATTTATGTTTTTACTCTATTTTTATTTTATTGACAATAAAATAAAGAATTAATGAATACTCACTTAAAAAACTACGTTCGATTTCTTATGATTCCTTCTATAGAAACTCAGTTTATACAGGGAACTTATATTTACACCATAAATGATGAATGAATTTTAAAGATGACAACTATTTCTCATTCAGAAATTAAGTATATGATTAAAATAATCTCAAGTTAAACATAATTCAAACAATTTTCCGTTTTAAAAACATTGAAAATATAAATTAAAAATATATTTATTAAATATTTTGACATTAGTTTGTCATTTTTGATATGAACATAAATACGAGGTATATTATAACAGTCCTTATTACGTAATCGAAACAAAAATTATTATTTAACAAAGAAACATCAAAACAGTCAATAATTCAGAAGTTTTTATATTATTCGACGCATTAGATTCTTTACAACGTTTCGTCCATAACTTTCGGATATTTTCAGGTAAGACGATACATAATAAAATTTGTTCTTATGTTAAATTTTTAAGCTGGATGCAAATAGATATACTTTAATTTAAAGGTGAAGGTCTAAAATGAAGATTTTATTATCGGTTTATGATTACGTATCCTTTTATCTTAAAAGTCCCAAAATTGTGGACGAAACGTTGCAGCATATCTAATGTGTTGAATAATATAAAAATTCTGACTTATTGTTTTGAAGTTTTGGTTATCTTTATGTCAGATTAATTTATAAATTGAACAAAAATATTATTTATATAATGTTCCCTAATTGATAAAATAATAAACCCGCGTAAATTGATCATTAATATTTTAAGGGTTGTAAAAGTTAATTCGAGTGATTTGTTGGCATTTTTGAGTATTACAGCCGTTACCCGTGCTGTAGCTCAGGCAATGTAATAATGATATTAATGGAATTTATAAATTTTCTAAAAATTTTACACAATGCTAATTCACTTGTTTCATTTCGTTTTTATAAACGTAAATAGACGCCAGTAGTTGACTAGGCTTAAAATAAATAAATAATATTATACTACATTTAATCTATTTATAATGTGACTATAATTCTGAGCTTATTTTAGTATTAGGTTTCATATTATTTTTATGGTTTTATGACAAACTTTTAAATATAAATTTTTTATCTCAATTTGTATTATATTTTAGTCATTTTGATGTATAGTAGAAAATTTTCTTTTATTTAATTTAATTTTTAGTTTAATATTTTCAGATAATTTCTTTGGAGTACGCGTTTTAATATTTTGTGATTTAATGCAGTAAAAATGCAGTCGTCCTGCTAGGCCAAGGCCCTTATTGGGCTGCAGAGCCAACGAAGAAGAAGATTTAACGTCATCATTTAGGTTACTTATTTTTCTCTATATTTAAAAATCTGTCAATTTTATCCGATTAGTCATTTTATCGCTATTCATGGTTACATTTATTATTTTCTACGATATTATACTTTCTAGTTACCAAACGAAAACATTTTAAATGGTTTTGTTAGAACAAAAGCTGCTTGGTAATACAATTATTTTTCCTTCAAGACACATCTCATTAACGGACGGAAATATTTAGTATTCAAAATAAAATAAAAAAAGGATATTTTATCTGACGAATAAATATACAATAAATGAGTTAAAGCAGCCTCTTTGTCAGTTTTTATTTTAATTTAAATATTAAACAATACCACGTTTCGTCTCTCATTTGAAACTTCTTCCGGTGTAAAAATTTACCTTCAGCCGAAGGGGTCATGGAGTTACGTCCAATGTATAGTTAAATTTTTATACTTGAAGAAGTCTCAAATGAGAGACGAAACTTAGCATCATAAATTGGTAGTTATTCGTCCTTATTTCTTCCTTTTAAGTGATATATATATATATATATTACTGTTCATTCCACATTAGGAGAGCGTTTGAACTTGATTTCTGATTTCACTTCACTATTAACTTTGTTTCATAGCGTGTTCAAATCTTGCATTTGTAATTTCTGTTATCCATTTCCTGTTCTGTAACTTTTTTTTGTTTTATGTCTGTATGTGTTTCTGTCAGCCATTTGGTTTTGCTTTTGCTTCCCCTGATAATATTTTTTTGTGAGTCTGCCTCAGTTCATGTGTCTGTAAAATTTTCCTTGTCTTTTCCTTATTTCTTCTGAGATTGTGTTAAGTGGTGGTATAATTCATTTGTAGGCTCTCGAATCGTTTATTCAGAATGGTCCATAGATTAAAATTTGGGTTCTTGGTTTTCAATTTCACTGATTTTGGTGTGTCCGTGGAGTACTGTTGTTTCTGCGGGAAGAATTACTGTTTTATAATAGCGTAGTTTCACATTAACTGATATTGATTTCTTATTTTAATATATCCATGTGAGTTTATAAGGCTGGTTGGATAATTTCTTGTAAGTATTCCAAGTTTCTAACTAGCTCTATTTTTCCATACTTTGTTTATATTGTTATGTGTGTATATAATTATATTTTACTTTTGAGCATGTGTTTATAAGTGTATACAACAAGAGAAAGGCAGATAGTCTGTAGACTGAGCACGTACGGTTCTAATAGAGCTCTCAAGATGCCGAGCTCTTGTCTCACTGGAAATACTTATTAAAGAGCAGAACCGGCGGGTGGTTAACGAGGAATGTGACATAGCAGACATGTATCTTCATCTCACAGCGGGACCCTGGACGCGTCCATGGAAATGAGAACTCCTTGGAGATATTTCTATCGGTGCCCCTGTCATCAATGAAAAGCACCACTCCGCTAAGTATCATGAGTAAACCATTAAATATCCGTCAGTCCGCCGCGTCTGATACGTTCCTGATGATCTAAGTAACACCGTACTGAACAAGAATGTAACGGTCGTCTTTGTAGCATACGCCTTTTAAAGATGAATGCACTTCAATTTATGAGAACATTTCTTCAATTGTCGCAACAGTTATATTGATCGGCACCTCGAAGGTAAGGCTGCAGATCACGGCATTCTTAAGATTACCAGAAGCCATGAACAACTCCCTATTTAACAAATGAACAAAGACGCCATCAAATTCCTCGATAATTCACAAGTGAGAAAACTCTCTCGAGTTAATCGAGTGATTGTGTCAATTCAGATCAGTTTAAACCGGTTTGGAGGAAACCGTGTGTCCGTAAAAAAAAGCCACAGACACTTACAATTAATATATTCTTTCTCAGCAAGAAATCGGTGACACTATTCGAAAAAGAATGCATGTACGCCACGCACGTCATTTTTAAGAAAGAGGTAACATGAAGGGATCAACGTTGTATAATAAAAATAGGAAGGGATTCAAAGGAGAAACGCGGAAGGGAGAGCAATGTAAAGAAGGGTAAATTTAGCTTGAGGAACCTATCCGCTATTTACCTAAACGTGACGCATTTAAAACTCTAGAGAAAACAATGTCAGGAAGTTAGTATTTTTCCCATGTCCTTCCGATGAAGAATTTCCTTCTCCATGTCCCGACCAAATTACTCCAATGGGAGAAATGGACAACTCTTCCTGTGCGTAGAAAAATTGCGACTTTCAAAACTAACATATAAATTACGATTTGTGCGAACTTAGTTAAGATCCAGAGTTAAAAATAGACATCCCGCAACTCTTCAGTGTTAGTTCCTACTTCTAGTTATCGAGACTTTCCGAATTGGGGATATTTATCCTATGTGAATGTAATCTACAATCTGCGGGACGAAAATAGTTTGCAACAGAAGAATTTTCTCGTACTCTTAAGGTATTCAGATCTCTGATATTCAATTCGGGTGTCGAACATATCAACTGATATATAGGGGACGTTGGATTGGAACAGGACACTTTTTCTATAAATTTTTTGTAAAATTATGAAAAAAAATGACTTCATAAAAGTATAAAAAAATTTCTATTAATTACTAAATCTAATATCAATATAACTTAAATTTGACAGTTTTTGATTAATATTTTTAAAAAAACTACAAATTTCCCGTTCTGCTCCCGCGGGACAGAACGCTATAGGATGTTTTGTATGTACCATTAGTGCAATAAAATTAAATTAAATTTAAGAAATATCTTAACACCTTTTTTGTTTTCCTGCTTCTACTTAATTAGCGTTTTGTTGATCGCTTTTTCAATTTTTCCTTTCACAAATAGATTTTTTGAAATTGCAGTCTTTGAAAACAATTTCCCAATTTTTCATTTCTTTTCTTTCTTAACTTATTCTTTTTGGGTACAGCATACTGTAACTCATTCTTATAAGGTGATTCTGCCAGTTTATCTTTTTTTCTTGAGGAACACATTACACACGTTACATACGCACGCTAGTTTAAGTTTAGGTTTTTTTCGCTGCCTTAATACAAGTAGATGGAAACATTATACGTAACTAATAATAATAATCATATTCCGTAGATCCTATAAAGAAGCTAAGCTTCAAGGATTTGGAATGAGTCAGGGTGTACATTTATTACATTATTTTATTATATAAAAGATAAATATACTTATAACAAATTTTTGTAACCAAACATTATAAACTAATTACTCGTCTCCGATTCTTCTATAAATTCCTTTACTGAATAGAAGGAGTGGCTAAGCAAAAATGAGGATAATTCAGACTTAAATTTACCTTGGTTATCGGACAACTGTTTAATTCTATGCGGCAGTCTGTTGAAGATGGATATCCCTGAATAATGCACACCTTTCTGTGCAATTGACAATGTTTTACATTTTTTATACAGATTATTTTTGTTCCTTGTATTGAAGGGATGAATATCAGTATTATTAAAAAATAAGTGCCTATTTGTGATTACAAATAACATCAATGAATAAATGTATTGACACGTCAAAGTGAAATAACTAACTTTTTGAACAGAGTTCTGCAAGAAGTTCGTGAAGTAACATGACATATTACTCTAATAACACGTTTTTGACTAATAAAAATCTTATCTATGCCTGCTGAGTTGCCCCAAAATATAATACCATATGATAAAACAGAATGTAAATATGCAAAGTATACTAATTTTCTAGTTTTTAGATCGCTGAAGGTGGACATTGCTCTTACAGCTGAGCTGAGTTTTTTAAGTAATTGATTAATCTGATCAGTCCAATTTAATTTATTATTTACTAAGAGACCTAAGAATTTAACAGAGGAAGTTTCATTTACATTTTTGATGTCGTATTTAAGTGTTATAGATTGTAAAGAATTAAAAGCGAGTAGTATTGTGAATTGCCTTCTGTCGACATGCTGCAAAAATTATAAAGTCACAAATGTAAGATGCCTAAACAAGAGTTCATTAAGAAGGGGCAGTCAGGACATAGTTCCATCCCTATCCAGCACTATCCAGTAAAAAACAAGTGGGTATCCCGTTCTGCCCCACTATCCTGTTCTTCCTAATATTTACAACCTTTTTCTGTAATACATTTAAGTTTGGAATATTTTTGCTAACGAACAATAAGTTAAGTTGAAAGAAGTTGTATATATCCACACTAAATATTGAATGTTTTCGTTAATATTATTATATATGTTATAATTATTATTGACTCGTTAAATTAGTATTTGATAAAACAAAATTATAACCAAATGTCCACTTCACTAGGTATAATCATTTATTATACTGGGTCAATCTGTTTATGAAACTATCGGCCTCTAGGGACATAGTCACCTTCTCTGTAATATTCCAGATAAGATTACTATTGCCCTAAAGCTTGATTTCAATCATATTTAATTGACGCTTTAATGCAAATTACACGTGATTCTGTGCAAGCCGCAAAATTACTTCAATTAATTTGAGAAATTGTTATTGAAAACGGTATTGCGCACAGACTGATATTTATGACAGTTCAGTTAAACTTGATTGATATGCGTTTACGTTGATATCTAGGACTACGTTAAGAGCAACTTTAGCACATCAAATTAATCATAAAATTACATTGAAATGATTTTTGTGAAAATATTACTATTTATAAATATAATCTTCTAGAGTTATCAAAATCTTATCACTTTGGAAATAAATAAATAACATAATAAACTGTTAATACTGTGTATTAACCGTTAATTATATTATTATAGTAACACTACGTTGCGTTCCTCATCATTTATCAGTAAAAATTTACAAAAAGGTAAGTGTTCATTTATGGTTATTTGAATTAAAGGTAACTGATTGTAAATATAAGTGGAAATCTCGTGACATCAAGATACGATCAATCTAATATCTGGAACCAAAAATAAACGCCATAAAATACTTGTATAGTACACAAAAAATTTACGAAACGCGTATAAACGTTCAGCTGTATTAACAAGAGATACGACCTTATTTAACAGGCCAAACCTTAAAAACAGAGTGAACTTAATTTATATAGGCCGACGTTTTTTGTTTCCCTTTAAGAGCTATCGAATCAAAACGTCGGTCTATCTAAATTCCTTTAATTAGTTCAATCTGTTTTTAAGGTTTGTTTGTTAAATAAGGTCGTACCAAAGACGTTCATTTTTACATTATTTTGTGTCCCGCTAAACTGTTTTTAAAAAATTGTGTAATTGTTTCGCATATTATAATTTGTCAGAAAAATAAGGTCGTATGATTTATTATTAAAACCTCATATTGAATACAGCAATATGAACATTAAATTTGATCGTTAATTTATTTATGATAGAAAGGCTTTATTGTCAATAATAAGACGCTACGCAACATGAAAGAATAAATTTAGCTGCCTCGTCGGTCCGATAAATCCTTCAGCACTCAAATAGGTTCATCTGTCCTTGACTTTAGGGCGTATGGGTGGGATGTAGCAAGCATCCATGTTTGTGTGTGTGTGTGTTGTGTGTGTATGCAGGTGCGTCAGGTCGGTTACGTAGGCATTGACATAAGCTCCGCCTAGGGAGTCAGAAGATTTCAAGAGCTCCTCCTCCCACGAACTCACCTCTTCATGTTTCTCTTATCCTTGTGCGCCATGATATGTGCTACCTGTTCCACTCACTTTCCACGTACGTTAAAGAAAAAGAAAATAGTGGAGAGAAACATTTTTTTTCCTTTTCTAGTCTTCTGCTCCTTGCAAAGGGCCTTGACAGGTAAAGGCTGAGAGAAATGGGTGAGCATTCTTTGATACAGCTTCCACTTGCGAGCTCATTAATACCCAGGACCTTATTCCTCTACATACAGAGTACATCAAAACTTATTAATTATAATTATCTTATATATTAATTTTACAATAAATAAATTGGCTATAAGTTAGTAAAGTTTAACAGAGCATTGAAATTTTACGACGTTTCTTCCTTAATATACGAATTTATCAGGTGCCCATTGGAGTAATTTACTACCTGCAGTATTGTAAATTATTTGTAACCATTGCCAAGTTTTCCTATCAAAAGCTGTCAAAAATTGATATTATTTAAATAAAATCCCTGACTGCACTGCTCTTGGTGCCGAAATTGCTCCAATGATGAAGTCCTAAATTAACGAAAAACGTTGAGAAATTATATTTAAATTGTTGAGGCACTGTGCAGTAAACGTTAGTAATAAAATTAAAACTTCTGGGAAATCGATTGTTATGTTTTGAGGATAATACTTTACATTATCAAAAATCACGTTATTATTTATTATACAAGTGTTTTGAGTCTATTGAAAAATAACATTTTTATTAGCTGCTTTGTTGATATGAGAACTTCCTGTTTTTCAACTAAGTACGGATTCACGTTACCTGGTTATTATTTTACAACAATTTATGTGAAATGTTACTTCAGGTCAGTGGCAATTACCACAATGAAGACACGTCACTAGCATGGTGTAGCTCACTAACCTGCTTACTGTGCAATAAACCTTTGATTCAGTCAATAAAAATAAGGTAATAGAATGCTTGCAGCACAGTGGTATCGCAACAAAATTAGTAAGGTTGATAGCTTTAACGCTACAAAACAGCACAGTTAAAGTCAAAATTAATAATAAACTTAGCGAGAAGTTCAAAACAGAAAATAGCCTTGTAATCGACAGAATCATGAAAATTCTAGACATAAGAGGTAATATCTCTACAAGACTCAAACAGTACATTGCATATGCGGACGACATACTAATAACAGCAAGAACGCAAAAATCAATGACAGAAACTTTTCCAACAAAACTCCGAAATGAGTCTGTCCAACATGGACTCATTATAAACATAAGAATAACAAAATATCTAAGATGCGCGAAAAAACAAAACAGCTCAGAAAATATCAAAATAAACAATGACCCATAGAACAGCTAAAATCACTGAAATACTTGGGAATTATAGTAAATAGAGATAACTTGGAAGAATAGTTCTCGGGTTTCCACTCGGGTAACACAGTTCTTTAGCCGCGACGTTTCTCCAGGCGGAGATGACGACAGTGATGACGGTCGTCGAAACGTAGCGGCTAAAGAGATTTGTTACCCGAGTGGAAACCCGAGAACTATTCTTCCAACAGCTACACCGGGAAAGTCTTCCATCTTTAGAGATAACATACTTGAAGAAGAGATTAAACATAGAACCATGTCGGGAAACAAAACTTACTATGCTAATAAATAAATCTTCAAAAGTAAGCTAATATAACGGAAAGCAAAGGTGAGAATATTAAACACTACAATAAGATCAATTGTCACGTATGCATGCGCAACGTGGGTGTTCAAAGAATCAGATATTCAAAAATTCCTAGTTTTT
The DNA here is from genome assembly GCA_034510155.1 of Eucriotettix oculatus. Lineage (NCBI taxonomy): Eukaryota > Metazoa > Arthropoda > Insecta > Orthoptera > Tetrigidae > Eucriotettix > Eucriotettix oculatus. Next base: position 92,234,208 of record CM067376.1, read on the forward strand.
GAAGGGAAAATTTAAAGGAAAATCTACGGAGAAATGATTAATTGAATAATCTTATAAGAAAATACAATATAATAAATTATATCAAAGCCCAACGTCTGAGCTGGTTCGGTTATGTGCATAGGATGCCAGAGGAAATATTTGTAAAGCGAATATACAAGTGGATCAAGAAGTAGAGGACGTCCCAAAAACAGATGGGAAGGCGACATAAAGAAAGACAGAAAAGATAAACATATTCAACTGGAAAAAGAAAATTGAACAGGGAAACGAACAGAAGAAAACAGTTTTGCAGGCCAAAACTTTCAACATATGAAGTTGTAGAGCCTTTATAATAATAATATGAGTTCACGTTACCTTGTTATGTGGCAGGTACCAAAATGTGGGAATTACCACAATGAAGACACGTCACTAGCATGATGTAGCTCATTAGCACGGTTACTGTTCAATTGAGATTTTGATTTTTAGATTTATTATTATTCAATCCATTAGTCCTCGGTTGAGGAAATAGGATACGTCAAATATAATATTACAAGAAATATACCAAATTTTACAATTAAGAATTGAAGGACAAAAAGAGGAAAGATAAAATTCAATCTTCAAATTCTCAGTCGACGGAGAAGGCAGCAGAAGACCGTGCGTATGTTCCCGTCGAACATGAGAAAGAAAATAAGTCCGCAGTTAAATTCTAGTAGAGTATAGTTGTAAAAAAATAGAAGAATTTGATAAGACACAAGCAAATTATTTTAGTCCTTCCTATTTACCAGCTCTTTCAGTGAATAATACGCTCCATTCATTAACAGAAATTTACAACTCTTTATAAATAATTTTTGAACTTTTAAAGTTTTTATTTCTTCCGGGAGACTATTGTATAGATTTATACCGGAATAATGAATGCTTGTTTCAAAAAGACTTGACGATGTTTTTTCAATACGGAGCTGAGAGCGATTTCTTGTGTTGTCCTACGTTCCGAAAACAATAGTTACAATCAGGGGTGAAAGTATAAAAAATGTCTTATGTTGTAAATACAAATTTGTAAATAATCACAAAAATCTAAGAATAACAGAAAATCACACATTTAATCACACAAAATCATATAATTATAATAGTTTCCACAAATTCAAGAAGTAATAATCATAGTGTATTTCCCTTCAATGAGTCCTTGGGTCAAATTCATTTATAGGGATTGGGTCAAATTCATTTATAGGGACATATAAGATTTCAGTGAGAAATTATGTATTGATGTTTGTTTTAATTTTTACGAGAAATAATTGTTATTTTTCATTCTTGCCAATCATTTTAAACAGGAACAGCGTTCCGTCTCCAAATCTTTTACCAGGACGTTGTTCGTGTTCCGCCTTACTTTATCCCCTGGTCAAAATTAACATTATCAATTGTTTTATTAATAGTTGCTAAATATTCAAATAAATTTTGACTTTAAATGCTCTGGATCCAAGCTGTTGTATGTAATACCCGTAATTAAAATTTTGAAATGCAGGGTGTTCATAAAATAATGACACAAATTTAACGGTATATTACAACAGTTTAATTTAGACTATTTACAACAATTCATAATCAAATTGATTAGTTTTTATTACATGTGTTGAATATGGGTACCTTTAGTTACATAACTTCCCACACTTTGGTTAATAAGTGCGGAGTAATGGAAGCCTCTTCAATTCTGTATTTCAACCCTGTTAAATAATTAGGTAGTAACGGAACGATGACACTATCTTTTATTATATACAATTGCATAACAGACGAACGTGGAGGCCAGAGGAAAATAACTCTGTCGTGTTGACCATTACGGCCAATCAGTCTCGTACAGCGAGATCCTAAGGGAAGAGGCTCAGTCTTGATGTCAAATAAAATTATCAGCTTTAATTTCTAACATCTCTACTTCACCAATTGTATTTTATTATATATTACTAGCTGGGTGCCCGGCATTTCCCGGCTACTTTTTTGTATTAGCCCGGTACAGTATTTAATTCGAAACTAATTTGTCGGATTCTGAAAACTCACGCTTACTTATCCCATGGTTCCGTGGACGCTTTCAGAAAGTATTCTTCAATGCCTATCCTCATTATCGGAAATACTTGCAATTGAACTTTGTGAATCTGTGACGTTAAGTCGAGCTGTAGACCCTAAATAAATTTCATGATTCATATGCGTAAAAAAGAAGTTTTCAATTCCTACTGGCAATTACGGAAACTCGCCCCAAACCCAATATTGAATAGTTTGTTACAAAAAATACTGTTGTAATTCACTGAATCACTTACGTATTTTTAAAAAAATATCATCTTAACTCAAAATGTTGTTTTTGGCAATTTTATTCTGTTGCCCTGAAGCTATGTTACATTAATATATCAAATTTATTTAAATACAAGGATTAAAATCTTAATTCAATAATTACATGGTCAAAGAAATACACAAAGGTATCAGTTTTATTGAGACCAAAATCAGACAAAAATTAATCAATTAAAACCAACAATAATTTAATACAACTACTTGTTTCTGTCCTGATCTGGATCCTCTTCAGGTTGAACTGAATTTAACATTACACAAAATTATTATCTTACAAAGATATAAAAGTACAGCCAAATAATACAATAATTAAAGAACCTAAGAACGTTAAAATTTTACACTACGTTTCCTTCACCAATTGGTGGACCTTATCAAGTGAACTTGCGGAAACGTCGTGAATTTCAATAATACTTTTTGTCTGCTTCCTTGGCCATATAATTATTGTATTATAAAAAATTATCAACAGACATACTAATTTATTATGATTACAGTCTTACCAAGGAGGTTTTATCTTACCTATGGATTCTTTTATCACTCTTAAATAATTTATAAAGTTTCTATTCCAATATATTATTCGAAGAAAATCAAGTTTTGGCGTATAAAAAGTAAACAGAGCAGCCATTTTGTGCGAATGCTGTATTTCCCAGCGTCTCCAGTTTCAATGGTCGGTGACGCCGTAAACTTTTACTTGTTGACACATATGACTTGTAACGATCAAACACATCTGCGGTGCGGAATCAAATAACGGAATTCAACATTTGAACTAAGGGCAATAAAACCTAGACTCCGCGTCGTGCCTTGAGACTTTCCCCATTTTTATGAGAGTTGACGGCATCGGGTGGTGTATTTCCCCAATTGAAACTATAAATGTTATTGGTGGATACCCATACCTATATAAACTAAAGAAGTGGGGAGGAGATTTTAAAAAGTCGTGTAGAGAAATTTTAGCGGACAGATCGAGATTTACACAGATTATTTTTGGAGAGGAGATTATTTTTGGACAGATCTGGAGTTGGTGAGAAATTCCGCTTGGAACTAGCCTACGCTAATCTTTTCATTCATGGCTGTTATGGCAATTGTGGCAAGGGAGATTTTGAAATTCTTGCTGAATCGGGAAGAATAGGAGGTTGGCAGCTGTGATCCGGAGAGAGGACGACACAATTAGAAGCGAAGGAGCTGAAACCTGCATGGTAATTACCCTGTGACTCTTTTCTGATTTTCTGTGCTGCCAGGTCTGAATAGATTTGTGTAAAATATTTTTCTCTATGAGAAGGCCCATAAATGCGACCCTGAGTTTAAGGAATTCATATGTATTATGTTTGTAAATATTTATGTAGTTGTAATTGACGAAAGAAGTGCCGGAATAAAAATCAAAATTGAAATTATTAATGTAAATATGTTTTTTTGTTGAAGTAAATTTTCTCTTAATTTTATTATAAAATCTTATTATTAATATATCAATATTCCACTTAAAATAAGGAATATCCCCTCTATATTCATTTAAGACTGTTTTTTTAATAATCTCTTCGACATTTAGCCTAGAGCTTTCACTTTCCACCAGTGTTTATTTTCGGGGTTTTAAGAATATGTGTACCAAATTTTGTTTCAATATGTCCACGAGTTCAAATTTGTATAAAGAATTACAAACATAACTCCTTTGTTATCATATTGATTATGTACTTATACTGTATAATATATGCTTGTATTATTATAAAAATCTCTGTAAATTACTGTAAAATGTATGTCTTTTAATGTAGACTCCAATAATATATTTAAAAACGCTATTCGACTGCAAAATGTTCAAAATTAAATGCTCCAATATCTTAAGTATTTATACTGCAGGTTGATGTTTTAATTAGACAAATTAAAGTTTAGGTTTACTCTTATAATTTAGAAGTTGCGATGTGATTGAGGTTGCCTCAAACCTTCACTAAGGACTTGTGGATCGCAACTAGTGCTCACGTCTATAAAAAGCTTTATAATATTTATTAATTTTATTGTATTTTCATTATTGTATAATGAATTTCAATGTAAATGCTAGTTCAGAATCCTGTAGGTCAAGTATTTACTCTGTCTTTCATAGCTAATGGCACAATTTCCATTTCGCTCTTGCTGTTTGTGGATTCTATATGTTTCTTTTGAACATATGTATAGCGAATCTATGGAGAAAATTGATTTGGGTTAATGTCGACAGCAGTGAAAAGTAAGAAAAGTGTGGATGGGTATTAAAACCAAAATCGTAAAGAGAATGTCACAGTGCTGCAGCCACGGCCCGTGCGGTGTTACAAAAGTCGGTGAGTTGACGATCGACGTACATTTATATGTTTTTTATTTTAACTGTACCTATTATCACTGAACATAACTAGACCGAAGAACGTGCCGAAGTTGTCTGATATCTACCAAAGGTCTTTTCTGTAATCGCCTAATTTCTGAATGTTAAACAATGTCATTATTTGTAAGTAAAAATGTAGGAGAAAGAATGGCGGAGGCATCACCATTGAAAACTTGCCTACCCGTAGCTACTAATTTTATATGACACAGTTCTATTTTTATATATATATATATATATATAATTTAAATATTTATTTGTTGCGTGTAGTTTTATTGTTTGGAGGTCCGGGGTCAGAGTTCCTAGTCAGGTCGACATTTTGCCATTCTTGTCTTTCTTCTTCATTTTTGTTTTGAGTGAGTGGCTGAGTGAGGATGATGTACTTAAAGGCAACTCCCCTTTAATAACATAATAATAGAATTTGAAAGGGGAATGCGGAAGAAAAAGCCAGGGAGCCGAGGGTTGAATAGGGCCCCCCTTAACCTATAATTTAAGGAATATATACGGTAATAACCTGAAAGAGAAGCAGACCAAACCCCAGAAAACCTGCAAAAGGTAGGTCGGGCTCTGGAATATGTCCCACGTCGTTCCAAATGAAGGAAAATGAATTTATTGCGGGGTCGCAATGTTCTCTTCTCCGTGCCTCGGTCAGATTAGGAGCAGATGGCTGACTGCAGACATCTGCAAGGTCTGCAATCCCGGAATATACACCCCTCAAAACAGATCGAAGTGCCTCAGTTTGTGAGAGCCATAAGAACCTGGGAGATACACCGGCTCATACAAGCTTAGCAAATCTGTTCAAACTTCTGTTTTTCATAAACTCGTAGGTTCATGCTCACGAATGGATGAATTTTTGCAGTAATTATTGTAATAATAATAATTTGTTAATCTTAATTAATCGTTTTGTTAGTATGTCAAGGATGAATATGGCTATAGTAACTCAAAGCTTTCTATATAAGTAAAATGTGACGTATGAGAGTAAAATCTGAGAACTTCGCATATTTACAAATTAAATACTTAAGATTATAATATAACTTACTATAATATTTAAATTATTTATTACAGCATGGTACTTACAACCTGTATACAGTTTTTTTTTATAGAAAAAGCTGACATATTCCCAAAAAGTATTACAAATAGGCACTGCACCCCGCCCTCTACTCACTCAAAGGGAAATATTAATCCCCCCACTATCAATGCGATTCATTATGAAGTAATTTTAAGCCCATGTCAGCATTTGTTCAGGCTTTTTGGCGCATGCATCATGTTTTATCAGTAAATGGAATAATAATTTACCATCTGTTTCCATGGTTATTTTCCTCATTTCGATGCAGAATATTTACTTAAAGTTGCCGCTACTAAATAAATTCATTGTGCCGTGAAAGAAACTAACTCATGGAGTACGTGGTCCTCTGTCTCGAAAAGGGTAACTGAACTGCAATAGTACATAAATAATGTATCTTAAATAAATGGACTTCCATTTATTTTGTAATAAACTGTTGGAAACTATAGCTTGCTCTTATTGGTTTACGGGTATAATTTTGCAATTTACTATTTGAGAACAATTAAGGGGTGTATATTTACCAATCATTTAGGTTTCATTGTTACTTGCAGAAAAACAAGGCAAGATAAATTCCAGTATTTATCTCCTACGAAAACTGTGGGAGACAGCCACAAAGGTTTTGACTCCGTGCACAAACGCCGTGCCACTTCCCCTCTTTCAGTTGCTGACAACAGCTGCCCAATTTAGATCATTGTTATCACTGTCCTGAGGCATCTTCAGACACGTTGAAGTTTCCCCGTGGTACAAGTAAGTGCTCAAACATCTTCTTCACTTTAGCATCAAGTTTTCGAGAAAAATAGTGCTATTATTATCAAATGCACGAATACGAGTGAATTGTTAGGAAAAATCTTATCCCACTTGTACATTTATCGATGTCCCACGATAACGATCACAGCGGCTGAAAATTGTTCCTTTGCATATCAAAGAAATTAATCTTTAATAACTGATTCTTTCGACACAATTCACGCATAAATCAATTACTGCTTACGCATACTATAACGTGTTTTTTTTATTGTGACTAGTAAATATTGTTGTACTGCTGTTTCCGATTTGCAATTAAAAAAGTAATCTTCAGTGAGTTCCAAATAACGCGTAAAGTCGATAAATGTTTATTTGTTTCGAAGAATAACACTCGGAGAGATATTAGCGACTTTTATAATATCACCTTCATTATATCTCCTTTAAAATTATTCCACCAATTGCCTGCTTTGAACAGACTTACTTTCACTGATTAAATTTTTCATTAGATTGAATGTTGGCAGATAATTTCGTGAGAATTTTATGAGGAGGATGCCTGATATGTCCACCATTTATATAATTTTTTAAAATAATTTCTTCGAATTTTGAAATAACGAGTCGCTTCTCAGATTGTGTAAACTAAACGTATCCATTATTTGAATTCACAGCAGGGAAATAGCGTATGAATAGAGTATGAAGAGTAACACCAAATAAAATTATTTCTTATTACATTTACCACTTATTCAAATAGAATATGCACAAAAAGTTTTCTCCTGTTTACTTATATAAATAACTAGTAACGACTGTTTCGTCCTGACAATGTCAACGAGTGCAGAATTTCTTAAACTGTAACTACAGTTCATAATAAAATATTTTATAAACCTATTGGATTCCATTTAAATTTTCATATAGTATATTAAAAGAATGTTGATGAAGAGGTTATCATTTGTAAACTATATTTGCACAATCTGTTGCATGTTTGGATTATTAATTCTTTTCACTCTTTCAATTTTATTTCTTATTTTTGAATTAGTTGTAGTTACGGTTCATGCATATTAACTTGATGTCTTTAATATTCTTATTTTATGCATTAAATTTTACATTTGTGCTTCATTAATTTTTTGTTTTCTTTATTATATAAATTACTATGACGTTTATATACTTCTTTAAATGAGGACAGGTTATTGGATTTATTATTTACAGTAATATATAAATTGAATATTTATTTACTAATTATCAGCTAAAAAGTTCATATCACTAGTTATTTATATGATTTATTGTTAATTCAATTAATCACGTACCTACTTGTGGTGTGCGTTTGCACCCCACACATATATTCATATATTAAAAGAATAATTTCCTTGTTTTTTATAAATTTTGTATAATGAAGGCTGTTAGGCTGTTTACTAAGCCGACGACAAGCAAGTAAGATCGCGTTTGATTAGGATTTAATTAATGTCCAATTGATTATATCGATAGCCAGGAAAGAGGAATATAATCTGTATCACCTATGGCAGGTCAGTCCTTGGGACAAAGGCCCGAGTTAGCGACAAACATCCTTTTCCTACAATAAAGCTCAGGCCATCCCAAGAATTATAAGGGACGACAGACCTCCTCCTCAGGCCATCCTGCCAGGCAGAAAAAGGCGGGGCTGCCACTTATATAAATAGCCTGTTACCCAAAATAAAATAAAAATTATATACTACTTGGGGGACGAGGAAGATATCCTGATGGGAAATAAGTGAGAGCCAGGTGGAGGATGACTTCCTCCTTCCTGGTTTTCCTCTTTTCCTCCCCCCAGGGCCCATGCCAAGGTAGCTAATTTAAGACTCCTGCAAGCTGAGACGTGTATGTACGGGGGTCAAAGACCATCGGCATACGGTAAGAGTTGTTATCTGATCCCATTGGACCAGTCGGCTGTCTCACAATACAGACCAAGGCACGGAGGCGGGATTGTTGCGTTCCCACAACAAACCTGTCTCCCGTCATCAGAAGGGCGCAGGTTTTATAGGGTTTTCCCTGCATCATATTTAAGTGAAACACCGGGTAGGATCCTTACACTACAGCCTGGGGGCCCTAGTCAAACCTGGGCCACCTTGCTCTACCTCCCACATCCCCCCTTTTCCAGTCCCTTCCTATGCTATTAAAGGGGAGTTGCCTGCTTCAGGATCACCCTCATGTAGCCTGTTACCCGCCCAAAAAAAATATATACATGGACATCATTAATAAGAGAGTGGACTGAAGTGGAACACATTAAGTTTTGAGAAATATTAGAGATTACATTACGGTACTGAGGAATAGTGGACGTCAACAGGGAAAATAAATTATGCTTCAAGATCAGATGGTACGATCATCGACTCAGCGGAACACCGTCACCACCTGACCGAAGAAGAGTTGCAGTATCATTACCAGATCCAGAACTACAAGCCGGTGATGTACAATATTATGTTTCTCGCCCCTAGCTTGAATGCCCAGTTTTTCTTTAAACCCACATATGCCAATTATACTGTTGCTCTCCGTTGAGTTTTAGTAAGCAGTCGGCCCTAAAGTTAAATAATGTAAATATGATTAACATTTAATTTAGTAATTTTTATATAAATTTTTATATAAACCCCAAGTTATCATTAATAATTTAAATAATCACCCTGTCACCACATACTTATATTTGAGTTACATATTTTGTATAAAATAAATTCATTTCAAGCACGGACTATGTACCGGATCATACAGATGCCATATTTGGCTGAAAGCAAGGGGAAACTAAAGCTGCGTCTTTAATTTCCCACGGGCATGCAACTTAAAATGCATAACAATATGATGTCAGCCTCTCAGGTAAAATATTACGGAGGCAAAATAGTTCCCCATTTGGATCTCCGGACAGCGAATACTCAGGAGGAAGTCTTCAGGAAGACGGAGACTTTCTACGAAGCGTCAGAAGTTTAAACCGTGCTGGTAGATTATAAAATTTAAAAAGGAAAATGCAAAGGTTAAAGTTAGGCAGGAAGAGAAAGATTTTTGGTCGGATGAATATAGGGTGATTAACACAAAAGCGAATAGAGGGTAAGGAGAGGTAGGTCTTGTAATGAATAAAAGGCTGGGGCAACGAATAACTTATGATATGTTAAAGGTTAGTTACCATTAAGTTAGATACAAAACCACAACCAACAACGATAATACATGCCAACAAGTGCTGCAGAGGAATAACATATTGGGAAAATCTACGAAGAAATTGAGGACAAAGAAAACGATAATTTGATAATAATGGGGATTCGAAGGCAGTAATAGGAAAAGGAAGATAAAAAATGTAGTTGGGGCCTTGGTGAAAGGAGCACAAATTAGTAGTGACAAATAGCTGTTTCAAGAATCATCAAAGAAGGCTCTACACGTGGAAGAAGCCGGGGGCACGGTCAGGTATCAATTGGACTACATAATGGTGAGACAGAGATATAGGAATCAGGTTGTGGCCCTTGGAGCAGATGTCAACTCGGACCATAATCTGTTGATGATAAAATTCAGCCTGAAAATGAAGAAACTCAAGAAGGGTATTAAAACCAAGAGGAGGTGTTTCAGAATTTCAAAGAATAAATCAAGACTACTTTAATGGAGAAAGGAGGAAAAACAATATAGAAGATATAGAAGATAAATGGGCTAACTTGAAGGAAGAAATGACTAGAGCAGCCGACGAAAAAGAAAGAAGAATAGGACAGACCAATGAGAAAGCATGGATAACACAATAAATAATAAAAGTCATTAAACTTCAGAAAAAGATAGGATAAAAAAGATTAGATTACACGAGATAACGGAATGTTTATGTAGGCCTAATTCTACGGGTATGATTAAGAATAAGTTTATAATTTCAGTCCCCTCATCATACTTAATAACGAATGACCTGCTCTAGGCATTGATGCTGGTTTCGATTCCCAGCCACATCAGCAACAACAACGTCATGCCCCTCTGAATATTCCACAAAAATCATATTTCTTAAGGAAGTTAATCCATTCGAAAACATTAACTTTTTTATTCAATTTTTTAAGAGAAATTTTGATTCACTTTCCAAGCCTGTGAAACATCGCCAAAAAGCAATTCTGACATTGATATTTATTATTTGAAAACACCACTCTTAAATATGACGGAAGATTTTCTTAACAGGTTTCAGCAATGTTATTCTTAATGCTACTGTAACAGAATTAATTTTGTTTCTATCTTTAATATGGGTAACTGTAATTGCCGTATTTTTTAAAAAAAATATGGTGCACGAATTTTTTAACGTCTTTGTGCTGATATCTGAGAAAAACAAATGTGAACTTAGATAAGAGTAGCGATGTATATAAAGCTATGAATAGCTTGCCCTGTGTTAAAATATCAAGCCATCAACTGCTCAGGTTTTGCGTCCAGCGATATAGCGAGCGACAGCAGACGACTTACAACACACTTACCTAGAAGAAAAAATCCAATAAACTAAATTCAGAAAAAGAAGTAGCATTTTGTTTGCTATTTTATTAAACAGTCTCAAGCATTTAATAACACATTTATTACAGGAGAAAAACAATTGTAAAGTTTATATTTTTTGGCTCTACATTTTTTATCCAACATATTGCTCAAGAAACTTGTGCCTGGAGGTTGGCTAATTAAATCATGCCAATTGGAAATTTACATTGCAAAAATCGTAGCATAAATCAATTTTTGAGGTTTGTGATGTTCATATAACTTCACTTAATTTTTATACTCATATTTATACAGTGTACAAAACAAATATAAGGGCACAGAATAAATTATTTTCGAGAGATTTTAACTCATTCTATCTAAATTAACGGAAGAAAGCATCAAAAATAGTGATTTCACCAGTAATGGTATATGACCACCTTTTAAAATCATGTCGTATGACTAATCGCAAATTCAAAGCCAAAGATGTCAAACATTTCAATATATGTCCAACAAGATGGCTGCTGACTACGGCTCACTTTTTGTTACAAAATTGAAATGGAGCTCGCTTTTCAATTATATTAAACGCATTGGTTCAGAGCACGAGCGGTTTGCTTTGAAATACCTGGAATAAAGTTCCCGAGTATAAGTATAAAATCATATTCCATAAATCCTATAGAGAAGCACAAGCTCCAAGGATGTGGAACGAGTCAGAGATTTTACATAGGTTGCTTTATTAATATTAAAATATACTGTAACTATTCATTAATTTTTAACTTATAATAAGATTTTCTTAAGTTCTATACAGAAGACATACAATTTGTACCTTATATATAAAATTGATAAATATTTTTACATCCTATACTAAAAAATTAAGAGTTCTAATAATGTTCTTTCATAATTATAAATATCTACCCTATAATACATTCAGCTCCATAAATTCTTCAATAGAGTGTGACTCATAATCAACCAGCGTTTCATTTTATTTCCTTGTTCGTGTCTATATATTCATACGAAAACTCAATTTCAAGTTTGAACCTTAGCAGTTAATTCAGAATTCGTCTTTGACGAGAACCTGGAATCATCTATTAAATTCAAAATAACATACAAATTTGACTGACCCAAACTTTCTCCAGAGATGACATTATTGTCAGTCATTGACGTGATTTAAATTTATGGCTAGCTAAAAGTTAGTATTAACACAGATGAAAACTTATAATTTAGCTAAGTTTCTTATGTTATTTTACGGAGCCTTGTGGAGTGAAAGAAGATGTATGTTCGAGGATTTAGAAAGGTACGTTGATGTGGTTTCAACATCTAGAGATCATGAACGAAACAGGTTTATAAGATTGAGGATCCTAATTAAGTTAATAAACGTGTTCCTACCTATATATAATTTAAGTTTAAAAAATTAACTCTCAAATGAAATTACAATCGTTGTATTGTTGATTTTGGCCGAAGGTGATTAATGAGGTTTTCGACCACTAGCTAAGTAAAAATAATACTTTACGCATAACGATATGAATATCGCGGATCAGAAAAAATGTTAGACGTTATTAGAAGACCTCTCAGAGTCTAACTCTCGTAGATTGCACCTTATAGGAGAGTGAAGAGTCTGTGGGCTAACAGCGGGAATTCCGTCTTCTCTTTCTGGATTTTAATTAATGAACTCATAAGCTCAGTAGTCGCGATTAGTTTTGAGATGAGTTTCAACCAGGATCGCAGACGTTGGTCATAGGTCAAGGGTTGTTCAGTGTTGTCCAGTTGCTTCCGCACCTAGAGACGGGAATGCTGCTTTCTCCACTCCAGTAATGGTAAGGGTCTGACCAACCTGACGCAGGTCTCTCTTGAGAAGGATCCTGAAGCTACATAGTTAACCATTAGCTACCGTGCTCTCCCTTCCGAGTCCCCAATTTCTTTCACTGCTAGGTCAAAACACAGATGTCCCTCAAGCAGTCTCCTTATTACAACTGCAGTTTTCCCAATTATGCATACTCCAAGCGAAAGTGCCTTCGACATACGATCAGCAAAGCTTGACCCTGGATCCAATGAACGTGGGATAACGGATTGCTCTCATACCAGAACTGATCTTAACGAGCATATTAGTACTTATTATCAAGCCGTATATAAACAATGACATTTAAGATCCATATCTACGTTATACAGTCGGATTGTTTTTCTGATAAGGATATTATCAGTCAGGTCCATTGTTCGTGGAAACTGTATAAGAAGCCTGCAGTGTGCCGTGCCGGCGAAAGGTGCGACGATGACACGAGCGATGTGGTTTGTCATTGTGCTGGCTGTGAGCGCGTTGGCCACCGCACAACGCTACGACCCCACGTGGGACAGCCTCGACTCCCGGCCTCTGCCTCAGTGGTACGACGACGCCAAGGTGGGCATCTTCATCCACTGGGGCGTCTTCTCCGTGCCCAGCTTCGGCTCGGAGTGGTTCTGGAACAGCTGGAAACGTGAGTGTATCAGCCAACGATTGTTTTCATTTGCTACGTGCCACTGTGTCATATCTAGCATATCACAATGTATTGTAATGAAGAAGACTTTGCTCTTTGATTTATTATGTAAGGAATGAGTGTATAATTAAAATGGAAGGATAATTTCATAAACAACTCCAATTTACAAACTAAAAAGATTCAAATTTATTAATACGAATTACAAAAAAGAGGTTAAATTATGTACAGAGCAAAATTTATATTTTAAGTTCTAAATATACTCTCCTTTTCTCTGGGGATTTTGGGCCAAGTAGCAGAGACACGTTTTAAAAACAAATCAACTGTGTCACCAGCGTCCAATTATTTACGGCTCGGTCGTCCTTATTCAGGCCATCAGCATACCAGCAACATGGGGAAGGGGGCGATGTCGTTGAAGGCGTGATGCTCCAACTCTCCAGCTCATGGATCATCACCGAAAACTACTCAGGCTGTTTAGACAATCAAGCATATTGCAGACTTGCGTACTCTCGCTACTCTCGCTCGGGTTTCAAACCCGACACGTAGCGGCGTCCACCCTTCGTAGTAACTGCCGCAAGACTCCTGAAGTTACAAACTTTCCATTTCGGTTTCACATTCCCCCTAGCCCAGCTCCGGAACTTGTCTTTATGGAGGCCTCCCCCACATCTATTCGTCACAGTTGCCCGTCCCTCTTCTGACCATCGCGTCGCTATTGTTCGTAAAGCTGAAAAAAAAGTTCACGTCCATCGTGATAAAATTGATAAAATACTGAATTTTCAATAATGTACGCCACAGTATATATGTTTTTAGTGGGCCATCATAGGCCAACACACGTACGCTGACGGTTGAATAAGTCAGGAGGAATGTTTATAGGAAACTTTTCTTTTATTTGTTAGTTTGTACATAACAATCAGAAAAATAACAAAATTTTCTATACTCTATTTTGCTGGTTTCGGAACTTCTAGAAAGTTACAGAGATAGTTTGGTTTAGTATATCCTCCAGCGAGGAGAATCTTCAGAGCTGGTAAAGTCTTCTTATTGGTGGGTCTGCAAGTATTTGCTTGATCAGATGATTAGAGTGACTTTTGATTTTATTTCAAAATGCTTGAAGCTGCTTTTAGGTATAACATCTTTGATGGGTGGTATTTTAAGATCTTCATGAATCGTTTCATCAGAAACTTACCATGGAGCATCTAAAATTTCTCTTAGGATTTTTGATTGGTTACGTCGTAGTATATCAATGTTGGACTTGGTAGTGCAACCCCATAATTTGGTCCCATATGTCCAAATGGAACTGATGAGAGTTTTTTATATTAGGAACTTGTTTTCTATGGAGAGTTGGGATTGCCTTCCTAGTAGTCAGTAAGGATCTTTAATTTTTATATCAATTTCTTTACTTTTCTTAATAATATGTGTTCTCCAAGTGAACCTTTTGTCAAAGTGAATTCCTACAGATTCTTTTACTGTAATGACTTTGTTATTATAAAATATTTTAATATTATAGTTTTTGCTTAGTGTGACGATTATATAAGTGGATCGAGATTCATTTTTTTTTTGTCGATTGAATTATTCAGACTGTAGTAGACCCACTGGCTGACTGATATAAGACCATTAAATCATCAATCAAAGTATCCTTTCTCGAACGGCAAACCAAAAATTTCATGGGATTGACAGAAATGGTGAGGCTGGCGTGCATTTATACTACACCAAGTTCTTTTCTCATCTGGTCATTTAACTTTTTTTATTTATAGAGAAAGTAAGTCTTTGGATGAGTTAATACATAAAAAGAAGAAATTTAAGCTCATGTTTGGGCTAGTTTAAACTGGAATCTTATTGTAAAATGGAAGAATAATCCATTTATTAGTAGCAAGCATTTGAAACTAGATTTATTTTCTAACTAGGTGTGTCCGCGACTTCGTTCGTGTGGGAATAGTTCTTTCATTTTGCCCTAAAAACGAAACAACTGATAAAGAATTTTGATAAAGTTGAATTCATTGAATTTATACAAAAAGTACGGCATCATCTATTTATGATCGCTTCAAGGTCAACCTTATAACTCGCATGTGGTTTTGAACAGGTCCCGCTATCATACGTTTCGGAGCCAATAAAAATAAGCAATTATTTAAATATTAAAATTAACCTGACGCAACAAATAAAACCAATTTTCGTATACGTTCCAGAGAAGTTTATTTCTCAGGGAGTTAGCGCTCTGCCTACAATATTTTAATTATGGCGCGAATCCTACTGTAACAATAGTTGGAATGAAAATATTCGCCCTCCCCTCGCATGCTGCCAAAATTACGCTTATAATACCACAGTAAGTGGATGAATAGTATAAGAACGCCAACTCGCAGTTGGTTTTCAAGCCGCCTTTCGCGCGGCTATCAATGGGTTTATAAATATTTACATTAATATCTTCTGAACTCTGCAAGATATCGAAATGAAACATACAAGAATATGTATGTTAAATATCCTGTTAATAAACACTCAAATTTTCATTGAAATCCGTTCAGCCGTTTCGGAGCCTCTTCGAGACAAACATACGGACAGTCAGTCAGACAGACACTCCAATTTTATTTATTGGTGTAGATCAGGAAATTAAAACTTGTACATACAACCCCCAAATAAGACGCAAATGATGAATGACTGTTGCATCATACCAGACTGAGGACTGAATACCACAACAACACAATGCAAAGTAACACATTTCCTACCTAAATTGAATTATATTTCATATATTGTTACCGAGTTTGTTTCTTTACAGAGAATTCCAGTGGTTACGTGAATTTTATGGCCAATAACTACCCGCCCAGATTTACATATCAAGATTTTGCCAAGGACTTTACAGCAGAGTTTTACGATCCAATTGAATGGGCTAGGATTTTCCAAGAATCTGGAGCAAAGTGCGTATTAATACCAACTACATGCTATCGGTCGTAGGAACAGTTTAATGTAGTTTAAACTTGCTACAGTTGACAGAGTTTATTGTTGGTCACCAATTATTGCTGCAGTTTTCTGCAGACAATAGATATACACAATATTGCATCTGCAGCCATAGGATTAAATCACAGGCATATGTAATTGCAGTTTAATAAAATATATGCAATAACAATAATGTAAACAATATTTTGACATGGTTAGGTGGACTTTCGTTCACTCTTATTGATGAGGCAGCCTTGAAGAAGAGCCCTTAGGCTCTCGAAAATTCGACATCTTATTGCTTCCCAGCCTGACGACACCAAATATCTATTACTGCTGCTCTCTGTACCTATTTCCTATCAAAATTAATATATAGTAATATTAAATTCAATTATTTAAGCCTTGAAGTAGGAAGCTATTTAATGTAATATGTAATTAATTAGAACTCTTAATAATTAATGATAGGATGATTTAAATATTAAAAATAGTAAATTAATTTTTACATTATTTAATTATATTTATGAACAACATTTGTATACGGATTAAATTAAACAAACTTTTACCATGTATATATTCTAGCTCAGTCTTGACGGGTCGCTTCACCGGACCTCAAAACAGTCATGGAATATTCCATTAAAAAACACTTTTATATTTACTACCAATATTAGATAAAATTTGACTGTACTAAAATGTGCTACAGTTAACAATCCAATATTATCCATTTTTTTATTGAAATAATTTTACAATCTGCTTTGACAATAAAGCATTTAGTAAATTAGTTACCAAATTTACATTCTGAGTTCTTGATCAATTTTCTCTTGCTATATTTCCAAATGTCACAATACTACTGTTAGACCTTTTTAATTTTTCAATACCAATATTTATGGTTTTATTTTCACTTTGTGGAAACGTTTCGTGGTGTGGAATTTTATACAAAACTCCATGCACTTTTCAATAAACACTTGAGCACTGCAGCCTAAAAATGTTAATGACAATGTTTCCTGAGAATAGCGGCTTACTACCAGCCAGACTCGTGAAATTTTGCCCATGGACACCAGTGTCTCCAACTTACTCTGGGCACCAGGAGATTGCAACTGCGGATTTTATTATTGACTGCCAACTTTCCCAGAGCTACAATCTCCGGGTCAGGACACCAACAGCAAACTGAATATGAATGGAACTGTCCACTGCTGACCAAAACTTAAGACTGCCTTATGAACTAGGGCGCTCTAACTCAAGACGTCCGCTCCCAACAAAAACTAGTGACATACTGCCAAATTATAATCAGAATTTCCTCTGTCATGACTTGTGGTCATGTAACTCTCTACTGTTCTCATGGGACTTTTGATTATACGGAATGGTTTTTTGGTTCATTGCCCTGCAACTATTTATAGATTAAGGCACCTCAAGTATTATGTGACCTTAAGGAGTATAGGCTTATATATAATTTTCCGAAATCTTCCTCAAGAGATATGCATACTACAATCCAGCCAACTAATTACTACTTTGATAAATAATTTGACTATAGCTTTAATACTTTCAATTAAGTTACTTAGCAAGAAACTCATAGTAAATTGTAATGAAGTATTGTTTTTAGGTATATTGTCCTAACTAGTAAACACCATGAAGGTTACACACTCTGGCCATCTCAATATTCATTTAGCTGGAATGCAATGGATGTTGGTGCAAACAGAGATCTTTTAGGTAAACTAACTGCTTGTTATATGCAAAATGATTCATATTAATAAACTGAAAACACTATCCATAAGCTTTTATTGTTTCCCATACATTTCATTTTCCATCCTCCTCATACCCTCTATTCACTTCTAACTCTGTATTTTTGTCCACATTAATCTCACTTTAGCTTCACACACAAATAAAAAGAATCAGTACCATTCTAACAATAATTAATGTTAACTGAATTATTTTATTTATGAGATGTTTCAAGAATAAAGTAAAAGAAGAAAATGTAAATTACAAGAATATGTATCAGAAAGATGCTAAATGAGGTTATAACTATTATTCTTTGTTCTAGGGGAATTGGCAAATGCTGTTAGAACTAATACTGACATTAAATTTGGTCTGTATCATTCTCTGTTTGAGTGGTTCAACCCTTTATACTTACAAGATAAAGCTAATAATTTTACTACCCAGTCTTTTGTGTTGCAAAAGACTATTCCAGAATTATATGAGCTGGTAAGACACTATAAACTATCATTTGTATTCTAAAATATATGTATAATAGTAATAGTTGTGAACAAATTTTAACCCTAATTGTGTGCTATATTCAGTATTGAATTTTATCAACTGCACTTGTATTGTCTCACCTATGCAGATACCTAGTTTTACCAAATTTCAATTTAATTATTCCTTTGAAATTTAATTATTGTGTTGAAAAATATTTTTATTTTCAGCTTCAAATTTTGATTGCACAAAATATGAGTATATTTTCAATAAATATTATGATTCATAATTTGAATATCAATAATATCTTGACTTGCCTTATTCTTGTATCTCAGGATAATAGGGTTAAATAAATACAATACAATAGCATGTAAAAATGTTAAATTCTGCCCCTTTCTTTTTTACGTTCAATTAATGTTTTATGATATTTCCTCACTTAAATATGTACTCAAATTATTCACAGCACACTTAATGAAATGCTTAAAAGCTATTAAACTCAATAAAAAAACTTGTTTCCTATAATAAAATTATGTTATTATAATTAAGGTAAACAAATACAACCCAGAAATTATTTGGTCGGATGGTGAATGGGAAGCATCTGATGTCTATTGGACATCTAAAGAATTCATTGCCTGGCTTTTTAATGATAGTCCTGTCAAAGATACAGTAGTAACCAATGATCGGTGGGGAACGGGTGATCTCTGTAATCATGGATCATTTTATACATGTGCTGATCGTTATAGCCCAGGTAAAGTGACAATCATCATTAATTTTTAACTTAACATGAAATCTATATATATATATAATTAATAAGGAAAGGAAAGAGAGATAGAAAGTAGGTGACTTATCTGAGGCTCATAGATGGTAGACACCTTGTGAGGTTCGGAGTCTTGAATTTTCAGAAAGTTAGGAAGACATTTCCAGTGATCGGCTAGCCGATGACTGAGCAACCAAAATTTGCTGCGCTGCTAGCTTAGGACATAAACAATTGACCCCAATTGAGTGTCTGGGAAGAGGCAAGAACTTTTATGGTGGTTCAGGAGATGCATACTAACATCCCCATCTTGACACACACATTAAAACACATCCATCCTCAAATGTGATAATATTTAAATATTAACACTCACACATACACACAACCACCCCTCAAACATATATCAGGGTATACACAACTTACACACAAACACTCAGTATACACACATTAGGTGTATAGGTGCTGTGGGAGGGATGGGGGGAGGGGGGGCAAGGTGAAAGTAAAGAGCTATAGGAGATATTGAGTCCAGGGCTTTGTCTGAACTGTAGGACATGCTGAAATGAAAGTTACCATAGATGGAGTTCAGCTTCTCAAGAATTGGAAGGTAGGGCTTTGAGGGGGTCAGTGTGAAGCACTGGTTGAAGTTGTTGGTGTTGGAAATATGGGCTACATTTTTATTAAATATATTTTTTAATTTGTTAAATATTTTATGATTTATGGCCACTTTATTAAATATTACTTTTTTAGCTTTTCCAATGATATTCAAGTTTTAGGACTAAAGCTCTGATAAAGTGGAAATATTTTTGTTGAAATATTTTAAAGTTCAATTATTTTAATTCAAAGATAGAAGAAACTGTCTACTATTAAGTTCAGCCATGAATACCGTGAAACTGTATTTAGATCAGGATGGACAAATCTCAACCAGACCTCTGGCTTTCCAGGCTGGCACTCTGGCATCGAAACAATCTGAGCCGACTCCTCAGTCTGACTGGAGTGAGCTTTGTCCATCTATTGTATAGAGATTAGCTCAGGCTGAGTCCAGGTCCAGTCACGATTTTTCCATTCTGATCTTTAAAATAAAAGTAAATTTTTTTCTGATATCACCTCTGATTTCATATTGATTTTTGCCTTAGTTGGCTGTCACTTCCCAATTGGAATATGTATCATTTAGTCCCAACATATCCTAGTATTATATAAGTTTCATTTGTACATTGTACTTGAGATAATATATATTAAATGCATTTATTTTTTCAATATTTCAGGTGTCCTTCAACAACACAAATGGGAAAATTGCCTTACACTTGATAAGGAGTCATGGGGATATAGAAGAAATGCTAAACTAGAAGATTATATGACAATGGACGAACTGACTCTAGAATTAGCTAAAACAGTGAGTTGCAATGGTAAGATAATTGCACACATTATCATATTTGATAAAAGAATTTAATGGAGGCTAGGTAAGTAGACTATCATTTTCTAAAATGGTTTACCATTTTTCCAATTTGATCTGGAGAAGTATCCGGCTGATGCACTTTGCAGATGGAGCATGAAAAACCTCATTATTACTGACTAATCCTACTATTATGTCTGAAATAAATAAGTTTGTCCAAGCTCATGGCCCACTTAAAATAATTATGTACAACAATACTATTGAGCTATTTACTCAGAAAGAATACACAAACACTGTCCTCCTTCCTGCTCTCAAATATTCATGAACCTGGTATCTGTGTTCCCATATTATCACACTATCCCACAAAGAGGATTTTTGCTTAAATATATTAATCCATCCAACCAATGGATTTGATTCAACATTGTGTGGCTAACTGTATGCACTGAGTAAGAGGAGTTATGTTCTCAAAAATTTGGCATGTTATTACTTCCCAGCCTTCAGACGCCAACTGTAGATGTAAGTCAGCCACTCTCACTCTCTATCTCACTTTCCTGTCAATATGAGTTATATATTTCTACACAATTGCTCCTCAAGCCAAAAACTATAACACAAACAATTTTGACCAGAGCTTCACACTGACTCTCCTCAAAGCCTTACTCCCTCCTATACAACTTTGAGAACTTTCTTTCCAATACATCCATCAGTTAAAGAAAAGTCCTGGGCTCAACATCCTCTAGATTCCTTCTTTTTAGTTCTTTTTTCCTTTGTAGTTCTTTATTTTTAACTGTTTTTTCTTTGAGTGTTTTATTTGTTTCTCTTGTTATTTTCCAATTATTGTGATCATCCTTGTGAAAAAGAGAGAGTTGTTGCTTAGTGGGCATTGATTGTTGCCACCTAACAGCTGGAGGAGCTGTAATGCATATAACAGAGCATAGGTTCTCAAAAATTCACATTTCCCTAAATTTCTTTATGTCAACTACTAATATCAACTTAAGGTAAATCAATTACGTCTTTTCTGTCTTTCTTTCTCATTGCAAAGAAAGGTGAATTTCTTACCACTGTGAGTAATCTGTACTTAAATATACCAATTATAATTATGGTAATACCCTCCAAGGTTTACGTTAAAAGCACTTATATTAAATAAAAAATATGTAACAATATAGAGATTTTTCAGAGAGTAGTTGTGCAATTACATCATATTTTAGAAATGACGTTCACATGATAAATGGATAATATTAATTATATTGAAAACACTTTACACAGGTCTGATTGTTTTATGCTTCCCATGTATGTAGTGATTCTTCTTTTGAGTCACAGAGCATCTGAACTACCAATGTAAATGCTACAGAATGAGAACTTAGTGTTTATTTTTCATTCATTTTATTACATCTCAAGTATTCATTTGAAATATTAATATCTGATGATAAATATTTTCCAGGAAATCTTCTTGTTAATATTGGTCCAACTAAGGAAGGCACCCTGCCACTCATTATGGTAGAAAAATTGAAAGATTTAGGGAAGTGGCTTAGTGTGAATGGAGAGGCAATCTACAACTCTAGACCTTGGAAGTATCAAAATGATTCCATTACACCAGGTGTTTGGTAAATATAAACAATAGTGAGAGTTATTTTACGGTTTGTGTTAATGTTAATTTATTACTTGTTACTGAATATATATTTAAGTGTCAATTTAATATTACTGATAACATGTTTTGTTAGTAGTAAATATTTATTAGAATAAAATTATTAATGAAGTGTTTACAAATTTGCATATATATCACAAAAAAATATCTGTAATGTAATATTGAGCGTAATTATTTTAAAGAATAATACGTGCAAAGCAAAATTCTGAAAAGAACACAAAGTGAAAAAATTCATTAAGAGCATATTGTAGCACTCAATGTATCAGGAACCACAATAAAGGTAAAAATAGGAGTGCTGTTTTTTTGGGAAAGTTCAGTCTTCTTGTTTGAGGAAATTGCAAGTCTGAAACTCTTGTAACTCTGCATGTAGTTAATTGAGAGAGCTTCTGTATATAAAATTCAATATCTTGATATTCTTTGGAGGCAAATACACTTGATATTTTGAATTTGCAGACTATTATTCAAAGTAACAGTCAATATTCTGTCATTTCAAAATATGTATTTGATTGCATGTATTCAGTATTATCAATTTGAATTTTACCTGTACCTTGGATGGACTGATTTATTGGAATTCTTCATTCTGTTGAAATCATTGATCTGCAAGTTCTGACCTCTGTCACACATTTGTATTTTATGCATACTATGTTGTGGCAATGCTGCAGTTGTAAGCACATATTGTGACTAATTTTTAGGTTTTTGCTTTGAGTTTATTTAATTAAAAACTGTTTTATTGAAAAGGATAAATTAACTTATTTTCAATATAATTGAATTCATAAGCTTTGGTCATTTACATTACTTTACACAAAGCAGTTACTGAATGACAAATTAATATATTCTTATTTAGGACAGCTTGTTTTAATCATGCAGTTAATAGAACATGAGACTAAATGAATTACAAATAAAATTATAAATAAAAACAAGGGTCCTATCTGTGAGCATATAGTGTTGCAGGATTTAGGTTCTAAGTGTCGCAGTGAAAAACATTCACTCGCCTCTTTGTAACGTTTCTACAGTTGGTTCAGGTAGGCATCTTCTCTGTTTATAAAACTTTCTGGTTCCTTATCTGTAATCCCTGGCCACTTGAAAAGGTGCTCCTTTAGCTGGCTGCAGGATGATGCACAAGTAAAATGAACCATGTTCATTTAATCATTGTTTTACCTGAACTGGCGAATTTGGCAAAGTATTGATTGGCTGACTGGTGCAGCATCGATCAGGAGGAGATTACTTTCTCCACTTCCTTTACAATGGATAGTCAGGACACTTACCTGTTTCTCTTGCAGGTGGTTAAACAGACCTCTCAAACAATAATTTCCTTATCCTCTCTCCTAGGTTCCTCTCCTCTTTCAAGTCATTGTTGAAAACTTGCTATTTCAACATCTCCCTTTCTTCTACCTAGACTTTCTTTAAACTTCAGCAGTGAACTAATTTCTATAACATATATAACCTCTAGCAGTATGTGTTACTTATCTCACAATCCTTCAGAAACATGACAATATCTGTCTCCTTCCAACTTCAGACAAGAACTGCATTATATATTCAATTCATCTTCCTCCTCCTCCAAACTTCAGACAAGAAATAAATATTTTGTAGTTCTCCTATCTCAAAAAATCTTCACCCTTCCACTAGCATAGAATTTCAATCATGTGATCAGTCCCCACCAATCTGTTAATTTTTCAATTTCATGTGACTCCAACTTGGATAGAAGAGGGGTTGTCCTTCCAGGGCTGTTGAACTCATGGCCTGAGATTTTCCCAATGTCTGAATTAAAGCTGTCTCTATGGTCTGAAGGTATGACCAAAAGTACCAAGTTTCACCACTTTGGCACCACAGAATGATGAGATTTTCCAATCAGGCTACAAGATGATTTTTTCTCCCTCACACTTGGATATCATTTTAATTTTGTTAATAGTGAAAATACTTTGATTACAATGTAAATAACATAATCAACTTTGATTTATTTGTGTTCCAATAAGACAGTCATTTTTCAGCCCTGGATATTCCAGTAAGATTGTAATTAATGAACTAAAGAGGTCATGAAAGTTAGGGATGAAATGTCTTAATTTAAATTAAAAGTATTCTATTTCTGAGTTCTTCCATTAATTGTATTTGATTTATAATGTTAAGTCATTGTAAAATAGTCATTTCATTATTATTTACTTTTCATATTAAGATACTTCAGGAGAATACATAAGTGAATGACTTCCTGAAAAATTTATAAGATTTCCACAAGCATTCAATCTAAACAAAGCAAGGAATGTAAGTATCCTATTAACAACTTAATTGTAATTAAAGCAGGACACACAAAGAAAAGAAATCATTCTAAATTAGGTGGACAGCTTATGGCAAAAATAAATTTAAGTGGAAATCATCTGTGAACTTAACTTAGTTCTCCATACCTGTAATTATTTGATAAGAAGCTGTTACATGGAAGCATGCAAGGATTGGAAGATGGTGGGACAAAACACAGAGAAGGCACAAATGGATGGGAACTGAGAGTCTGTAGAGCTGAGGATGAAGAAGAATCTATAAAAGAATGAAGGTTTTCCCGGCGTATATTCTGAATAAACAATTCTTGGGTTTCCACCCGGGTTAAATGGAGTTTAAGCCACGACGTTTTGATGGCATACTCTGCCATCGTTCTCAAGTGAAAGTGAGAACGATGGCAGAGTACGCCATCGAAACGTCGTGGCTTAAACTCCATTTAACCCGGGTGGAAACCCAAGAATTGTTTATTAAGAATCTATAATTTATTTATGCTTTGTTAATGTTTTATTATATTTATGTTTTCTATGTATGTTTCATTATCACCAGGTACACCACAAGTGGACCTAATTCACTTGAAAATGCTGTATATGCCATAGTTCTTGACTGGCCTTCAACTGGAGTTGTCGACCTGGGTGATCCAGTATTTGGTGCAGAAACTGTTGTGACTATGCTTGGTTCAAATGAACCAATGGAAGTAAGCGTGATTTTTATTTTTCAATTATGTTTCATTAAAATTGTACAGCAAATTTACACGCAATGTAAAAAAAAAATTAGAAAACTATTATGTTTCAATTAGTACCACCTAGAATTTATTTTTACATTTTATCTTTTATTTACTGGTTAAAAACATATGTTTTGGTGATATTTTTTTCAGTGGATAGCTGGGACAGGATCAACTCAGGTTGTCTTTCCAGACAAAGCAAAAGTAGCAAGTGACTGGGCTTGGGTTTTAAAACTGAAAAACCTGGCTGTATCTAATAACATTAAAACCTGAAGAGGGCAATATTATCATTAGTTTCACATAAGCATGTAGAAATGAATTAATGAAATTGATATTGTCAACATTGGTCTGCAACAATAAAAATTATTTTTACACAATAATGCAATATTTAAGAATGACATGCAAAATTAAAAATGAGGGCTACAAGAATGATTAGGTGTCTGTATTAGTTTACTTCTAAACCTCAAAACAAGCCCATCAAGAAAATAACAATAATTTCAATTATTTGTCCACAAAATTATCAGTTTAGGACAACTATTTTTTATATTTTTCCTGTATATCCCACTATTAGAAATATTTCCTGAATAACTCGTCTATATAATAGCCCTGCCAAATCAAAGCACCAACCAAAGCAAATTTAATTCTGTGTATATGATTGTACTCGTTTGAGTGGGTGCATGTTCTGCATACACTCTTTGACACATAGAGGAATTTCAACTAAGCCTGGTACATATCCAACATTCAATGAATGAAAAAACACTATGGGATAGACACCCATAGCACCTGCATGGATGAGATTTATATAAAATATACAGAATGACTAACCTCTATGAAAATCATGGATTTTTAAAGAATCTGGAATTAACTGCAACACACTCCATGTCAGTGAAGTAAAAGTAGGGCTGATAGAGATAAAAATAATAATTAACTCAGATAGTAGAGCACCTGCCTGGTTGGGGAGGTCCCAAAGTTCAAATCCTGGTCTTCTAAAGTCAGTTTCATGGCTTTTGGCTGAGCTGTAAATTAAAGTAACTCAGCTGTCTGATATTAATGAATTTACACAACACCCAATCTTCACTATTGTCCCACAAATGATTTTCAATAATAACATGTTAATGTTTAAATGGAATAAAACAAGATGTGTGTGAGGTATCAATGAAAGTCTTTTATTATTATTATTTGAAAGCTTCATGTATGGAATATAACCACATGTAGTCTATGTCCATATCATTCTGTTTGTGCCAAAAGAAATCAGTTATCATTGTTCTGTAGCGCTCGTCATTGACGGTGATGGCCTCACCAAAATCTTTTTAAAAATGTCCACTGCGATGTTCTCAGCATTCCGTTGAAGTAAGGGTGTTGACTCATTGCTTATCGTACCAGTCATCTTGAATTTGGCCACAAAACGCCGGAGAGTCGATTTTGAAGCGCTATCGCGATCTGTCTTAAAATGGCACCCAACATTTCTACTAACAAACACTAATTTAGACATGCTGCTCAGTCATGTAACTTGCCATGGTGATTTGGCATTAGTAACTGAATAATAAACAACAGATGCCACCAAATCAACAAGTCACCACAGACCAAATTGAAAAGCCCTTTAAATATTGAAAAGTTTAGCGGCACGTCCGAAATATAATTGCCAGTTATAGTAGCTAAACCACACGCAGTAAAACGGGAAGAGGAGGGCTTCAGTCTGTTCACACTATATGTAACATCAACGTCACAACAAAATATATACAGTGTATTTGAATGGTACCGGTCACATCACGGACTGGTAACGTCACGGAACGTCGAGAAATCTCGAGAATGTGTGGTTTGGGTCTCCAAATCTCTTCAATCTCTCTGGCCACCATTCATCTCCACAAATGTACTGTTCACTCGAACACTTCTCCATCTCATCTGCCAACTATCTCTCGCCACCACTGTAACGCGTATAAAATTTCAGATAAATTAAGTTAACATTTTGTGTAAAATTCTGTAGAGAACAGTCCTGAGGTATTCGCAAGGCAGGCATTCCATAGAAAAACCAGACAAGACAAGCAAAACAATAACTTGTAGCCTGATGGGTGCAGTCTTTGTCTCAAAGGTATTTGCGTCTCACCAAAAAAAAAACAGTTCCCCCAGGATTGCTAGGGTGGCCCCTCCCAAAATTTGAATTTTTGGAGAGGAAGGGTAGGAACGCCAACCCCATTGGAGGACCTGGGAAAAATAGAAAGAGCAGGGAGACGAACCACATTTGAGGAGAGATTAGTTTTGAGGTAGAAAGGACCTCGCCAGGGGATTCAAAAAGTAGAGTCGGAGGTGAGAGGACGGCACGACTGACTGACTTCGATTGAGAGCTAAGAGGAGAAGCGGCCTGGCTGCAAGGACAACAAGGAAACTACACAAAAATTCGAGGCTTGCTGACTGTCTCTATGCTGACCCGGAAGCTGCCTTTGTGTAAAACCCAGGACTGCCGGTCAACAAAAAACTAACTGGGAAAGACGCATGTACAGTAAGGAACCAAGGCAATAATCTTGCTCTGCTATGTGTATAAACACGGGATATAACCCTGAGGGAAAGTAGATTCTATTTAATAAGTCTCTTGCAATATTTTTTTTTGCAATTCGTGACCTTCTAAAAACCTACCCCCACTTCCAGGGGGCCTTTGAAGGCATTCTCCAAAAATTTGTCAGATATCTCTGGCTCTAATGTCAACGAACCTTCAACTGACACAAACATTGACCTGATATGGGCCTTGCAGAACCTGACGAATACTAAGGGTCGTCTTTCAATGAGACGAACTGTTTCTGTATGACAAGTTCCACTGTAATGATTGACCATGCTGACAGACTTTACGGAATATACTAATATAATAAGAAATGCCTGAATAGTGAATTTACTTATTACCATATATATTGTGGCGTACATTATCGAAAATCCAGTATTTAATCAATTTTATCACGATGGCAAGACGGCGTGTCTGGACGTGGACGTTTTTTTGCAGCTGTGACGAATAGGGGGTGGGGGAGGCCTCCATAAAGACAGTTACGGCGAAGGGTGGACGCGCGACGTGTCGGGTTTGAAACCCGAGCGAGAGTGCGCAAGCTTGCAATATGCTTGCTTCTCTGAACAGCCTGAGCAGTTTTCGGTGAACCTGATGATCCATGAGCTGGAGAGTTGGAGCATCGCGCCTTCATCTACATCGCCCCTTTCAGCCTTGCTGCTGGTATGCTGATGGCCTGAATAAGGACGACCGAGCCGTAAATAATTGGACGCTGGTGAGACCCGCCCGCTATCATATGCATTGTCGAACACAGTTGATTTGATTTTAAAACGTCTCTGCTACTTGGCCCAAAATCCCCTGGGAAAAGGAGAGTGTATTTAGATCCCAAAATATAAACTTTGCTCTGTACGCATTTTAAGCTTTTTTTTGTAATTCGTATTAATAAATTAGAATCTTTTTTGCTTGTAAATTGGAGTTATTTATGAAATCATCCTTCCATTTTAATTACATATTCATTCCTTGTTTAATTAATAAAGAGCCAAAGCATTTTTCTTCATTACAATATATTGTAATGAAAAAACGCGGATTTTGGTGATATTGTGGCATTGTGAGGCGCAGTTCGGCCTACAACAAGAGGTTATTATTTTTTAAGTTTTGTGCGCGACAAGCGAGGCCAACAACAATGTCAAGCCGGCTGAAAGCGGGTGAACCCCCGACGGGGATCCCCGCGGGAAACTCCCTCGGGGCGTGTGTAAAAAAATGGCGGGGAACCCGGAAGTTTATGAAATAAACCGCTGGCGGGGGACCCCGGAATTTTGTAAATGACCTATGGCGGGGAACCCCGGAATTTTGTGAAGAACCAATGGCGGGGAATTCCCGTGTGAGAATTTAAAAGGGGCAGACGTGGTCAGATGTTTATAGAGGGCAGATGAGTTGCGGAGAGGACGGACGACGGATCAAAAAGCAGATGAGTTAAACCTGGTTCATACTACCTTCATCGGGGTAAAAATACTGCAAGACGCCAGAGAGACGCGGAAACATTCGTGAAGTTGGATGTTTGTAGGCCCCGTAATTGTGGGTAAGTTCTTAAAAGCTGTGAAACTTGCTCATTGTGCTGATTGAATAATATTTAAATGATTTTTTTTTCTATATTCAGTAACTGCATACTCCACTCCTCGAGAGACCCAAAATCCCCTGAGATAATGGCTCATGTAATCAAATTGATTAAAATTTGTTCAATAGATAAATAAATGTTTTATCCCCTGAAAAGGTTATTACCATATATATATATATAACGTGTGTATATATATATATTGTAATATACTTTTTTGGGTATAAAACATTTATTAATTAACAGAACAAATTATGATCAATTTTAAAATTTTTCATTTATTAATTTAAAGTGAATACACGGGCTTAATCTCAGGGGATTTTGGGTCTCTCAAGAGATGGAGTATGCAGTAGCTGAAAATAGAAAGAAAAATCATTAAATATTATTTATCCAGAGCAATGAGCAAGTTTCACAATTTTTTTATAGCTTACCCACAATTACTGGGCCAACAAAGATCCACCTCTTGTATTTGGCGTTATGAGGCGAAGTTCGGCCAACAGCAATGGCGAGTCGTCTGAAAGATGGTGGTTCCCCGCGGGAGAGTCCCGCCGAGCGTGTATAAAAAATGACGATGGTGAAACCCCGCGGGAGACCCCCGCCGAACGTGTGTAAAAAATGAGGGCGGGGAACCCCGAAATTTTGTTAAATAGGGGAATTCCCGTCGGAAGATTTAAAAGGGAAGCCGATGGGTGGCTCACCCCCAGAAGGCCGGCGAGTGGTGGAGAGGACGAACGTGGTCCGAGCTGTGAGAAGTGAGACGAGTGGAGGAGAAGAAAGACGTGGTCCGTGCCCCAGAAGGCAGGCGAGTGGAGGAGACGAGAGGACGTGGTCCGACCCCCAGAAGGCAGGCGAGTGGAGCAGAGGACAGACTTGGTCCGAGTAGATATCCAGAAGTGAGACGAGTGGAGGAAAGGACATACTTGGTCCGAGCAGCCAGAAGCCAGATGAGAGGACGGACGTGAGCAGACGTGTCCAGACGTGATCAAATCCTGCAAGACGCCAGAGAGACGCACAAACATTCGAGAGGTGGATGTTTGTTGGCCCAGTAATTGTGGGTAAGCTATAAAAAAAATTGCGAAACTTGCTCATTGCTCTGGATAAATAATATTTAATGATTTTTCTTTCTATTTTCAGCTACTGCATACTCCATCTCTTGAGTGACCCAAAATCCCCTGAGATTAAGCCCGTGTATTCACTTTAAATTAATAAATGAAAAATTTTAAAATTGATCATAATTTGTTCTGTTAATTAATAAATGTTTTATACCCAAAAAAGTATATTACAAAATATATATATATATATATATATATTGTGATAAAAAGGGGGATTTTGTATGGTTGTGGCGTTATGAGGCGCAGTTCGGCCAACAACAATGGATAGTCGGCCGAAAGATTGTTTTTCCCCGCGGGGAAGGCCCGCTTTGCCTGTATAAAAAAATGACGATGGTGAACCCCCGCGGGAAAAATGAGGGCGGGGAACCCCGAAATGTTAAGAAATAGGGGAAGTCCCGCCAGAAGCTTTATAAGGGAAGCCGATGGGTGGCTCGAGATCAGAGAGGGGCAGTCCAGACCCGAGAAGGGAGGCGAGTAGATCAGAGTGGGGAGAGGAGACATCAGATCGTAGTAGAGACCTCAGAGTGGGGTAGAGCAGACCAGAGTAGAGACCTCAGAGTGGGGTAGAGCAGACCAGACCCGAGAAGGACGTGGCTCGACCCCAGAAGGCAGGCGAGTGATCAGACCGCAGAAGGGAGGCGAGTGCATCAGACCCCAGAAGGGAGGCGAGTGCATCAGACCCGAGAAGAGAGGCGAGTAGAGCAGATATCCAGAGACGCACAAACATTCGAGAGGTGGATGTTTGTTGGGCCAGTAATTGTGGGTAAGCGATCTAAAATTTGTGAAACTTGCTCATTGCTCTGGATAAATTAACATTCAATTATTTTCTTTCTATTTTCAGCTAATGCATACTCCATCTCTTGAGAGACCCAAAATCCCCTGGGATTAAGCCCGTGTCTTCACTTAAATTAATAAACAAAATTGTTAAAATTGATCATATTTGTAATTTAAATTAATAAATGTTTTATACACAAAAAAGTATATTACAATATATATATATATATATATATATATATATATATGGGGTTTCTTGAAGTCGCAGGTATTTTCCAATAAGCTGCAATTGGCCGACGCCCTTAAAGTGTATGTGTGTGTGTGGGGGGGGGGTGCTAACAAAGGAAGGTAGTAATGTCAAAATAATTCATTCATGATAGATGGTTAGAGACCAATTGGCGTACCTAAAATTGATAGTAGATGTGTCCAAACTGGGAAGAAATAATGTGTCAAATAATGAGGAATTTACTTACGCCTAGTATAAGAATGAATATTAGGAAATCATATTAAAATGTTCGTATGGAGTGTGGCGTTATGTGTGCAAACGTGGACGAGTTGCAGAAAGGAAAAGAATAGAGGCTTTTGAAATGTGGTTCTATAGAAGAATTCTGAAAAACATATGGGTGGATAGAGTAACTAACCAGGAAGTTCTAAGTGGAATAAGAGAAGAGAGAACAGCATGGAGAACGTTGGCATAGAGAAGGGATACATTAATAGGTTTTATTTTGAGACATGAGGGCCTTATAAAATTAACATTAGAGGGAGGCCAAGGATAGAATGCGCTAAACAGATTATGTGGTTTGTAGTAGTTATGTAGAAATGCAAAGGCTTTCGCAGAATAGATTAACACGGAGGATTGCGTCAGACCAGTTTAAGGACTGAATTCAACAACAATTTTGTCAAATTTTTGAGGACCTGAAACCCTTTCCTTAAGAGAAAGCATGTCCAAACAGTGTGGCAACCATCCATTCAGTGTCGAATTCTAACACTGTTGTGCCAATCAATAGTTAAAAGAAAGAGGGTCAGCGAGCAGATGACGTATTTACCTGAAACATATAGGATCAGTCGCCAGGTTGAGAGACAATAACGTGCCTAATTTTCAGGAAATTTGCTCCTTCTTCTATGCCGATCGGTATGATGTTCACCCACTTCGAGATATACAAATTTCAGTAAACATTTAAATGAGCTAAATCTTTATTTATTGACAGGGTTTACTTGGTATTAATATATTTAAATATATGGAATGGCATTAGTAGATTCAACAGCTTATCAATTTATATCCGTGGCACAAATATTAAATGAATACCATTAAATTATATTCCATTTATAAAAGTTAATAAAGGATTTTTTGTTATTAAGGGGAGATAGTGAAAGATTGAGAATGAACTCTGTAAATGAGCTCTTTCTACTCATCTTTGGATCATTTATAGGATCTCTGGCGTATGAACATACATCTACTTCGTGCTCCGTCAACCTCTTTGAATTTAAGCCACCGAGTGCTACACTGCAAAGTCAGGTAATAATAAGAATTGGATCCATAATATTCAGCTCAACCCTGTTGTTTTATACATTCACAGCTCAAGTAAGTTATTTCAATTTTTATCCTGTTGCGCATTATGATTTACGTTTAGTTTAACTTCGAACAGTGGAAACATAACTCGAATTTCAACGTGGACTTGTGTACTTGTTTTTTATAATTTGATATACATATTATATAGTACAATAAATGCCTGATAATTTAAATGTATATTCTTTATAGGATGTTGATGCCCAAGAAGAATAGAATATCAATTTACGAATACCTCTTCAAAGAAGGGGTTATGGTAGCAAAAAAAGATTTTCATGCCCCGAAGCACCCAGAATTGGATAATATACCCAATTTACAAGTTATAAAGGCAATGCAGGTATAAATAGTATTCTATTACTAGAAATAAGATGGTAGTTATTCGTTAGTATGATGTTTCTATTAAAGTCCTATTCCTCACATCTGTTTTGTTTTCTTACAGTCTCTGAAATCTCGCGGATTTGTGAATGAACAATTTGCGTGGAGACATTTCTACTGGTATCTTACCAATGAAGGCATTGGGTACCTCAGGAATTACCTTCACCTACCTCCAGAGGTAACTTACATTTTGTTGCAATCTATGGTGTATCTCGACTTGTATTTATCAGTTAAATAACCTTCTACAAATGAAAAATGTCTTTGTGTCAGTAATGAAATTTAACAACGAATAGTAAAGTTTGTGCTTAAATTTAAGTTTTCAAACTATGAACTGCATTCAGAGGTTGCCAGCACTCCGATACTTGCTTATAATATTTATGTATTTTGTTGTCATTAAGATACTTTCACTCATTCTAATTGAGAAGTAAGCTTTCGGGGTAAAGGGGGAGTAAGATTCCCCATGTATGTCCCTTACTTGTGATTGGTACACAGGTAGTAATGTCACTGCCTGTTGACGTGGATACAATTAAGAGAAAATCCTTGTTTAAGTTGGGGAATCCAATTCTCTTTTAGCCGTTTGTGGCACTGCATGCAAAGGGCAGATCGAAACTTTAGATTAAGGATGTACCAATTGTGGTTAATTTTTTGCATGCCCCAACCAATATTTAAGGAACTGGACTAGTTTGATAAAGTCGCCTTGTCCCCCTTCATTGCTCCTCCCATTTCCCTGCTTGACTCGTACACAGGCTTGTAATATCGGCGAAAAAAGGAGGGCAATTAATATTTGTAGACTGAATTGGTGGAGATTTATCCTCTGTCCTCCGATTGGTGCTGCGAAAAAAAATTAATTAAAAAAAATTTTAATTAATGGGTTTTAAAAATCTATGTAAAAGGAAGGGAAAACTTTCGCTATATTTCAAGTGTCAATGATAAAGGCTTTAAGTTAATTACAAAGTTGGGAGGGGCTTAATCATTACATTAAGTTTGGGGGATAACTTTCCTCTTTAGCCTTTGTAGACTTAATTCATGTGTAGATGGAATGAGCTTTTTTGGCATAACACACAGGGTGACTATGGGTGGAATGAGCTGTTTTTAATTAATTCAATCGAGCAATTGTGTGACCTCACTGAACAGTATAGAGAGAGAGATGGGCAGAGCTTGTGGACAGACTGGGAGTGGAGGTATGACTACCAAAGTGGTTTTTAGCCATATTTAATTCATGTTTAGTTACATTGTATGCATCTGTTATATTGTTTAATGCTTTTTTAAATAGAATGATCCAACAAGTTGGTTACCTGCACAATTGTGTTTCAGTAATAGTTTACAGTATTAATTTTCTATGTGGGTCCTAATACAGATGTTTTATAATTTACATCAAGCCTGATTCATATGGGTTACCTTCTTGT
The DNA here is from genome assembly GCA_034510155.1 of Eucriotettix oculatus. Taxonomy (NCBI): domain Eukaryota; kingdom Metazoa; phylum Arthropoda; class Insecta; order Orthoptera; family Tetrigidae; genus Eucriotettix; species Eucriotettix oculatus. The sequence goes on from CM067376.1 coordinate 92,268,732, forward strand.
TACCCAAATGTATGATTTTGCGTTTTACAGATTGTTCCATCAACACTTAAACGACAAGTGCGTCAAGAAACTGCTCGGCCACGAGCTGCCGCTACACGTTCAGAAGGTCCCAGGCCTGCAGAAGATCGTGCAGCATATAGAAGAGCTCCAGGAGTAGGAGGATCAGACAAGAAGGCTGATGTTGGAGCTGGCACTGGTGAAATGGAGTTCGTAAGTATATCTGTATTTTGTAAGATTCACAAATTGTTCATCTTGTTCATTAGAAAGTTGGAAAAGCAAAATAGTTCATTGTTACACTGTAATAACAAATTTTTCTTCCTTTAGTGATTATTAATTTGAATATTTTCACTAACAGGGAAATAGAATAGTTATTCATTGCAATATACATAGCTTTCTGACAACAAAGCACATTTTGAATCTTGTGTCATTTAGCTCACTCAATTCAACATAATGGATCCTTTTTTCACAATTTGGTATCAAAACTGCTTATTTGTCCCAGTATAAGGGTGTATCAAATTTAAATAGTTTCTGAAATTTTATTTTGTTTATGAATGGAAGGGTTAAGTGAAAATATTAGGGAATTGTAAGAATAATCTGAACAATACTTTAATTTCTTTCTTTTGAAAACATTCACATTTCTTCACGGCGTGATAGTGGTTTCGGAACTGGACTAGTTTGATACAATCACCGCCCGTCCTTGCTCTGTCTGACATGGAACCACTGATCAATTTATGATCATTATTTATAACCTGTATTGAACGAAGGGAAATTTATTACTAAATATTATGACTGAGACATTTAAATCTTTTCTTAAATTACAGATATTTTAGTGAATCTTGCTAAATTTCAAATACTTATTACAGAACAGTAGCGAGAGACAGAGATACAGTAAGGTGGAGTTTGCAGAGCGGCTTGGTTGGAGTTGGGTTATGATGGTATCAAAGTGGTTGTTAGCTTTGGTTTCTTGTAGTAATTAAAACTTTTGTTTATTTCCAGCGAGGAAGCTTTGGCCGAGGAAGAGGTGGTCCCTTGTGAAGATGATTTTAATTGGACATTGTACATTTATATTCCAACAATAAAAGTATAAAATCTTTTTATTATCTTCATTGCTGGTGAATCCCCTGTGTTTCAACAAATTTGAAATTTATCTTTCATCCAATTTATTTTGGAATTTTCATTTGAAATAGAGTACCAAGATTTTGAATCAATTTTAAATGCATTATTTTTGTCAATATGCTGCAAATTTGAATTGTGTTATAAGTGAGCAAAAAAATTTGCTAAGTTCTTGAAGTGACTACTTACTGCAATAAACTTAAACTGTTCATATTTAAATATTATAGCATTAACAATCATTGTAACTTTTTCAAACTAAACCGGCACTAATTTCACCTAAGCTATCGAGACAGTACAATAAATACAATGGCACACTTCTGACTAATGGGTATGTTACTGTTCTTCTGTCAGAGGAACATAACACAATGGGACTGGTTTCAGAGTAGATATAAAGAAGAAAGGAATAGTATTAAATTTCCAACCAATAAAAAAAGATTTTGCAGATTGAGAATCAAGTCACATTTTCAATGTTACATTGTTCAGTGTGTGTGTACTCCTACAGAAGAGGCTTTGAATTAAGTAAAATATGAATTTTATAACTTTCTGGAGGACAAATATGAAAGGACACCTGTAGATGTGAATGAGAAGTTGTAGAGGAACAGACCATTAGGGTAAATTTAAGAAGACAGGAGTGGTTTGATGGGTGTATGTAGGAGGTAGAAAGAAGAACCAAAATACTGCAATATAATAATGGAAATGCAGAAGAATAAAGATTGTAAGCTAAGACTGGAGGTGTTCAAAAGGAGACAGGAAACATGTATGGAAGGATATATGAATTAGACTTCTGCAGGGAGAAGAAAGGGCAAGTGAAACAAGTTGTTTGATAGATTGGCTATATATATCTTGATGGAAACTGTATATAACTTGACTGAAGAAGAGGATTGATTGTAGGGAAGAGGATATCATCAAAACGTGGTCTAGGAAGCTATGAGGAAAATGAACCATGAAGCCCCAGGTATTCTAAAAAAGAGAGAGAAAGTGGACCTGTTGTATCTAATATACAGACAGCTTAGGGATGGTATGCCCAAAGAGTATCTTAGAGAGGCGCTGGGAGCGTGACGGCCATCCCCTCCACTGTAGGTGTAACTCGCTCGTAGACCCATGTAAAAACTGCGCTCTTTGAGGTCATTAAATCAGCAAAGGACAAATATAAGTGGATGTTTCATTTACCCCATATATTAGTATTTCCAAATATATATGGCAAAAGAATCAATTCAAATGGAAATATTAGAAATATTGAGCATGTTTCAAAATCAGTACTGCGAGTTGGATACGAAGTTATATCTATATTTCTCGATTAAATGTTAAAAAGGTGAGGTCAAATTAGTTAAACCAAAGTTGACATATATCGAACTGTAGTCAGGCCCCTGGTGAGGTATGGGTCTGAAATCTAGATGCTGTTTGCTAAGTATGAGGAAAAACCAAGGATATGTGTAAAGAAAGTTTAACAGAAGATATATCTGGATCTGTCTGTGATAATGGCAAGTGCAGAGCTTAATTGTGTACATGGGCATCCAGACATAGTCAATGAAAAAAAATCTCTGGGAGACTGAGATGCTTGGGAAATGTCCTTTGGACATCATGGAGATAGATAAAATGGCTACTTCCATACTTTAAAAATGTGAAGATAAATAAATTTTTTAACAGAAAAATTGAGACACCTTACACAACTTCAAGGTCATTAACTTCTTCTCATGGGACAGGCACAGCAATGGAATACTGCTAGTTACTGAAAATACATAACTGCTAATACATGTATACACTCATGAATGTTTAAAAATCTGGAATTAGTGTCTTAAGGAGGTTTAGTGTGAAACATAACTCTAAACTTTTTTGAAGTCCGGACATGACAAGCTATCAGAATTTGTGCTTTTGCAAGTTTGAAAGTGCTTGGTTGGATGGCTAAATATTAAGGGGTGTTCTTTATGGTTTTGCCAAAGTGAATGCAGGGCAATGGAGGATTGAAGGATACTTAGTAAACGGGTCACCCTGTCATAGATTACATCAAACATCCCCTTTTCAACCTTCGGACAACCCTCTTTACCATAACAGGTCCCACAACTTTAAAATCCTCAATATAATATTGAGGTAATGAACATTTCACTATTATCTCTCGATGAAACCTGAGAAAAAATATGTTGCTTTAAGTTTGGAACTTTTGTTAATTTTAAATTGTAAATGAATGAAAAATCATAAAGGTAATAATTGATAAAACTCAATTGCATCCAAGGACTAAGAAGAGGAACCATAAAACCTTTACAACATTCGTGTGAACTTCTCAAAGCTATTATTACTCACAACTGTTAGTGACTGACCTAACTCAAATCTCCTCATCCAAGTAGCAATCTCAGTTTTTAAATTCAAACTTCTTTGTCCAGTCTTAGCTTCTTTCAGGTCTTAAGCTCTGCTCTTAAATCAACCCCAGTGTTGACTGGTGCATATGTGCTAATTTAGGAAGTATTATTTGCTTCTTAATTTTAAGAAAATTTACAATAATATTAGTGAATTTCTGCTTCGATCTTGAAGCAGCATGCACTTTGAGCTATCCAGTGCTGAAGTCCAAGTTTCCTGCCTGGAATGAGAAATATGCATGGAACAGTGTTTCATTTCACCCTGCCCTTCCAAAAACTGACAATCATATAAGCTACAAAGAAAGCAGCGCCGGGCCGCGCGTGCTGACGATTTTTTTTAAAAAAGAAATTAAAAAATTACTGTTTATGGCCTTATTGTGGTTTATTTGAATATATCAAACGTCATTTAAAAGAAAAAGCACTTAAGAAACGGCATTTCGAAAACTTATATAACTCTCCGAAAGTTACCGCATGATTATAGACAAAATTTGGCTTCTTCCTAAAATTAACTTTCATTAATTTAAACAAGTAGGAAGTAAAAATACTTAAGTGTTAGGAATTTGTGGCAACTTAATTATATATTTTTATGCCTTTGAAAAACAGTCGCTATTACACGTAATGTAGGCAGAATTAGAACTGTAGCATATTACGGGTCGTGGAGTATTGCAAATATTGCAGCTGTTGTAGTATTATTCATATTTTACGTAATTATTCTCGTAAAAAAAACTTCCTTGGGGTGAAGCAACACAAGTAACAAGAGCCACCACTACTTTTCGACCCTCACAATCCTCAAGCTTTAGCCGTTAATAATAAATGTGAGTTTAGTCAACAACCTATCACGGAATTCTGCTAGACATGACATCTTCATTTTAAGTATCAGTGTAATTAAACTATAATAATCTATTTCTTCAAAAGCGATCTGTTTTATATCACCTTTACAGAGATCTTATTTGCTTATAATACAACGACACTTTAGATAATTTTACTCTAATTTAGTTTGTTCAATAATTTTCTGCATATTGTGTATAATTAGAGTAATTTATAAATAAAAATAATAATGTTCACAGATTCTGTTTATATAACAAATAAATTGTTAGAGATTTAATATTTAATTATGAGTCGCTGATAATCAAACAATCTGCATATTGACACCGTAAATAGCTTTCGAGTTTTTTGTTTAGGAATTTCGTGTTATCAACATGAAACGATTAGTTTAAATCTGTTTCCAATTATGTCAGTTCTGAATCTTTGTGATTTAAGTGAAAAAGAATTTTCAGAGTTCGTTAAATCTTTCGATACAGTTATATCGGACTGTGATGGTAGTAACAATGTTTACATTGATATAAAACAGCGCATAAATTGCGTCACTAAGTTTCAATCCAATCAATTTCTTACAGGAGTCCTGTGGCTGGGTTCTTGTCTTATTCCTAACGCTCCAGATGCAATAAATGGTTTCAGGAAGCTTGGAAAAAGAATTTTCTTTGCTACCAACAATAGTAGCAAAAGTAGAGAAGAATACGTTGACAAATTAAACAAGTTTGGTTTCATAGCCTCGACGGTAAGTTTTAAATAAGCTGCTCATTTATAGACGCTGTTGCTTCCTTAATAGAAAGAGTTCGACTTTCCCCTGTACATTACGAAAGTTTATTCAGAGGCGTTGTTAAAGTTAGTAATCAAATTTAACATAGATTTTATAATTTTTGCTCTCTAGATACCTGACAAAATCCACAAAGTTGGATGAAACGTTGTATTTATATTTATTAATTGGTAGTTAAATTTATTTGCTGATATACACACATAACTATATTTTTATTTATTTTAATATTAAAATATATCCAACACAAAGTAAATATATATATTTAGAATTATAAGGTACTATTGAAATTATCTACAGTTATGACTCATTGCATCCTTGAAGCCAGGTTTCTCTATAGGATATGATGTGATACTATACTCTATGATTCCCACATTACTTTTTAGCGTTTTGTAATTTGGCTAGAGTAAATTGGCCCTTTTATATAGAGACTTAATGGATATACATTGCAATCTTAGTTGGAGTGTACACTACTATTATCAAAAATCAATTCTTCCCTAATAATAGTTTTCAGTGATATTAATGTTAAATGATTTTTTTTCTTCAGTTCTTATATGCATATATTATTGCACTTACAGGATGAAATATTATCAGCAAGTTATCTAGTGGCATGCTACCTTCAAGATATACAATTTGATAAAAAAGCTTACATAGTTGGATCAGAGGGCATTGGAAAAGAGTTAGATTCTGTGGGAATAGAACACCTTGAAGTTGGAGTAAGTTTTATTAAGTATATACAATACTCATCCATAGTAGTTGGTGTAAAGGGTAGTGGTCTCATTTAACTAAATCATTACCCCCTCTCTTTAAATTATCATTCTTATATCTTGTCTATTGTGCCTAGAACTAATTTCACTCTACTACTCAGTAAACACACCTCATAGTGAGACAAAAGAACACCCAGCAATATCTTTGGCTTGAATTTATATCATCATCTAGTTTTGTCATATTATACATAGTAGGGGAAGTGACTACTCAACTTTGAATTGAGCAGTGCTGAAATATACAACATACAGGGCATTGCCTCAGGTTAAGGAAATTCAAAGCATTATCTCTCACATCTGTTAATTATACCATTTCATATTTTCTGGAGATATGAAAAATGTTGAGCAATAGGTTTCATAACTATTAATTAATATTTTAGAAGGAAAGTTTATTGAGTAAATCATTTCAACTGTGTATTCTTCTTCCTTGGCTCTACAGCCCGTTCAGTGCCTTGGCCTCCCGGGTTGACTAAGGACTGTCATTCTGAATTTGGAGTGTTACATGGTGTATTGACCATGCATTACATGTTTTAATTTTTATAAATTTGTGTACAGAGTATAAGTATCTAATTAGGTTACTTTTATTAAAAATCCTCTTAATAACTACCACTTTTTCTATACACAAATATTTAAAAAGAAGCTTTTGCCTATTTAGCTTGCCATACACAATTGTGCATATGGCATGGATCCGAGTGGTCCAATCTCAACGACTGCCACATAAATCCAGCTGAATTTGAGCGATGGCCTGGGTTAAGTTTTGTTGCATATTTTGCCCAAGTTTGCGATTGTAGTGTAATCAGCATATTACATAATTGTACTTTTAATAGGGTCTAGTTCAGGTATGTCATTAACATAAATAATAATGGTCCCAGTATTGATCCCTGTGGTACTCCCCTTTTAATTGACCCCAGATTTGAGCATGCAGTATGGCATATACCTTTATTTACAACAAAAAAATTCAGAGAACTAAGTTCTGTTCAATAAATATGTTTTTAAAAGCTTAAGGGCTATCCCTCTGATACCATACTGTTCTAGTTTATTTAAAAGTATATGAATAATATTGTACAGCCAGATCTAATGAGCAGTGATGTGCCTACACTTGTGAATACTGAAGTTCAACTGGACACTGACGTAGGTGTGGTAATAGTGGGTTCCGATGAACACATCAGCTATCCTAAGATTTTGAAGGCTGGTACTTACCTTGACGATCCAAATTGTTTGTTTCTCGCTACCAGCACAGATGCAAGATTCCCCATGAAAAGTGCACTTGTAGCACCTGGTGAGTTAGCTTTTAACAATTTATGATCTAGCTTTAATTACAGCTATAAGTGGAATTAAAGTTTAATTTCAAACACATACCAATGCATTATATTGACTTTAAGAACTTTAAAAAAAATCCTTCAACAGAACTACAACTACATAATGAAAGAGTGTGAGAATTGAAAATTTTCAAAACAGAACTAAATCTGATTTGTTCCTGCTTAATTTATATTTTCAAATAGTGATGAATCTAATTATTTTTTTCAGCATGTGGTAATAATACAATTTAATTGTTAACATAAAAGGTTTTCGCATTCAAGAAAATTATATTTTAGGGAACCTATTTCCATTATATTTGAGCACACAAAATTTACAAATTTTATCAAAAACATTTAAAATGGCTAACATGTATTCAAGATAATTAAAATACAAACCTAAGTCATCTAACAATCTTATATTTGCAACTAATTTAATATTAATGTACTATTTTTATCCACTATATTGAAAATTACAAGATCTCTTTTTATATTTAAAATGGGATTTATCTATTGAACTTTTTTCGTTACAATCACTGCAATTGAAAATTAAACATTTAATGCCACAAGAAAGCGATGTTTTGTAGTCTCTTTTTAGTCCTATATGAAAATAAAATTTTAGTTTCTGAATTAGTCAACAGGTTTCATTGAGAATTGGCATTCTGGTGTGGTGACTCATGTCCCCTACATTGAATCGGTAAAGCAAAAATAATTTAGTTTAATATTCTACAGAGTCGCGTACAGCAGGACGAAAGCGAGGATGGTGAAGGTCACGTCGGGGTGAAACCTCGCCGATTACGACATTATTTATTGCCTGGAGTGTATTGTTGAGCAGATGCTGCCTCGGATTTGTGGAGAATTGGTGCAGGGAATCTGCCTTAGAAAGACGCAGAGAGGGAAAGAAGAGGCAGAACAAGCAACATGTATAAAATTAGTTTCTGCACGTTTCGAGAAGAGAGATTCATTTGGCGTGGGTGCAGAAAATAAAAAGATAACATTTGATGTGGATTTAATCTGAAGGAGAGGCGCTAGAGGATCTTAATCAGAAGGTGTGATACAGCAAAAGAGGAGCCGGCCTACGAATATGAACGAAGAAAGACGTCACCGGGCGTTACATCCGGTAACGGCATTTTTACCCGGTTTTTTTCCTTGAAAACCATTCGCGATTGTATTTATTTCATTAATATCGTTTTTCACCCGCATTCCCGAGAGCAGCCGTTTAGGAGCTGCATAGATTCTTTTTGCTTTACCGACTTAGCCAAATTGATAATACATTTTATTCGTAAATTTATTTTTACTGAAACTTTTAGTTTGAGTTATATTATTCTTTTGCAAATAATTTTATATTGAATTACCATAGTTTCTACCTTATTAACATAATTAAATTAATTATGTTTAAGTTAACTATTTCTTTATTTTATAATTTCCTAATTATTGTAAATATATTGTCGGTGTAAACGCCACACTGGAAATACAAATTAATCTCGATTATGTGTTTTGGAATTTTAATAAATTTATGTAAATCAGACACATAAAATTATCAGTTATCTGAAGACTTATTCTTTGTTTTAACATGTCTCAGAGACATTCTTAACATAATTTCCCAAAATATCTCTTGAATCTCACAGGAAATATATTGACTGAAAGCCATACATTATTATTGTAGTTTATTACTGGGTGCAAGGATTCTCTTAATTCCCTTTGTTGTACTACATAGGTTGCATATGCATACATTTTCTATTGTTAGTCTGACACAAATAAATGGACAAGTGCTAACGTAAATTCCATAGCTTCTTCGATAACAAAAGTTGGTGTAGCAAGATTTCAAAACATCTAAGCAGAATAACCCCCATGAGTGATACAGCTGTAATGAACTGAGGGAGTTTCTTCAACTAAAAAAATGAGAGACTGCTTATTATTATAATTCTATTAATCAACTGATTCACAATCTTGTCAAATATTTAGTTTAAGTTATTCTTAAATATGGCAAGGGCCTAATTGTTCAGAAGATATTACTCATGATACATTACTGCAAGTTAATTGTGGGATGTTCACAGAGGAAATGTAAGAAAATAATGGGTTTAAACGTATTTGGTTTCAATATGAATAAGTCTTTGTCACTATCTTAATGGTCTCCTCATTAAATTTTAAAACATTTGTGTTTCAGGTGTTGGTTGTATTGTTGCAGCTATCGAGTGTTGTGCTCGTCGTACTCCACTAGTGATAGGCAAACCTAGTCCTTACATAAAGGACTTCCTTATGACAAGGCACAAAGTTGATCCTTCAAGAACACTTATTATAGGAGATAGGTAAACTAATTATTAAACCAGCAATTGCTGTGGACTATAAAAATAGGAACTATAAATATATTTTGACTGAATGCCCTATTTTTTCTACATAAATGGAATTATCTGATGGATTCATAGTAAATTAAACACTAATAAAATATTAGGGCTAAGCAACAATTTTTAACATACTATTAAATTATAATTTTATTCTAAAGTAGGCAGTTACACAAAAACACTATTATCAATTGAAAAAATAATTATATTTGCCCCTGAATAGGTAACAAAAAAGGAATTATACATCTTGCCCATTTTTATTTTATTCATATTCTAATTATTTATTTTATTAAGATACATTTCTCACAAATGTCACTGGTTTATTCTTTTATATTTCAATGAAGTCAGATAACTATGCTGTTATATAATGTAATTAAACCTCCAAAAGAATATTTTTAAGTTATAACATCTGAAAAAAGTATATAATGTTTTTTATGTGCATAAATCAAATACAGAACAGAACACTTGCTTGGAATAACTGTTGTATCTCTCAAAATTTTTATCTGCAGGCTATAAATTAAATTGGAAAGATTGAATTAATATTCTGCTAAGAAAACATAGCTTGGCAGCTGTTAGAATTGTGTAATGATGTAGTGGCCCAAACATAAGAAAATTAGTTTATTATATATAATTTTACTTCTTAATGACGTACAGCTGTATGCTGGGGTAATGTATCAGAGAAAAAAAATCTACAGAAAAAAGTTGTCAGAATATTATGTCAGGTCCCACCAATATCTTGCAGGGGGCTCTTCAAGAAAATGGGAATAATTACTCTTACTTGCCAGTATATTCAATCACTGATGTTATTTGTGATTAACACTTATGTGCATAGCTTCGTTACCAGAAATAAAAATAATTTACACGAGAAAGTAAAGTCCCTAAGTATAATACAAAAAGGGTGTTCATTATAATGCTTTTGCCATATTTATTAAACTTCCAGCCTCCATTAACACGTTGACTGCTGCCATGACGTGTTGTCATGCATTATCCCTTTCCCTGCGCGGACAACGAAAGGTTATCGTCGTGTCCCTCTTTGTTTTAAACACTCCTATCAAACTCTAGAACTAAGAAAAAGCAGTTGACTTTTGTCCACCACATCAAGTAAATACTAGAGATTGTGTAAAATTTTTCACTGGCCAATTCTATATTTTATTCCTAGTACAGTAAGTTTAGATAATAGTATTGCTTTTACATTAATTGTTATGATTAAAAGATAATTATAATCAATATAAAATGTTATCTCTGTCCATTGGGCGCACCTTATATCGTGACACAGTTTCTGAACACCGTTACAAACAAATTTTTATTAATTTTGACACAGAAATAAAACAAAAATATTTACATTTCATTAATCTTGTGAAAACATTTCTTCACTGAAAAGTTTATGTTTACCAATTTTGTATTACTTTTTTCATAATAATACTAAACATACAATTTTTTATTTTTATATGTATTTATATGTATTTTTAAATATAACTAGAATTATCCCTTTTGAAGTAGAAAAAGAAGGTTGAGGTGGTTCTCATTTCAAAGTGTTTTCAAATTCTAGTAGCAATTTTAATATTCAGGTTGTGACGTGGATTTCATTATTTATAAATATATTAAATGTTAGTTAAGTTTAGATGGGTGGGCGCTAATAAATATCTACTTTGAATTTTAACAGTTTTTATTCTTGACAAAACTAAAAAACAAGATTACAATATTTAAATTTAATCAATTTAATTTTCCTAGCTGAGCCCTAACCAGAAATAATATTGCAAGAGACTTAGTAAATACAATCTACTTTCTCTCAGGGCTGTATCATGTGTTTATACACACAGCAGAGCGAGATTATTGCCTTGGTTCCTTGCTGTATATGCATCTTTCCAAGTTTCTTTGTTGACTGGCAGTCCTGAGTTTTACACAAAGGCAGCTTCCATGTCATTATAGAGACAGGCAGCAAGCCGCAAATTTTTGGTGTAGTTTCCTTGCAGCCAGGCCGCTTCTCCTCTTAGCTCTGAATCAAAGCCAGTCAGTCATGCCGTCATCTCACCTCCAACTCTCCTTTCCGAATGCCTTTTACGAGGTCCTCTCTACCTCAAAACTAACCTCTCCTCAAACGTGGTTCGTCTCCCTGCTCTTTCTATTTTTCCCAAGTCCTCCAATAGGGTTGGTGTTCCTACCCTTCCTCTCCAAAAATTCAAATTTTGGGAGGGGCCACCCCCAATCCTGGGGGAACTGGGTTCTTTCGGTGAGACGCAAAGACTGCACCTGTCAGGCTACAAGTTATGGTTTTGTTTGTCTTGTCCGGGTTTTCCACGGAATGGTGCCTGCCTTGCGAATACCTCGGAACTGTTCTCTACAGAATTTTACACAAATGCTTCATGTTGTTAACTTAATTTATCAGAATAAAACTGAACATAATCCAAAATTTATACGCGTTACAAGGTGTCTGTATGGAAAACTATCAGCTCATATATACCTAGAAATAATTCTTATGTATTTCTACTAATGAAATTATAAGATGACGGTATGTTGGCATCCAACTGAGGCAGGTGACAACATGTCATCACCAGTTTTTCTAACAGGAATTCAGTAAAATTTAGAGAAGTAAAGATTATATTGGTTTTACCATGATCTGTCTCAAATAGTGCACTTTATAACCAAATAAAAACATTGAAAAAGTTCAGTTTTGAAGAAACAAAAAGGATCCATATATACATTGAGGTTTATAACAACACTATATCAACATTAATACAACCAAGATACTTAATAACAAAAACAAAGGCTCAGAAATTTGCCAACATAATGTAGACAGACAAAATTGTTTTGTTTTTGGCACTCTAATATAAGATTATATAATGCTGATTACTTATGTATTACCTTACAGCTTTCCCTTTATTTTGATCAGTCAAAATTAATTACTGATTATTTACTTATTAATGTCCAGGCAAATTTGTGCCCAGGTATATGTTTTTACAAATTTCTGTAGGTAAAAACATATCTTAAGATGTCTTATATTAATTTAAGTGGCTTTTATTGTGCAACTGTCAAGCTGTTTGAAAGAATGACTGACATTTAGTCAAAAGGTATCTAATGATTAAGTAAAACAATTCATTGTTGACTGTTTAAAATAGGGATGCTCAAACAGTTGACCACAAGGGCTTTAAAAGCTGATAGTGGAAATATGTTCCACATTACTCCGAGAAATTACAAAACCACTTACCTTTCATCACTCTACATCCACATTGGAGAAATTACAAAAATAAATACAGCTACTAATTTTAAAGAATATATATTGAATTGACATCCAAAGAATATTGACAGATTGCGTATAACTGTAATTATTGTTTTGTGTTCATAGACAGAATGTACTTTAAAAGCATAACTAAGTTTAATTGCATTTTTTTACATAAGAAAATTCAGATGTGTGATGTAACTGGGACATATGATTTTATACTTATACTCATGATGCCACGTCATAATACTCTACAACCACCCTTCCCCTCCAAATAATTTGTTTTGAAATGAAATATCTCAATCAGACAATCAGAAGGAACACAATGCCATGTTATCACTTTGCATTAAGGTACTTATTAAATTTTTTCATTGATTAAGGTGATTTATTTATTTATTTTTAATTCCTATTTTTGAAAAAGTGCTCATACTGTTTTGATATCAATTATAAATTGATTATGGTCCACATGGCAAAAAACTATCAAAAAAGACAACATAATGGTTTAAAAATAGAGGCTAGTTTTGTGACACATGTATTAGTGATCATTCTTGGAAATATTGAACAGAAATGAGTAATTATTTACATTTGAATTATTTATCATTATACACAATAATTTAGTTCAACTGAACTACATGTACAACTGGACTTAAATTTTTTATCCTGATTACCTAATCACTTGAGTTATTTTTATATTTTTTGCTTTGGCTACAGGGGAAACACCGACATATTACTTGGTACTCGCTGTGGCTTCAAAAAACTTCTAGTTCTAACGGGAATTTCAAAAATGTGCGACATTGAAGCATGGCTAGATTCAGATGATGAAGTAGTCCAAGGTTACATACCAAACTATTACATGGAAAAATTAGCAGATATTGTACCAAGATTAAATCTTATAAATAGAGATTATACTTTCTAACTAGTATCATGTAATTCTAAATATATTGAAACATCTCATTTTGACCTTTTAAACCTCAGAGGCCATTTACTTTAACCAAAATAAGAATCACTAGAAGATATAATTTAAAAATGAACTTAATACAAGATTACAACTGCTTTGAATTTATTAACATACAATATTACTACAAATATATTTTACAAAAACTGCATATTATATTCTGAGATAACATTATTTTAGTTTCATAAATAGTGATATTAAGTAAAAATGTTTTAGCATTATTAAGATTTGAAATTACTCATAATGGTGAGTTTAATTCAGAAAAATATTTTTGGTTATTCTTTTTTCTTTTGGAGTAGTAGTTAAATCCACAGGACTGTGCATAAATTTGTGTAAAACTTTTAAAAGGCATACTTTTACAATTGATACCTGCTGAGTTCTGGGTGTACAGTATGGGAGGGATAAGGTCGAGAAATGTTGGGTATGATGAAGCACAATTTTGAGATTGAGTTATTGGACTTAATATAACTGAATATAAAAACATCTGCCTTAGATGTAAATAAATTAGGTAAATAAATAGCCAATTAACAGAAAAAATTAATTCACAACATTTCTGCAATCCTTGTTACTTTGCTGTCAAGTTTCATTCATTCAATTTAATATCATTTGTCTTGAGTTACAAAGAATGCTGAGATGATTCTTGCTTAATTTTACTTGTTAATTGTTTCATGAAATTATAATGTCATTAATTAAGTCATCAAATTTGAATGAGCTTTTGACTGCATACAGGTGCAAGTGAATTTAATATTCTGTAAAAATGTATTATTAAATCAACTTAACATAAAATTAATGGAAGAAATCAGCATTCAGCCTGTTACAAGCAAGTGTAAGCCATCAACTTACACCAACTTGAGAGTGCTTGCACAGTATTGTGAAAGGGACACTAGTTGCTATTGAAGAGTATGTGAAGAGTTTTCCTGTAAAGAGATAAATGAAGCAACAATTAAAAATATATCTAGGCCAAATACCATAAAATAAATAATACAACTAAGTTCCCAATGTAAAAATTTCAGTTACATATTTCCAACTATCCTGAAGAAGGGGGCAGTTGACTAATAAAATTTGAAAACCTCAATCCCATAAGTTACTTTAATTTTCACCCTTAAATCTCTTTCCTGTCCTTATCAATTATATATAACAATTAATAAGGAAAGGAGAGATAGAAAGTAGGTGACTTACCTTAGATTCATAGATGGTAGACACCTTGTGAAGTTTGAAGTTATTGAATTTTCAGAGGCACCGCCCCCTTCATTATAAAGTTAGGAACACGTTTCCAGTGATTGGCTAGTGTCTACTATCTATGAACCTCAGGTAAGTCACCTACTTTATATCTCTCTTTCCTGTCCTTATTGTTTTAATTAACATGACAATGTCATTTCCTGACTCATGTTTCATGAAATGACATTGTCAGGTTAATTAAAACAATAAGGACAGTAAAGAGAGATATAAAGTAGGTGACTTACCTGAGATTCACAGATGTGCAGGCTCTATGTAGGGTTTGAAGTTCTTAAATTTTTAGAGGCACCGCCTCCATCAGAAAGTTAGGAAGACATTTCTAGTGATTGGCTAATTGACAACTAGTCTCTGTGCTGAAGTTCATAACAAATTATTTTTGTATCTAGTAAGTTTGTAAATTTACTGTTAAAGTTAGTGTGAATGTCAATATTAAAATGTCTAGTGACTAATGAGTGACAAATGTGTCCCTGGTTTGTAAAATAGTACGAGACTAAATTTTTTTAAAAAATTGCTACATGTGTTTAATAGTGTACAAAAAATGTACATGCACACTTAAATACATCCATTAATAATGGCATGTTTCATGTTGGACTCGAAAATGTTCAAATTTTGTCCTATACTATGCGTAAACTTTAAAACAGATTTAACAGTAAATTCTCAAAGTGGAAGTTCTGTATTTAAAGAATCAGGAAGGGTAGGTTTCTCAAGCAAAAAGTCTGAAACACTGATTGAAATTATTGGAGATGTGGCTCATAGTAGGAGCAGCTATAGGAAGCTGTAATTTAATGCAGGTTAGTGTTAGCACAACTTACAGAGTAAATGGTGAATGGAAGGTAGATTATGATACTTTTAGTTCTGTGAGCAGCTTTTTGTTAAAGGTTGTGGAGCAATACAGAAGAATGGAGAATGCAGATATGGCAACCTACTTCTGGCACAAAGTTGGAAATCAGATCTTCATAGGTTAATTGCTTGAAAGGTTGGATGACAATGTTGTGAGGGTTAGGTGCTTTCTAAAGGCAGGTGGAGAGTATTATTTGATTGATGGTGGTCAGGTGTCCTATTTTCTGGTTTTAAGAGAAAACCAAGTCATGGACATACTCAGTTCAGCTTTCAGCATCAGAGTTATGGGGACTACAACAGGAAGAATGGTTATTTCAATACTGTATTGTGGTTTGGTGTATGTTGTAAGTAACTTTTATTGTTAGTTAACTTACTAACCTCATGGTTAATATACTTAGAAATATTTCCAGCTATCAGATCTGCTTCAACTGTTAGAGGCACTTTTAGTCCAGCCATCTTCACAGCCATAGATCTTTTATGAATGCCAGCATCTTTTCTTTTTTTTCTTGGTTTCTGACGTTTCCTTCGTAAAGAGCCAACTTCATTATGTAACTTCAAATGTTGCAACATGTTTGCCTGAAGAAAATAAATTGTTTATAACAATTCAAATCCAAATATATTACTTAAGGTGTCTCACCTTGCTACAGAGATTCCTATTGCAGCCTTCGTAAGTGCACTGATACTTCTTTCCTAGGTGGCTTGATTGTATGTGATGGTCTAAGTTCTTTTTATATAAAAACATCCTGGCATAAAAAATACAACATTCAATGATTTATCATAATGAATTCCCTTCTCTAAATGTAATTACCAGCCATGGGAAAGAATGAAAAGAAACTTAATTTATTAGAAAGCCTGTTCCCATTAATACTTCATGATTGAATTGCCTTGAAGATTATTCAACTTTCTTATTACCAAAGTAATATCAAATTAGTTTGTCTCAAGTTACCAACAATGCACATAATTTACAAGGATTTTTATCGATAAGAGTAATAAGTAAGTTTTCAAATTAGTATAATCATTTCTCATGATTTATTAACTACATCCGGGTTTCCCAAGCAGAACACTCTTGTTCCACAGAGCCTGCATATAAATTATTCTATCTATACTATGTAAAAAAATAATCCAAGTGTTCCATTAAAATCTCAAAATTTTGTATTTTACTTATTAGTACTACAGTTGGCCATATGCCCGGTGTCAGTTTGTGAGGCGATGAAAAAGTTTGGGAAACCCTGTACTACTCCATTACAAATAAATTTATATAAAATCAAATACCTCAAAATTATGAAACATAATTTCTATACTTTCAAAAAACTTAAAAACATAATATATAAAACTTCATTAATGTGTAACTTTTTCAATAATGACAATACATTCAACAGGTATATATTATTTATTTCAATCAATAAATTTCATTGTCAAATTAATACATTTGAAGACATTTCATATAAATGAATGGGAACGTTATAAATAAGTGAACTTTTGAGTGAAGTAGAAACTATTCAAACAACATAAAATTTATTTACCTTTCACAGTTGCTGTGGTGGCATATAAATAGTTCTCTTTCATTAAAATTCAAGTGAGTTTCCACATGTGAATTAAATCTACCTTTATGGTAAAATTCTTTGTGGCATTGTTCACAGGTATAAACTGCAAGGGAAAAAACCTTGATATCTTTTTTTTTGTATGAATAAGATAAGACAATAACATTTCCACATTATTAAAGCATTGCATGTTATTTTGCATCACTAATACACATAATAAATTGGTAACAAAAGAAGAGGTGGCAAATAGTTACATCAGGAAAGTGTACAGATATTCTTTTAGATTTTCGTTGGTTATTGGTTTGTAAACACTGTTCAGTAGGTGAATGCTTAAGGCTTTCATCTGGAACACAGTTAGGTGATTCTTTTATAGTGCAGTACTATTAAATTGAGGAGTCAGAACGAAATAGGCTCGCACTTTTACTGACAATATTTTATTTGTGAATCTAATATTATGACAGTATAAAAGGTGTTCTATATATAGGAATAGAAGTATAAAAGAAATATAGAGGGATACAGAGGTTTTGAAGACTGCAGATTAAAAGATGCTGGAAGGTTTTAAAACTATATTGCATTCATTTCCCAAAGTCCAGATAATATTTTATAATGAATTGCAATCTGCTTTTGAATAGGGCATCATAACACAACCATTGTGTTGTCTTATTTTATGCATGTGGCTTTAGTTATGAAATAGGGCAGTTTAATAAGTTCAGGGCAAGGAAATGTTTTTGTTTGCAGGATTTTTTTTTACTTTTATTGATAAAACAGGTCAGATATTAAAAGGCAAGAGGAATAAAATGAATTTACATACAAATTTTATGTCATTAACAGCTGCACAATTATGCAGCAGCAAAAAAATTTACAAGAAATAATTAATAGTTCAGTTAAATTTAAATAGGATGTCATACATTTCTATTTAGGAACTCCTTCCTCTCTGTATAATAAATTATGGTTGGGATGAATTATTAGTTATTTACACTATAACAGTCATATTGAGAATAATTATAATGGTTCGTATGAACTATCATTTAGTATTATCATTACTTCAAAAAAAAATTCACAAGAATCTTCAAAGAACCTAAAAATTACAACTCATCTAATCAAAATCTTTAAAAAAATGTGATAGTGCATTAAAGAATTTTCTGAAATGATTGAATAATATATTAATGGTTTAGAATGAGATATCACAATGAGAGAGGATTCCACAGCGGCATGAAGAGTGTTTTGTAAATTCAGTACATTGTACAAAAGTTCATAGCAATGTGCCTTAGTTTCTTATATTTTCATAATTTGTTAAAAAAAATTTATATATATATAATTTATGGCCTAATTGCAGTCTTCATTGTGAGTGGTAAATTTGACTGATGTTAAAATAGTGATATGAATTGTAATGTAGTAATTACAATAATTTGTAATTTTATATAAACGAGGTATTTCTTAAATAATTTTGGCTGTCTGCAGTTTGCGCGGGAAGGGATGCAGGTCAAAAATGGCAGATGATGTTGCATCGTGTTTCCCACACGTTGTCATGCACAAATTAAAGAGACTGACCAGATGGTCAGTAAGGAATTTCAGAAAGTTTCTGAATGTAGAGAGAGGGTGGGGTAAGGTCTCTTTAAAACTGCTTCAGAAAATTGTGCGGTGGCCTCAAAGCAATAGGGAAATGAGTGAAAGCCAGGTGGAGTTCTGGTAAGTCCGTCAGGGCTGACTTCCTCCTTCTTCCCCCTTCTTCCATGGCCAAGGTAATTAATTAATTTAAGACTCCTGGAGGCTGAGATGACCTTGAGCAGTTTGAGAGGTTTATGTACGGGGGTCAAAGACCTTTGGCATACGGTAAGATCTGATCCCATTGGACCAGACAGCCAACTGCCTCTCAATACTGATCAAGACACAGAGGCAGGTTTGTTGTATTCCCACAACAACCCAGTCTCCCGTTATCAGAAGTGTGCAGGAGTAATACCCACTAGCCCGACCTAGCTGATGCAGGTTTTCTAGGGTTTTTCCTGCATCACCTTTAGGTGAAACACCGGGTAGGATTCTTACATTATAGCCTGGGGGCCCTAGTCAACCCTTGGCTACCTTGTTCTACTTTCCCCAATCCCCCTTTTCAACTCCCTTCCTATACTATTAAAGGGGCGGTGGCGGGTTCAGTGTGAGATTTGGAGGAGACTGGATGGAGGTTATGGATAAAGATTTTTAAGCTTCAAAATCTGAGGATTTATGAAGTATTGTCTGACCACGGGCTGGAACAGCTGATGTTGGGAGAAATCAGCCATGAGCCTGGATTCGTAGCTACAGATACCTGCAAAACTACTTGCGACTTTGCCGCCGGGCTGCAGACACCACTGTAAACAGTAATTGAAGTTCGCGCATTCCTCGGTATATATATATAACTTTCTGATGAAGGGGACGGTGCCTCCGAAAATTCAAGTTCTCTAAACCTCACAAGGTGTCTACCATCTATGAATATATATATATATATATACGTTAGTCTTCCTTCATTAATTGTTTCGTTTTATCACATTTACTGATATATATTTGATACCATAAACTACTTATAAAACCATTTATAAATAAGCTTTAAAAATGGTATACTGAATAGACACAAATTAATAATTATTAAATATATGTTAGCAGTTACCACGAGGATGCTCAAGTTTACGGTGTTTCTGTAACAAAGTCCATGTATTCAATGATTCCCCACAAAGCAGGTCATTACATAAGTAACACTTATGTGTTTTTCTCAAGTGCTTCTCCAATTGGTCATAGGATAGAAAGTCAGAACCACAATCACAACAGCTGTAACAAAAAACGTGTCTGACTTAATTATTGAATACTACGAAGAGAATTAAGCCCTGACAAAGATGCTTATTATTTAAGAGAAAGAAACTTGAAAATTGTGAATATATATGTTAAGTTGCGTACGAAGATTGGAAGCAGAGTATTACATTTCTGGGCAGGTCCAGTATTGGCTACCAATTATATGGCATCAATTACAAAACTGGAAAGTTTATATACAATTTATAAACATAAAATTTTACACACAGTTCTTCTATCCCTCTTCTCTATCCATCCCAACTCAATTGACCTAACTACTACCACTAAACTGATGATATTTGCCGTCAGAGACCATAGCCTAAATCGGTAAAAGACACTCGATGGCTACATGGAGGTTCTGTGATCTGTATTCGAGTCCCAGAGGTGCTGAATATTTTCAGTCTTTCTTTCTTCAGCACTGTGGCCGGAAGGTTAAAGGCATCTTGTAGCAATAGCGAGAGTTCTGCAACGATCTGGGTTATATAAATACAACCATTTTACTAATGTAATACTGTAGATATACAAATTGATCACATCTTGGTAAGAATCACTTCGTAAAGCAACATAGACATATTAAATGAATTTGATGTAGCTTAAGAATTGTAGGACATGAGAAATCTTAACATTGTTATATATTTGGCATGAAATATATCAATTTTACCTAAAACCAAGAATGGTATGTTCCAATAGATGTTTTTTTAACTGTTTTTTATTAGTAAAATTAGCTGAGCAAGAGGAGCATTCAAATATATGGGTTTCATGTTTCCTCTTTATATGCTTTTTGACATTTTCTGGAGATTTCAACTGCATTAAACATCCTTCAAAAGGGCACCTGTAATAAAATATGCTTATATTACATGTTGATTAATATAAACTAAGCTGTTAAGCTAAGAAATTAACAATTAAAACATGATACCTGGATATATATGCAAAAAAAATCCAGTAATAATATAATTTTATTTCACTATTACTTTTTATTCTCAATTTTCATCCTCTGAAAAATGTAAAATATATAATTAACTCTTCTGGGCATTATGTCACAATGGTCTAATAAGTGTCTTCTTAAGCTATTGTTTTGGGCCCTATTTATAAGTTTAATTTTAATAATTCACTTTGTTCAATTAGAGAATAAGAATGTTAGATTAGAGGATAAATTAAACGCAAAGGTTTCATCAGTTCTAGAGGAAATTAGGTAAACTTTAAAAATTGAAATAGATGGTAGAAAGCATCTGCAATCTAGTTTTACAATCTCTTCAATCTAAGCAAAGGACACCAAAGAGAGTCATGTTATAGCTATTTTTGGAAACAGACAAGCAAAAAGCAAAGGACTAGGGAGGAATCTAAGAATGAAAGCTAAGAATATGCTATATTAAAGCGGATACTCGAGTCACTTGGTAATGAAGGAGAGGCCAATGTAGAACAGGAGGTGAAAGGAAAGTGCAAGAGTAAATACCAGGACAGGATATTGTACAAAATGAACTGCAAGGCTAGAAAATGGCAAGTCTTCAGCATTCCAGGAATGTAAAAAATATTTTCAAAATGATCAGTGGGACTGTTGATTTGAAGTTGAAAATATTAAGGGATTTTGTTTTATGGAAGAATCTTAACCAAGACGTATGAACATATTTTTAAAAAAAACTGTCATTGGTGGTAGACATGCATGCATACATAAATGCAACTTTTGAAGGGCAATTTTTCACCATAATATCCACAGGAAAAGGAGAACTAGTGTAAATGGATTACCTATGATTAAGAATTATTTTCAACTGAAATTTTTGCCTGTTCTTCAATCGTGTGAGTAATCATGAGATGTGAAACATGACCCTGTTGAGAATGTTAGAAACATATTCATTACATACATCGTCCAAGGCTGATGGTCCAAGGGGACAGGCGCCAGGGTGAGAGCAGACCCACTATTGTACAAAGAAGGGTACTCATGCCCAACCGGGTCAGAGCCATCTGCAGAAGGTCAACATGATTTATGACCATAAGAATAGTGACTGCCCCAAAAGTGTTAAAAGGGAAAGAAAGAGGAGAGGTAAAATCAGTCACAGGAAGTCTACGAGACTGACACCACACTAACCCCAACATTGGTGAGGATATGCAGTTAAATTCCATTCATGGTTACACAGACAAACTAAATTAGTTTTTGCCATTAAAATAACATAACGTAATTTTGAGCATGATCAGTCCAATCAAATTAGATTAAAATAAATAATTATATATATATATATAAATAAATATGAGATAGGATATGACATTGTCATGTTTAAAACAATTAATGGGGAAAGGACAGAGAGATAGAAAGAAGATGACTTACCTGAGGTTCATAGATGGTAGACACCTTGTGAGGTTTAGAGAACTTGAATTTTCGGAGGCACCGCCCCCTTCATCAGAAAGTTAGGAAGACATTTCCAGTGATCGGCTAGCCGACGACGACAGTCAATGCCTTCTGGAACAGAAATTACCCCATAGACCTCCTCCAAAAGCAAATTACCCGTGCCCTCTCCACCTCCCAAATAGTCAGTCCCACCCCTAACCATCATACAGAACGTAGTCTTCCTCTAACCACTACCTACTTCCCCGGACTACGTAAACTGAACTCTTTCCTCTGCCTTGCCTACACTGGACTACAATCCAACCCGGACATGAAGAACATCCTCCCGACCATACTACCCACCTGTCCAAGGGTTGCCTTTAGGCGCCCACCCAACCTCCGTAATATCCTGGTCAGACCCTACAAACCCCACACCCCCAACCCACAATTGGTTGCAGACCGTGTGGCAGAAACAGATGCCATGTCTGCCCAATACTCCCACCTACCACGACCTTCCAGAGCCCCACCAACAGCACTACCTACAAAATTAGGGAAAACATAACCTGTCTGTCCTCCCAAACTATCTACAAAATAAACTCAACACTCTGCCCAGCCTTTTACATCGGTCAGACAAAGAGACCCCTCCCCGAACGGATTGCCAATCACCGCAGCACAGTAAAACCCAATTCCCCATAGCCACAACACCAACAACTGCAACCAGTGCTTCACACTGACCCCCCTCAAAGCCCTACCTCCCGACTCATCAGAAGCTGAACTCCATCTGTGGGAACTTTCATTTCAGCATTTCCTACAGTCCAGACAAAGCCCTGGACTAAACATCCTATAACTCTTTATCTCCAACCTCCCCCCACAAAGCATGAGTTCATTGGAATTTGTATATACAATATATCCTCCTGTGTGCATACTGTGTGTGTGTATACCTTGCTATTTGTTTGAATGGTGGCTGTATGTATGAGAGTGTGTATGAATATTTAAATATTGACACCTTTAAGGATGGATGTGTTTGAATGAATGTGTGTCAAGATGGGGGTGTTAGTATGCATCTCCCCAACCCCCATCAAGTCCTTGCCTCTTCCCAGACCCACATTGAGAGAGAAAGTTGGTGACCTGGTGGGGTCAATTGTTTACGACCTAAGTTAGCAGAGCAGCAAATTTTGGCTTCTCAGTCGTCGGCTAGCCGATCACAGGAAATGTCTTCCTAACTTTCTGATGAAGGGGGCGGTGCCTCCGAAAATTCAAGTTTTCTAAACCTCACAAGGTGTCTACCATCTATGAACCTCAGGTAAGTCATCTTCTTTCTATCTCTCTGTCCTTTCCCCATTAATTTTATATATATATATATATAAGTTGAAACTTACTTGAAAAATTTCAGGTAACCAATCTTACTATGAGACATAAAATGACGCTTCAAATGGCTTGGTGAAGTATATGCTTTGTCACAGCCAGGGTAACGACATTTAAATGGTAACTGAAACACATTGAAGTTTGTGTCATAAATAATTAGGATACATCAAACCAAAATGAATTAAGACATATTTTGATATTATAATGAAAATTAAATTAGTCAAATAAACATCTCACACGTTTTGGTTGAATCTAGTAATGCCATGGACATATGTTTCAATAATTTCCAGCTTTTATTGGCTAGTATAGATGATGTATAAATGTGGAAAATAAAAGCATTGTCCAGCTAATTATGACACTTTTAAGACATGTGAGTAATAAAATTTTCTGTGCACATGTGTAATTACAGAGATATATACCAATAAAGTTGTCACTTTCTTACCTCACCAGTGTGGGAGCAAATATGAATCTTCAATCTGCTAGGTCTGTAAAATTGCTGGTTACAGCCATCGTATGGGCATTTATGTGGTTTTTGTAATTTATTTGTTGCAGGCACCACATTAGAATTTTCTTCATTTACCAAGTTATACCCCATCATGTACTACGATTACTATTTACATTACTGCAAATAGAACCATTTAAACTTTTTTGTGCCTAAAAATCAAAAGAAGGTAACGAATGCTGATGAATGATAACAGCACTTCACAGACAAGACTGCTATCATTTTAGAATATCCGAAATAGCTTCGTATGTACATACCAAGGAAAAGTCAACAATAGAAAAGTACATACGCAACATATTTTGTTACATTTAAGGTCTGGGTTCTGAACTTGGGGGTGATTATCCCCTTAGGGGTAAAAAAGAGACTATTCTACAGAAGAAATAAGGCTGATTACTGATAATAAAATTTATATTCATTAATTAAATCAAATAACAGATATGGGGAAATAAAGGTTAATAGATTGGGAAGGGATATTTTGAAATAAGTTAAGAATTCTGCTAA
The DNA here is from genome assembly GCA_034510155.1 of Eucriotettix oculatus. Taxonomy (NCBI): domain Eukaryota; kingdom Metazoa; phylum Arthropoda; class Insecta; order Orthoptera; family Tetrigidae; genus Eucriotettix; species Eucriotettix oculatus. The sequence goes on from CM067376.1 coordinate 92,293,482, forward strand.
TAACAAGGGATGGTAGAAATATAGTAGACAAAGAGTAGGACAGCACAGGCAAGGAAGACGTTTGCAAAAAAAGTAGAATTTACATACAGCTAATATGTGTGAATATTAGGAAATCGTTGCTAAAAATGTTCGTATGGAGTGTAGCGTTATGTGAGTGCGAAACATGGACGGTAGGAGATGCAGAAAGGAAAAGAATAGAAGCCTTTGAAATGTGGTGCTATAGGAGAATGCTGAAAATCAGATGGGTGGATAGAGTTACTAAGCAGAATAAGGCAAGAGCGAACAATATGGAGCACATTGACCAAGAGAAAGGATAGATTAATAGGTCGTGTTTTAAGACATGAGGAACTTGTAAAATTAGCATCAGAGGAAAGTGTGTGGAGTAAGAACACAGGATAGGTTAGCATGGAGGGATGCATCAGACCAGTCTTAGGACTGAAAACCACAACAGATCAGCATTACATGGCTTGTGCTCTCCAGTCCATTTTCTACCAGTTATAACATTTATGAATACAAAGATGTGTCAGCCAAAGTAGGATTTCTCAGACTACATGAGGATAGTAGGTTCAAAGTAGGGGTTGACTAAATGACCTGGTAGTGGAATTTCAAAATTATAACCTCGTTAAATTTTGACGAAACGTAGGTATATGATAATATTGCTGACAAGACACAGAAAAATACGAAACTTCACAATGAATTTCATTAGTTATAAATGGTACTTTCAAAACGTAAGCACATATATTTATGAAAACTTCATGATTACCCTCCATATTATATTATATAATAGAAAGAAAGTTTTAATATTAAAAGTAATTATAAACATACGAAAATCAATTAAATTCATAGTATGTTACTAATATTGAGAGCACATGTAACACGAAATACCAGAAATGTCATACATCTGAAGTTTTGTAGTGTACCATATATCGACAAATTTAAGATTTATATACTACATAACCTGTAAACAGCTCAATAGTTGTCACCAGAGTTCTGTCAAATGCAACATTTGGCATATGAATGCACGTGTTAGATAGGTTAGCTCAACATTTTGATACTGCTGGTAAAGCTTCAGATATACCTTTATACAGAATGAATTTAATTAGAAGCTAAAAACGTTTCTTTAAGTGTCAACAAAATTCGATATACTAATAAAACTTGAAATAGTCTATCAATTGTCCTTAAAGTTCCCGCCAATGAAGCCTGTATAACAGTATAATTACTATTGATTACTATACATCATAATTAAATCATGTCTTTGCTAAGTACTTCTTATTTTTAATTATACTAAACTTCACGGAGGAAGAAAACAAGATAGTGATAAATTATACAAAGTCGACAACTAGTTACTAGTCATAAATTTTAAAGAAAAGAATTATAGAGCACCATAAAACTCGAAATAACTTCAAATTTTATTTATTGTTCAATAACGTTTCCGATTATACTTTCATTCAATATCTTGATTTGGAATAAGATACTCAATATTGCCCTTCATTGTACGTGTATGAGTCACATGTCACTTATATATAGGACTTTGTTGCATTCAATTTTTATGTGCCTTAGGATAAAATATTGGAAATCATTTCACTTTCATTCAGAAAGCATTTATAAGCTACCTACTGAATTAACTTTTTAAAACCATCAAATACTGAGTTCATACAATAAAATATACCGCAACGAATCCCAGAAAACGTAAAACTAATGAGTCCCCCTTCCTATCTTATAGTTACGCTATGCATATCAAAACTGTCAGAAAAGAACCGGTACAATTTTGAATTGGTACGTTAAGAGTATAATATATTCAGATAGGCCGAATTTGGGAAGTACACATCTTCACGAGTGTTCCAACTCTCGTAGCTGTGAATGCTCTGCTTTCTCGGATCTCGGTTTGGGCAATCAGTTGAGAGCAAGCAGTATAGGGCAATGGATGCGCGACCGTAGTTTGTCAACGTTGTTCTGTCACGAAATCGCAATGGAGCATGAGCCATGTTTCGAAGAAAATGTTTAAATTCGTGAACGAGTGTTTAAGTAGTTTAAAGGCTTTAAAGGACACGTATCGCTCGAGGAGAGTAAGAGGTCAGAGCGTCCTACCTGAAACGTTGAGAAAACACATGATCTTTTGGAAACTGACCGTTATCTCCCATGCAGAATTATCGCTTAAGAGTTGGACAACTCTAAAACATGTATCCAAGACATTTCCGGAATGTTTTGATGAAGAGCAAAGTTTTTTTTTTCTCACACACTTTGATCGACAATCGAACAAAAACGAGAATGCATGGGCGCCAGCCGCAACTTGATTGAATGGAAAATGCAGACATTTCTATTCTAGAAAAAGTATCACGGATGACGAGACTTGGTGTGATCAAAAATCGACAGTATACAGAATGTGTCGTTGATGGTTTCGCCAAGACCAAAGAAAGTGCGAATGACAAAATCGAAAGTGACGACAATGCTCATCACATTTCTTGACGCTAACGGTGTTATCAACAGGGAATAATTTGGATGTCATGGGTCGATTGTGTAAGAGGATTCATAGGATTAGTCAGTAACAGTGGGAGAAGAGGGATTTCTTCTTCCTGCATCACAATAATACTGCTAACACGCTTGAGTCGCAGTTCATTTCTCAGCAAGAAAGCAAGTGCCAGTTCTCAAACGCCTTTCGTATTCACTTTATTTGGTGCCAAGGGACTTTTTTAATTCCACAAAATAAAAATTCACATTAATTGTTACCGCTTTGACGCCGTAAATGATATTCATACCACGGTGACATGCCAGCTAAAGAACATCCGAAACAAGGACTTTTATGACAGTTTCATATGGGTTGTATGAACGTTCTGCAAGATGCACTTGAGTGGGATAAGAGTATGTAGGACACTTTAATCATTAAAACCTTCATCTTAAAGTTTCCTCTATATTTTATTAATCAAGTTTCAAAACTTTTCGGACTCACAATGTATACTTTTATAGGGAACCCGTCTTCGTCAAAGGTTCGTAATTTATGTAAGACTAGCTAGGGACCCTGCGTTGCCCGGGTATTTATTTATATTATCCTGGTACATTATTTAATTCTTGGTCAACACATGATTAAACGGGCATCGAAAGCGTCACAATATGAACCTCAAATATATTCCCAGTATCCCGGACCATAGAAGGGATAAAAATATTTTCACTAAATTACGCCGCGTGTTCAAGTGATCCATCAGGTTACTTCTTCACTAGTACGTCAAGAAAAGGTAGCATTCTGTCTTGCTCCAACTCCATATTAAACTGGATACTGGGGTGTTATTATTCAGATGTTGTAGGAAAATAAATTGTCTTGCGTACTCATCAATTTTCATTTAAAGTTTGTCACCTCTTCGTTCCAATCACCCCATGAATTATGTTGAAATAGCTCATTCCGCCAGAACCGCCACATGAATTTATAGGCCCTTTACAAGTACGCTCCAAAATAACGCTCCGGAGCGGCGCGCTAGGAGCGTGTGGGTGGAGTGTGGTAGATTAAATGAGCAACATTCCTAGACCGCGCGCCAGTAGCGTGAGTACGATAACTCTCACTAACCTCCTCACATCTCCATTCTCCGTAGAGTAAAACGACAACGCCGAACTCAGTGGCTGAGAACTCGTTTCCTTTGGACAATGAATGCATCAACAGAGCGACACAAGAACTAAATAATACTTAAAAGCCTACCGAACTCAACGTCTACAAGATGAACTAGAGCGACTTGATCCTTACGATGGCACCCTGTGGAAGAAAATGAAACCCATTGTCAAGCAAATAAAATAAAATACCACCGCTAAAAGTTAACAACCAATGGATTTCCACATCTCAAGAGAAAGTGGACATACTCGCCGCTCACCCAAATAATCAATTCATGCCCAATCCCACCGACGATGAGCGGCGTTGCGAGGAAGTTAGACCACTGCAACTGCCACCACTCTTCATGGCAAAGCAACTGTCCACAATAATCAACACCATAAAGCTCCATGTCAACCGCTTCTTAAACATTTACCAAGAAAAGGTCTGATGTTTCTGGCGCAAATATATAATGCTGTTTTGAGAACCAGCCACTTCTCGCACCAATGGACTATAATAATGATCCCGAAACGCGAAAGTTACAGAGGAGGTTCTGTAAAGTACAGACTCATTAGCTTATTGCCACTCACGTCAAAAGTCTTCGAGAGGCTACTCTTACCTAAACCACTATTATACCAAGAACCGCTTTTTCCAGCCACACAGTTGGGTTCAGGAATAAACTTTCGTGTCCCCTACAATTATATAGAGGTGTTGAGAAAATTCTATATAAATACGAAGAAAAAAAAAGGTTTGCCTCGGTCTCTTCCTGGACACCGAATAGGCATTTGACCGTGTGTGGCACGATGGTCTCCTAGTGAAACTAAAGGAACATCTTCCGGACACCCTCTATAGAATCATATTATCATATCTCCATCTCTGTAAAATATAAGGACGCTACCTCCAGACCTTACATCCATTCACGCTGTCGTACCACAGGGCAGCGTTCTGGCCCCTGTGTTGTACCTCATGACGTTAGTGACTACACTGCCAAAATGCAATTACAATCGCCCACTTTGCTGATGACGTGGCAGCTGTTTCCACAAATGCATGTTGCAATCATGCCAGGGATAACCTACAACAGAACCCCTTGGAGGTTGAGCAATGGTGCTGCAAATAGAGAACTGAAGTAAACCCCACAAAGTCTCAACTTGTTCTGTTTACCTACCGGAGGAACTTACCTGAAAACCTGTCTATTCGTCTCAACGGAACTGATATTCATCGCTCTGAGGAAACGAGCTACCTAGGATTAAAATTTGACTCAAAACTGACATGGAACTCCCACATAAGTTCTGTTGTGCGAAAAACACGTGGTCGCCTGTATCTCCTCAAACACCTCATTGTCAGTCAATCTATATCTCTAAGAACAAAGAAGATGATATATCTAGCTCTCATTCGACCAATCTGGCAATACGCGTGTGCAGGTTGATCTTCAGCATCCAACTTTCAAATCAAAAGAATCCAAACAATCCAAAATAGATTCCTTCGGCTCATAACAGACGCACCTTGGTACGTCATAAATATTATCTTGCCCCGAGACCTGAGTATACCTGACGTTATTCAAGTTAAAAAAACTACATATATCTGTCACCACCAACGTCTGAGTAATCACTCCAATAAGCTCTTGCAAGAAATTTACCACAATACTCCGCCACGAAGAGCAGCAAGAAGACTAAAAAGATAAAGACATTCAGATCTAATAAACGATTAATTTTTTTCCCGATATATAAGAACAACTCATTGTTCAATAATATTGTTCACCCATTAATGAACATTTTTTTGCGGCCTACCGATGGGTGGTTACCGCTACACGTTTCAAGTTTCTTTTTTTTTACTGTATACTTCATATTATTCGCACAACTATAATGTACCCAATATGCACAATAAAGTTACCAATATATTTAAAAAATACAATATACAAAGGTTTTGGAGCGGCGCGTAGAGTTTCCGCCTGAGTGGAAAATAAACGCGTCGCTCCAACGCTGCTTGGTAACTAGTAACTTTGTAGAGAGCGGGCCATCATAACATGAGTTACAATATGATAAACAATGGCAGCTGATGCGTATGTGCTACAGCACATGAATTAATTTAGGAGGAATTATTTGTTTTGTAATTTTAAAAAACTCTAAAATAATAGTATTTTATGAGTGTGAATTTCTGCATCGATTTCGAAGACTTTAAACTGTCCGCCTTCCAGCGCGCTCCCACCCGTTTATCTTGGTTACATTCTTTATAGCACGAGAATCTTGTCTGGAATGAAAATGCGCACGCGCAGTATTACCTGTTTTCAATCCACTGCTCGTCTAGCAGTCCAGCAAACGCACAGCGCCATCGCTGAGGTTTTTTTCCCGGTAAGGAGATCCTTCTGGTTAAATTATCGGCACTTTTCCCTCAGCCGTACGCTCTTCATTCTGTTTCTCTCACAATAAATCTCCGTGAACGACCGTATTGAAGGGTATTATGCTCTCAGGTACAGATCAAACACAAAATCCCGACCCTTGTGTTCCAGTTAGTGTTCTAACAGCGCGTGCAGAGGGGGTGTAGAAAATTGTAGACCCCCCGGTGCGTGCTTTCAGGGGGCACCGCCCTTGGGGCCTTTGGCCCATTAAAAAAAAATGCGCCATCAGAGCGAGCGTGCTGACATACTGCAGCTGTAGGCAGCTTCATCAGGATAGTTTTCAATGTTTTTGACAATCGATAAAGAGATTATAGTTTATGCACTTGTTTATTTGGTTTAATCAAAGTTTATTAAAAATAAAAAACGTTTACCAGGCGGCATTTCATAATTCTGAGAAAATTACCGTACGATTCTGCATACAATATTCCCATAATATGTGATTTTTTCCTAAAATTGACATTATTTCTTTAAAATATGTAATAAGTAAATATACTGCCGTTTCTATTACACGTGATGGAGACGAAATTACAAATGTAGCATTTTACAGGTAGTGGTGTATTATTAAGATCTTTATCCTCCTAAAATTTGTCTTGGGGTGATGTAGCACATAACTTTCAATACTCACAAGCCACCACTTTTGATAAGATTGGATGAGCTTCTGATTAAGACAAGAATAAAACAATAAATAACATAACTGAAAAATAAATTTACAGACAATAAAATAAAATTTTGATGAAAAAAGGTAGACATTTCAACCATCCCTTGTTGATATTCAAGCTTCACACATATTGTGAGGAAAGAAGGATCCAGAGAAGTAAAGACTAATTAATAAACCATTGATACATTAAACTGAGAAGCATCTTTTACATTTACAGATGGTTTATTGGATTAAATATAAAGCATTTCAGAAATGATTATTTTTTAATAATTTACTTTCCATGTGTGAAATAACAGATTATATTAAATAAGAGGAATATAACTATATTGAAAAACTCTCTCCTTTCACTTCTGTTCAAGAGTTCCTGAGCATTCTCCACTCTTCAAATGCTTATATTCTTTTCTTTCCTACATTGGCCCTGATTGTCCAAGTTTCATTCTCTCACAAACACTTCCTAGTCTCCAAACTTATAAAAGACTCAAATTTTTACTGCGCTGCGAGAGTTTCTCGTAGACGCTTCAGCCCAGAGTGACTGCGGGGCTTACCTGATCATGTCGTGGATGCCTCGCACTCTCTCTGGGTATTTTTTATCAAAGTTCTCATATGCCGAGACACCTTCACCTATTTTAGGAGGTATATGTACTGGGGTCAAAGACCTTGGGCATATGGCAAGAGTTGTCCGCTGATCCCATTGGATCAGTCGGCCAATTGCCTCCTGAAATTGGAGACACGGAGAAGGGAATGCTGCGTCCCCACAGCAAACTCGTCTCCCGTCATTCGGAAGGGCGTGAGAATAGTACCCATTGCCCGACCTAACTGATGCAGGTTTTCTAGGGTTTTCCCTGCATCTCTTTAGGTGAAACACCGGGTAGGATCCTTAAACCATAGCCCGGGGGCCCTAGTTACCCCTGGGCTACCTTGCTCTACCTTCCGCATCCCCCCTTTTTCAAATCCCTTCCTATGCTATTAAAGGGGAGTTGCCTGTTTCAGGATCACCCTCATGTAGCCTGTTACCCCCCCAAACTGCGTCCCCACAGCAGACTCGTCTGTCATTCGGAAGGGCGTGAGAATAGAACCCAATGCCCGACCTACCTGATGCAGGTTTTCTAGGGTTTTCCCTGCATCTCTTTTAGGTGAAACACCGGGTAGGATCCTTAAACCATAGTCCGGAGGCCCTAGTTAACCCTTGGCTACCTTCCGCATCCCTCCTTTTCAATTCCCTTCCTATGCTATTAAAGGGGAGTTGCCTGTTTCAGGATCACCCTCATGTAGCCCGTTAACCATAAAAAAAAAAAACTTCATAGTACCAAAAACCTGTGGGAGGTATTGATTGACTGTGGGGCTCACCATTGGGAATGCCTCTTTCTCTCGGGTTTTTTCAAGGTTCTCACACGCCGAGGCACCATCACCTATTTTAGGAAGTGTACATACTGGGGTTGAAGATCTCAGGCATACCAGCATAAGAGTTGTCTGCCGCTTCAACTGGTTCAGTCGGCCAGCTGCCTGCTAAAACTTGTGCAGACATGGAGAAGAGAATGCTGTGACTCCATAGCAAACTCATCCCCCATTATTTGGAAAAGCTTGAGAATAGTACCCACAGCCCAACTATACCCCGAGGGCCCCTAGTCAACCCTTGCTATACCTTCCACCCCCCATTTTCAATTTCCTCCCTATACTATTAAACTGGGGTTACCTGTTTCAGGATCACCCTCGTGTAACATTACCCCAAACAAAAGATTTTACTTTGTGTGAAAGCTTTCCTTGCATACAAATATCAGACTCCAATCTGACATCCTTTGCAACACTTCTCTTCTTTCAACTACACTACTGAGGAATCCTGCATGCCTACAAAAAATGTTATCTTTAGTCAGCTATTAACAAAATAATTCAGGAGCTTTCGATCACATTCACCTGACAAAAATGAAAAGGTACATGACACAGAGCTTAAATTTTAAATGACTAAAACTGAAAGAGGAACCACTCCTTCTTGCTTTAGAAGATGATAATTGTGCTTTCTCTGTGACCATAACTGGACTTGAGTGGGAAGAAAGGATGAGCTGCAGATAAGGAGACAGGAAACCTGTTGACAGGAATGCTGTCAGGGGATCATTTTAACCAGTCTGTCATTTGTCTTCCAGTGCAGACGTCTGCTCCACGGCACCCTGAACTGAAGAAGTTAGCAGAATCTCCATATTAACAATGGTTGACAAGTGCGCCTTCAGCTATCAGGAAATAAAAAATAAGCTATGCAAAACAATCACTAGTGTAAAAACTTCCCATTAATGTAGTGGAATGGGGTAGAATGGGAAACCCTACTTTTGGCTTGAGTCTAGTAAATAGGGGTGGAACATGGTCAAGGAAGAAGTCCTGGCAGCTGACTTGACCAAGCCTCAAGAATGAACTCTTGTTTAAGCAGCTTACAATTTATAATTATTGAAGAATTTTGACAGAAGCATAGCTACAAACCTCCTCGCATTTAACACTTTAATGGTATATATTTGTAAACTAGATATATTTAGCTGCATTTAAGTTATGTATTAAGCTTAAATATGTTTATATTAAAGCTTGATAAGAGACCTTTAACTAAAACTTCAGTGCAGGAAATAAACAGAAAAAAGAAAAACAATCTCTTCGCAAAAGGAAAAATTGATAAAAGTGATAAACCATACATATAATTATAATAAAGAAAACTTTTTTTAACTAACTTTTTTTTAAAAATTTCATTGCATTAATTATAATTACAAAAATTTACAAACAGTAGATTCTTTTAATATATGATCTCCTTATACATTTAATAATATTTAATTAAGTATTAGTCCAACTAGAAATGAATTATTATTAATTAAATAATATATAAAGAGAAATAAAATACAATTATTTATACACTGTTAAAAAGTTGTACTTTTCAGGCTTTTAGAAATGATTGGCAGTTTTCAGCCAGTAGTGGTGTCATCTTCCACAAAGTCTGCTGCTTCTTCCCTTGTCACACATTCAACGTGGCTCACCTGGACAGATAAAACATGTTGATAAATATATGAGAGACTGGTACAGTCAACATTTACTCCCAATAAAACATTAATGAAATTTCAGCATGTTCACAAAAAATTTAAGACAAAACTTAAGCCATTACCTTGTTACGGAACTTGACACCGTAAAATTTATTGGCGTGAACCAACAGCTCTGGTCTGAAGGTGGTAGTGATGAACTGTGCGTCTTTGGAGAGTTCATGAATCATGTCGGCAACTGCCATCCTGTGCTGCGAGTCCAAGGCCTGAAACAGACTGAGTCAGCCTACCTGCCACTGCATGGTGTGAAGAAAGGCTGAAATTAAAAACTTACCTGATCTATTTCATCAAACAAGTAGAAAGGTGCTGGGTCACATTTCTGAATGGCAAAAATCAACCCCAGAGCTACCAACGATTTCTGGCCACCAGACAGTTGGTTCATCTCTCTCATTTCTGCGTTCCGCCCCGTAAACGAAACTTTGATGCCGACACCAGTGAACTTGTCCGACTCTCCTTCCTAAAAGAAATGTAAAATAATGACATCTTGTAAAATTTATATCAGAGAATATAAAAGATGTGCAAAAATAAAAATACTTTCTACAGTACAATTTCTAAAATAAAATTTAGGCTGCAAAGATATGTTGCAAAGGTACATGATGTGACAGATAAATAAATTGGGGAAGGATGTAACTAGAACTAAGAAGAAACTTGCAAATTGGAGATTCAAATACAACTAAATTTTAACCACTAAACAAAAGTAATTTAATTCAGATTTAGATACTATCACAGAAAAATGGTATATGTTCATTCATTTTAGAAATATGGTTGATCATAAATTGACAGCTAATTAAAATTACCTTTTGACCTTGAATTTAGGTCTTATTCTAATGTTTCTTTACGAATTTAGCCATTTGAACTGTATTTTATTTGTTCACAAAATTAGAACTATCCGAAATTTAACAAAAGGAAACTTACGTCCTGTGACCCGCCTGCTTCATCAGTGTTCCTCCTCATCACCAACTGAGCGTGCCCAGAGGGGACAAGTTTCCGGAAAACTTCACTGAAGTACTTGGATACTTGCTTGAAAGTGAACTCTATAGCCTCATATTTACGTTGTTCCAGAGCAAGCATCAATTCTTTAATCTTTTCATCACTAAAATAAAGAAGGCGAGAAAAATTTATGTTAACATTGTAGTAAAATGAAGCACATTTACTACACTCTCAAGTGTATTGATTTCACTGCAGAGAAAATAAGGTTCATGAGAAATAAGTTTAGTTGCCAAGACAAGAAGCTCAACTAAAGAGAAGATTTAACTCAAAACCAATGTTAATTACACAAGCACTTTAATGAAATTTGATAATTCATAAAAATTTAAGGTCAGGATTGCTTAAATGGAAATATTAAAGCTGACATTGTTTGAGAAGGGAATAAACCTATCAACTAAGAAAATTAAAGCTGTTTTCTTCTTTTCTTATCTTAATTCAACTGACCGTGAAATTATATTTCTTTGGCTCTACAGCCCAGTAAAGACCTATGCCTATTGGATTGACTGTGGACTGTCATTTTGCATAACACATTCCAAATTTGGAGTGACACGTGGTCAGTGTATCAATTCTCCATCAGTCTCCAGGACCATGACAATACAAGCCTCCAAGCTCATAACAGGATTTGAACCCGGAACCACTGGGTTGTGAGGCAGCAAGACTAGACCACAATGAAATTATTATGGATTTCAATTTAGATATTTATGAAGAAATGTGATAAAATAAAACAAATTACGCATTACTCACAACGCCCCTGAATCTACTTAAATATTTAAAGTAAAAGTCGCAAGCAAAAGAAGAAAACCCTTCACTTCTGCAATGAGGAAAAGAATAATTTCATCCACATAATGTTTAAGTGTGTGGAAAATTGATGGAACAGAGTGAGCGAACCTTACCCTCTGTCTAACTCCTCTTTCCTCTTCATCAACTTCTCCTTCTGATCAGAGAAACTCATGAACTGATCCAATGCTTTCTTGTTTACATGACTGTATTTCTTAAGTTGGCCATTTGCTTTCTCCATTTCTTTAAATAACTGCAACATAATATGTAATTACGGCTACATATATAATTTCACTTCTTAAAAAGGCTAATTCTCTAGCCTGAATAAAGCTCACTTACATTTTTTGTAGACATGTTTTGATACTTCACATACATGTCAGAAGTAGGTAAAGATCCCAGATCTTGGATTTTCTTCGTGCACTCTGCTATTTTCTGCTGTAACATATTTTGCTTCGATGCCATCTTCTCTAAATCTTTTGCGTCTTCATCAATTTTCTCTTGAATATCCTTTTCTTTCTGTTTCCAGAAATCTTGATCCTGCTGCTCAGATTTTTGCTGTGTGCAAAAGGATCAGTTTATATTACCGGGACACTGCATTTTTTTTTACAAACTAACAAATATAATTTAATTCTTAATTTCACTCAGATGATTAGTTCTACATTTTCCAATTTTAGCATTTGATATTACTCTGAAATAATTTTATACATTAAATAATCAACACAATTAACCTTCTTCAGAGCTTCCTGAACTTTCTTCTCAACAGATTTGAATTCTTTGTTAGCGGTATCAATGCGCTTGTCAACGCTTTCCAGTTCCGCTTTGCAATTGACCAGCTTTTGTTGACGTTCTTCTACAGATATTTCCTGAAGTGCCTGTATAAATAATAGTAACCCATGAATATAACTAGTTTCATTTTCATATAAAACATATTGACAGGAAACTTAAAGGAAACAAAAAAATATTTTTAGAGGTAACAGAGTCAAGAAAAGAAAAACATGCCTGAACCAATTCATCATGTCGTCGGTTGAGATTGTTGGTCAGCAGATTTTCTAACTTATTCTTCTCGGCTTCATAACGCATTCTCGAACTGAAGGCTTCTTTGTTTTGTTGAGTAAGGCGACGAATGTCATCATTAAGGCTGTCTACTTCTCTCTGATCTTGAACTGATAACTGAGACATAAGTTCCTGAAAAATAAATTACTAGGATTAGGCACAGTTTTTATCTTGTACTGAAATGCTTGAAATCAAAGCAAAGAATAATATATCAGAAGCAATGCTGTATCTGTAATTTTCTAAATACCTGATTTAACTCGGCCTCCAGGCCAGACTTTGTTGTCTTCATCGCTTCCAAACTGGAGGCATACTGATCCAGAGACCGTATCTTTGGTCCGTGGTACCTCTCGATACCGCTCACTTCTTCCTTCATCAGTCGTATGTCAGCTTTCACTTTGTCAAATATATCTCTGAAACAAATGTCCAATCAGATTATATACTCCAATCACAAGCACTCTTAAAACCTCAAATTTCCTCTAACAATTGAAAAACACATCACAAACTATGTGTATTCATACTCACTTGGCTTTGCTATTTTTTGTTTCAGTCTTCTGCATATCTGACACTATGAAGTTAATTTGCTCCTCAATGCCTCTCAGGTTGTCTCGCAACTGAGACAGCTCTGTCTCTGCTGCCCGAATCTGGACGTTGAGTTCACTACGAGTCTTCTGAATTTCCAGACGAGATCGAGATGTGTTGAAGTAACCACCTGTAAGAGAACCTTTTGACGACACCTAAAAGAGGAAACAAACAATTCATACATTTCCCAAAGAAGTGATACTAATTTTCATACTTCTGATATTTCAACTCAATTATCATACACAAATGTGCCACAAATTCCAAGAAATATATTAGAAGAATACAAATTCGCACACCATATTGGAATTGCAACAGGAGCAATTCCAAGTTCACAGTATTCCTTGGCCAGAAAAAAAATAGTTAAGACCAAGAACAAGATCGAAGTACATTTTCTGAGACTCGTCAATATATATATGTAAAAAATACAGATAAATGTACACAATCATCAGTACTCAATTATATTATAGTTAAAGTTGTTTATAAATTTCAGGCTGAAAGTTTACCTGGTCTCCTTCCAAAGTTACACAATCAAGTTGACTTGTTTTCGCCAAATTCGTGGCTACTTCCAGATTCCTGCAAATCAAAGTTTTCCCAAATATATACTTGAGGGCTTTATCATATCGACTTTCATAATTCAGCTTCGTAACCATCGCAATGGCGTCCTGTAAAATATATATATATATATATAGAAGTTCATAAATCACTTCAGTAAAACATTATTAGAGAACCAATAAAAATGTCTTAACTTTCCGTTAGAGTAAGTGTTACATTAAAAAAAAAATACAATTTCTTTGTACTAAACATATTGATTTTGTTTACCTTTGTCTCAGGATATTCCTGATCCCTGACATGTAATCGATTGAGGGGCATAAAAGTTACTTCACCAGGTAACTTCTGCCTGTTCATCTCTTTCAATATCTGAGTTCCAACCTTATCGGACTCTACAATATGGTGGAACAACCTGCAATCATTCAGAAACAATTTTAACTTCTAATTAATAATCTATACTTAAATCAAACCAAATGTAGGAGGTTGGAGATTAAATTAAAAGGTAATTTAGAAATATTAGGAAATTTATTTATACAAGAGAATTCAAAGGGAAAATTTATTGAGGAAATTAGGGTTCGGCGAAGCAATCAGATCTACTTAACACAGGTTTAATGCAGTGGGCAATCCCTCCTAAATGACCTGTATTGGAAAATTGGCAGCGTACCTCTTTACAGCTTCTCTACGTGGAACAGTCTTCTTCAGCACTTGTCGTGTCCAGGAACTACCATACGTTCCCGCCATTTGCTCCTGATACTCAGAGCCGAATGATTCTACACAGCTTGGATTAATCGATTTCTCTTTACCCATGAAACCCCATTGGCTGAAGCAGCCACATGGTATTTTCAAATATTGTTTGTTTCGTTGATATTTCTTCCCATGCTGGCTATTTGTGAAAATAGTGGTAAGTTTTGTGCATGATCTGACGGCATTCGAGAGGCTTACAGCCCCTCACTGTGCCACTCGACCTTCCAATCATTTGCTAATTTTTACATTACAATTAATAAAATAAACATCGCACTATACAAAAATAAATAAATTGTAGCCTGAAAATATTTCAATACCTACTTTTTGTGGCTTTGTTTCATTAACTCAAACACATTAATTTTATTCATATTTCAAAGGGGAATGAATTTTATTTATTTCTTATGGGAATACGATTATTTTTTTGTGTGTGTCAAAATTGTTGTTATTATTGTGGTTATCAGTCCTAAGACCTATCCTGTACAAGCCTTTTCATAAATACATCACTATGACATCCCTAATCTGCTTAGCAGATTCCATCCTTACCTCCCTCTTCTGTTCACTTCCCTCTAATGCTAATTTTACAAGATCAACGTGTCTTGAAATAAGGCATATTAATCTATTGGATCTAATTCCTCCATGCTGTTTTCTCTTCCCTATTCTGCTAGGAACTTCCTAGTTAGTGATTCTATCCACCCATCTCATTCTTCTATAGCACCACATTTCAAAGGTTTCTATTCTTTTCCTTTCTGCAACTCCTACCATCCACGTTTTGCACCCATATAATGCCAAACTCCATACCAAAATTGAACGCAAAAATTAACTTGCTGTTTTTGCAGAATAAAAATATATTGTATTTATAAATAACACACTGGAGTTCCATGTGTAATAAATCTGTACTAAATACATTAAATAAAATCAGTCACTCAGATTTCTAATACTAAAGGAAAAAAATTACTGTAAAAAAGGGAGAAAGATATAAGGAAGAGAAATTGTCAGATACATTGGAGCACAAGACAATGGTTGGCAACTATCAAATGCAGATAATGTTATCAATGAGAATTAATACAAGAACTGCTTCCAATTGAAACTTAACCAAAGGCCATGAAAGTAAATTTAGAAAATGCAATATTTATCCATTCATACACAAAGTTAATCACTGAATAAAATAAAGTAGACACATATCATGGTTATGACTTTACCTATTGCCGGCAGTGACCTCCACCGCAGTGTAAATGCTCTTCTCACAGTCAAAGTTTTCAATGACAGGTCCGTAGTAACAGTTTGCAATTTCTGCAAATGAACCTCCACGTTCTCTGAATGTTTCCAATACCTTTCTGACGCTATCACGTCCATTCAAAATAGGCTTACGGAGAAGAAAATAAACTAATTATATGTTGTTCATAATGAAGTTCTCTTATAATTAATGCCTATATGCTAGTTTGACCAATACTACAGACTGGAATTCCTAAAAACTTTACAGAAACACAAGTGTGTATTAATATATGAGTCCAGGTCTTAATCAGGCATGAGAATTAATTGAACAGTAATACATTTTCAGGAATTCTTGTCTACGTTAAATTTTTTTAAAGAAAAATTTAGTTATCAATTTTATATTAACAGTGCGTCATTTATGGTTCCTCAAGACTAGCTATGCTGACAATGTGAAATTAACAAACACTTACTTTTCCAGCCATGGAACGAAGGGACTGGTCAGCTTTGGCCAAATCTTCTTTAAGAGAAGATAAGGTCTGCTGTAGCGAATTTTCTTTCCGCCAGAGTTCACTAAAACACACAGGTGGATAGTAATAAATTACCTTCATAAAACTTATTTTAATAGAGAAAATTACAAACATTAAAAGTTATACAAGGTTAAAGAAAAAAGTGTTGGGTCGATCAAAAACAGTTTTCAGATTAAAATTTTTATTATCAGTACGAATTTTCAACCCCTTGAAATTGTGTATATATTTAAAACTAGCCAATGCCGATAATGTCTAGTCAACAGGTAAAAAAAAAAGTTGATGTTGACTGTTTTTACATATACACACAATTTCAAACCGTTGCAAATGACAATGTCGAAAGCTGATAATAAAAATTTTAATCTGAAGACTGTTTTTGGTTGACTCAACACTTTATAATCTACTAGTCTTATTACTTATGTGTTTAAGATAATAAATTAATCCCAAATAAAACAATTGTCATTACATTTTCAGTGCAAGGACATTCAACAGATTCATAGTAAAAGACAAAATTATTATTTAACTTACTTTCTTTTACTCTGTTGTTGATCTTTATTCTTTTTCTGTTCATAGAACTGTTTATTGTGCTCATCAATGCATGCTCTTTGTTTCTCCAACTCGTTTGTTTGCTCCTGAAACGCAAATACCAAAGTAAGGTGCAAGTAAATTGACTAATCAAAGTTTTAAAGAGCACCACATTCGAGCAGTTGTAGCATTCCATAGTTCAAATCTACATACAATCCAACTATTTTCTGAATATCTGTTCTGAACAACTGCCAACATGTAAAATATGTTAGCCTACTACAAGAATATTCCTGCACAGACTCACAAAGCTTAATTATTTTTCATGGAGAGTTTCCAAGCATCGCAGACAGCAATTTTCACAGTTGTGAGACACAAGTGAATTTTATTATTCTTGCTGACTAAAATAATAAACAGGCAGTTAAATGATGTAACTAGTAAAAAGTCAAATGGGTTACCTCAATTTTCTTCAGGAGTTGTGCTTTCTTTTCGTCATCCCTTTTGATATCCTCACCCAATTTGCTAGCATGGTCCTCCTTATCTTTAATTTGTTTATTGAGTGATCTGAGAATTAAAGTTCATACATGAAGGAATTATTCAACTACAGACACACAAATTTCTAGATCACAATATTAAATTGAAATAATTCATAATAGCCACATGACTTTTTAATGAGCTTTAAAATATTTACCTCAATTCTTTCATTATCCACTGATCTCTTGCTTCTTTTGAAGTAAACTGGCTCCCTCTGCCCTGCTTCGCATACAGTTCCTTTCGTTTTTGTTCCTTTAAGGCCAACCTGGAATAATGCCAACATTAAGAGCTGTTCGGCACAGACTTTTCAGCAGAAATATCTCCAATTTAAGAACTATTAAATATTTTAATATCTTCACCGTCTCTACCTTGCCCAGGCTAGCTCGCAACACAAGCAGGAAATATTAAATACAAATCTTAAACATATATAAACACATCTTATTTCCTTTTTACAAAATGTTTACAATTTATGAAAAAATTCAAAAAAAGAAAACATGAAGAAGAAATTAAACTCTGTTCACTATTAAATGGTTTGGTAGTGAACTGAAATTGAATATTAGTTTTCAAACACAAATATGACATATTTATACAAATGAATTAACTGTCTGTTTGGCTCCCATGGACAGTGGCGGCCGCAATTAGGTCAAAAGGCAGATCAGGGATATCAGCAGTAAAAAGAAAAAACCTTGAGAATGCTCTTCAATGGCCATCCACCATAAAAAACAATGTTAGGCGCTCACAGCTGTGCGCTCCGTCTCTCCACCAATAATGCTCTATTGGTTTTTTCTTATCTTTTTTTCTAAGCATAACTAACTGTCGACTTAGAAACTCTTTGAATAATTGGAAATATTGCTCGTTAATATTCAAGCCGTTGATGTGGCACAGAAAAAAATGAATAATTTAAAAAATATATATATGAATTAAAGAATAATAACTTTTGATTAGTTATACCAAAAAAAAATTAATAACTCCAAATTTCAAGTATATGATGTCATAAAGATGTTATAGGCATTGCAAAACTAATTTTGTAATGGTAGGAACCATTAAAATATGTTCACAAATTACATACTCTTTGGTGCAGGCTTCTTCCTGCTTCTTCATGGCTTCATACTTCGGTTGTAACTCTTCCAATTCATGTTGCTTATGGCCAATCGTAACTTTCAACTTTGCTAATTCATTTTCAGCACGTTCCTGGAAGGAACATTTACAAAATTTTGAATCACCACAGAATGTTGATTTATAATAAATACTTCTTCATTACACGATTTATACAATTTTTAAAATATATATTTTTAGACATGTGTAAGGTAAAGAACAAAACACAATAAAAATATTAGAGATATAAATATAATGATGGTCATTGATTACATAAAATAACAACTTGTCAAATATAAACAACAATGTTCAAATAAATAACAGAAATGTAAAATAACTAAAACACTCAATGGCAAACATTTGCTTATCAAGTCAGGAATCATTAAAATTAAAATACAGGCTATTTATTACCTTTGATGTGTTGTCGCCCATGACTTCATCTGAAAGATCTTTAATTATGAGCTCCAATTTCGTCTTCTCCTTGAGCAGCAGTTGCTGGTCCGCACTCAATGTATCACGTTCATCTTTCAACGTTTGCACTACTTTTTTGGCTTCTTTCAAATTACGGATTGCCACCCGAATTTTCTCTTGAGCATATTTCTGTTCACTGCTGTATTTCTTTTGTTCCTCTCCGGACATCTTCCTTAGTTTCTCCATCTTAAATTCAACAGTGAAAGTGAATATCAATTACATAGAACAAGATTGAAGTTTGTACACATTTATTTTTTCTGAATGTAGACCCTTAAAATCAATAACTAAAACTTTATTTTGAATAAAAAACACTTAAAAATTGATTTAATATAAGATCAATTGTAAATGGATTAAGTCCCTTTGTATTCTGTACTACAGACTTGATAAGAATACATAAATAAATAATGTCACATTAAGTAATAATAACTAAACAATACAGCCAATTTGTCAGTTAATTATAAAATTGTTCGCTGACAAATTGGCTGTATTGTTTCTTTATTACTAATAGGGGCACCTACATTTTCCAGTTTTTCACGGTTATCCTTCAGTTCACGATCATGAATAGTGTACTCTAAAGATCGCCTCATTTTGTCCCACTTCTGATACTCTTTAAGTTCTTCCTTCTCTTCTTCCAATGTTTTCAGACGATCGTCTATTGTTCGCAAAAATTCTTCAATTTTTTCCAATTTTCCTACCGTTTCTATAAAATTAAGATATTACATCATGTAACAGGAGTGATGGCGAAAATAATAATGTGTTACATCACACAAAACAAATATTATATTTGCAAACATATCAGAATACCTTCTCAAGTGGACATTTCCAAGAGAGACTGCACAGTGAGAAAGGCTGTAATTATCTACACTGAATTCAACCAAAAGTTCCTAACAACTTCTAAATAGAGGTAATTAATTCATCCACGCCACAACCATCAAAACCCACACCCTTCTGAAAACTATCCTGTTCAAGAAGGTGCTATATAAATAAAATATTTTAAGATAAACAAACCTTTTAAGATGGCATTAGATTCTTCCCTCCTTTCATCATATACTCTGGTCCCAGCCACTTCTCGAAGAAGCCGGAGCCTGTGAGAATCAGGAGCAGTCGCCATTTGATTGATCTAAAAAAAGAAGCATTCGATTAATTATTAAACAAGAATGACTTGATTACATATCAATATTTATAGAGTATATTTTAATGTCACTAATTCAACAAATGTACCATTAAAAATAAATTTAGCAATAACTTCATTTAAATAGCTTAAGCAAAGAACTAATGACAAATTTTACTAGAATACGAGCATTGTTACCTTCAAAAATACTGACCTCATAAAACAATAAATATATAGATTGCCAAAAACAACAGTCAAAGTCAAAATAGATAACAATTCTAAATCAAATGAACTTACTTTTCCTTGCTTCACAATGTAGTAAGGATTAGATCGTGAAAATCCAGCAGATTCAAGAAGGTTCATCACATCAGATCTTGGAACTACCTTCTTATTAAGGAAATATTGATCCTTCTTTGCACCAATAACACGTCTAAGGAAAACTTCTTCTTTATCAATCTGAAAAAATGGGACACAAGTATAAATTTCCATAGAAAATCTTTAACAAAACATGTAAATAAGTTTGACTGCAAATTATCAAGGGAATTAGGCTTGTTAGAAAGAGTGAAAAATATATATATAATGCATGTGAAGGATTTGCCAAGGTAGTTATGAAGACCTTACTGTGCCAACTCGGAAAACAACACAGAAAATATTATATTAATTCAGAAGAAATTAATTAAATTTAAAATTAAAACATTTATGTAGCAGAATAAAATAAGAGAAGATTTGAATCAAACAGCATTAAACCTTAAAGAAAATTTATTTACCGGTAAGCGTCCATCAGAATTGTCAAAAATAATCTCAACATAGGCATTGAGAACACGAGGGCCTGTCCCTTCATGGAGCAATGCTTGTCTCTGTTCTGGCCGCAAGTGTGAAAATTCATCACTCAGTACAAATTGGATGGCTGTGCAAAAAGATTTAAATACATAATAATAAGTTGCTTTTACACTTGACTATGACATAAAAACAATGAAAACAAAATAAAACAAAAAAAATACAAATCTCAGACTGAAAATGTTACAGTAAATAGGAACTAAATAGACAATCTGATTAATTATATGTAAAGAATTGAATGAGTAATAGAAGGCACTACTTTTTTACTTACCATAAAAGAAGTTGCTCTTTCCTGATCCATTTCGGCCAACTGAAACATACATTATAACAGACTATAATGAAACAGATACTACATTCATTCATCTAACAACCTACAGTTTAGTACAAATGTAATATAAAGGCCAATTACCCTAAAAATACGACCATGTCATTTCACCATGTGAGACTTTGAGCCAATTGAAGCATTATTGACAATATGTAGGCAGTATCTAAACTGAAGCGTATATAAGGATGAAGACAACTTGGCATTAGCACTCCACTCTAAGATTATGGCAGTGACCACCTTTGAAATGTTGTTTCTATGATATTTTCACCTTGTTAGAATCCCGAGAATTCTTTCCACACATAAACAATGAATACACATTTCGGAACTGGTGGAGTTATCCCATCTATGTAAAAAGAAGGGAAAACTTTCAATATATTACAAAAATGTCAATGATAAAGGCAATAAATTAATTAAAAAGTTGGGAGGGGCTTAATCGTGATGTATTACATTTGGGGGATAACTTTCCTCTTTAGCCCAATTTCTGACAATATAACTATAATTTCTGCCCAATTACAAATTATCTTACAGAAATTGTATACATGTTAACAGACTGTAACGTATCTAGTTGTGTACAAATCACAAGTTAGGGGTGTATATGTGGGGGTTATAACTCCATCAGTTTCAATTCTTAAACCAAAGTTTAATGGTTATGTGCACAGGGCTGTTTAAAATTGAACTGATCGTAATTGTTGTTGTTAAGCGTCTGACTGGTCTGATTCATACCAAAGTATTCTGCGCAAGACTTTACATATCTACATAACTACCACATCCTCCCGAATCTGCTTAGCGTGTAATGGTTTTTAGAAAATATGTTTAATTACTCACCGACAACGTTGTGTCTCGGATCGAAAGGATCTACGATGGTCTGCTCCCTATAACTTTTGAAACCCTGGATGATAACCTAAACATGATTTTTTATGTTTAAGAATATTGGTCCTGAAACGACAAGGAGTAAGAAGACTTGAAAACAATGACTGTAAACAACTCACCTGTTTAATATACATCTTCTAACTGGCTTAACAGACAGTCCTTTATGTACTGTTACGCTGTGGTGTTTCACTATATCCGGTTCAAAGATTAAATCAACACAACGAATCCATGTGAAAGCTCACTCAAATCGAAGCTTGTACGACGCTTCACCATCCATTACGTATTATGTACGCGAATGATCAAAATTTGGCGGGAGAAACGTCACCAACAATATTCATTTCCCATTTGACCAAAGATATTATTTCGTCGATCTCACGACTTTGACATCAGTGCTTCAACGGGGATACGCGACCAATCCGGTGGACTTATTTGACCACATGATTTAAATGGACCAATCACGAGTTATTGAATAAAAAGGCCAGCAAATGCAGTGCTAAGCAGTTTCCGGTTGCAGGAAAAATAACATTGGACAAGATCCGTGACTGATGTGCGCTTAAAGGAAAACATCTGCTTTATGAACAAATAACACATAAATAAACTTTCGACGGTAATATAAGGACAATTCAAAATTGAAGCACAATTCAGTCTTCAGCCGGGTTTATAAAAAATCTAGAAGTAATGATGACAACAAAAAGACATCAGTCAAATGAGAGAAAAATGTTAGCTCACAAGAAGTATCGACTGCGTCTTGAATAAACTGATTTAAAAAGCGTTTCTCCCCTTACCGAGACTCGCGGAGATTTTATCATCCGAAAACATTCTCTCGATCCAAAAGTTTTCCCGCACAATTAAAAGTTTTCCTACATGGCAGACTGTTACAACAACATAAATATAGTAAATAAAGCCTTGTGAGTTTTCTTCCTTCAAGACCTACCAAAAATATGGGGTAGGACGACTGTAAATTATTTTATGATGAACATGCAACGAGAAAAATAGCTCTTATCGATGATTACAAGATATTACTTTATTTATAAACATCAAAGAACGAATCAAGGAAAGAGTTCAATGGGAAAACAAAAAGATTTGGATAAAAGTAATCAAACAGAAAATAATTCATCTTACCTTGAGTAAAAACTGTTTTATTAGTGTGAAGCAATGACAAACGTTGATGAAATCGGATAAAACTGTTGTTGTAGGTTTTAGTCCTTAGGGTATGTTCAAAAACATATAAAATTATACACAAGTGGCTGACTGTGGAGCAGTGAAGACGTGCTTCCTTGTTTGTGGGATTACAGGGAGATGGGCGAGGATCGGTAGGATTCATAGCAGCGAATCAAACAATCCGTCAATTAATATCTATGTGGCGATGGTAATTAGCGTACTTTTAGTGATTGGAGGTTTTGAGTTAAACCCAGGGCCTACAATGCCGGGAGTGACGATAGTTAAAAGTGACAATTGCAAAAAGAATTTGAGGAGTGGTATAATCTTGAGCATTTGCGAAAAATGGTTTCATTTCAGCTGCCAAAAAATAAAACGCGATCAGCAAGTAGAGGATAACTGGAGTTGCAGGAAGTGTACTGGAGCGAATGCCACAGTTCAAGACCCAGTTAATTTCCTGCAAAAAGAGATTAGGAATCTGAAGCATATGTTAGGAAAAGTGGAGAAACGAATTAGTGAACTGAAACAAGAGAATATGCTGCTAAAGGCGGAGAGTGAACGTTTAAAGAACTTTAATAAACCTACGGATCAGGTTCGGACGAAACCAAAATCTTCCGCGAATATTATATTTGGTGATTCTATTGTGAGAGACACTGCAACGGAAGGTATTTCAGTTAAGTGCTACGAATGAGCCAGTTGGAGAAGGTAATCAAAAACTGCCAAGATGAAAACCCAAACCATGTCCTTATTCATGTTGGTACGAATGATAAAAAACGGAATGACACGGACCACACTATGGGCGATATGTACGACCTAGTAACAACCGCTGAAAGGAAATACCCTAAAGCATGTATAACCATTAGCGGTGTTATCAGGCGTCGTGATGTACATTGGCGCAAAATAGGGCAGCTAAATTACCGTTTGGAATGGGTGGCACAAAAGCTTGGTGTTCACTATGTGGATCCAAACTCATGGATTCGGGACAGGTATATTGGTCGTGACTATGTGCATCACTTTGATTGTGATCTAGGAATGGCTCAATGTCTGCATGTCTGGAACAGCTTTAATGGTTGCGTTAAGCTGCAATTCCACTCAGGTAACACTGAACGACATGAGGCTGATACATGTTTCCTAGTGTTGCCTGATTATAAGTGTGCGACTATGTGCCCCAAAATTCAATAATGTCGCATGCGGAATTTATCTCACCACATCACATGCGCTTTGTCGTCTATGTTTGTAGCATGCGTCTGAAACGAATCCATTCCAGTTTGTGCATATTTGGTAATAGCTTTGAATCGTAAGAAAAAACGAAGCTCACCACAACTTATAAAATAACTTGCTTGCTGATGATGAAGGGTTATTTCGAAATTTTACACGAATGAGTAAAGAGGATTTTGAGTACTTGCTTGATGAAATCTCACCCGCTATGAAAAAGCATGATACCAACTTTCGTGAAGCAATACCACTTCGTTTGAGGTTATTAGAGGCATTGAAATATTTGGCTACGGGTGATAGCTATCCATCACTTGTGCATCTGTTTCGGATATCTGAGCAAGCATTTCTGCAATTATTCCATCGGTATGCTTTGATCGACGTTCTATGTGATTTTGTTAGGGTAAGTAAATATATGAATATATTGAATAATTTATTTATTAAATGGAAATACTTATAAAATATTATAAAAAGTTGTAATTACATTTGCCAGATCAGATTTGTTAGTTAGGAATCCAGAAAGTGCCGGAAAGGACAGAAGATATACTGAAGTGCTTGGACATTTCTCATTGAGGAAACGTCGATGCTGTTGTCTTAGGGGATAGAACAGTGTAGCTATAGTTGCTCTGCAGAGGTGTGTTCGTGGATGTACTACTATGAATAGAGATATTGTTTTTTCCAGAAGAAAGAAAAGTGCCACAACTGGTATTGTCATAGTTGTGAGAAGGTGTGCTGACATGTCTGGGTACAATCTCAACATCATATTTGCCCATAGCTGCTTCAAATAATATATTGTTTATCATATGTGTTACTATTATTTGTGCTCTAGGGACCAATTTTCGCAGCTCACTAGCAACATGTTCTCCATCTCTTTGTCAAGTATTTTTTAAAAATACTATACACTTCCTCTTCGCGATCAGTATGAGATAAATCCTTTTGATTCTTTTTTTAGGGGCAATCCCCCTTTCACGGTCCTCTTCACTTTAGTTCCTCCTACTTCATCTAGATTTTCCGACTCATTGTCTTTGACTTGAGCGTATAGAGTGTTTCGGTGGTCTTCTCCTCCCTGCAATTACAAAAATACAATTACTTGTTAAATTATTTTTTTCAGTTGCCATGCTAAGAAGATGAGTGGAGAAAGATAGCAAAAGATTTCGAGGTAGCTTGAAATTATCCGCATTATGTTGGAGCGTGTGACGGAAAGTACGTTGTCATTCAAAACCCCAAAAAACAGTGGCAGTATGTTTTTTTAACTACAAAGGGACATTTAGCATTGTTTTGATGACCATTGCTGACAGTAATTACAATTTTATGCACGCAAATGTTGGGTTTCAAGGCAGAATATCTGATGGAGGTGTTTTTCGAGAAACGTCATTTTATAAGTAGTTGGCTGAAGGAAAGCTGCAATTACCTTACCCAGAAGTACTTCCTGGTGGAAATAAGGTCTCTCCTTACGTAATATTGACGGATGATGCATTCCCTCTACAGCAACATATAATGAAAGGCTATATAATTACTGGCATTCACGCGCTCGTAGAGTTGTAATACTTTTGGATTGCTAGCCAGTGTGTTTCGTGTATTTAGAAAACCACTAATGATTAATGTGGAAAATGCTGAAATTGTCACAACAGCATGCATTCCACTGCACAATTTTATGAGAAGGAACAAATCATCACTTTTTTACTGTCCTCCAGGAACGTGACATTGAAACTCAAGAGGAAAATATTATTTGGTCATGGACGGCAGTTGTACAGGATTTGACACATATAACACGAAAATCAACTTTTGAAACTAAAGAAGTGGGAAGTGAATTTATGAGATATTTTCAATCTGATGAAAGACGTGTGCCTTGGCAGGATTTTTATTCAGAAAATTGTCATTTTTTTATCTTGCAAAATGTGATAAGGGTTTATTCTTGAATTTAAAAAAATTAAACAAGTATTATTTATAAGAGAACGTGGGCTTTCCCGGTGTATATTATTCATGAACAATTCTCGGGTTTTCAACCGGGTAAGTATAAAGTTTGAACACAACGTTTCCATGGCTTACCCGGTTGAAAACCCGAGAATTGTTCATGAAGTATTATTTATTTTATGCCTGCCAGACTTGCTCATATCTAGTAGGGACACTTTGTTCAGAACCCACTTAATGCATTTTAATAGCTTTTTTTTTTATGACACACAAATCAACAAAAGCTCACGTCAAAGTCATCATCATCACTGCCTGCAGTAGAAAATGTTGATTTAGGTCTGATAAAAAACTCAGAAGCTCAAACGCGAACCACTTTGCTTTTTTCTGGGGAGATGATCCACTCTTTTTTTATTTAACTTATTTTTGTTCTCGATGATATCCTGAACGAAAGTTTTTGATTTTGTTTATCTCAGGAACAGTACAATTATATTTAATAGCCAACTCCTTTAACTTGTTATTTTTAATTCTATTGTCTTTATATTCACTGATTTTATTATTCCACAATGCGGGTGAATTATGGTAATCTTCAATGAATGTTGTGGTTCTTTCATTATTACAGTTCATGTCGTACACTACAAGTCGCCCGATCCGATTGCTGTTGGATAGCGACGACACAGTTCGAAACGTTCTTTCTTGTCGAGAGGTGACGCATGCGTACCGGCAACAACATTCGACACGTAGCATGACACAAATAGACATATTTCTTGTGGTATCGTGTTCCTTCAATGGAAAGACTTGTGTAGCATGCGTAAATGCCGAATGCTACATGTTGCCTCAGTGGTACCCCACCTTTACTGCTACTCTCGAACTGTAGCTCAGAAGAATCGTTTATCTTTCTATGATGACCAACAGAATTTCCTTGCTGTTCGAGTCATCCTCCTCCAGAAGGCAGAAACTATACTCGGAGTGGTCTCGCTGTAACCTTGTAGATCTGTCTGTGATCCTAAAGTCTAGTACAGTTGAGGAGAATTAGATAGTCGTGCGTCAAGACGATGCGCAGTGGACAACTCCGCCCATGTAGTGGTGGTAGACATCGGCTCACTTTTACTCCCGTTATTGTTGAGACAAGTGGGTAGTGTAAAAGCAATTCTGAAAATATTGGATATGTTGTACGTCAAGAAACGCATCCTTAAAATGTAATATGTATAGCGTGTGTTAAAAAGATGTCGTCGCAGTCTCCATATCCCGTTCGTATGAAGAAAATTAATGTTCTTAACAATGTCAGTAGATTTCGCCAGGCCACTTGGAGGGCGTAGTATTTCTCACGAACTGTAGACTTGGATTCATTGCTATAGATTCTTTGTCGCGGAGCTGAGCACGAGATGCGTCTAGTACTCCCAGCGACAGGAGTCTGTGTTTCTGGAGGGTTGCAGGTTGTATTTCGCCCGAAATGGGATTCTCATACTCATTGTCGCCGAACGAGCGTGAATCCGACGTTTTTTTCTATTTTATTTAAAAGACTTCCGATACCAACTTGCAATTAATTTAAGATCTTCAAGTCAATAGATGTCTATGGGACTTCACCTCGGACGTATACAAAAATAGAGGTAAAACAGAAGTTACGGTCGAGTAAGCAAATAAATTTGACGTGGCGATTTTAGAATTGGATAAAAATCCATACATTAAAAGTTAATCAATAAATTCTGTTCTGATTACCTAATTTCTTAATTTACTTATTTCATCGGAGGAACGATGTTGCTCTCTCAGACTTCAGGGATGAAATTGGATGAATGTGTTTGAAACCTTGAAGGTATATTGAAGTCTTGTAAATGAATCATAATACGGATGGTGACTGCTAGCGGTTGGTAGCGGAAACTGGCTCTCTTCCCTAGAAATATGAGGCCCAACCATTTACAGCAGTTACTCGAAATCTGCTGGTGTCATCCTCAGAACCCCATTCCATCATCCACTTTTAGTGTGTCCAGGAGGAGATGACTGTGCCTATTACCATCTTTATACAATTCACGAATCCACGGCGTAAATGCCTAATGCTACATGTTGATGGTAAGAGTCATTGTTGCGCTGTGCTCGCTAATAAGTAGATGTAGCTACTATCAAATGCCAATCATTTATTGCATTTGTAGTTCTTTATTCTTCTAATGACATATATATAATTTGTATTTTATTTAAATATTGAATATGTAAAGAGGCCTGCACTTATTGTATCTGGGCCTGAGGACATGATTACTAACTCTGCAATCTGGCAGGCAAAAAGTCCACAACAAAGAATCTGGAGTCTGCAACAAATAATCTGAACAATGAATCCTAGACTCAACAAAGCCAAAGAGTATCTTAAATAGATAGAGAGGCACTGGGAGCGTGATGGCAATCCCCTCTCCTGCAAGTGTAACTCACTCGTGGGCCCATGTAAAAACAGAGCTTCTTGAGTCCATGAAAGCAGCAAAAGACAAATATAAGTGGATGTTTTATTTACACCAATATTAGTATTTCCAAATGTATAAGGCAAAAGAATCAATTCAAATGGTAATATTAAAAATATTGGGCACGTTTCAAAATCAGTATTGCGAGTTGGATGCGAAGTTATATCAGTATATTTCTCAATTAAATGTTATAAATATATTATTTTCTATTCACAAATGTTGGAGCAGAATGTTAATTGCTTTTCCTAGGATCTGAATTTGGAAAATTATTATAATATAATTTAGATAGGGCAACATTTTGAAGCGACATTGGCACCTTTTGCAAATGGCTCTTAAAGGGAATTTCAAGTTTTTAATAACTTCACTCAGATTTTTAAGCTCCCTGTGTTAAATAAAGTTGTATATCTTGTGTTATTAACGCTAGTGTCAAAAGCCAAGTATTGCGTGTCTATAACAATGCACACTGAATTTTTGGCGAGTGAGAGCCATTAATGTCAGGTGACTTAGGATAGCTCCAACACTAACAAATACAGTATTTTTACATTTTGTGTAGTATTTAAAAGAAAAAAGTAAAATGTTATTTTAAAACATTAAAAGGTCTGCATTCCAAAGAAGTTCAACATACAGTGTAAACTACCAGAGGATTCAGCATAAATTTCTGTCGTATATCGCTTATTCCTTAATTTAAAATATATACAAAGAAAAAATTCTTTCATGTAACGAATGTGTGTCAACTTGGTTTTAAAATTTTTTCTTTTTAAAAGTTAATGTAGATAATTAGAAATGCAGCATCTTATGAACTGTAACACTATCACTGTTGTAGTATTATTAATATCTTATGGAATTATTCTTGTAAAATTCTTGTAAGGGGGTAATGTAACACATTAGACTCTTGAAACGTTGAAGTTATAGCTCTTCAGCCTGGAGACACCTATAAATTTAAGGATAGTCAACTGTTATCTGTCCATATTTACTATCCAAATGAGATGAGTTGCATATATAAAGATATAGTGTGAACTGTAAATGCGCACAATTTGTTTTATTGAACAAACATGAAATAAAAACATTTATGTAATTATTCTTCAGGATCAAATAATCTTTTGTTAAATAGCAAAAGATATTAAGCTTTACAATTTCAATAATTGCACAATGTCACCTAATGAGTCAACATAATAATTAGGAATGCAACCTTTTATGTCCTCATCATTGGACTTTTGCCAATCAGCAATATCTTGAAGACTCGAAACCCCAGTCAACACCATAAGTGTATTGAAACCACAGCGATATCCAAGAAGAATATCTGTGTTTCCTCTGCAACAAAATATAATGCAATCTCAATATGGTGTATATTGTAGTCAAATATCATACTAATGAGAATAGAATTATGATAAAACCTGTTTTACTTATGTTTAATACTAAACTCAAAATATAATTATATTTACACGGCATATTATAAACTCAGTTACCTGTCACCAATCATCAGTGTCCTGGAAGGGTCAATTTTATGCCTCTTTATAAGAAAATCTTTGATGTATGGACTGGGTTTTCCAATCACTACTGGTTTTCGCATAGCAGAACATTCCACTGCTGCCACCATGCATCCAGAACCTAAAAATAATATGAAAACTATTTATTTTCCTAGGGTTTATTATTCTACAGAGAACATAATAGACAGAAAGAGGTGAGAAAAATACGAAGAGTCAGAGAGGAAGATACTAAATTTATAGCATGAAGTGTCCACAATCTTATTTTTATGGTTGTACAAAGCAAAAAACAATGGAAAGAAAGGTTGAGAACAGAAACAAGATAATTACTTAAATGAATGAAATTTTTAAAACTGTTTTACTAAATTGTTTGTAAATTGTCATATATTTTATGTATTTAATTAATGGTATTTAACACAATTTCCTTATGCTGAAGTAGTGCACAAAAGAACCCATACAAAGTATTAGAGATTAATTGAACAGTTTGGAAGTTCCTCAGACAACCATCACATGCGAGCAAGTCACACAATGATGGAAGACACATAATCAAGAATAAAATAATACATTTTTATAAACCAGATGTAAAAACAAAAGCTATTACATTAGAGTTATATTAGATCCTAGCTCAATTTTACTGTCAGGCAATATTTATACAGAAGGCAAAGTCTTTCCCCTGCATGTGAATTGTGAAGCTTACATTTACTTCACAAACATTGTTAAACAATGATTGGAACGGTTTATGCGCCCTGGGGCCTATTGAGTAAGAACAAATCACAGTGTGAAGAAGGAAGCTTAAATACATTTTGAACTGTAACATAATTCATTCAAAGCTGGATTAAAGCTACTTGCCTTACGCATTGAACCTTTTTCGACTGATAATACCAAAAACTTTCAACTAGTTCATGTCAAACCATTGTCAAGAAACAATGAATATGAAGTACAACCATTTTAATTTAAAACCACACCAAAGTAAATGATAAAGAACTGGATGGAAAAATTTTATCCAGAAGAAACATTTTCCAGGGCAATTAAAAGGGAAGCAATCAAATACTGGATAAATAAAAAGGTTGTTGATGCTTACAAATTTCATAATAAAATGAATACGATGCTTTAACTTTGCAACTCAGTTTTTTTTTGTATTTAATATCACTAAATCAAGAATTCATACAAATTTTGAACTTTTATTAGGAAAACAAACTAAATTGTTCAGGACATCTGCATAATTGAAAATTTACATTAAGATAGATTCAAAAACATCTTTTAAAAATCATATTGCAATAGAAACAGATGCTTTAAAATTTACAAAATGCAAAATTATGGTCAATTTATTAAGACTGATTTTTATAATCACATTACATTATTAATTATATTTCCCCATATTTTTTGTGACTGATGCAAAAAATATGGGTTAGTATAATTAATTTTGTAAGGACACATGACTATTTTATGAGATATGATCTCACCAGGTGTTACTAGGTTGCTCTTCAGAGGAAAACGTTCATCAGTATTTGTTGCCAAAAATAAACACTCTGGATTGTTAAGGTAAGAAGCAGCTTTCACCATCTTAGGAAAGCTGAGATGTTCATCAAAACCAACTATAACTACACCTACATCAGGATCCAATTTCACTTTGGAAGTTATTAATGTGTGCATATCACAGTCCAAAGGATCTGGCTATAATAAGCAGTATATGAATACATGAAAGAAGATGCTGTTATACAATAGAAAAAGAAGACATTATGCAATAATACTTTGTTTACAAAACATCAGAATATTTTTTTAAATATAAATGTAATATTGAAAAAAGGATTTTTTTCTGTAGTTCTCAATAACAAATATTATTATGGGTTCTGTAGTCATTTGTTCCAATTGTCATTACAGACAATGGGAAAAGATGGGTACAGAATCTAGCTGGCCCTTTAAATATAAAATAAATAATTAAGAATCTGAGTATGTACTTCTTGATATTCATAATTCAGTTCATTCAAATTATTCCACTAAGGCATAATTCTTTCTTTCTTAACATCAAAATTAAGTCTCATTTATAGTATTATTTCATCAGTATAATATTCATTTCTCAGTTTTCCACATTGCTATTAAGTTTAGCTATTTGAAAACTTCAACTAATTGAGTTGCAAAATGAATTAAAAACTTTCCCTAAGTTCCAGTAAAATTTCTAGAACTTAAGAATGTGAGTTCTGTAATGAATATTTCTTACAATATTTGTGTTAGTAATATTGAGTTGACTGAATAATAAAATGGCTTTTAAGTTTACGGACATTAAAACATTTAATTATTTTAAATTAACACAACACAATTTTTATAGCAATTTGAAACTGTTTCTGGCATTGTACATGTAAAAATATATTATGATAATCATTACAAATAAAAAAAATATTATATTTAAAATATATTTTTATTTCATTATAAAACACAAAAAATTAAATGTTTTAAAGTCAGGGTTATATTATTTTTCAAGTAATGCACAAATTTATTCAAGAATGACACAAGTATCCAAAGCTTAGCATGACAAGAAAAACATTCACAAGATAAAAGAGAGAGTAAAAAAAATCTAAATCACCAATTTTTCTTTTAAGTATTTCTAAATTCATTAATAAAAGTTACCAAAAATTATTACATCAGAACCTTCAAATTTGGAATTTAATTTTGGTGGCAATTGTGTGGAATAATATAAGTTGTTATCAGGTTTTTCATGACCTGGATGTGTTACAAGTATAGGAGATGAGATGGAATGAGGACAAAAATGTAGCAATACAGACTACAAGAAATAGTTGGTTGTGTATTAAGATAATGATTATAACACTAAGAACTTTTTAAGTACAAACATTATAAGAGTTTCAGAATTTTTTCCAACACACAAAAATAATAAATAAATGTTGTGACAGGAACTATAAATAACAAGTGAGAATAATAATGATATTTAGGTATTACAAATATAGTTTGCCCATTCAGCTTTAAAATCTTTGTATAAAGTATTTATTATGATAGTGTATTATTATATAATTTTTTTAAAAGATACACATACATTTCATTAATAATTTAAATTCATAGAATGAACATATTGCGAGGGAATACTTACACCAACATCACTATGTCTAATTCCAATAATATCAAGTTCCTTTGATATACCACTGGTTCCAATTATGTATGCCTTTTTCTTGAATTCTTTGTCCTGTAGGTAACAAGCTGTCAAGTATGATGCTGACAATACTTCATTCTGAAATAAATATGTATATAACCAAGTTAGATTTAACAATAAAAAATAATTTAAGATAAGATCAAGAAAAGAAAGTCAAAATCAAGAAAGGAGTAATAAATGATGCAGTCTGTCGCCCATATATGAAAATCATACTGCAAGAAGATATAAAACCCCTACAGTTTGCTGATGAAACTCTAGTATTAAGGGAGTCAGAAGAAGTCTTGGAAACCATAATAAATGGAATGAACGTGGTCCTGGAGAAAGAGTTCAATACGAGGACTAATCGAGAGAAAACCAAGGTAATGGAGAGTAGTATGGGAAACAGTGGAATAGCAAAGGGTGTTGTTAGATTAGGAAGGCATATTTTGATGGAAGTTAAGGAATTCTACTAAATAGGAAGCTTAATAACTAGGGATGGTAGAAGTATATTAGATATAAAGAGTAGGATAACACAGGCAAAGAAGGGTTTGGCAAAAAAGAGGAATTTAATTATGGGTAATATAGGTGTCAATATTATGAAATTGTTGCTAAAAATGTTCATTTGGAGTGTGGCATTATATGGGTGCGAAACATGGACAATAGGAGTTGCAGAAAGGAAAAGAATAGAAGCCTTTGAAATGTGGTGCTATAGGAGAATTCTGTAAATCAGATGGGTGGATAGAATCACTAACAAGGAAGTCCTTAACAGAATAGGGGAAGAGCGAACAATATGGAGGATAGAAAGGATAGATTAAAAAAAACACTTTTTAAGACGTGAGGGTCTTATAAAAATAGGATTAGAGGGAAGTGTGTGGGGTAAGAAAAGGGGATGGAGGCTAAGGATGGAATACACTAAGAAGATTGTGGAGGCTGTAAAGGCTTGCACAATAGAGGTTAGCATGAAGGGTTGCATCAGACCAGTCTTACTACTGAATACAATAACAACAACAATACTTGTTAATCAGTAGTCAGTAAACCAACACCGAATAACTTAAAAACTGTCCAATATTTAAATTTAAATCAGAAAAAAATTCAACCTTTGTGATCACACAAGCTTTTACATTTAATACAACTTTACAATCTACTTGTCATATGCTTATAATTAAATAAAAAATAATTAGAGGATGCAGCATTAATGAATTATAATTTAAATGTGAAATTTATGATTGAATAAATGCTAGTTTGAGTTTTAAATAAAATATTTGGGCTAATATTTTATTTTACACAGCCATAATATCATAGTAATATACTGTAATTATGACCACGAATAAAGTGTTCATTGCACTTGCATTTATACTCATTCTTTAAAATATTTAATGAATCCAAAGCAGCACACTAAATCTAATTTTATTTTAAGTATTTATAAATTCATCAATAGAGGCTTCCTTAAATTAACACATTAGATTCTTCAAATATGGATTAAATTTTTAATAGAGGTTTTTCTCACGTTCTCCATATCCTAGATAGGTTTTAAGTAAAGGAGATTGTGAATAGAGACAGAAATAAGATGGATGAAGGATAAAATGTAGACTACAAGAAATAGGATAAAACAATAGTGCAGTAGAGTATTAGGAAAACAACATTTTGAAGAGGATCAGAGTTTTTACTGTTATAAACACTGGTTCCCTAACTCTCTTTAATACAACCGTAGTTTCATTCTTCCATTTTTCAAAGTTCTTATAACTAATTTTTCATCCATATGTTTTTTTCTATTCTTAACCTCCTTCATGTAAAACCTATCTTGACAATGGAAAACCCAACAACAACTTCTATTACTCTTCTAATTATATTGTACAAGTACAATATATTAATCTAAGACTTTATCCTAAATGTGGAATAATAATCACTTGTATATTTTCATATAATATTGCAATTTTTGTTTTAGGTATCAAAAATTGATAATTTTGTAATGTATAAACCACAATATTTCTGTTTGTTTTATAAACAATCTTCTTTACTATACTCTATCTTGCGGTGATAGTCCAGTAAGAGGTTAATTAAAGAT
The DNA here is from genome assembly GCA_034510155.1 of Eucriotettix oculatus. Classification (NCBI taxonomy): domain Eukaryota; kingdom Metazoa; phylum Arthropoda; class Insecta; order Orthoptera; family Tetrigidae; genus Eucriotettix; species Eucriotettix oculatus. Next base: position 92,328,771 of record CM067376.1, read on the forward strand.
TTTTTGTGCTTTAAACAAATTATTCTTAATGTTGTCAACCAGAAATCATGCAAAGAACAGTTGCAGCTATTTTATCATAGGTCTTCTAAAATCAAGGCATATTTTATTTATCTACATTTAAAATAAGTTACATTGTGCAATATAAATACAAATGCATTTACAAACCCAATCCTGTTGCATTGGACTGATAGTTCCCTTGAAATTTAAACAAATGGTGTAACATTATCTTTTTCTTTTTTTCATACCCAATATCTTACTTTTTCAAATGACATTACTTGAAGGAATGTGTGCTTTTATTTATTGGAAAACATGAGCCTGATGTTGTGTAAGGTGGAGGGAAGAATGTAAAAAAGATTTTCAGAATACATAGATAATAAATGTGTTAATTATTGCTGAATCCTTTCAAATTGTTTACTTCTTAGTCAATTTAAACTCATTTCATTTTAAGAAAATTCGATGTACTCTATAAAAAATGGTTCCCATGGTACCAACAGATTAGTTAAATTCTTCTATATCTTATACTCAGTTTTAAAATCTATATATAGTTACATTCAAAGAGTCATGAAATTTTGTTCATTTAAATCATAAAAGGTTAAAAACACATACGCGAAATATAATTGACGATTATCAGCCACTACATACGAAACTACCGGCCAATCTTTATTTGATTTATATTTCGAAAAAGAGAACTTGCCTTACTGGCTGTGAAGCCAAGTTTCCTGCATTTATCAACATATCCTTCTCTAGTCTGTGTACTGTTGTTTGTAACATAGAAAATCCTTTTACCCATATGACGAAGTCCATTGATTGCTTCAGGAGCATTTGGTATGGCCTCATTACCGAGCCATAACACTCCTAAAATAAAATGAATTAAATACTACACAGTACATACGAACAAGACTAATTATATTTACAGTGTCATTAATACCATCGCAATCTGTTAAAACCGTATCGAACGACTGTAAGAAACTTGTTATTTTATCTTGTTTGAGAGTCGTCAGCTTTTGAGCAGACATTTTGCGAATAATATTAATTGCAATAATTTTGGATATATGCTTTCGTATATGCACAATGCACATAATAAATCAATACCCTTGTTTCAAAACCACCGAGAACTCTCATTTTTACGGTAATTTAGTATTTCAAAAACATTGGTCTCAATTACAGGCAGCTGATATATATGTATATTTCTTAGTTATATAATAATAAACTATTATAGTGACAAAAATAGTATCATTATTCCAGAGATTTTCTGAATTACATTTCGACATACGTTCCATGAAATCTACCTCCTCAATTAATTAAATACGTCTGCCATTTGAAATTAATTGATTTACTCATTTATTTCGAATAACCATGCGTGTATCACAATGTTTTCCATCTCTGTTTACTATTCTTTTTCCCGAAGACGAACAGAATATTTGTATAGTTTGAAAGGTCGGACTCTTTCTTCTTTTTAAACAGTGGAAAATCTGAATTAGATTACAATTATTGGTGGTAAGTCGTTGTTATAATAAAGTCTAAATCAATTGTCACTATCTTTAAGATACGGATTAATAATGAAATTACATAGAAAAGACTAATATTCTAACAATATAGAAAACAGGGATCAATAGATTTAGGGAAAAGTATTTTACAAGAAAAACTAACGTCTTTGAATAACATATTAATTGATCACAATTGATGGTCGAATCGTAGATTAAAATTATTATTATTTTTTTTTGTAAATGTCTGATATACGGATCGTTAATTCTCAATATTTAGATGTTAGAGATTTTCCAAATTTCTACTATTCTACAAAAGAGATTTATATTAGTATTCCTTAAACTAATTAGTACTTTCCAGGGAACTAATGTAGGCTAAGGATTAGGCCGATTTACAAATTCATTAACAAGAATAATACGCAAAGTTTAGCATTTATTAATAAATGAGTTGTAACTGCTTGCGCTTTTGATGCTAAAAGGAAGATAATTAAAAAGCTTTATTTTTTTTTCAAGAAGTGAAACGATGTTTGTCTATCCATAAAGTCGGGGGGGTGTCCGGTATTACATTTATTGGAATTTTGTGTTGGTAACATACTTATGTTGTGTTTTATGAATTTCAGAGTTTCAAAACTGTTTGTACTAGGTAACGTTAAAATTCCAAGATTTTGGAAGAGAAGTCTACAACTCTTTCTCAATTATTTTTCATACATTGAATTCGGATCGCACGTTTTTGTAGCTTAAAAATTTCCACAAAGCGATATGAAAGTCCCCATTCGTAATTACATAGCTCATGTTTGAATGGAAATATGCATAATATATAGTTTTTCGTCTTAAAGTATCCGCTTGTTGCATTTTTAATCGAAGCAAGAAACAGACGGAATTGTATTTTAATATATTCAAGAAACCAACCCTAACGTTAATGAAGTAAACATATACACGTTTCTGGATACACCTTGCTCGATGTCTCTTTCTATCAAACGATTCTCGTCATCAGGTCAAAAGAAATTAACTCGTGCAATATCCATAAATCTCCTGGGTTTGACCTCATAACAGGGCTAATCCTTAATCAGTTACCACGGAAAGCAATAATACTGTTAATCTCCCTTTATAATAGCATATTACGACCAGCTACCTACTACCCAGAATCTTGGAAATTCGCACAAAAAATACTGATACCTAAACCGGCAAACCACCATACTCTCCTTCGTAATATCACCCACTACCACAGTTATCGAAGATTACTGCTTAAAAGGACTAGAGACTGATATAAACCTGGATGAGATACCGACACATCAATTTGGATTCCACTTACGCCACTCTACAATACATGAGTACCACAGAATTATGAATGAAATAATAAAGTACTTTGAAGAATAAAAATTTTTGTGTTGCAGTTTTCTTAGATATTTCACAAGCAATTGACCGAGTTTGGCACGTCTGTTTACTATCCAAACTTAAACTTACCCTTCCCACTCGTTATTACCTCATCTTTAAATCCTTTTTAAGTGATCACTTTTTTCTAACTAAGTGTAACAACAATACTTCCACAATTCATCAAATTGCCTCAGGAGTACCACAGAGTAGTGTCCAGAGACCGCTTTTATACCTTAAATTTACTATGGACGTACTTGAAACATATAACACAATTCTTGCAACCTATGCTGATGACACCGCAATTTTATCTGCAGATAATGACGCTCTAATAGTTGCTGGTGTCTTACAAAGTCGTTTAAGTAGCCTTGAATAATATATAAACTTTTTGGCGCATAATTGTAAATCCTAATAAATCAGTGCAAGTGAATTTGACCACCAGGAAAGCTAACTGTCTAAATGTCTCAATAAATAATACGCCATTACCTATCACCAATGAAGTCAAATGCCTTCGTCTACTATTGGAACTTACTTGGAAACCGCATTTAACATCCAAAAGGGAGAGGTCCACGGCCTCTAAAGCAGCGGTCAGAGCGGACAGTAAAATATAAGTACAGAGATGGTTGTTAGTAGTGGGAGGAGGAGAGTGCCGTGAGCGACGAGTGAGGACTGTGTGTCTTTGGAAAGAGATTTAGTACATTTTGAGATAGTACAGATTTGGATGTAAGAGGAAATGTTGTGAGTGGCTAGTGAAAGAGAGAGAACAGTTTGTTTTTGTGGAGAAGTGTTGGAACGGAGTTGAGTGACGGTCAATGAGATCGCGAAGCTGTTGCGATTGGAGCGCGTGTCCAGCGGAGTGATTGTGGCGAACTAGGGGACATCGTCGCCGCTTCATACTGTAAGCCCTCCCCTTCCCTTTTATCTTACTTCGTGTGGTTGCAGCTACATTGACTGGCAATTGCCTTTCGGTCGTGCCGTTGAACATTTTAATATTTAGAAAATTTTGAAACCTGTGTAATTATTCTGTAGTTAGGTTAGGCATCATAGTGTGAGTATGAATGTGAGCGTGAGTGGGGAAAAGCAACATTCAATAATTGTTGAGCCGAGCGACTTGTTTAGTTATTAAATAAACCTATTTAATTAAAGCCAAGACCGCTGAGACCCATGCTAGGCTAAAAACTCGCATGTCTTCACTTGATAGCCCCCATACCATATTTAACTAACCCGAAATACAATTATTCTAAGTAAAGAAACCCCTGATATAACTAGATAAAAAAACAGATGACACCTTATTTCTGTACAATAGTTTCTTATTCCATTACTTCCCAACAAACAAGTCTTCAATTTCTACCCAGTAAACTATCCCTATCTCCACATAAAATCAAATCCTGTCTCTTTATCATAATCATCATTGAGTCAACACTTTGCTAAGAAAATTACTTCAAGATTCTCCCATATTCTTTCTCTATCAGCTCTGACAATTTACAATCTTTAAAATCCAAGGTACCAGCTGGTCTATTTTAGTGACACATTCTCATCTAACATTTTTTAAACGACGATTTTACTATATTGCTGTGATCCACTTTCTATTTGGGCTAATCACCAACTAAAATTATCTCGTGGACTTATTTATACCACCCTCAATTCAACGACTTCACATACTATTCCATACTTATAATTCGACGAGTCCTTCACTTCACTTTAATATGCGACGATTTCAACTTATTATTCTTCATTATAATACGACTGATTCATTTAATCCTTTTATCCTCCAATAACATTATGAGGTCCCACTGTTATTTCCACCAAATTCCAGTACCATAAATCCAAACACCTTCCAAATCACAACTGACATTTCCCAAACCACATTCCTTCCATAAGCTCACACTAATTCAACTCTAATTTCTTCCAAACAGACAGAATTCTTATTATTTCTCCCCACAATAAAAATCCACTTTAATTATCTACTTTCCACACCCCAACAACCACATAAACCCACAAAAATACTCCTTGTGCAGAAAAAATGACAGAACAAGACAATGACCAGTAAAACAGCTGATTCCCAAAACTAACCTAAATTCTATCACACTATCTCAAATCATCACCAAAATCTATTACAAAACAGAAAAATATCACCCCTGACAAAATACAACTGAACTATCTATAATTACCCATCATCCTAACTTGAACCAATTGCAAGTTACAAAATAAAAAAGAACCTAACTAGAAGATAGCATAGAGGATGGATGTAAGAAATAGAGCACTGGAAGAAAATTCTTTATAGCTGGAGCCTCCATAATCGCTAATTATGAAATCATTAAAGGGTAATGATTCTCCCAGAGTTACTCTGCCCATTATCACTTTCATCAAACATTTCGTTTAACCCAATCACTTCCTCGGATTCCAAATTCTCTACCTGAGTTGGGAAAGCTAACACGAGTTTGGCTGTTATATTGTAGTGAAATAAAGCAAAATCGAACCGTAGTGACATCAGCCATACCAACAATTTTTGAAGGATAACTACGTAGGATATAAATATTACTACAACGGCTATAGTGTTACATATACTCTGCGGCAAAAAAAACCACTCCCTATCATGCTACATTTCTAAGCCGGTCTGAATGATATGTAAGAGTGTCTAATTATAAAGTACGATAAGCTTTAAAAGCTATTTTTAAAAAATTATTTATTGAAGTAGCAATCAGAATAATAGGTCAAAAAAAAGCTATTTTTGATGTCTTCGAAGTGTCCTGATGGGGTTCTCTCCAGTGATTAGACCCCTGTCACCCCACCTTTGAGCAACGTTAAAAGCTATTTGACACTGATTTATAAAACAAAATTATTTTTCCTTTGTACATATTATAAATAAACTTAATTTTAGGAAGAAACCAATCATGCGTTATATTCAAACGCAATTTTCTGACTTTAAGTTTAAATCAATAAAAAGACGGCCAACAATTAAGCAATTAACTTTATTACTGTTATCATTTCGGCCAAGGGAGTCATGAAGTGAAGATCATGAATTGCTAATTTTTATGCCTGATGAAGTCTCAAAAGGGAGACGAAACGTAGTATTTGAATTAATTAATAATTAAATAGTAATCAAATTATTTGATGACTTACTGGCAGTCTTTTTGTTGATTCATGTGTAATATTTTCTACTTAAGATGTAGTTGTTTTAATAGATAAAATAAAAATTATCAAAGACATGAATATAATTAAAATTTGCATTCGTTTACAGAATCTATTTCAATAATTAAGCTTACAAATAAAATTAATTATTTACTAACACAATAAAAAAATATAGAATCAGGTAGTCACAAATGAGTTGGAACCTTTTCATTAGACCTACTGTGGGGCAGAATCAGAAAACATTAAATTTTTAGAGGACTTAAATAAATTTAATAGGGTGGCAAGTTCCAACGTTGGCCATGCCAGGTATTTAATCTCTGCACCTTATAGCTGGAGTCAAAATTGTCTTAAATATAAGCAATTTCATTTCGTTAACATATTCCATTACATGTGTTACACTCAGTGGTGGCTCGCGAGTATTTTAAAGTTATGTGATATATCACCCAAGACAAATTTTAGGAGGATAAATTTATTAATAATACTACAATATATACAGGTTGTTAATACTCCACGACTCGTAAAATGCTACATTTGTAATTTCGTCTCCATCACGTGCAATAGAAACGAAATTTTAAAATTGTAGAAATATGTAACCATATTGGTGCAAAATCCTAACATGACAGTATTTTTACTTATGATATATTTTAAATAAATTAAGCTAATTTTAGGAAAAATTCACATATTATGGGAATATTATGCGGATAGTAAGGTAATTTTCTCAGAATTATGAAAGTCTTAGAAATGCCGCCTGTTTAACTTGTATTATTTTTAACAAAATTTGATTAAACCAAATAAACCACAACAAGTGTAATTTATTTATTAATTCGTCAAAAACACTTTAAATTGTAAACTGATGAGGCTGTGTCTGCGTGCTCGCTCTGAAGGCGCTGTGCGTTTGGTAGCTCATATTATTATTGCTGAATATTAGGTGAGCAGGGTTGAAATGGTAATACTGCGCATTTCTCATTCCAGACAAGATTTTCGTGCTATAAAGAATGTAGCCAAGAAATAGACGAGAAGGAGCGAAATTGGAATACAGACAGTTCGGAATCAAAGCAGAAATTCACACTCTTAAAATACTATTATTGTAGAGGTTATAAAATTACAAAACAAATAATTCCTCCTAAATTAATTCATGTGCTGTAGCACATATGCACCAGCCGCCACTGGTTACACTTTTACAATGTTTTCCAAAACACCGAACAGTCTCTGGCTACGTTCGTCTTGTGTGTCACTATTTCCATTCTTTGAGTCAATAATATATCGACTTTCTATCGTATCGAAAACGCAATCGAGAGGAATGTGTTAGACACCGCACTATTTGGTTTGAAATGTGTAATGCATATTTAACATTTACGGCATTTTCAGCATTCTATTATGTTGACATCCTTGAAGTATCATATTTGTATGTGAGCTAAGTGCGTGTGAATTTCCAGGAGTATCAGATTTTTGTACATCGATAGACTGGTCTTAAGAATGTTTATTTATTTGAAGTAAATGTGCCCATAACTTAAAGTTTCCTGTCTCCTAGGTAGTTTATTTCAACTGGAATAAGTTTAAATTACGTTATTGAATAATAATACTGAAGTGTCATGAGTGTCACATCTTTTCCTCCGTCGGCTAATTGGTATTCGAGCAGAGTTATAGGTGTTTCATCCAATGGAACTGTAGTATATGGTTCAGGTAAAGCGAGTATTGTTGTTCTTGAAGATCCAATATTGAATCGAACCTCAAAGATTTCAATAATTAATGGTGCCCATGAAGATAAAGTGTTGTACGTTGCCTTTTGTTTTGGAGGAGAAGAAGCGAAGTATAGAAATTGCTTTGCATCTTGTGGAGGTCAAACCATTAAAATATGGGACTTGTCAACACTTACAGTAGTTCTTATGAATACATCTCATTCTGTAAGTATGATTATCACTGAAATGTGTAATGTATGAGGTATATATTTTATTATACATTTGTTAAAAAAATCTAGGATGAGAAAGCGCTTTGTTTTGATTGGTCCATTGCTGATGCAAACTTGATAGTTTCTGCTGATGAGAAGAAAGTTGTTTGTTGGGATTTGCATAGTAATACAACAAGGTGTCTGACTTTTAATGGCTATCAGTCACCAAGCATATTATCCTGTTGTCAACATAATAAGGATATCATTGCTGTTGGATCAAAGAAGGGCCTTGTATCTGTGCTTAATATCCAAGGTATAGTAATAGTTTTAAATTATGTTCCATGTCAAATCATTGTAACTTGAATTTGAACAAACTTTTATTAATATTTTTAAAAAATTTGAACTGATTGAGTTATATGCCCCACAAATACACCCCACAACTCGTGATTGGTGCACAACTAGAGACGTCACAGTCTGTTAACGTGTATACAATGAAAATCCTGATATCCTTTAGCCAAAATTTCTATTATTTTTGGTAAATCAAAAGTAACTTAATATTATAATTGCAATGTGTAGCTTAATTTCACTAATATTATAAATATGTATCATAGCTGGAACTGCTGCACATATTACCAAAAAATGGTTGGCATACAATTCATGCCTCTTTAGAAGCAATACTTTTCTCATATTCCATAAAGGTTCACATGTAAGTGACCTATTTAATATAAATTTATTTTGTGTATTACATCATGATAGTTTTTGGAACTTGTTGAGAAAAAATAAGAGTCAATGTAGATAGAATATAATGTTGCAGTTGTATCACTGTGGAACTAACATTGGCTATTAATTGAACATAAATTTTGTTTAAAGGTTTAAATTTAATGCCTGTTGTATATAATTAGACAAATTGATTTTTGTTTATTTGTAATTTCTAAGTTGCAATTATATTTCATTAAAGTTTTGTAATAAAATTTTTATTAAATTATTAAAATATATTTTATCTACAACTTAACTGCATTTGTCTTGTTGTTTGGGCATGTTTCACTGCATTTAAAATTATTTGTTTTACTTGTTACCACACAAAATATTGTAAATACATTCAAAATTCTTTATATATAAATATATGTATATAATTACATGACTATTATAAAGAACTGGGTGAGTTTGGATGTACCAGTGATGTCATAATCTCTTTATGTGTATTCAAACTTTCTCAAATAAATAATGAAAAATTCTATAGTGAATTAAAAGTATTTACCTAAGTAAATTTGAATAATTTAAGGTTGATGATACTAAATATTCATTTTGAAGCTATTGAGAAACGTGAAGGTTTTGCGGGTATGATGTCCTTGGCCTATAATTAATACTATATACTAACCATAAATATTAGCCTAATAATAAACAAAAACACATGTAATTTGGCTACTTCTTTTGTAATTAGTATACTTTTAACACATATGTTTTATATTTTATGTATCCAATATTGAATAAAGATTGTGATCATCTTTCATGTCGACATGAAAAAGCTAATGACGTTAACAGCACTAGTTTTGAATTTAAATTAATTTGTTTATTTAAGGGAAGGGGCAAATATTATTCAGACTTAGAGGCCATTCTTCTGAGATAGTATCTCTTTCATGGTGTCCTGTGAAAAACAACGTATTTCAACCTGATTCTTCGGAAGATGTCATGCTTCTTGCTTCTGGTTGCAAAGGTAGTGAGATATTTATATGGAGAGCACTTGGAGATGGGCGCATGGAAATTGTGCTTAATTTACCAACTGCACCTGTTTCCGATAGTCACAGGTGTGTCACTTCTAGTACAAGTTTGCAATAACTAATTAATTTTCTTGTACATTATATTTTCTTCTTCATGATAACTTGTTATTGTTGTAGCTTTTAAATAACTTTTATGCTTCTTCTAGCTTGTAGCATTGTCACTATTGTTATTACAAAAAATAAGATTAATTGAATTAAATGATACAAAAATTAAAGATTTTAAATAATATGTTAAAACACCTGAATTTTTTGGTGATTTGTTTAGCGACACATTAGGCTTATTGTCAACTATAGTTGCTTTATATTATTGTTTTGTATTATGTACAAGCTACAATCTCTAATTTCTCCTGTAGAATTCCCTTTTAAAAGAATGTTATTTATAATGTTAATAATGTAAAAAGAGGAAACATTTTTAACATTCACTTATAAAAGTTTTCTTACAATACTATTGCATTAAAATTTAACACATATACATTATTGACACATTTTTGTCATATATAGACATCTTGTTCAGACGTTTTGTCTGAAGAAGGGCACTGATGTTCTCAAAAATTTACATTTTTGTACTTCCCTGCAAGTCTATGCCTCCTACCAATTTACGGTAAGTCAAGATTTTTTGTTCACCCCTCTCCAATATAGTTTATATATATATATATATAAATGTATAAATATGAGATAGGAAATGACATTGTCATGTTTAAAACAATTAATGGGGAAAGGACAGAGAGATAGAAAGAAGATGACTTACCTGAGGTTCATAGATGGTAGACACCTTGTGAGGTTTGGAGAACTTGAATTTTCGGAGGCACCGCCCCCTTCATCAGAAGGTTAGGAAGACATTTCCAGTGATCGGCTAGCCGACGACTGAGAAGCCAAAATTTGCTGCTCTGCTAACTTAGGTCGTAAACAATTGACCCCTCCAGGTCACCAACTTTCTCTCTCAATAAGAGTCTGGGAAGAACCAAGGACTTGATGGGGGTTGGGGAGATGCATACTAACACCCCCATCTTGACACACATTCATTCAAACACATCCATCCTTAAAGGTGTCAATATTTAAATATTCATACACACTCTCATACATACAGCCATCATTCAATCAAATAGCAAGGTATACACACACACAGTATGCACACAGGAGGTTATATTGTATATACAAATTCCAATGAACTCATGCTTTGTGGGGGGGGGGGGAAGGTTGGCGATAAAGAATTATAGGACGTTGAGTCCAGGGCTTTGTCTGGACTGTAGGACATGCTGAAATGAAAGTTCCCACAGATGGAGTTCAGCTTCTGATGAGTCGGGAGGTAGGGCTTTGAGGGGGGTCAGTGTGAAGCACTGGTTGAAGTTGTGGCTTTGGGCATGGGCGGCTATGGGGAAATGTTTATGATGAGTATACTGAACTGCGGTGTTTGGCAATCTGTTCGGGGAGGGGTCTCCATTGTCTGGACCGACGTAAAATTGCTAGGCAGATGAGTTGGCAGTTTTATTTTGTAGATAGTGTGAGAGGGGGCCGTGCCTCCGAAAATTCAAGTACTCTAAACCTTATGTGGTGTCTACCAGCTATGAAATGAACCTCAGCTGAGGTTCATAGATGGTAGACACCTTGTGAGAGAGTGCAGTTCATTTTGTAGATGGTGTGAGAGGACAGACAGGTTATGTTTCCCCTAATTTTGTATGTAATGCTGTTGGTGGGGTTCTGGAAGGTTGTGGTGGGAGTATATTGGCAGAACCATGGCACCCTGTTTCTGCCACATCGGTCGCAGCCAATATGTGGTTGGGGTGTGTGGGGGTTTTGTATGGTCCCTTGTACCAGTATATAACTGGAGGTTATGGGTGGCGCCGTAAAGGGCAACGCCTTTGACAGGTTGGTAGTAGTAGTCGTAATGGATTTCTTCTTGTCAGGGTGTGGAATTTGTATCCAGTTTAGGGCAAGGACGAGGAAAGAGCTGAGTTTATGTAGTCCGGGGAAGTAGGAGTGGTTAGAGGAAGACTATGTTTTCTGTATGATGGTTCGGGGTGGGACCAACTCTTTGGGAGGTGGAGAGGGGCAGGGATCAATTTGGCTTTTGAGGAGGTTCTGTGGGTACTTTGCTGTTCCGAAGGCATTGAATATTCGGTCGGTAATAGGACGCTTAGGCAGTCCAAAGTAGGAGCATGAGCGTGGGCTCCCCTAAGGCAGAGACTGTAGGGAGGAATTAGTTTGTATGTTTCAGGGGGTGGCAACTGGAAAAGTGGAGGTACTGAAGGGTGTTAGTTTGTTTTATGTGGACAGAGGTGGTAATGAGGCCTGAATTTAGTTGGATGTCCACCTCGAGGAAGGTGATGTTAGTCGGGGAATAGTTCCAAGTGAGCTTGACGGGGAATTTAGTGTTGAGGAAGTCTATGAGGGCATCTTGTCCTTGTGTCCATAGCATGAAGATGTCATCTATGAACCGAAACCAGGTTAAGGGTTTCAGTGGAGAGTAATTTAGATGATGTTGTTCCAGTTGACCCATAAACAGGTTGGCATAGGAAGGGGCCACCCGAGTGCCCATGGCAGTGCCGCTGATTTGGTGGTAAATTTTGTCTTGGTAGGTGAAGAAGTTTCTGGTGAGGACAAACTGGGTGAGTGCTATCAAAAACTATCAGTTTAAAGCAAGTCAAGGACCTTTTTTCCCTCTCGCTTTTCTACTCAATTTTTATATATATGGCTTGACATCTCGTCTTTCAAACACACCGTAGAAAAGACTTAGGTTCTTAAAAACTCACATTTTCATACTTCCCATCTGCTCTCCTAATGTTCTTTCCAGTCTGTGAGTAAATACTATTATAATTACAATTTGGAAATTGTAAATATGTCCTGGAGATCTACAGTGATTTTGACATACCTATCATTATGTTGCATCACTGTAATATTAATTTTAGCAAATTATAATTTTAGATACCAAAATTTAAATAGACCTTTGTACTTTAAGTCTATTACTGTTGACAATACAAATGTGTCAAAAGTTTGTGTGTGCTAAATAAATGACAACATGTAATGCACTAACAAAAATTAATCTTTTGTAAATGACTGTTCAAATGCTTTCCTCTTGTAATATTGTATTAATTATTTTAAATCTATAGACCAATTGAAAACAAATATTCAATGTGTAATTCTAGAATTAAATATTTTCACAAAGAAGTATGCAAAATACAGAAAGTAATTTAGTGACAAAATAAAGACCACACAACATTTTGGGTCATATTTATTTTATCACTAATTAAAGTCTGTACTCTTCTGTTTGTAATTTGTGTACTTTAAAGACAGGCATTTTATTTTTACGTTTTATTATACATTTTTAATAAAAATATGTCATTATTGTGACTATGCTCATGTTGCTCAATTAAAACCTGTATTGAATGCTTCGAAAACTAAAATAATTACTGTGAAGGAATATTATATTTTATACTATAGATGTCATTAATGTATTCTGCATTTCAGGAATCGTGCACCTGGGAGCAGTGCTGCAGTCAATTTTGTTTCTGTTTGTTGGGTTCTTCCAAATTTACTTCTAACAAATTCTATGTATGGTGAACTTTTGAGTTGGAAACTTCAAAAAGTTGTTTCTAAAAGGTATAATTTATAAATATGGGTTTATAACTATATTTGTATTTTTATAGCCAACGTTTGTTCTCTGTACTTCAAATTCATGATGGATTTGGCCAGTGAAATACTTTTATTATATTATAAGAATATTTCTTCTTCATGTACATTAATTTGGATTTTATTTGAAATGTCTTGAATTTATGAATAACGAAGTTAGATTATTATTTCTGATTTTTACATTTTTAACTATAGCTTAATTAAAGATTTTTCTTATCACAAAGTTTGTTTAGCATAGTATTTGACAAGGCATTGTTGTTTTTCAAAAGATCTATATCTTTTTAATTTTTTTATCCTAAATTTTTGTATATCATAAAAGGATAAATTTCTTCAGGCCATTGATTTGAATTTTAAAACATTGTTGTCCTTGGCTACCATCAGGTATATAAAATATCAGGTTCCCTGTTCTAACATTATTTCAAACAATGATTAATGTTATTATTTATGGTGAACCTAGATTGTATTAATTTCCACTCTGGAAATCCTGTTTGGTAATTAATTTAAATCATCTGTTGTAATTTAATTAGTGATTGTCTACAAAATTAAAACATGGTAGATCAGTTTTAGTAGAATAAAACTTTTTATAAAAAAGCATGGATTATGTTCCAGAAAGATTTCATTCAGATATAATATTTAACTATATAAAATAAGTGTTTGGACCAAAATTTGATAATTCAACAACCAAAAGCTTCTCCATATTGAAATAAATGCCCTGAAAAAATAACTTTTTATTTAAAAAATTGTCAAAAACATCAGTTTTAGTAAATTCTCACAGATAATTATTTATTTTAGAATACTATATTATTTTTGTTTTTATATAGATCTGGAAAAGGAAGTGGATTGCAATTTCAAATGTTGCACAACTATCATCACAGAGGATTATTTGCAATTGCTTGTTCACCACATAGAAATGTTACAGCTACAGGTAAGTTAACTTCTGCACTGCCTGATGTCAGATATAATTCCCTAATTCTAAAGTGTTCCACATTGACAATTTGTCAGACTATCTGAAGAACATATTAGTTGAACAAAATAAATGGTACTTTACTCATCAGGAACAATATAGAAGAATGCTGGAAATCAGATGGGTGGATAGAGTTAGTATCCAGGTAGTTCTAAGCAGAATAGGGGAAGAGAGAATAATTTGGAGGACTTTGATGAAGAGTAGGGATAGATAAATAGGCCACGTTTTAAGAAAAGAGGGTCTTGTAAAATTAGAGGGAAGTGTGTGGTGTAATAACAGAAGAGGGATGACGGATGGAATATGCTAAGTAGTTAGGGTGGATGTGGCAGCTATGTAGAAAAAAAGGCTTATGGAGGATAAGTTAGCATGGAGGCTTGCATCAGACTAGTCTAAAGAATGATTACCACAACATATACACACCAGGACCTTATGGGCTTTGAACAGATATATCTGTGCGATGAGCACTCATTGATATGAGAGCAATATAAACTTGAACAACTTCTTCCATCATTCATGCAACTTCAAAATGTGACATTTGTTTTCCAGCAACACTGTCAACTTTTATTTTTGAAACTTATTGAAAACAAAGATTTAACAGTACACTAATCAGTTGCAGTTAACTTGCAGTTATGAAAATACCTTAGGTTTGAATGAATTCATGAAATCACTGTATCCATATTTTGGCAGTTAAGATCAATTTAGTAAATTAGATTGCACAGAACAATGCATTAAAGCTGCAAGGCCATTAAATTAAAGTGGAGGAAGTATGAGTTTGGATATTTTATGTTTCAAATAGCCAACGTTTGGATAAACGACATTCGACTTTATGTACACAGGAAAAATACTTTCATGTTATAAATTTGGGTCAACTTGGTTTTAATATTTTTTTCTTCTAAAAATTAGTTACATTTACACATTATGTTGATAGAATACTGAGAGGTGAGTCATCTACCACAGTGTATTGGTAACACTGTTGCTGTTGTAATAGTTTACATAGTTATCCTTGTAAAAATGGTTGCTTGTGTTGATGTTACATATAACTTCAAAAAGCTCGCAAATTCCACTGGTTATCATATTACTAGATCATTCTATCAATTTAGTAGATATATTACAAATCATTTGTTTAAAGTTGTACTTTGTTTAGTGTGTATTTAGTTTTGTTTGTATAAATTTTCAGTCTGTATAATACATTTATAAAAACATATTCATTGTTATAATTATCATATTATATTTTCAATGTTGAGGTAACTGGAGAGAGCAAGCAGTTGAGGATATTTTGGTATGGACTGTAGCTCAGGACAGGCAACTAATATGCTATGGTCTGAAGATTGGTGATGTGAAATATAAAGTCCCCACTATTGGAGGCTATGTTTATTGTTTATCAGTCTCTCCATTAGATCCAAACAGGTAAATTGAATTATTTTAAAGGTTTATTAATTTTACATCTTATACTATAGAATGTGGCTCAGTTGTTAAAAGTTCTGGAGTATAGGATAGATACGGAATAGTGGCCCTGGAGACAGGAGGATCAGGTAAATCCTGCAAGGAGGGTTTGGAACACTTAGCATTTTGTAATGAAAAGGACAAGCAGATGTTTGCAAATGCACATTCCTCAATAGAATGATAAATGTCTGAAAATTTTATCTACAACAGAGTTTGGAGCAAGGCCTCCCATGGAAAGAAAATTTTGGCTCAATATGAACAATCATCACCAACTGTAGGCAGTATAGGCATGGTAGTTGACTCAATAAGGCAGCAAAATTTAGGAGCAGCAAAACCACTTGAGTGCAGTAAAATCTCAAAATGTCTTGATGGATTGTGATTCTTCTGATTTTTAAGGCTTTAGAAATGGCTGACTAAATAGCCCCAGTTTGTTCACTTTTAACAGAAAAGAAGATCCAGTTTACAATCTTCAAATTTATTCATTACTTCCCTTAAATTGAATCACTTTGAACATTACTTTAATAATTTTGCTTTTTCTAATTTAAAAATAAGAACTGATTATTTAAGAACCATGTCTTCTGAAAATCATCTTAATGGATTGGCCATGTTTGCCCCTGAACATGAATGGAGTAATAAATTAGATTTAAGATAAGTTAGTCATTTTGCAGAAAACAAACTTTGAAAGAGATTGTTATAATTTATTATGAAATACATTTAAATGCACTTCTTGATTTATTATCATTTATAAAGAAGAATTCAATAGTTGTCGAATTTTCAAAATTATAAATTTAGTTAGAATTTTTGTCCAATTTAATGGGGAAACTAAAACTTTCATTATTTAATTTTCAGGATTGCTATTGGTGCTGGTGATGAAGTTATTCGAATTTGGAATTTAAGCAATTCATCCAGTATTGACATTCTGAATTTGTGGCAAAAAGTGAATGGAAAAGTTACTGCTGTAAGTATTATGATGTCATAAAGAGTAACAAGTAATTATTTGTCAATAGTCAAGCAGCTGTAATTCCATGTTTCATGTCCAACATAGTAGCACCAATCTTCAACCTTAGACAAGCTATAATCTGATTATCATACTTTCTTGTATATATGAATTACTATATCTATGGTACATTATCCTTTATGCAAATTTAGGGTAAGTCATCTGCTGTTGTCTGTCTATGTTTTCCTACCAAAATGAATTAATAATATATATACACACATTTCCCTAAGTCAGTAGTTCACAGTGATAGGTAATTGTACTTTCTTTGGTTTGACATTGGTGGTTCTTTTTTTATTGGTTGTTCTTTTAGTTTGGCTATAGCTGAATGTGTTGCATAACTCACATTTTCTTTGTTTTTGATATAGTATATAAATTTGATGTCAAGATTGTCTTACTTCGGTTTGTAATATTTGATGAATGGGATCACATGTGTTTTATCTATTGTAATACTTATTTTTGTTGGAATGTTTTTGAGTACCTCATACAGTATAATGCAAATGAATAAAAAATTATCTGTGTTTATTTAAGTAATTTTAAATACCCTTTGGCATTTGTCAGTATATAATTGTTTCTTAAATAAAATTAATTAAAAATTAAATCAAAATAGTTATCATTCAACCTTATGTAATGAAATGATGAATTTGTTTCCAGCTAGCTTGGCATCCAGTTGAAGAGACATTACTTGCATATGGCACAGCAGATGGCAGAGTTGGAATATATGAAATATCAAAGGGCAAAGCTGTCATCTTTAGGCAGCATTTACGACATACTGTATATTCACTCTGTTGGCAGAATTCATTGCCATATAGGCAGTTTAAAAAAAGTCTAATTGGTAAAAATATTTTATGCTTTTAACATAATTATTATCAGTTTCATTTCTTTATAACAATAACAAAATTTTAACTGTATATGGTGTATTTTTTTATCCACTTGTTCAAAATTATTTGTTCACATAACATTCTGGTTACTTGTTTAATATTACATACATATACTGCTTACAATATATTTCTCAAATCACATAAATAATTGCAAGATGGCTGTCTGTTCACAAGGTTCCTTCAGATTTATTTATAACTAGCTGACTTTGACCAGGTATTTATTTTTATTCACTCGGTATTTCATTCATCAATAATCTCTTGGTTAACATATGATTAAACCAGGATTAAGAGCATCACATTTTTGAATGGTACCTTAGGAGACAAAATTACTCCAGATGCCGTAAGAGAGTAAAAATATTCCCAGTACCATAATAAAGTGTAAAATACTCCTGATATGTTAGGAGTGGTGAAAATATTTTTGATACCCTAATAGAGTAAAAAATACTCTAATAATGTAATTAACATAAAGGAGTATAAAACAGCTCTTGTACCATAAGATAGTGTAAAATACTATATGTGCAAAGGGCATTTTACCCATGAAGTATTTGTCTAGGATTGTAATTAAGATGTGTACAAAATTGGTAGAAATTGCTTTAATTGTAAGCAGAACTTTATTTCATATTCATATGAACCCAATTACCTATGGCTGAAGTATAATTTAACCATCACGTTGCATGAAGAATTAAACTCGGTGTCTTCTACAGCCCCTGAATAGACAGCATTCTCTGTCAGTTTTTCATTGTGTGTAAAGCCCTCCACCCCAACCCTCTTTGATATTATGGGTTGAAATTAGACATAGACTGCTTTGAGAATATTTCTATGTAACTCAAGGCCCCCTAAACATTTTCTTTGGCTTGACATTAATAATTGCCATTTTACAATTTTTTTAAAAAGCCACCTCTCCTATCTCTCCTTACATAAGTAGTTGAATGTAGCATCTCATTTTTATACCACCAGTTTGGCTCCTCAGGACTATCATACTAATCTCAATGGTTCCCTTAATAGTCTACTGAAATTTGCCTTGTTTTAACATTATATATTATTTACATTCATCAAGTAAATACTTGGTCAATAGAATGTCACAAATGTGTGAGATAAATAGATTATTTTAATACAAAAAAAAAACTCAATATAAGTTGGAATTTATTCTTGAGTTTTACTAAACACAATGTTTCTTTATCTGCTAGAATCAAAAATGCCACTAGGTTGGTAACTGGAGAACAATTTCAGCAGCATTCTCTGCGAAAAACTGTGGAAATTAATCAACTCCGTATATCTCAGTCTTTTGAGTCATGTGACTGCATATTTGCGGACTTTCAGTAAAAATTTTGTGAAAAAAATATTAATTTGTTAATAAAATTATGATGAAATAAAAATTACCAATATGTAATTTTATCCATTAATATTTTCTCAGAAAAAAATGAAGATGAGAATATTGATGTAGCTGAAAGTGAGAAACCTGTGGTTGCTGATATTGGTGAAATTGGAGGTAATGTAATAAAAAAAATTCACAGAATTCCTGTCACTGGAGTTTTTTTTTTGTACTGAGTACTTTCTGAGTTACTTTATGAGTTAAACATTCGCATGTTTCAAGCTTGGTTAAATATGTCTTAGTACACAGGTTTGCTCTGCTAATTCAATTCACTGAAAATTGGTAACCACTTATACTTGTTGGCCATAATGCAAGTAAACAGAATTCTCCATATTAAGAAATATGTACTCAGTTGTAAACCTGAGAATGTTTAATTTGTGGTTATATTGATAGTGTATTTTAAATATATTGCAGAAGCACCAAATGTTCTTATCTTACTTGGTTTTAAGTTTCAGAAAAAAACAAGTATTTACTATTTTGTTGTGGTGATGAAGAAATTATTTGCTATGATCCACAAAAGTTGGATGCAGGTAAGTCTACATAATTAATTTCTTGTGTTAAAAAGAATTTGAACCAACACTTTTATTATGTTACAATGTTTTCAAAACATCTTATGTCCTTACATCTGATTATACTGTATTTAACTAATCTATTTATGTCATCTTTATGGTTATATTAATAACAATACTTTTAATTCTCTAATTGTTCATAATAGACAATATTAATTTTTTATGTAACCCCCCTATACCTGGCATGTTTTTAACCAAATTACAACTATATTTCTTTTGAAACAGTACTTTGTTGGCTAATATCTCATAATTCACAAGCTCTGTGCTATTATGCTCAACTGCTAAGCTTAAAAAGACATACTTTGAAATTAAAATCCAAGTGAATTCAGCAGGGAATTTGGTGTTTGGTTTGCAGAAATTTGGAAGGGCATCTGGCTTGCTCATAATCACCGTCTTCCTTGATGTTGGTATAGTCCTAAGTTCAGGCCTAATTACTACACCAGTCTTCATCAAACCAACACCTTCATTTCACCATGTCTCATCCTGAAGATGCCAAAGCCTCCCTTCCATACAATTTAATCCATAAGGGAGATCATATTTACTCCACTTTGAACAGCCTGGCCACCTACACCAACTGGATCTTTAATGCGTAGCTAAATATAAAATACCCTACAGACCTATGGAAAAAAGATGTACTTGGACTTTAATTTCCTGCTTGTATTAGAAATATTATTTTGTTTTAATTGGATTACTCTTATTGATTATTGTTTTATTTTAGTGCCAAAAAATTTAAAGGATCTAGTTCCAGAGAAAAGTCTAAGTGGAAAAAAGAAGCACCACTACACAGAAATCTCTTGTAACCCTTCAGAAACCATGTTTGCTGTTGGCAATGATGATGGGTGAGAATTATCATATATTTACTGCTTTTTACTTAGTGACTGCCAGTATTTGATAATTTGATAATTTAAGTGAATAATAAATTATATTTGTTTATAATCTATTGATAGGTATTAGGAAATCTGAGAAATAAACTTAAAAAGAATTCTTATTAATGCACAAGTATATGTCAAAGTTGTCTTTTTTAGTGAGCTTAAGTAATTTAGAAAACTGTAGTGCTCTTTTGAATATATTAAAAAAATGTAGCTGTTATTAAAATAATAAAGGAAACTTAAAATAAATTTTTATGTACTTTCAATGTGCCAGTTCTTTCCAACATTGTTTACAGAATATTATGTTTATTGTTATATTCATCATGTTATTTGTTTCAGTTCAGTACTAGTGTTGATGCTTCCAGATTTTAACTATGTTACTCTTTTTCCACACAAAAAGACTGTATTGTCTATTGCATGGCATCCAGATAGCACCTCAACTGATACAGAATTTTCTAAATGTTGTAACTGGATTGCAACATCTGGAAATGAAACAACAATAAAAGTTTTTGATCTATCTAGAGTTCCACAAGGTATAAACCATATAGTTTTAATAGTATCATATAATTACATAATAAATTATGTGCAAACGCTTATTTTATAGTGAAGGCTAAAAGCTTATAATTATGTTGGTTTTGTGTGTCTCAATGTTTCATCTATGCATTTCCATTTAACCTATATGCTTCATTCGGAGTGGTCACATGGCATTTTCAGTTATCAGAAATGCTACTGTGTTTTTTGTTTCTATCCTCTCTTTCACTTAGACATTTTCTTAAGCTACCAGTTGTAATTCAGTTTAATTTGGTTCTATTCAGGTTTTCTCTCCGATTTGTATAATTCTCTTTGATATTTTATAAAGGATATGAATGGTTCAGTATCACTTCAATTACACTAACAATAGCTAATGCAATTATTATTTTATGAATAGGGAAGAGAGAAGGATTGAATATAGATTTCAGAAATTTGCAATCAACAAAAAGAACAGAAAAAAATTGAATTCAGTATTTTGGTTCATCTTTTGTTCTATGACAAGCCATGTTTTATATATATGGATAGAAAGAAAGATAGAAATATTTGGGAGAAAGGCAGGAAATTCGCTCTTTGAATCATATGTACGGCATGGAATCATGCTCAAGGAAATACATATGTTAAGCATGGAAGGGAATGGAAGAAGGAAGAAAGACTGAAAAAATTTGATGTGGCCAGGACTCGAACCTGTGTACACGAAATCAGCAGTGTATCGCCACTTAAGCTGTGGCGTGTGTCTTACCAATTCCGCCACCACATTGAGTACGACCAACCAAACATTTTCAGTCTATATATTAGGATGGATAGAGAAGAGGGTTGGAAGAATTAGGAGCATCCGTTAAGGATAAATTACAAATAAATTATATATTGGATAAGTGACGAAGTGTGTTTTTGTGGTAGCTCTTAATATAGAACTGGCATTTTTTGAAAAATGAAACTGTTTATGAGAAATAATTTATGTAGCTCTGTTTTCCTGTGTACATAAAATGTAGCTAGTAATAACCACCTACAATATTCATAGGTGAAGAGCCTGTTCCAGTTACTTCTTTTGTTGGACATCATAACAAAGTTACATCATTGTGCTTCAGTCCTCATATTAGTGGTCAACTTGTTTCTGTTTCTTATGACTATACAGCACAGGTAAGTTCAATTAAATCCATAGTTTTATAGTTTAGGGACTATACTGATATTATAAAAAAG
The DNA here is from genome assembly GCA_034510155.1 of Eucriotettix oculatus. Lineage (NCBI taxonomy): Eukaryota > Metazoa > Arthropoda > Insecta > Orthoptera > Tetrigidae > Eucriotettix > Eucriotettix oculatus. Next base: position 92,350,871 of record CM067376.1, read on the forward strand.
ACATTACAATATTGAAGAAAATAATGAGATGACCTTTAACAGACAAGTTCCTGGAGATGGTCCATACATGACACTAAATTCTTCACTTGTAAATTCAATAATCTTTTTGGCTGAGGGAGTCAAGGAGTAAACAGATTAGTTGCTAAATTTTACACCTGAGGAAGTCTCAAAATGGAGACGAAACGTCACTAGTGAATAAATAGTGATAAATTTATATGTTGACTTTTTATTGCACTGACTATTTCTTCCAAGGCACAGCGAGAGAGAAATAGTTAGTGATAGTGTGTGAACTATTAGTTAACCCCTGTTTTTGATTGATAATTTGCTTGTTTGGTTAGAAAATTGAATATTTGATTTCACAGTTTGTTACCTAGAAGAGGGTACAAAGAGGTACCGTAACGTCAGCTTATGTAATAAAAAAACTTGTTGAAAAAGGTCTTCTCAGTATTTCCTTTAATTTAAGACAAATGTAAAACATCTAGTAAGTTATTTTGATACTTTTATATTTTCATCTGAGTTTAACATTTTTTTTACATTGTCAAAACTGACCATGTAATGTACATTTGCCTTGATGCAATGTACAGTTCTGCTCTTGAAGCTGGTTACACATCTTCCAATGTGTACAGCTTGATAAGCTTGACTGCTATTCTCATTGTTTTCACTATGGACTCAATCCAGGAAATACTCCTTCAGAAAAAAGTCCTGGCTTCCAAACTTGGAAATCAAGCAATCATGAAACAAGGTATTAAAGATTCATTGAATCACTTCTGAGCTGCAACTGCAAGGTATCATTGTAAACATGTGATTTTACACGAGTCAATACCACATTGGACCAAGTAGAGCAAAACTGTGTATAGTTTCTTCACTCCCTTGACTATTTTGATATTATCTGTTATTATTATCTATTATCTGTTTTTTTGCATGTGTGAGTACTTGTAGCTCAAAAAATAACTTTATTACCAATTTGTGTTGACCATCTATTGCACCTTATATTGTGTTGTTTAATCATTGTTGGTGCTGTTGTGTCTTGCCAGCATTTGCACTCAACTTATTAATATTTATCTGTAAATCATGTTAAAAATTAAAAAAAAAATAAACTCAAACCAGAAGGTTAAATCAAAAGTATTATTTTTGTGTCAGAGAATTACTGTGTATCATAATCATTTGAGGAACAGTTTATGCACCTAGTATGAATGGTTTAGTTGTTGTGGTAATCAGTTCTAAGACTGGTCTGATGCCCCCCCCCCCCCTCCAATGCCAACCTGTCTTGTGCAAGCCTTTTCATACCTGCATAACTGCCACATTCCTAATCTGTATAGCGTATTCCATCCTTGACCTTCCTCTTCTGTTCTTACCCCATACACAATTCCCTCTAATGCTAATTTTACAAGACCCTCATGTCTCAATACATGACCTATTCTTTTTCTTGGTCAATGTCCTCCATATTGTTCGCTCTTGCCCTATTCTGTTAAGAACTTCCTTGTTAGTGATTCTATCCACCCATCTCATTTTCAGCATTCTCCCATAGCACCACATTTCAAAGGCTCCTTTTCTTTTCTTTTTTTTAACTCCTACCATCCACGTTTCACACCCATATAATGCCACACTCCATATAAACATTTTTAGCAATGATCTAATATTCACAATTATATTACCTGTAAGTAAATTCCTATTTTTTGCAAGTCTTCATTGCTTGTGCTATACTACTTTTTTTGTATACTATACTTTTACCATCCCTAGTTATTATGCTTCCGAAGTAGCAGAATTCCTTAACTTCCTTCATATTATCCCTTCCCAATCTAATCACTATTATTCCATTGTTTCCTATACTACACTGGATTACTTTTTTTCTCTCTCTATTAACCCTTATATTGAACTCTTTCTCCAGGACCACTTTCATGCCATTTATTATAGATCCAAGACTTCGTCTGACTCCCCTAATACTACAATATCATCGGCAGGGTTTTTATTTCTTATCTTTACAGTATAATTCCTTTTCCATATTCCATTTTAACTTTCTTATGGTTTAGTTATCTCTTCATAATATGTTTTATTATATAAATATGCAATTCAGGATATTGAAATAATAAAATTTAACAATTTCAATGGTATATTATACTAAGCAGACTTTTATTTATAGGTTTGGAATGTTCTCACACAGCAACCAATAGCAAATTTTTCACTTCATAATGGCCCACTATTGTGTTGTATATGGAGTCCCTTAAATCCAGATATAATCTTTTCAGGTTCTACAGACTTTACCTTACGAACCTGGTCTGTTACAGCACAGACAAATTTGCTGCCTCCAGAAAATAGTAAGTTTTTATATATGCACATGATAAATTTTAGAATGTTTTAACTATTACATGCTATAATTTTAGTGTTAATACAGTAATGTTACCACAAAGGCATTTCATATTGTTACATTATTTATTCATTGATTCCAGAAATGGCAAAGAAAGCAAATAAATTGAAGAAAAAGACGTGTGCTCAAGTTTTAAATGACAAGATGGCAGTACTTAAAATAGAAGATGATGAAGAATTAACAAAAGGTATGACATATTTCACAAGTTTTAATTCAAAATTTTTAGCATTTTAAAAAAAAGTTTTTTCTTACTCTATGTAGGACTTTCTGTCATAAATAAATATATAAAACTTCATGTATACTTTGTCAGAGTACAGAAAATTGAAATCACTGTTTAAAATCCCATTTACAACTATAATAAATTTTGCACAAATTGGCAGAGGAACTTGGGAACACATATTTGGAAGGCACAATTTAATTTAAATCTGAAAGTTTCTCCAATAGTTGAAAATTAAGCTTAATTGCCTTAGTAACACAAGAGATTCATTAATAATTTCTCTAAGACTTCTTAAAATATGCATACTGGACATACCTATTTGAATTTGGAGACAAAAAGATTAAGTAGTTTTGCCCCAAAAACTAAGTAAACAAATCAGTTAAAATAAATCTCAATAGTAATTTAATCAGATAAATACATATTTAATTTTTTTAACCAAAGATAATACAGAGGAAAAATGTCATTTTCATCAAACAGAGCTGTAGTTGGAATTTTAGGATAAAATTAGTGTATAAACAATCGAGGGAAATGGTTCTGCCTTAACACATCTATTAAAGTATCTGTCATTGTTAACTTAACACTTGTGTATTTAGTTATCTGAAAACAAAATCTAGCATGGTATTGTTGCTAATCATTATCATTTGAATTCAAACTTTGAAATATCTAAATTGTTTATTATCAAACATTTTATACAAATTTGATATAAAAAAGAGCTGTTACGAAAATTTACATTTTTAACTAGTTGAATAGTACAACATAAAAATATCCTTGTGTAGCAATAATATTATGCTTTAAAATGTTAATAATCATTTCTTGAAACCCAGTAGTTTTGTGTTATTACAATTAAAAGAAATAGTAAATCAGTCATGTCAGACATTATCTTGTATATGATGTTTCGTTCCTAAAATTGGAACCTCATCTGGTGAATTTTAAGGTATCAAAAAATTTAGAAAGGTGAAAATTTAGACGTGCAAGTCACTCAAGCAAAGAGGCAAACGTTCAGAATGTCTCACTTGAACATACCATTCTAAAATCACACACACACACACATTCACTTTGAGATTCTGATGTAAAATTTATTTCAAATGAAACAAAAATTTCATGCGATTTCTTTGTCTCAGTAGATTCTAAGCAAGCAAGGTTAGTATCAGAAAAGAAAGGTGAAAATCAGAAGAGTCATTTACCAGTAGTTATGAAATTAAAACAAGAAGAAAAATTGAGTAGAATACAGCAGATGCTCCATAGTCCACAGGCTGAATGTACATCTCCAACTTTATTCCACAGCAAGGATAACCTTCTTATGCTATTGAACAAAGAAGGTAAAGCTCAGAAGCTGTGAATAATACACTCCATTTTTCTTATATCTAGATTTTATAAGATATATTTGTTGTAGGAGAGTGTGGAAAGTTTACAGAACAACAGGAAATGGGACTCTGGAAAGGAAATTTATCTGAAGTATTAAAAACCTATGCTCAAAAAAAACATCTGAATGACTGGCTAGTGTCATTAGCTCCAATGGTATCTCAAAGGTAAGCTCATTATTGTACAAGTAATCACTGTCTAGAATATGCACAAAAAAATTTCGACGGACCCATAACTATTGTAGTTAATGACATTTTAAACTGTACAATGAATAAATATAATGCTAACTATATGAATTTTACCTAATTATAATGTGTAATATTGCAATTCAAGTTTGAATGCTCATAGTGATAGTTTTGTATTTGTAATTCCATTAGTTCTATGACTAGATTTAAGTAGTCCAAAGTATCTTGAAACAAACTGTACACTGAATTTATGTTATTTCAAGGAGTTAATGTATTTCATTCTTGTGTGTTTTGGTGTACTAAATGAAGTCATTACTGAGTAATTTAATTTTCTTCCTAAGGTTTACAAAAGTTTTCAGTGAACGTAATGATTGTAAATATCTTTAGTTCAATAATAGTAAATTTACTGATTATCTATATGTTGATTATGAGATTCCAGAGTCTAAATGTATATCAATTTATGAACATATAAAATATTTTGAATACATTATGACTAATCTCTTTAAATATAAATTATTATTAAATTGTTTTATTAGAGTTACAAGCTAACAAAACATTCTGTAAATACATTTAAAGAAAGTAAATCCAGAATATGTCATGTAAGTTAAAACTTAAATAAATGTAAAATAAATTATTGACCCATACAGCTATCAGGCTAGGAAACCACTTTGTATTTGGATGTATTTTACTTGTATTCAGTTTTATTTTATACAATATAAAATATTTTTTATGGCTTGAAGGACATGGAAGGAAACAGTAGAACAATATGTAGAGCAACTAGTGCTACAAGAAGAGTATCGCAAAGCAGCCAGTTATTTACTAGCTCTTCATAAGGTATATGAATCCGTGGACTTATTAATGAAACACAAACATTTCTGGGAAGCATTAGCCATTGCCAAGTGTCGTCTACCAGAGGATGATCCAATTATTGTTACTGTGCTGCATGGCTGGGCGAAAAGCTTGTCAATGAATGGAAACTTTGAACTTGCTGTTGAATGGTAAATTAATAATCAGTTCATTATTATAGTCACTAAAATTGAATTATACAAAAAACAGCTATTTTACTAAAATATGACTTCCTAAGTCATAATAAAACAACAATAGGTAAACAAATAAATTTGGTGACATTAGTAATGATTGATATAAAATTATTTACTAACTTTATTTAGATCCTTGTTTTACTTAAGTATTAGATTCACATTAATATCCAAATTTTAGATGGAAGGTTTTTCCAAAAATGCTGAATAAAAAGTTATTGAGTTTCCTCCTGAGTTCGAGACAACTTCACCTGTGACATTTCAGTGGTGCACTCTGCCACCTCTCTTGTGTTAAGTGAAGGGATTATGAGTATATATATATATATAAATATGAGATAGGAAATGACATTGTCATGTTTAAAACAATTAATGGGGAAAGGACAGAGAGATAGAAAGAAGATGACTTACCTGAAGTTCTCCAAAACTCACAAGGTGTCTACCATCTATGAACCTCAGGTAAGTCATCTTCTTTCTATCTCTCTGTCCTTTCCCCATTATATATATATATATATATATATATATATATATATATATATATGACTTAAAGTGAATATCTTAACTTTCTCCCTCATTTATATTCTTACTTACTATCCAAAATATCAAATTTGTGTGACTTCATCATGTTTCAAACATTTCATTAATATATAATCTATCCTCAATGGATGGTTCAAATAAACTCTCCCTCTTCTCTCTATTCATCCCAACTTAATAACCTAACTACTAGACTGAAGATATTCGGTAAGTCTGTGATGTAGCCTAATGGTCAAGGCACTGTGTAGCTATAGTAGAGATTATGTGACTATGCATTGTCAGGTTAATGAAAACAATTAATAAGGACATATACTTCATTGTGTCAGTGCACAAATCTGTACCATTTTATTATTTTTTTCTACTGGTCACTCCATACTAATTGTCCTTTAAAATAACAAAAGCAAGGTGCTAACAACATACTAGCTTCCATTCACAACAGTCAAACTCCAAAGAGAAGAAAGCCAATTTAATAAACACAATGCTTTGGTGCATGTATAATAATATCCTGCACAGACTTATGTACTGATCCAAGAGTATGAAATTTTATAATTAATTTAAAATTACTGTGTGAATACAAATAATTTTGAAGATAAAAGAAACCTAAGGATAACCATGCAAGTAAGTCAAAAGTATTCAGATCCTTTTACCAAAATAAGGAAACTCTGTAACAATTTGATTATTGGTTCATGTTTCATGATTAAGCTTGTTGGCAACTGGTTCAAATGAAGATCTGTTGGAAGCAGCTAAATTGCTGAGCAAACGAGATGATGCTGAAGCTGTTTCTCTTGCTACTGAAATGGCTTACAAGGCGGGAGCCACAGACTTCGCCAGTAATTTGGCCTTATATTGTGTCAGAGTTTGTTTGCTGCAGAATAAGTGGGAAGCAGCCTCAGAGAAGTTGTCAGTATACAGTTTTGGTGATTCAGAAGTAAGTTGAAGAATTTAATTATTATTAAATGTTTGTTTTAACAATTGTTTATAAATCACATTTCTTTGTTTTTAGCAACTAAGAATTTTGGTTGAATGCCATAAAATACTGGGCAAAATAAGAAAGGAGACTCCAGAACCTAGTGACAATGCAATATGGAAGTGGATCCAGGGTGATGTGGATTATGGAGATTTATTTTTAGAGAGATTAACACAGTGGTGGAATTTGTATAAAGAGAATACTGAAAAGATACAGGATTCAGTCTCTGACAAAAGCTGTGGTGATCCACTGACACCTCTAGTCCTTAATCAGGTTATTAAAATTTGTTTATAAATTGTGCAATATTCGAATAAAATTTATTATATTTTTTTACTTGTATTATATTAAATGCTTATTCTGACAATAAGATGTCCCAGGGCCATTGGAATTTTTATTTTTCAATTTAGCCATTTAAGTGTACAACAAATAGTTCAATAGTTAATGTGAGCTAAATATTGTGGCTTATGTAAAAACATTGCATCAGATCAGTCTTAGGACTAAATACCACAACAACATATAAAAAGGATAAACACAGTAAATCCAGCATATTTTAATTTTTTTCTTTGGTGGGTCTATTTCTAAAAAGAAATGCGAGACAGTTTTCCTTAAAAATAATAATAACTGTTGGGATCCTTACAAAATGGAGCATTTCAGTATGCTGGAGAAATTCAGAATAGGGGTTGGGTTTTGTGTGGGTATGCAACTAAATTGGAAACAGTGAAAGGACGAGAAAGGCTAGACTAAGTGCATTGTATTAGCCTTACATGGATGAACTGGCCTGGAGAGAAATAAGGGGGTGTATATACCTTCATTTTTTTTAAAAATGCCATAATTATAAAATAAAGGAAAGGTACCATACAATAGATGTGGGTAAAAATTACTTTGTAAATAGGTCAATAAGGAACTGAAATGCCTTGTCTACAACGTTACTGGACTTATTCCCTAAGAATACAAAGATTTTCAAAAACAAGATCAGAAAAACAAAAAAGTGAGGGGAAATTTGATGAAAATAAGTACTTGAAATATTTTATTGTTTTATTTTTGTGATGCTTGTAATTTTTAATTTTATATATTTTTTTACCAATACTGTCAATGGGGCAAATGCCCTTCTATAGTAATAAAAAGTACAATTCAATAGTTAGTAAGTAATCTCTCATGTTAAGTTACTTATTCATTGATGAGATTTGATATTTATCATTGCAATAAATTTAGTACAAACTCTTATGTATAACCATTGCAAAAAAAAAAAATCATAAGGTATGTTAGATCAGTTGCATAAAAGGGATTGGCGTATAATGTTACAAAGATTTAAATTAACATTAAGGAATAAAGAGAGAATTCAATTGAATTAAAATGTGAACTTAACAAATTTATATTACTGTTCTATTCTCTAGAGGAATTTTTGTAACAATGGAACCTTTTTATAAATAGTAGCATAAACTACTAGTTGTTCAGCTGTAAACTTTTGATATTAAGAATAGTCTAAGAGTAATCCAATGCAAATTTAAATTCAGTTCTAATTAAAGGATATAATTTTAAGATTGCAGTGCTAGTCATTGAAACATCTCTTCTTGAGTGAAAACTCGAGAAACATTTTTTAATTCTGTTCACTGGGAAAGCCTTTGAACTTAAAAAATTAATTTAATCTAACAAACAGCATGTTAAATCTATGAATCCCATGTATGAGTCCATTTTTATAAATTGTATATTTTTTCTTGTTTTACAGTACTTAGCAGATAGAATGAGTGTATCTTAGAAAATAACTTGGTTAAGAAAAGTTTTGTTCATTTTTAGATGTGGCTGATGGTGAGTGAAAAACTTTCTTGGAGCTGTTTCTATAAAGAAAGGGAAAGGCTTCGTTGTTTTGTTCAAGCTTTTCATCTGTGTTACCAGTATCAAGTACAACATCCTAAGAAACATTGTTGTCTACAGCTTGCTATGTGGCTCACACCAAAGGGTAATAACATGTTTTCAAATGGCTTTCAATTCAAGAATATCTCATTTTATAACCGTTTAATCTTTGTTGACTGTGAACCTTAGGTTTAAAAAGCCACTACACAACAAACATACAATTAAACTTTTTTTTTTCATTGAATTTAATTGAAGGTTTCATATTATACTACCACAAAATAAACAATTCAACAATAGCCACTCCAATTTTTTGTGGTTTCACTAATATATCTCTATAAAGCGATGTCTGATTTTGTAACTTAACTTATTCCTTTGAAATACATAAGATTCAGAAAGAGTTTATTTATGGACAGAATGTTCCTTGCAAGTTTTATAATAAACAGGAAAATGACGGCAATGTGTGGAATGATATGTAGTGTATTGATATTCTTTTTAAGTTAGCTGTAGATTATAATTCGTGTTTTTTATACCCTACCTTGGGAAATATGTCAATTTGTGGTTTGAAACCTTCATTAAACCATACTTGCTTTGTACACAAATTTATAAATAACTTCTTCCATACATAAATAGTTCTAGAGTTTCCAATCGCGTCAATTGACCTGAGTACTGTTTATGTATCATCTACACCGGGCAATAACTTCTTCCATATTCATAAATCATAAATGTCATGTCTACTTTTAATTGTATACTTGATTTTTATTATAACCTTTCTAATTTGTAACTCTTTTTCATTTTAGGGCCTTTAAAAGATGTTATTTTAAAAGATGACAATGAAGCTAACAACACACTTCTTAAAAGTTTACGAGCATTCATTGGAGCTGATATCTTCAATTGGTTTGAAGAATTTTCTACACGTAAATTAAATAAAGCAAATTGTAGTGACTTAGGTGACAGTGAAAGTTTTCTTGCTGAAGAAAAAATTAACACTAGTAAAATTTGGGGTGAGAGTATGGAATCTACTAAATGGAATTGTATAACAGGAGTGATAAGAGAATTTCTGCCAGATGTTCTTGATAAAGATAATATAGCATATTACAAGGATCAAATAGAAATTAAGAAATTAGAACAGGATGTGGCTAGTGGTGTGGTGAGAAGTAATAACAATGATGATACAGATACCGCACAATCTGAAAAATTAAAACAACTTAACCATCTGAAGCAAAAAAGAGACATCTTTGAGCTAAACAGAATAGCTGCACCAAATCCTTTTGTTACATATTGTAAAATGTTAACAATCTGTGAGATTGTCAAGACTTACAATCCTGATGCCAGTTCAGGGTTGCTAGAAGACGTTAAAGGCTTTTGGACTTCAAATATTTCATCGCTTGTGTGATATTGTGACCTATTATTTTATTTTAATTGCTCAAAACCAGGGCATTAGTACCAAAACAGAAATATTTTTCTTTACTTTTGTTAAATACTACTGAACAATGGACATAATTTATATTCAGAGGTAACCATTTTGCTCTTTATTAGTTTCCTTACAACAACTTTGGCGAATAAGTACATAGAATTCAGTATCATTTGATGAGTACAAAATTCAAATTCCTTCTAATTGAATGTTACACTATAATTGCCCATGCTGTGTTTATATGACTTCTTATCCATGTTTTATAAAATGTCATTTTGAATACACTAATACATTTTATAGTTTCTTTTTCTTCAAATTACACAATAAGTCTTGACATTACCTCAAAAAATATAATACTCAATTGTGTTGTAATGGTGAAATAAGCTCTACATTTCAGGACGAATAAATGTATCCTATAAAAATGTTGAATATTGAAGTAGTTGTCAGGTGAGCTTCCTCCTGTCATGATTGGCAATTCCTGGTTTTAACTTCAGGAAACGAACAACCTCTCTCTCTTTCCTTTTCATATGAATTGTTTAGACAATGTCACATCTTTACTTTCTTTTATATAGATTTAAAGTGAGTAATGTTGTGATTGTGTCCAGCCAGATGTTTTGTTTCCGAACAAGGAGGCTGAAGCCTCCACCAAATTGATGGACTTCAATTAGGTAAGCCATTATGTCTTTACTTTCCATACCAATTATATATATACAAATTAATGAAACGTTTGTAACGTGACGAAGTCACAGGTTTTTTGGATATTAGGATAGTAAGTAAGGATAGACATGTCTTTCCCTGAGCATAATTCTGTGCCAAACATATGTTTCAAAGCGTATTTCCTATCTTTCTCCTTCATTTACTATCCTTACTTACTATCTTAATATATATATATATATATATACACTTAACTATAATTTATTTTTTCAAAACCGGGACAAAATTGAGAATTTGTTCAAAAATCATAACACGGGCGTCCATACAATTTTTTCTGAGACTTTAGAAATATGTTGGAAAATTAAATATGTTCATTCTTAATTCCATTCCAATATCCAAATCTGTAGGATCTTAGTTGTTTTAATGGTTTGTGGAGTGTTCCAGACATTCTACCACAACCTTCAGCATCCTACTATTAATTTTCACCTCATATAGTCTTATATTTTTTAAAAACTTGCCCATTTATTTTTTGACTTATAAAAGTTTCATTCATTGTCACTATTGATGATAATATATTTCAAAATACTTTTTTTGTTTGTAATTGTTTTCTGTAATGAGATAATGAAGAGAGAAATATTTTGTAACTAACAATTGACTCGAACCTCTGAAAGCGAGAGGTCCGGGGATCGAGACCCTGATCTAGTCAACATTTTCTTATTATTGTCTTTCTTGCAGCCTTATACTTTGCACATTTTAAATGAATTTTTATTTCTCAATGACCGCCATGAGCCACTGAGAATTCTGATGAGAACTTTTCACATTTTACTTTTCAATGTGTCCAGAAATTTATTTTAAAAAGGGATAGTGTTTTTTTAATTCGTCTGTAAATATACACTTTCTTTTTTATTTTCGGTTGTTAATATTATTATTTTAAATTAAAATTTAATTTATTTATCTTATGGTTTATTTATAATTTGTAATGTAATTTCAAAAAACACAAAAATTTGCGTTAGAACTAGACTTCACTCTACAATACACAACAGTTAACTAACTGACGATACAATCGGTGCCAGCCTCAACTCACTCCCAACTATCAGTAATAAAAACAGACAATGTGACATATGATATTTTTATTTTCTGGGATATCTATGTGTCATTTGTGTATATTTGACAATTTTCATCAAAAAAGCGGGACAAAATGACAAATTGGCCAGGACCATACCTTTAAACTGGGACTGTCCCGGTCAAAATGGGACATCTGGTAAGCCTATATATATATATATATATATATATATATATATATATATATAATAAGGAAAGGAAAAAGATAGAAAGTAGGTGACTTACCTGAGGTTCACAGATGGCAGGCACCTAGAAAGGTTTGAAGTTCTTTAGATTTTCAGAGGCACAGCCCCTTTCATCAGAAAGTTAGGAAGACATTTCCAGTGATAGACTAGCTGACAACTGAGCAGAGAAATTTTTCTGCGATGCTAGCTTAGGTCATAAACAATTGACCCCAACTGGTAGGATGTAGATGTATCTGGGGTTGGATTGTTCAATAAATGCTACACAGAGAATGATGTTCAGTGTTGGAAAAAGAGTACCCAAAGATGGAGTTCAGCAACTCTATTGTGGAGTAAGGACTTAAGCATGAACAATTCTGTAGCATTGGCCAAATTGGTGACATCATCTATTGGGAATTTTTAAAATAAGTTTAACAGTGTTGGAGCATTTGGCAATTTGTCTGGCTATTCCAGAGAAAATGTATGCTCCCTAAGAATAGGGCAATTGACTGAAATGTTGAGAACAAATTGAATATGTAATTTATCTCCTAGAGAAATAGGGTAACACATCTGAAAATTTGAATTGTTTGTTGTGTGGAAATAATTATCTGTTCAAGCCAAACAATTTAAGAATCTTGCACAAAATATTATAATTATTTTTCCATCATGTCAGACACATTTTTAGAATTATCTTACTTCCATATTAAATGCAAGACTTTTCTTTTTTAAAAAAGGCTTTACTTTAGAAATATGTTGGAAAATTAAATATGTTCATTCTTAATTCCATTCCAATATCCAAATCTGTAGGATCTTAGTTGTTTTAATGGTTTGTGGAGTGTTCCAGACAATCTACTACAACCTTCAGCATCCTACTATTAATTTTCACCTCATATAGTCTTATATTTTTTAAAAACTTGCCCATTTATTTTTTGAGTTTTAAAAGTTTCATTCATTGTCACTACTGATGATAATATATTTCAAAATACTTTTTTTGTTTGTAATTGTTTTCTGTAATGAGATAATGAAGAGAGAAATATTTTGTAACTAACAATTGACCCTCCAACAGATAAGACTGATAACAATAATGCCCATTGACCAGGCAGATAAGTATGTTATCTCTTGACGTTAAGTTCAATACTGGACTCTCTTTATCAATGAAAGAATAACCTAATTTCAATTATAGTTACAGTACTTAGATTATAATTTATTTAACTACATAGTTTTATTTCAAGAAATAAATTGGAATTTATTTTGTAATTGTGATCACTTTTGAAGGACTTTAAAAATTATTTGTAATTTACCATCTGACTATTAGTTTGGGATCATTTAGCTAGTCTGATTTACATTTCTACACTTTTAAGTAATTGTCATGTACATCTTTGAATATTACTATGGTCATAAAATTTATACATAAAAAATATTCTGCTGTTATTTTCTATCAAGAATGCCAATAAATTAAGTGATTGCACAGTGCAATGATATGCAAGGCAAATTATCAACCTTAAGTTCAGTAGAATATACTTGGTATTATATTTTGGGGCAACTCAGCAGGCATAGATAAGATTTTTATTAGTCAAAAACGTGTTATTAGAGCAATATGTCAGGTTACCTCATGAACTTCTTGCAGAACTCTGTTCAAAAAGTTAGGTATTTTCACTTTGACATGCCAATACATTTATTCATTGATGTTAATTGTAATCACAAATAGGCACTTATTTTTGAATAATTCTGATATTCATCCCTTCAATACAAGGAAATAAAATAATCTGTACAAAAAATGTAAAACATTGTCAATTGCACAGAAGGTGTGCACTATTCTGGGATATCCATCTTCAACAGACTGCCACATAGAATTAAACAGTTGTCCGATAACCAAGGTAAATTTAAGTCTGAATTATCCTCATTTTTGCTTAGCCACTCCTTCTATTCAGTAAAGGAATTTATAAAAGAATCAGAGACGAGTAATTAGTTTATAATGTTGGAATCGCCTTTCTATTTGGTTACAGAAATTTGTGATTAGTATATTTATCTTTTTTTTATGAAAATTTTTGATTAAGTAGTCTTTTTAACTAAAATTTTTGATTTTAGAAATATTCTACAAGGAAATGAAACGAACATTTTTCAACTTTTAGGCAAAGCTGAAGGATATATTCGCGAGACGTAACGCATGATGGCTGAAGTGGTTAATGCACATTTCGTCTATAGCAAAGGTCTAGCGGTTGAGTCCCAGCTGTACCAAATATTTTTGTCTTTCCTCACTACACTTACCATATTCGTTTCTTTGTGCTTATGCTTTAAAGTACTTTACTACCTTCCATATTTCAATCTTTACTCATTTTCCAATGTATTACTTCGTCACGAATGAAATGTATAGACATCATTAAAACAATTGAATTTCCTGAACTTAACGTCGGCGCTGCCATTGATAATGCAGTGTTACGAATTTTTGGAGGCAACCGCCTTCTTCAGGATAAATTGGCGCGATTCCTCCAATATTCTCAGTCCACTGCAATAACATCTTACTAAGTCAACATTGCACCCTTTTACAAAATGGCTGATACTGACGGACGTATTAGACAGCGTTCTTAAATGCCTGCCGGGCGTGAAACGTCCATTCGGATTAATGAAAGGCTGACAAATGTGAATGGTAATGCATTAGTGGATGTCAGCTATGTTCGCCGATGAATTCGTCGCTGTAACAAAGTTGAAAGGCAAACACCGTTGGCTGATGAGAAGCGAAGCGGCAAACCGCGGTTACTGCATGACTCCACGCAACATTTAACAAGTAGATGAGATTTTTCATGAGGTCCGCTGGGTAACAATGAATTGTCTCTCTCTCCACGTCAGTAAAGGCAGTGTGATGAAGATTATTCAACAATTGGGTTACTCCAAACTTTGTACTCGGCGGGTACCAAGAATGTTAACTGACCAGAATAAAGAGAGAAGAAAAACAATAGCGTTTGTACTCTTGCAGCGTTTCAAATGAAGAGAGAGGTGTTTTGGGGAAAAATTGTGACTGGAGGTGAGATGCTTGGGGAAAAAAGACAACACTTTTTACCGCAGTGGAATACATATCCTTGGTAAAAGTTGGACAAAAGCCGTGGAAAAGGACGGAGATTATGTTGAAAGTGAAAATTTAGTCATTAATGTTGTGGGCTTATGCTGCCTACATTGCATTTAATTGTCTTGAAATTGCCTAATATATAGGCCCTGTAACTTGTATGAAAATGAATTTTCAAAAACTAATGTAGTGAATTAAAATTACGAGGAGAATATTTAGTGCTGCGAAATACAAAAGGGACCAGGCATTTTCCTGGGACAATACAGGCACAGACCCCTGTCAGCTTGAAGCTTAACACAACTAATTTGATATATCTGCTAATGTAACTAACTAAAAACAGGCTGGACATTTTCCGAATGGTTGCAATTATGAAAAATCCAACCAATGGAAGCTATCTAAAATTGAAGCTTAATGGCTATTAGAAAAGGGAGGAGCAATAGATGGTGACACGGAAAGAAGTTTTGGGAGGAGACATTAAAATTGCGGGCCACGAGTGAGAGCAGAGCTGAGATATTGAGTAGAGATTCGCGATCGAGGGGATGCTACGAATTGGGTAGGCGTTGTGCCCTGCTAGTGAGACGCAGCAGCCAGAACTAGAGCCCCTCTAATAAAAGGCCGGGCCGTCCGCCATTTTTAATCTTACGGAACTCTCTTGCATCAAGTTCAGCGTATCAGTTGAAAAACAAAATATTTGCAGATTGATTTTTATGTAATAACATAAATAATGAATGCAAAAGCGAACCAGAATACATAAATTTATTTTCTCAATAATTATCTCAATCAGTACTTTAAATTTTAATAATAGACTAGGAAAAGAAGTCACAATTTGGTGATTAAATTCATTTTCTTATGAGTTTCAAAGATTTTAATTAAATGAATACATGTAAAAGATTAAAATGTACACCTCATATGGTAAACAAAATATACTTTTGGTTTCTTAAGTAAAGGAACTAAATACTTCTTTAAAAAAAAAGGTGTGTATTTCTTTTTATTCATACAAAAACTTTTATCATACAGATTATTAACTTGGAGAATAATGATTCAGTATATAATTTGATCGACAACGTGAAGGTAGGTTAATTCATTTAATTAACCTACTGTAGCAGAATGGGTTAGGTTTATTTACTTTTGTGAGTACCTGAGAGGCATACGACGTGGGTGAGGGTTGACAAATTTACCTGACATAGATATTCTCCAGGGCCAGGATTCCACTTGTCTATTGGATAATTTATAATCCATTGTTTCCTTCGAATTAATTCTTAAGGAAATTTGAAAAGCCGAAATTCTTTTTCGGGTAGAATTCCTACAGTTTACAGCTGCGCAACAAACCATATTGCTGATGGAATTATCACACCAGAAAAGAGAAACACTTTTGACGTTCTACACTACGAAGCACACTTGCGTTAGCAGAACTAGATTAAAAATGGCGGACGGCCCGGCTCGTATTAGAGGGGCCAGCCAGAACGTCGTGCAGTTTCTTACAGAAGCAGACCGCCACAGTCTTTCGGTATCGTTGATTTAACATTTCAAACAGTTTCACATTGCCAGTCCTGGTTGACAAAGACCTTTACGTGGTTCACCGGGTGGTTGGCCCAGATTTCGAGTCAATTAAATTCCTTATAAATTCTGAGTGCTCTACCGTTATCAAATAATTCATTTGTTTGTTTCATAAATCTCATTCACCCACCATTTCGTTGATTAAACGTAAAATTTTTATTATATTTTCCCCCAGTAATTAAATAAATATTACAAATTGTCATCGAACAGTGGGACATAATTAATTAAATATTACAAACCTCTTCTAGAAACAGAACATGGTTTTCGAAAATTTACATTTTCGATCTTCCTGGGTAGTGGATGCGTCTTGGTAATGTGTACTTCCAAAAAGAACTATTCCGAGAAAGGATCTAAGCAAATAGGGCACTGGGTATATGAACTGGCAAAAGCTAGCGTCAGTTCGTAATCTAAGAAGGGTTCACCAGTCTCTATGTGCGGTAACCTGGCCATTTTTAATTGTTCGTTATTGTTATTGGCTGTTCTCCCTTTTTTCATTAATGAGTGCGTATCTCTTTCATCCTAACATTTAGTGTGCATTGAAGTTTGAGGAATCAACCTTTCAGTTACAGAGACACGTCGAAATTATTAAGTGCCCTGGAAATGTCGCTTGCGAACGAGAAGAATGTTAATTTGTTACCATCAGTCCAGGGAAATAATTTTTGTTCACCTCAATACACAGTATATTTCAGTAGTTACCATTTTGACTGAGGTTGGCGATTCAAAATAAGAGAAATATTGAGTCATATGCAATTTTGGAGTTTTTTGACAGTAGAAAAGTAACAACTTTGAAAGGCTTAGAGATGGATAGTCTTCAAAGAAAACTTCCTCACTTAAATAACATAATATATGCTGACCTCTTGTGGTGTAGTATTCAGAGATTCTGCCTCGCACCACAGAGCCCCCGAATCCTGTCTAGGGCTTGACGTTGTGTTGTTTGCGTTTTAATACAGTGATGCCTGACACAGAAATAAGTTAAAGACCGTCGCTAATGACCTTTATCAGTTTGTGCGACTATAAACTATATATATTGTAACATGAAAAGTTACGCTTAACAATGCAGGTCAGCTGGCGAGTTGCTATTGTTGAGGAACTGACGCAACCTGGGCCAACAATGTGGTCTGGCGAGAGTTCGGGGAGTCACCGTAGGGTAGTGGAAGGAGCAGGTTGTGTCGGCGGGACGACGAGAGAATGACCACGCCCTGCAGATATAATTATTTCTCATGCTCTGATTGGAATTAAAACTACTAAAATCCATTTTTGGTGTTTTTTGTGAAAAATACCTGGCGCCCTAAAGGAATTAGAAAGCCTCGAATACGGAGGAACGCGGGATCCGCTACAATATATATATATAATATATTATGTGGAGTCCAAACTCTGACCGGAAGCCGCCTACACTTTGATGTCGACCAGCAGGACTTCCTGATCCAACACTGTTCCTGCAAAACGCAAAGGGACATCCGTCTTCTCTATATACATGTAGTGCCGTTAAAAAATTGCATTGCAAGTGTCCAAATTTGCCGAATTGGTTAGATTAAATGTAGCTTCTCCCTAGTTCACCCCAATGCAATTGAGCTACACTCGTTGGCAGTTACAAACAATATGTAGTGAGTGGACATGGCAACCGCCATTTTATTTCGCGACTGGGTGAAGAATTCCCGATATTAGAAAATTCTTCAGCCCAGGTATACACCAAGGCGCCAGAGAGGCGAGGCGGACGGGTTCAGATCGTACCAAAAAGTCACCTTAAGACTTATAATTCTGATACCTGACTTCAGTCATTTGGCCACGGGAATTTTGAAACGGCAGAAAGTTAAGGAGAGAAACCGCGGGCCATGGTGAATGTTGATTGGAGGCTGAGGTCAGGTGACTCGCCATGCAACTCATGGTGGGATGATCGTAGAAAAATTACCTGCGAGGATGGAGGAGAAACAATTGATGAGTCGGACATGTATTGTTGAAGGAGAAAGATTTCTGGAGGTTGCGTGGAGTTTGATCCATGGCACATCAGTCGGGCATGGAGGATTGGAAAAGGAAGAAGTCTGAAGGTTGTGAGGCTTTGATCTACGGCACGGCTATTGGTGTTTTGTTTCCTATCTAATCTGGAAGCAAATTGCAGAAACGAAGAAGATGGCAGCGAGCAGAGGGTGCCCGACTACTTAATCCGGCCCAGAATTCTTAGAAAGAACTACACTTATGGGCACCAGAAATCATAGCTGGAAGGAAGCCGCCATTAGGCAAATAAAAAAACCAGGTGCGTGTCTGTGCCTCTGTCTGAGGTGTGGTAATACTGTCTTACTGCTGCAAAGATAAGCCAAATAAAAATGACCCTTAGTTAAAGTCTTACTAAATGCCAATTGAGCTAGCGGGGGTATTTTCTTTAAGTTGGACTATAAAGTTAATAATAATTGTTGTTAGTTATTTTTGATTTTGTAAATAAATTTAATTTGTTTTAATTAACTAAATCCAATTTTATAATTCGTTATTATTTAAATTGTATAATCCAACCCCAGTACATTATAAATATGAAAAAAAAGTCATACACACTAAACATTATAAATTGCTTCCTAAAAATAAAATTAAAAAATCCATTGCTTAGTTAGTCGCACTACACTTCACTAACTCACACACACACTTCCTTATGTTTCCACTAGAAACTTTTCAGTCACAAGTAAATGTTTAAAAAACTTATGCAGGTAAGTTATTCATATCCCTTACAGTCCGGTTTAAAAAGTATCAGTTTTAAAGTTGCAATACCCAATTTTTCACATAAGATCGCCTCTTGCTTCTACAAACCTTGATATAATATCCTCTTAGTATTGTTGGCCTGGGTAAGCTTTAAAAAGAACCCTAAGACGTAAACATTTCCGTCGTTTCTATGACACTTGACAACAAGCTTGTTGAACTTTCTCATTTCCGTTATCAGGATACCGCTTAACAGTTTTTTTCCGCTCCCCTTTGTACTCGTTCCAGTGCTTCAACCTGATATTTTCTGAATGGATCCCGACAAATTGAGCCATATGCTAACAGAGGATGCTGTAGAGAAATATGGTTGTTAATAATAGTCCTAGTCTCTTAGGACAGTCCCGAAGTTGTTCCGGGAACTTAAGGGAATAAAAAATTACTCCTGGTACGTTAAATGAATCAAAAAAAATTTCGGAACCTGAGTAAGTTAGAAAAGTCCCTGATCGCAAAGAGAGGAAAAATACACCCGATATCTAGCAGTACGTTAAGAGAAAAGAATATTTGAGTTTATGTAGAGCCGTTATGGAGAAATGTAAAACTAATTAAATCCGATATTTAAGACTGCTAAACTTTGACCAAAGTTTT
This sequence comes from Eucriotettix oculatus, assembly GCA_034510155.1. Lineage (NCBI taxonomy): Eukaryota > Metazoa > Arthropoda > Insecta > Orthoptera > Tetrigidae > Eucriotettix > Eucriotettix oculatus. The sequence continues at coordinate 92,370,679 of CM067376.1, forward strand.
GGAAACTTTAGGGTACTTTAGCCTAACTATTCTTTTTTACTTGAATTAAAGGTTGAGTAAATATTTGAGTACTAAACGTGTATTTCAAATTTCTTTTTACTTTGTCAATAGGTACAGAATTTTGATAAAGTCGAATTCATTGAATCTATAAAAGTACGGTATCATCTATTTATCATTGCTTCAGGGCAAAGCTTTAGAACATTCGGAAGGGTGTGGGAATAGTGCCCAATGCCCAACCTACTTGATGCAGGTTTTCTAGGGTTTTCCCTGCATCACTTTAGGTGAAACACCGGGTAGAATCCTTAAACTATAGCCCGGGGCCCTAGTCAACCTTCCACATCCCCTCTTTTCAATTCCCTTCCTATGCACCACCCTCATGTAGCCTGTTAACCCCCCCCCCCCCAAAAAAAAAAAAGTAAAATAAAAATGAGTAATTAGCGCGGCAATTCAATGGATTTATAAATATTTATATAAATACCTTCGGAACTCTTCAAGATATCAAAATGAAACATACACGAAAATGTAAGTTAAAATTTCTGTTTCAATCCCTGAAATTTTCATTGAAATCCGACTAGCCATTTCGAAGCATAAATAGATCAAGATAGACTAACCGTATTCATCTTGAAAAAGAAGCCTTCACTTAGAGAATTAATACGTATTTTTATTTATTAGCATTATATTATATTAATATCATTATGGAAATGAAATATGCACTAATGTTTAAGGTAAATTGTCATTTTTTAAACCCTCAAAATTTCATTGAAATCCGTTCAGCCAGTTCGGAGCCTATTCTAGACAAACATACGGGCAGACAGACAGATAGATAGACACTTCAGTTTTATTTATTGGTATCTATTATATTTTATCATATTTTAATCGCCGAAGAAGTAAGAACCAGAATCGAACTTCTTTGTATCAATCGGTGACCAGATCAAATGAGTGAATCGCGTGGCATGGGTTGGACTTGACTGAAATACGTTATCCTTGATAATTGAGCTTTGATTAAATGTTTATGAAAACGAAGAATTCATTACCTTCTGAATTGTAACTCATCCTACTTTCTAGCCAGGACACATAATGATGTAATTAGTTAAGTGTGACGCCGTGACGCGCCATAAGTTAATGATATTATGGACATTGTGGCTTGTAGGCGTCGCCGGTGGTCCTCTTTTCCAGTTCAGAACATATCAGCCGATGCGAAGACAACAGAAGGATATGGCAGAGGGCGTATAATCTATGTACATGACTTGGATTGTGCTTCATCTGAAATCGATATTTGAGCTGATCAGCCAGCTCATTCCTAAGCTGTAAAATATCTACTTATGAGATAATTTTGTCTACATTTCCTGTATTTGAGATCAAGCTAACCTTTCTCAGGCACTTAAATCGTGGTGCCACATTCATTAACTTTACCCTTTTGCGGTTGTCCTGTGCTTGACATTTACTATCTGTGTTAATAAAGTAGTTTATATGTTTCTGACTTTATGTGCGTTATATATGATGAAAAGTTTGTTTATGAGTTAAGTTTACGATTAATCTTGGAAAATAATTATTTCTGCGTGTTTAATTTCAGTTTTTGTTGCTCAATATACCTTGTTGCGTTTTACGCTATTCTCTTTTGGTGAAAAATGCTTTCTTAAATCTGCACGTATCTACTTTAACGCCTACTCCCATACGATTGAAACCCGAACGCCCGTATCTATTAAAGGATAGCCCAGAGTCATATTTTAACTGGGTCCGGTTTCATAGTACTTCATGTGAACCTATTTTTATTATTCCTTCGAGACCTTTAGCTCTTCTCGAGTGGCGTTTAATTTTGCTTCCTTTAATCCATTCCGAGATCCCTGCAAACAATTTCTAGTATCAAGTAGGAAGTATGAATGAATTTAATATTAACTTTATTAACTACTTATAAATTCCAAACAGTCATATACTGTAACTAATTTCTAGAACCTGTCATCAAGTCTTTTATTTCTGGAGGCGCGTTATTATTAATACTCTTATGTTCGCCTTTCATAACACGCGGTCCTACAATACGTCCGATAACCCAACTTAGGATTGCAGTTGGATTGTCAGGGCTGTTTCACTCTAACCGACAGCAGGGTAAACTGCAGAAGGGTTCAAATCGGAGACCTTTCACATTGGTGGTTACCCGATTGCCCGACTCCCCCTCAGCTAGTACCCGGTTAGACGGCCAAGTCGGCTTCACATCTGTCCCGCACGGTTCGTCCAGTCTACAATTTAGCTTGTTCCTAGTCGAATAATCGATTGTTTTCCTCAACTTTGTATTTTTGCATTTATTATCATAGAGAATATATATTTATTCATAAATTTAGTTCATGTTCATGGGACCTCACTTTAGACACTTATAAAGGTAGAATAAATATAGAAATGCCTGGATGGAAGTTTGAAAATAATTAAAAATGGTTATGAAGAAAGAATGAAAAGAAAGAATTGAATACAGTACAAAATATTAATTTTTTAATGCTCATTATATTAAAATTTTTAATGTTTTAAATTCTGGTAATTACAAGAATATTGCATACAACAGTATACATGTTTTGTTTACGAATATATTAAACAAACCACAAAGAGTGGCCGAAAGTTATAAATGGAAAAAATTAATTAGAAAGCGTTTCGTCCCCAAAATTTGGGGACCTCCTCAGTTCAACAAAAAAATAATGCAATTAAATATGCATACTTCAATAGAAATTAATAAGTAAAAATAATATGGTGTTTTATTTGCAATTAAAATAATAATAAAAATTATTGTTGCTCCTGCAACGTTCGGAGCCTAAATGACTGAAAACACTGACAAGGAAAAAGATCGAAAAGCTCACAATGTATTAACAGGAAATTTTTAAACTACAAAAATTACAATTCAAAGATTTCAGAATACACAAGTAAATAAGAATAATTATGAGCGAAATGTTCCACATAAAATCAAATATTAATTATTTAAATGAAAAACTAAAAAACGCAATATTTATATTCCATATATGATTCTTTATTATTATTTTTGTATTATTTAAATTGTAAGTACATTATACCTATTTTATTCATTAGTTTGTATTCAAGTATGTATATCTAATTGTATAATGTTTTGTTGTAGCAAAATATGAGGAGGTTGGTCGAAATTGTCAACACTCATATTAAAATAATTGAAAAAATTATCTTCATACTTTCGCAATTCCCCAAACAAAACAAAGAATGCCCCCAACTTGTCTGTTTGCATTTTCAATGGGTGTACCCATTGCATCCTGTTTCTTCATCTCTTTTTCAAACGTCTTCACAAAACTATGCAAGCCAATAAACCATTTTGCTAAATGTTCGTATTATAACTGAGCCTCGACGAGACAAATCGGGCCGACATATGGGTAGATGTGAAAGGCCTGTTTAAAGTAGCTGACTTACTGTCGGGCCGACTAGAATGCTGGTTAAACTGCAAACCGGGTTAGTGTGAAACAGGCCTCAGTGGGTCGCTGGTCAGCAAACAACCCATTATTACAGATGGATGGAACTTAGAGATGGGCGATTCAAAGTGCTACCACCTGTTTGAATCACTCACTTATGACTCAGATCGCGCGAACCGAGATCCCAAAACTATCTTCTCTTTGATTCACTCACCCATTAAACAGAAATTCTTTCTGTCTGGATAATTTATCGTGTTCGATTGTTTTCATCATAATTAAATTAAATTAAGTGGCATATGAACGAAATGTTTTAACCGAACGTTAATAATGATTTTATCTTATCTGATTCCAGAATATAGCCGTATAAATCCCTTCTGTAATATATTGGTCCACGTATTATCGTTAAATGTTATCCTATACTTTCACTTTAACCTCTCAAGATGGCTTCACTCTATACTACACTTCTATTAAAATTACAAATTAATTTCATTTTCTTGTATCGGAGTACAATTTGGATCGTGTCATTAATAACGAGTATTCATCATAATATTAATACACAGAACGTATATACAATATCGGTACAAAACAATAATGAGAGAAAATAAAATGATCGCTTAATACAGCCAAAAGAGTTTTTTAAATTGCGAAGCTTTCAGACTGATGACACAGTCCACGAAATTTCTGTATATTTTAAAACGGTAACACATTAAACTATTTTTTAGTGAGTGACAATCTACATGAGGGTAATCCACGTGGTCGCAACTCCCCTTTAATAACAGAGGAAGGAATTTGAAACGGCGGATGTGGGTGGGGAGTGTTATTAACAATTACAATATCATACAATATCAGCATATGTATGAATATTTCCAGTAACTCTGTTCCTCTTTAAAAAATCAAAATCAGTTCGATAGCACCCAATACCTCAATTATAAAAGTAAAGTACTGTAACGGTCAAACACGTCTGATTGGATCTCGGCGGTGCGGAGTCAAAGGAAAGGAGACAGTGTTTGAGCAAGGGGTAATAAATCGCAGACATTCAGACGCCAGCGGAATTAGTCCCACGGACTCTGGAATGTGATTGACGGAGACTGGAAATGGAGCGTGGATCCCCCCAAAAAAAACGTAGGGAGAGGGGCAAACTTGTCTTCCCAGAGAATAGTAACGATCAATCGGATTGGCTAATATCCGGGATAGGAATTAAAGAAGTGTGGAAGAGGTATTAAAAACACTTGCAGAGAGATTTTTGACATAGATTTCGGGACGGATGATTGGAGTTTAGGCAAGGGAGATAGTGGAGAATGGTGAATCGAATGACATTAGAGGCAGATAGAGGAGACGAGAAGATGATCGACATTATCGGGCAGGTAACCCGAGGAGACGATATAAAGTGGATAGTGTCCTGAACTAGGAAGAATTCCAGCGGCGGCTCTGATTTTGATCGTCCCAAATTAAGAGGAAATTTGAACAAGGAAGACGATGGAAGGTCCATTATAATGACAGGGTAATTACCCCTGAAACTTTTTGCTGATTTCCTATACTGCTAGGTCCCAGAAGATTATGTATGAAATATTTTGCTCTATGAGAAGGTCCATATCATACGACCCAAAGCTTAGAGAACGAGAATTGTTAATTTTAAGAAATTAATTTGTATAATTTTTTGTGTAAATATATATGTAGTGTTTAAATAAGAAAGAATTGCCGGCTTAAAGTTTAAAAATGAGAAAATTGTAATATTGATGTAGATTTGTTTAGGATAAAGTATATTTTTCTTTTTATTATAAAAATTCATTCTTAAAATATTAATATTGGTCTAAAATAAATAATATCCCCCTATTCATCTCAGTACCTAGAGTTTTTATTTTATTTGTGCAATTATTTCTTTATTTATAAATAAATACGACATATCTATATTGCTTCTGTTAATAAATTATTTATACACAGGGTGTTCCATCCGAAACAGTACGGCCAAACATTTCTGAAAGGGGATGGGGAACAAGTAACAAAAAAAGCACAATACACAAGTTGTAAGGTTTCGAGGGGTACATTCGATGCATTTTGAGCTTTTAAGCTTCTGCTTGTAGGCTGGAAGCACTAAGTTCCTTTTTTTTCTCATGGCAACCCCATGAAATATTTCGTCTTGATGAATTGTTTTCAGATACCTCATCATTAAAGTCATTTCCACTGATTTTACTCGAAAAATGCATTTTTTTCTACTGAGCGAGTGGTTCCAATCCTTTCATTAAAAAATACCGTTTTGCCCTTCTATAGTTGGAAGTCCGGGGATCGTTTTGCCCCACTGCTAGATTATTGTCTCCCCGCATGCAACACAATCTCATATTTAATTATTTTTAATTTTTATTATTTTAAAATTCCTACTTTCATATTTTAGTCTACCAAAATGGATAATTCCGGTCTGTCGGAGTTTGAGGTGCTAGGTAGCGACGCTAACCTCCACACCTCAGGCGATCGGCTTTACATGATTAAATTGCTAACATTCTATGGCTAGTGAAAGAAAGCCAGAACAAAATACTAGGAAAACTGTTGTATTAAATTTCACGCTTGTAAAAAAGAGAAGGGGAACCCGGTCGGTATGTGAAAATCCACATACAGTGGTGAAATGGACCGTTAAATCAAACAGGTTTGAAGGTAACAAGTACAGCCTCCGTAAAAGTTTTTTATTTGATTCGGGCAGTCCAGACTGCGAAATGACACTATAAATGTACGTCGTTGTAAATGATGAGGCACTGTGTGGCCATAAAAAGAAACTGAAGTACATGAAATGAATGTGACAATTAAAAAACCGTTTCGGAGGCTGTAATGGTTATCTTCAAACCTCTATAACATATAGCACAAATTAGCCTTGGAAAATATTAGCATAATTGCCAGGGAAATTCTTTATGGGCACGGAAAATTAAGCAATACAAATCCTTAGAAGACCAGCTAATTTTAACAGAGATACTGGACCAGGGACCTATGACCCGGGCTTCATGCATCGGAGACAAATAGGAAAATATTTGCAGACAACAAATCTGTCCATGTAAGGTGACCTTGGACGCTTAGTTCATTGTTCTGTGGACATTCGCTTCAAAGTAGCAAAATGTACATAAGAGCAAACCGAATTTAAGGCAAGCCTATAAGTTGATTCAATATATCGAATTATCGCTCCCTCTACTGTTATTCAAAACGACGTGAGAATAGCCGACATAAATTACCTGATGCTGGTTCTAGGGTTTTCCCTCAATCTCTTTTAGGATAATCACCGGGAAGGATCCTTAATCTATAGCCGGGAGCACTCTTTAGGTGAAACACCTTGGCTACCTTACTCTACCTTCCGAATCCACCCTTTTCATTCCCTTCCTATGCTATTAAACGGGGGTTGTCTGTTTCATGTAGCCTGTTAACCCCCCCCCCCCAAAAAAAAATAACTAGTGAACCCTTGGCTACCTTGTCGTATCTTCCACATCCCCCCCTTTTATTCCCTTCCTATGCTATTAAAGGGGAGTTGCCTGTTTCATGATCACCATCATGTAGTCTAGTCCCCTCCCCCCTCCAAAAATAGATTCACGTTCTTTTGATATATCGAAAATAGTATAGAAAATTATTTCATAACTTTATCTTTTTTGATTAATATTCAGCATAAATTTATAGATTTATTTAATTATGACGTTGAAATAATATCCAAGGCATCTAAATTTAGCTCCTATTTTCATCGATAAGAATAATAATTTTTAAAACGCCAACGTTGTTTTTGAAACTAATTGTATGGGTCGCTATGCCTCGTTTGCAGGCCTAACAAATAAATCATCTTAATTAAAGGAGCCAAAGATGCTCACTTCTCTCCAAAAACATGAACCTCCAAGATCACAAATTTGATTGGAACCCTGTACAAATTTTAGATGCTTGAGTGACGAGTGAGAGATGTTGCACATCCGTTCCACTCCAATCCAACAGCTTTAAAATATAAAAATCTTATACCATCAATTTAAACAAAATTTATGATACCTTGATGATATGATAATATAGATATTTCTTCTCTGATACTTTATTGTATTATAAGAAATTTAAAACTTTATGTAAACTAAAATGTAACAAAATTTTTGATACTCAGTAATATAATATTGTAGGCATTCATTTTTTGTAATATTACGTGATAATAGAATTTAAATAAAATAGTATGCTTAATATGACTTAATTTGAATAAATAAATAAAGCAAAGGTAGGTTACTGTGCAACAGTGAGTACTTCACGAAATAAGGTAAATTAAATGGTAAACTGTAATTCGTATAACAATACTTTATAGGTACCTTTAAAATATATAACTTCGGTTATCCAAACAATCCAATATACGAACTATATATGGTTCCAAATAGTTCCAATAATCGACGTTCAACTGTATTATTCAATGGTATTGTTTTTTATTTATTTAATGAACCTGATACGTATTTTTCGGCCCTGAATCTGGCGGTAACAATACAAAATATTCTTATGAGGTTTTTAATTGCACATATTACAACTGAAAAGGTCCCTAAGGTTGAGGACGAAACATTTTGTATTAAATTGTTATTTCTGACTCTTGTCCAGTTCATTGTACTTTATTTAATATTATTTAAAACTTGTTAAGATGAAACGGCAAAAATGCATATTTTTAGGTTAGCACAGACATGGAAGTTGGTCCTTTCGTCAAAGTTTTTATTTGCATAATACACAAAATAATATAACTAACATTATATATTTTGTTTTTGATACGATAGTTTTGTAAACATAGCGTTTTATTTCTCGCTAAATTGTAGATAAAAACCTGAAGCGGTATTAAAGGAGGACGAAACGTGTAATTCTTCATACGTTGGGTGGGTAGAGCTACTAACAAGGAAGCTCTAGGGGAAGAGAGAACAAATTGTAGGACTTTGACCAAGAGAAGGCATAGATTAATAGGCCACGATTTTAGACATGAAGGCCTAGCAAAATTAGGATTAGAGGGAAGTGTGTGGGGTGAGAATAGAAGATGAAGGCTGAGGATGGGACACGCTAAGAAGATTATGGAGGATGTAGTATCTTTGTATAAATGAAAAGGCTTGCGCAGGATGGGTTAGCATGGATGTTGCACCAGACCAGTCTTAGGAATAAGTACCACAACAACAACAAAAATACAACCAATTTGTCAGCAAAAAATTGAATTAATATTTATTTAATATAATTTTTTCTGACGAATTGGCTGTATTTTTTATTTATTACGCTTAATTGTTAGATTATTTATTTATTGGGAAAATTATTTTTGCTTTTAAAAATAATAAATATAATTTTATATATATAAAAAATAGAACAATTTCTTTAGTGGGTCATGCGCACTACTTATATATATATATATATATATATATATATATTTGTTTAAGTGACTGATTGTTTATATTTCAAAGATTTTCTCCGGGTTAGTTATTGGGGTAACATCGTGCAGCAGAGATTTCACGTTCGTAACCAACCTGTTTCATCTTCTCAGCAAACCCGGACTTCCGTAGAGTTTTCGTCCCTCACTCTCCGACTTCTTTCTCGGGTTGTTGATTTGCCCTCGACGGAAAAAGACTCAGGATCGGAGGATGAAACCCAGTTTTCCTCCTCCTACAGTCCAACAAACAGTTACTACAACTTTCTTTCAGAAGTTCTGATCTTCCTTGCTCGCTGTTCCTTGTTACTCAAGAGCAACAGTGCTCTTCTCCCTTTCAACTCTCGATGAACACTGACTTATTAATTGTTTATTTCTTCTTCTATGCTTCCTGTTGCCATCAGCCTCCGAGAAACACTGGCTGCCTCTCTGTTTCCTCACTCTTTCAACTTCTTGATCAACTCTGCCCTATTTTTTGTGTTCTCACTTCCCAAATAACTCTTCTTTTCCCCTTCTCCAAGGAAAGCGCTACCCCACGTACCGTGTAATCGCCATTCTTTATTCTTCCTTCGTCTAGCTCGGGAATTGCGTATTCGAAAAGAATAGTGTCCTTGGGAAATTAAAAGGGTGAGCGTCCCTTCTTGAAATCATGCCTAATCGTTTGTAGCTGCAGGCAGGCACGCTTTCCACCAGATACCCTGGCACCGGGGAATTCCCATCTCTGGACTGCCTGACTCCGATTTAGAATATTCTTTCAGAGTTTCGATCATTTAAAATCTAAAAAAAGTGAATAAAATTAGGGAGGGGTCCTACTGCGCTACAAATTTAAAAAATAAATCATAAGTTAAATATTCAATCCCATAAGACCGTGAGCGTCCGAACGTAGGTGAAGCGAGGACGATAAGAATAAACTAGTTCATTTAAGGGAATAGTTCTAGTATAGTTCGTTCACTGTAATTAAGTAGTTTAACTCATCTGATGTTACGATGTGTCTAAGATTAAGATTTTCTACAAAAAAAAATATTTTTGAAGTTTGAATTTCGCAAAATTGTTGGTCTTAGACACAACCTTAAGACGTTCTGTACTAAAATGTCTTAAGACTAACAGTCTTCTAAGTGTTAAACATGAACAAAATAAATTTTAATGAACAATTTTTTGAATACACAAAACATTATTTACTGTTTCAATTGGAGGACGCAGTCAGAGCATTATTAAATAGTTGTTCACCCTCTACTTAATCGGATACTGATTTGTGGACAGATAAACTCTAGGATACATTCAAACATAGAACGTAGCTTTCTAAGGCGTACTCTTTATACTAGAATATACCGGAATGAAGTGCCCTTGTTTTCAGGAATAGATAAATTTAAGCCCGAGGTTTTATGAAGTAGATTGGTTGTTATATGCAGCTAGTCAACATATTTTCGATGTCTTTGAAAAATTTAATTTAATTTAGGTCGAGTCAACAATAAAGTCATTAGCGACCAACATAAATTTCATTTGCACATATGAACAGAAATTACATTAAGGCATTTTAATAGAACATAGAATTGTGATAAATAAGTTACATAAAGTGAAAAGTTTTTTCATAAATATTCATATATTTCAAAAATGGTAAAGTTCTTTTAATTGCTTCTTCCGATGATATCTGTCCTCTGCTTGTGGTACTTGGTGCAGTGGAAGATGATGTGGTCCATGGTTATGTTCATCCTGCACGAGCTACATTGTGGTGGAGGTTCTCTAGAAAAAGAAAGCAATGAGAAAAATTGGCGTGGTTGTCCCTTACCCTGGAAATTACTATTTTCTCCTTTCTAGTTCGATGCTTGGAAAGAGTAAATCTTCGTAAATGTTGAGGTGTCAATGGAATCGTCTGTTGTTAAAAGATCTTCTGCTAACGTTCCAGTGGTCCAGGAAGTTGGTATTGTAAATCCTCCAAATGTCATCTACTGTGCATGCATGGTCGGATATAAAATTGTGGCCTGAGTTTGCAGTGAGTTTATCTAGACGGTCAGCTACCTCATTTCCTAACATTTTACTGTGGGCAGGGATCCAGCATATGGTAATATGATGGTTGTTATTATTAGAAATCCTAATATTGTCACTGATATTGTTTAGATTATTAAGGTAAAGGACAGTTTTTGATTTAAGAAAACACAGAATATTAATGTTTTTGGAGCAGGATTTTCCAAGCATTGCTTAGTTGACATCGATAGCGCGTAAGTCTCAGCATCTTTGTGGATAGCTTGAGTTTTTGTTGATCCATTGGTGAACATTGCACATCCAACTCCATTCGGCGATTTTGACGCATCTATGAATATGACTCTTGGGTGATAGTAACGTTCAGTAAGATCACAATTTTTTTAATTCCAAATGATGTTGTGCCTTTGATTGTTGGTGAAACTGCTGAGGTATGTGTCAGTCGGGATTTTCGTGTATCTCTAGTGAGGAATAGATGGGAAGGAGTTAAAGTCGGGAAGGGGGGGGGGGGAATTAAATTTTTAGAAGGAGAAGCTATTGGAAACGTTTTGGTTGACTGAGTAATAAGAAAAGGATAGATCTTCGTTTTGTTGTTATAGGAGATGTTGTCTCTTACTTTGGCATTTTCGTAGTTTATGCTCTTAAACATGTTTTGTAATTAGTGACGTCCTTCTGTAATGCAGAGGTAGTTCTTTTGCTTCAGTTGTAAGCCTAATTATTGTAGTGGTTCAGAAACATCCAGTAATAATTCGTCACGTATTATTAAATGTTGCATCTAGCTTATTTAATAAAGATTTTTTAGCCGAACGGTATATTTGTGACCCATAATCAATTTCATTTCTGATTATGGCTTTTAATGTGAGGAGGAAAACGTCTTTAGATGCTTCCCAATTTTATGCCGCAATTGCTTTTAAAATGGAAGTTCTTTTTTTAAATTTCCATGATGAGGTCGTTAATATTCTTGGCTTTCAGCGTTTAATTGCCTCTGACTATTTCGTATATAAGTGTTTTGCAGCTTCCTGCCGTTTTCAGATTGTAAATTACTCAAAATATATATATATATATATATATATATACACCTCTCAAACTGCCCAAGGTCGCCTCAGCCTGCAGGAGTCTTAAATTAGCTACCTTGGCCATGGACCAAGGGGGGAGGGAAAGAGGAAAACCAGGAAGGAGGAAGTCAACCTCCACCTGGTTCTCACTCATTTCCGAGCAGGATATCCTCCTGCATCCCATATGATCTATCTCGAGCCACCCATCGGCTTCCCTTATAAAGCTTCGGGCGGGACTTCCCCTATTTCTTAACATTTCGGGGTTCCCCGCCCTCATCTTTCCCGCGGGGGTTCACCATCGTTCAGGCAAGCCGGGCCTTCCCCGCGGGGAAAAACATCTTTCGGCCGACTATCCATTGTTGTTGGCCGAACTGCGCCTCATAACGCCACAACCTTACCAAAATCCCCTTTTTTATCACAATATATATATATATATATATATATATATATATATATATATATATAGAGAGAGAGAGAGAGAGAGAGAGAGAGAGAGAGAGAGAGAAAATCTACGTGGCCACTCTGCCTTCTTTGTTTCCAAAGCTGTTAAAATCTCTAAAAAGATCTACTTGACACCTGGAATGGAGATGCGAAAACGCCAAATGCCACAGGTGAGGAACGTGCTACCTTGAGGCCACATGCGGTCTCCGCGAATTTTTTGTGCGGCTCTCATGAAAGCGTTTACAGTGATACCTCGGTTTTCGTCGATAATGGATCCGTACGCGATCGACGAAATCCGGAACCGAGGTTAATTATTTTCTTATGATGAAATGTATATACAATTAATCCGTCTCCGATACTCTTAATAAAAACACATTTGATAGAAAATATACATAGTATAATAATAAAATTCCATAAGGTTCTCTGTCTACCAACAGGACAGGTTATAATACAAGTTTTTTAAAAAAAATTATTTATAACGGACGCATTGACTGACTGGTCATTAGCGACCACAGTGACAACTATTTACATATTATTATACAATTATATACACATTATTTACTATTAAGAATTTAAATAATAAAATACTGGTAACATCCATTTTTCTGCTCGTTACCACTAACTAATTATTTATCTTCTTTACATTTGATTTTTAGATTTTAACAAAAAAGAACACAGAATACAATACATTTAAATTAAATCATAAATGTTACTGTCCTTACAAAATTTAATAATATCTTTTTGGTATTCATGGGAGTCCAAAATAGATTTGTAGTTTTTGCCCTGTAGGTATTTTTGTCCGTGTTGGTGCTATTTGAAGCATTGATTGATGATATGGTCTATATTTAAGGTGAAATTACACAGATGACAAGACTGAAGGTGGGATGGATCTATCCAGTAGATAAGTGTGGCTTAATTTGCACTGTCCAGTTCTTATTCTAGTGATGGCAATCTGTTCCTTCCTTCCAATATCTGTGTTGTTACTTAGATTATAGAAGTCTCTGACGTTTTTGTGAAGATCACTGGATTTTAAAATTTTCCATGTATTGTGCCATTTCTTTGTCATATTGTTGCAGGTATATTTCAAGAGATCGTTCAGGGTATGAGATCTTATTAGCGCAGAGTTGCAGTCGTCTCACATATTCCTTTTGTGCTATATGATAAATCAGTCTGAATATCCGGAATTATCCATGGAGGGTCTATTTTCGTATGTTTGATATTTAGCTCCTCGAGCATTCTCTTGACTATAGCATATATGGGTATGTAGCGCTGGTAGTCGATATTAACTGGATATTTCATAATTTGGATCTCCCTGCGATGTTGTAAGGTGGGTTCTTTAGCTTCAACAAGATTGCTACTTACGGGACTGGTGTGAAAGCACCCTGTAGCAATTCTGAGACCTTGATTATGAACCGCTTTGAGATGGCTTTTATTTGCAGATCTGTATATTATAGACCCGTAATCTATTTTGGAGCGTACTATGGCTTTATAGGTTAACAGTAATAGTTGTGGGATATATACTTGAGGATATTGAGTCGTTTTTTAGATTCATTGATTGTGTGTAAAATATGCTTCGTCCATGTCAGTTTGGCGTCAAAGTACATTCCAAGTATTTTACTGCTATTAACAAATCTTAGATTTTGATTTCCTAGTGTGAGAATCGGGTTGCTATTTTGATTGTGTCTGGAGAATAATATGCATTCACTTTGCTGTGATGAAAATTTAAACCCCGAGATAAGTGACCATTCATATATATTGTTTAAAGCGGATTGCACGAACTTGATGTTAAATGTCTTCCTCTACAAGGAATGGTGATATCGTCAGCATACTTCCTGGTTATGACAGGAGCCTTAATGTCGTCGTCTACGTCATTAATGGCAATACTGAATAGTGTTACGCTTAAAATAGACCCTTGTGGGACTCCGTTGTCTAATCTTTTCGTCTCAGATGTCGTGCCACTTGAATGACCCGATCATCTGTGAAATTTTTGATAAATTGTAGCATGTTGCCTTTGACGCTAATTTCCTGCAGCTTGGTTGATACTCGGTACATCCAAACCATATCATAAGCCTTCTCAATGTCTAAGTTAATGGCTAACACATGTTGGTTGTTCGAGAATGCTTCTTGAATAAAAGTTTTAAATTTTATATGACCAATTTTAAACTTTTATCAATAACAAGGAAGCCTATGTAATCTGCCAGATGAAGTATTTTGAATAAACATTGGATTTTTGTCTGACGTCATGACAATACAAAGTAATTTAAATATTTGCCTGCAAGAAAAAGACATGTGGCAAATGCTCCAAGAATTATGAAAAAAATTAACATGTATGAAAATCTGTATATCTCGCTCGAATATATTTGTATGACAAAAATGCTGAAGCAGCAGTAATGTGACATAAAAAATTCGATGGATGTGTATGTGTCTTGGATTCTTTACTAGAAGAATATACTGAAATACTTATTTGATTGCTACTTTTTTTAATCTTATTGTATCTATATTATATTTATTTATATTGTAATTAATATATTACTTTATTATTTATATTTAAATATGTAGTAGTTTATTAATCAAATAATTGAAGAATGTGAATACGCAAATATTTTGTATCGAAACGTTTTATGTTTAATAATAAATAAACCATAAAATGTTATTTCATGTTATATCCGTACATGCAATAAATTGTTAAAACTATACAAAAGCTATAATCATTTCACAAAAGTCGCGGCCTCCTCCATTCCTGACTAATTTAAATGTGGCGTCTTAAGTTGTAAAGAAATCCTCACCTCTGCCATAGGCTTTACCACAAAGCCCGTCTTTCCCATATTTATTTTTTGTTACTCGGTTCTCAAACACTCGATAAAACTTTATTTTATTCTGACTAATGTTTTCAGATCGACGATTCAGTTCTTTTATCTTATCAGCAGGCGTGTCATAAAAACAACGAAGAGCGTAAAGTATTACATCAAAATTTACACTTCTTACAGATACAATTAACTTTTCTACACTGAACTTCAAAGATAACTTAATTCAGCAATAACTAATAGTCACGATGTATTTTTAACCGTGAAACTTTAGCAATTATTTTCTGCTGTCATATTTATTAATTTTTCATCTTCATCTCGCGTTTATTCAAACCTCTTTTGTATTAAGTTTTCATTAACTACCCTTTGGTATCGTATTGCTGTAGAACTTTTAAAAATACTCATTGCCTACAAAAAATATAACTATCTGGGTGTTGCCCAGGAATTTACTTGTATAATTATATATATATATATATATATAATACATAAGTAAATATATTTAATTCTATGATACATAAATTCTTATAATAGTTCTATAAATACATAAGTATTAGTACAATAAAATGATTATACGCTAAGCTAAGCAGATTAGGGATTATGCGGGACGTAGTAGTTAAGTAGAAATGAAAAGGCTTGCGTAGGATAAATAGGGGGATGTATTATTTATAAAAATGAAGGATTTATTTATAAAAATGTGAATAACATTAATTTTAACATTACATTATTACAATGTACACTGATTGAATAAATTTTTAATTTGCATAGCCGGTTATTTTACAATAAACACTATATATTTTTTCAAAATGTGACCACATTAAATAAAATATTATATAAACTAAAAACATAGGCTCTAACTTAGGGTCGTCTAAACGGGCCTTCCCATAGAGCAGAATCACTAAAATATATCCTACTCGGCATTGGCAGTACTGGGAAATCGGTGTTGTCTCAGCTTACCTGGACCTTGTCGCTGGATCCCAACTGCACTTCCTTGTGAGTGAGCCCTTTTGAACTTCAGCTTTCCTTCCGTTCTTTAAATGACCTCGGTCAGGACAATCTCCAATTTCTTTCAGAATATAACTGTTTAAAGTCCCAATTATCAACTCGACCACCACGTCCTTAATGTCAAATCTTAAACACCACGTTCTTAATAATGTTCTCAAACTCCACGTCCTCAATAATTATAGAAAATCCACTTCTTCCAATAATCATGTCCAAAATATATTTTTATCGGTTTATAATAATCTTTCCCACTTTCTTACTTCATATTCCGCCGGTGGCGTGGCTCGATATAGCCCAATCTAAATTATTACCTGTCCTCCTTGAGAAGGAGCCGTTAGCCCCTCTCCATCGACGTTTTTTTGGGGAAAACAGCACCCTTGCTCACCAAATCTCACGGTACATGGACCTCAGCCGCGCCGTCGCATCTGACTTTTATTATCCCTTTCTGTAACCTACGACTTCAATCACGCCGCTTGCTTTTGATTCCGGACCGCCAAAATCCTCTAGTAGTCTGTTTTTTTCGTTGCTATAGGTAGCACCAAACCAGTTTTAGGACTGAATACCACAAAACAACAGCCCGGTGCGGTAGTTAATTCGTCATTTATCTCTTGATCAATATGTGATTGAACAAACATCCAAAGCGTCACCTTTTTTAATACTTACCCCTTCACAACTACCCAACCCGGAATTTTTCAACTTAAATATTATTCAATAAATATCTATTGATTTCTTAAAAAATATTGTTGATTATTTGCTTAGATTTGATTCAAAACATATTGACAAATTGTATAAGAGTTCAGTTCCCAATTAAACTACGACCTCGAAGTTCTCTAAATTTCCTTTAAGGATTTCTTGACTGAATTAGTTTGGCAAATAGTACAATACAAAATATCAGATGATCGTATATAGAACTGAGGAGTAACAATATGCACGAAATGCTGTAATGAACAAAAAGTATTGGCGGTGAAATTGGCACAAAAACTAATGCCACGTGACGTAGGACGTGGACCGCCAGAATATACTACATTCAACAGCTCCGAGGTAGACGAATTATTTTGTGCGAAAGTTATTAGTTGTTTGGAGAGAGTAACAGGGCAGTAGATTCGTAAAAGTGGTAAGTTGAGCTAAGGTTTACAACACGTGTGAGGCTATCTTCTTTCGTATTTGTATAGACAGCATTTGGCTGAGAATTAAAAGTATAGGGTAATGAGGTACTGACTTAGTAGTTTTGGGAGCTAACTGCTCGGATATTGTTCGTGGCATGCTCTTAGTTGTACAGATCTGATCGAGATCTTATTCAAAGATCTCCGTGGCGTGAGTGATCATTGATTAGGAAGAAAAGAGCGATAGCTCTATTGATCCACTCCGCTCCTGTGATTCGAGAGCCACCCAGTATTTGAATCACTCACTCATGAATCAGATCGCGCGGACCGAGATCCCACAGCTACCTGCTCTGTGATTCACTCACTCATTAATCATAAATTCTTTATTTCTGGACAAGTTATCGTGAGCCGATTGTTTTGGCAAAATTAAATTAAGTGGCACAAAATGTTATAACCAAACGTTAATATGATTTTCTCTTATCTGCTGTCTGGAATATAATCGTATAAATGGCGTCTGTAAACTATTGGTCCACATATTCTCGAAAAATGTTATCCCATACCTTTCACTTTAACCTCTCAAGAGAGCTTCACTCTATACTTTTATTAACATTACTTATAGCGCGATAGTGGATATTTGATTATTTGTTAATGTAATGTTTGCATGGGTTGGAAAGCTAAAGTCGGCGTCAGAATGGCGGGCCTATAATTCCTCGGAATAGCTTTTGGCCACCCATCAATATAATATGCGGAATTTCCACAAATAGTTGGCGTGGGAAAAAGGGGACACAAAAAAACGAAAAAATTTGAAATACCACGTGGTTTTCTCGGCCAATGGGGTTTCGTGATTTAAAGACAAATCTATTGTTATAGATCAATTTGTCGAGGCTTTTTCGCACGATAGGGAGGCATTCGACTTTCTGAACTTGAAGCAAACGGATGGGAACCGTGGCTAGGTTCCGGCTGTATATGGAGGGAGACCTGTGACGAAGACGACAACGACCTGGTGGAGAGGCGACACCACACTACAAAGGAAGTATGCTGTCATGTTTCCAATCCTTGACGTTTAGGCAGGGTATTGCCCACGGTTTTTATTCTGAGATAATATTAGATTCGACCTTTTGTAAATATTTCCCTCGTTAATGTTTTCCAGTTAAATTCTTGTGTTAATAAATTTACAAGTATCTCTGTTCGTTTTAATTGATTCCCCAACCCGTCCTACATACTAATTCACTTCATTTTCTTATAAGGTTAGGGTCCACGAATTTGGATCATGTTCTTAATTACGAGAATTAATCATAATTTTAATACAAATGCGTATATACAAAATCAGCACAATACATTATCTAGCAAAAAAAATACTACTTAAAACAGCCAAAATAAAACTTCAAGACTGATGACGTAGCCCACGACATTTCTGTATATTTTAAAATTGTTACACATAACACCACTTTTTATTTTGTGTCAAGTTACATAAAGGTAATCCACGTGAACGCAACTCCCTTTTAATAAGAAAGGAAGGAATTTGAAACGGCGGATGCAGGAGGGAGAGCAATTAAAATATTTCCAGTACATTTGTTCCTCATTAAAAATATCCCAATCCATTAGAAACCATCCAATGTCTCAATTATAAAAATAAAGTTCATATAGTAATTTTTAAAAATTTATAGTCGCACCAACTGCAAGGTTATTACATACTCTGGACGATTAGAACTTATATCCATGTTGGGCTATCGAAGTATTGTTTCTTAAACAACACAAACACCCAAGCCCATGTCAGGATTCGAACCCTGGACCTGTGTGGTGCGACGCAGCCACGCTAGCCACTAGACCACAGGAGGTCGGCCTTTTATTTTAATAATTATTTATTTATTTATTAATAAATAGGAAAATGTATATACTTTTTGTTAATAAATTATATATAAAATGAGCGGTACTACTGAGTAGGTGGATCCGACCCGATCACGAAAAAGTTAGTTTTACCTGGTTTCCTTTTGTTATGTCGGTGATCCCTTTTCAGTAGCTAACAAAGTTTGCACCGGAGCACATCGGGGCTCAGCCGACTTACCTGATTTCCCATTCCAGTAGAAAGTTGGCCATCCATCGGCTGCTTACTTATTCAGTATGGTGTACTATGAGCTATACTGTGCAATCAGTGGCCTTTAAAGCTTTCCTTGCGATATTTCACAGTAAGACAGAGGTGGCCAAAGCAGAGCGCATGCGCCATACGTGGTGCTTTGGACAATTAAAGAAATAGAAAATTTTAATAACAGTATTTCTGGTAAACAGAGAGAACAGACAATTCCAAGTTCAAAGCCGACCTCGCTCTCAGTGCCAACCACTGTAGTCCAGAGTTATCATGATGCTATTTCCCTCTCGTACAGGAACATCATTCTTGAGTTTTGTAAACTGATGTTTCATTAAACTGGTAAAATTAATTAATTTAACTACGTCAAAGTTACTCCTTTTCGTTCCCTGAGCGAAGCAGATTCTATCCTCATATCTATTTACCAACTCCTGACCATGAAGTATGACGCTATAAAAGGAGATCAAGTCATATGGCGCATCTGAACTAATTTGTCAAAAAATTGGCGCTTGGTATGTCACCTCTGTTGTAAGAGGTCATACCTAACGTTCACGATTTCACTTCATCATTCTTCTCCGCCGCATTCGTTTCATAATAATAGCAATAACAGTTCACTGTAACAGCTACAGTGGGCGAAACAATAGTAACCCGGTGCAGCTGAACCGGCTGATTAAATTGTACAGTCCACGCACTACTACTCAACTTAACAGTTTAGTTTTCCTGTGCAACCAAAAAACTTAACTCTCGGCCGACTGTTCAGTTTGTAGTATGTGGTGACTCCCTATGGAATAACGAAGTAGTTTACTGGTAACCAAGCTAATTCCTATTCACAAGAATCTCATACAAGTGATGAAACAGTCGTTCATTAGCGGCACAGAAACGGTCTTAATGAGTTAGCTCATCAACTAAAAAATAATTTATGTTTAAAGCTTGCATTCATGCAATTCATAAAAAAAATACGAGGGTAAATCAAATATAAACAGGAATTTTTGTTTTTAAATTTATTAGTACAAGATACTGTGACGCGTATAAATTTTCGTTGTATATTTTACTTATCTTAATTAAATTACAATCTTAAACATTGTATACGAAGTTTCCATAGAGAACAGATACTGAGATGTTCGCAAGGCACCTTTCTGGGATAAGCCCAGTAAAAAACTTAAACCTTGACAGTGCGCCTTTTTGTTTGGAAGGATTTTGCGACTCGGCGAAAAATCCATGTCAGCCAAGGTCTGCAAGGTGGATGGCCCTTATGATGGCTAGGAGTGGCTACTCCCAATTTTTAAATTGTTGGAAAGGAAGGGCAGGGACGCCACCCCATTGGAGAACGTGGGGAATATAGAAAAACCGGGAAGACCAATGAGGTTTTTAGGTGAGATGAGTTCGAGGTGGGAAGGACCTCGAAAAGACATTCGGAAAAGAGAGTCAGAGGTGACAGGGCAGAAAGGAGTTAGCGAAACGGAAAGTCGGCTGGCAGGCTTCAAGGAGTCAGAGAGGAGAGCCGATCTGGCTCCAAGTGTCACGAGGAAACGAAAGTGGAGACACATCTGCATGACAGACTTTGGGTATGCTGTAAGAGTTGTTCATTCCTCCCATTGGACAAATCGGCCAGCTGCCTGCCAAATTCGCTAGTCAAGTTTGTTGCGTCCTTCATCAGAAGGACGTGGGAGACGTATCAAATGCCCGACCGATCTGATGCAGGTTTCCCTTGGCATCATTTTTATGTGATCCTTAAACTACAGCCCGGGGTCCTTAGTCGACCCTTAGGTGTTTTGCTTTATGTTCCACGTTCCCCCACCCCTTCCTATAGGGATGAGCCATCAAAGGGGATAACCTTCGCGTACTCTGTCTTTCTAAATGATTTCCTGTACAACTGTACCACATTCACAATGTGAATAGTTAACACGTTCTACTCACATGTTTCGAAATTTTTTATTATTTGCTCTCATATTTCCTTTAATACCATAACAACATAAAATGCCTTTTATTTGAATGATAAACTCAATACTATGTAATAAGTTATCTAATCGCATTGAGTTGTAATTACGTACAATATCGAAATATTTATGATCTCGATTGTTCAGTCCATAAATAAGTATTGCTGCCGGGCAAAATATTTATCTATGAAACATTTAAACTTGCACAAGGTTTCTGCACTTGCGAAAATAACTTACTGAAGTCACCACATTCCTGGCGAATCGTTGCAGGGAAATGAACATCGAGTAGTCTGATCTGTTTCATACGATGATTTGCTTTCAAATTACCCGGATTGGGAGAGCAGTTAGATTCCCAATAAAGCCACTAGAGAAGGCATTACGCCCTCTGCGTATTAGAGTTCTATCGACGTAAGTACAAAAAGGAAAGTATAAAATAGAATTTTCGACTACATTGTATAAAATGGAACTCCTATTAACACTTTCAATAAATGGTAATCGCATTTAAAGATAATATATAGTAACATTTCAAGAAGTTTGCATCTGGCCCGTTAGCTCAGTTGGTTAGAGCGTCGTGCTAATAACGCGAAGGTCGTGGGTTCGATCCCCCCACGGGCCAAACTTTTTTACAGTTCTGTAATCACACTAAAATTATTTTAAAAATTCATTTTGACGTTTACGAATGTCAACTTTGAAGTAGTGTTTGTATTCAGCGTAGGTCGAGGAAAGAGGGTGCAGTTTTTTAATCTTACGCTACGGTTTACGTATGTTGAATGTATTTGTTAACTGGGACTTCAAGGATTATGTAATTCTGAAGTAAAATCTAAGTCGGTGACGTTTCTGTCCCTTTTACACACATACATGTAATACGCTATACGGCTTATTCGTCGTTAAGCCAAGACACGTGACCAGCTCAGCAGCCAGCAGCCCTCGTGACGTGCCCAGAATGTCAGTCTAGCAGTAGGTTCCGTCAGACCGTGTCGGAACGTCCCGTCCTGTCCCGCAGATATGGCTAACAAGTGTGTACACAACTTGGGATTTTACATTACCTATAATTTAATATTAGACTAGCATTATTTATCACAATTATTTCTAGGTTATGCCATGAATAATTTTTATTTGTCTTACAGTTTGCCTTATGATGTAAAGACCGAAAAAGATATATGCTCTCCAACTTACGATGGCATAATACTTGTGTCGAGCTTATCTCCAGACAGCAGTCAGTACCACGAGTGTTTTAGAGAGCCCCTTCAGCGTCTCGCAGCTGTAAGAACCAAATCAATTTAGACTATTCGTAAGGTTGTTTCATGGAATTAATGGTTTTAGGCATTGATCATGTAAAATATCGTTATTAATTATTGTGCTTCGTATCTCATTGACAGTTGGGTATGAACTTAAAAATACGTATTTATGTAAATGTTAAATGACGGGTCATATACCGGCGTTTTAAGCGTTAAATATTGTTAAAAAAAATTACCATTTCAAGTCTCACATTAGATTAAATTATGCGTTGGTGAACTAGACTATTATGAAAGAGGTTTATCATATGAATGCTATCCTTTGAATGGCTTGTGAATCCAGAAGGGAGAATGTTTTTCTTCTCCAGATTGCATTGCTGTCCACTGTAGGCCATAAAGAAAGTAAAGTAGTGAGAAAAGTAGGATTTGGTTATGGATTAATTTGTCAGACACTATACTTAAACATTATTATTCATTTATTTGTTTACCACCAATATCACATTAATTCAAACCAATTAACAGTCACAATACTATTATTTTTAGTAGCTTTGAGCTACATTACCCATTATTATCTCCTGCAAATTCTCGCCATCTAAAACATAAAACTTTCATACGACCACATCATAAAAGTCTTATTTACTTCCACCCATTGGTAGTCATCGCATTTTACAGTCAAACTTGAACAGTTTATTTTAAATTAAATTATTCCTTTGCCTTTAATTTTTCTAATGATATAAAGATCCAAAAATGCAGTTATGTACCATATAATAAATAATAATGTTTCCTCCAGCAATTTACCAAACATCATTTGTCATAAACACACGTGACACCAAACGATACAAACCATACAGCATATCCAACTACACAAACCCAATTAAATTAAGCATGTTTACCAAACATTGCTAATTCTTTTTAACATGACATGAATAATATTGATGATTTTTCTATGTTGAACCTGTTAAAAGCTTGAATGCTAGACTTAATCTGTTTGAACTTAATTTCAATACATCCTACAATCCAAGCAGTGCAGAGGAATCAAGATCTTCAAACAATAGTCTATCCTGAAAATTTTAGGTGGCTTTGAAAAGGTCAGATGTCGTGAATAAAACTGTTGCAATACTTCACCAATTTCTACCATTATATGAAATCAATTCTCAAATTACCTGCCAAATAAGACAAAGTTTTTTATGCTTTAACCAAAAATGTACGTACAGTATAGAAAAAGGTCTTGCTTTCTTTGATGTGAATTAAGGAAACCATACAATTATATGTGTGATCCCATTGAGTGAATATGTATCCTTCATGCATGAAATTAATATTGTTTTTGTTTGTAGATTGATAATGCTGTTAATAAGGTAGGAGGTGTTGCTGAAATTTTGCTTCCAGCTCGCCGTTTAGTATATGCGCCTACAGGTCCTTTAAACTCTGATTATGATGATGCTCGTGCATATGGGGAAGCAGCAGCAAAAGGAATAAAAAGGCAAATAAATAGATTACTTAACAGACAAATTTGATTAAAGACTAATAAGAAAAAAAAGTAGCAATTAAGATAGAATAACAATTCTGCAATCCTTGTTACTCTTCTCACAAATTTGATTACTTTTATGTTTTAACATATCATCTGTCTGTAATGTTGATGTTACACAGTCAAATAATTTATTTGGATGTGAAGGAATGTGGGAATCTTATAGCTAATTTGAAAGAGCAAAGAATAGTTGATTTGGGAGTGAACACTGGTTGCATTTTTGAACACCAGGCTACAGTTCTCAAATTATTTGACTTAAAAGTGTGAGCTCAGTCAAAGCTGACAAATAGGAGACACCAATTCCACATATCAAATTTCAATGATATATCCTGAACTTCATAACCAATCGTCATTCTCATGTAAGCAGTGTTGATCTCTAGCATTTGCTTGGAGTGCATGTGTTTCTCTCCTGAGGGAGAAAGTTTCTTTGAAGAAAACCCACTACCTATTATGGTGTTTGCCAGCTTTATACTTTCTTTCTCTCTTTTGGTTAAGATGTGCCAACACTAGACAACAAAACCAAGTTACAACATATACATGTTGGTAACATGCTCCTACAACTTATAACTAATCCAATTTGCTTGCATACTCATTAATTTACAATTAAAGTTTCTCACCACTCAACCCCAATCACCCCATGAATTGTGTCAAAAAAGTTTACTCCTCCACAATCACCCTATGAATTAATGTCAAAAGCTCCAGGTCCTACATGATGTTATGTGCAGCTTAACCTAACCTCTTGGCAGCTACTTACTGCTCCGGCATATGATTCTATAATTGATGCTCAGTGCCACCATTGCCAGGTGGAATGTTTTAATTTTCAAAGGCCTTAGTCCTCCTCCTCAGGACCATCGTGTCTGAATGATATGATCATCAGACACACTGTGTAAGTATTCAAACAATGACATGCCAGAAGTTAGACAGCAACAATTTAAGAACTTTCTTTTGTCCTGAGTGGCAAAGCTGAACTTCAATTTCAGGTAACCCGCCACTTCTCTTTTTCCTTTCAATACCAGTTAATCAAAGAATATTATGAATCATGTAAAGTGTTTTCATTTTCTGGATATTTACTATCCAGGAATCAGTTCTCAGTTTTAAATTTAATTTGACATAAATATGTTTTGCATAAATTTTATGGGTTTGTAACAGTTCAACTCTGTTTCTTATGGATCCACTTTCTTACAGTTTCAATAATACTTTATTTTGGATGCAGTAGGAGTTGAATAAAAAACTAATTACTCATGTTACAGTTATTTAGGCTGCTGATAAAATAAAACTAGTAAATTCATAAATTTTGCAATATGGTCCATATTTATTGTTTCACAGGGCAATTGAAGCAGGTGTAAAAAATGGCCTCCTTGTTATTCCTCATCACGAGAAGAATATACAGCTTGCGACCGTGCTGGGAGCTCTGCAGGCACTCTATTTGGTAATTACTAATTTATGACTATTTAATCTTTCTGCAGACTTTTTATTCTATGGGATTAAATTTTAATTATAAAAATTTTTTTAACAGCCTTTGCAATTGCGAGAGGATGTTCCAGAAAAGTGTCCAAAAATGAATGTACTGGGAGTGTATGGTCAAAACATTGATAATATTGTCAGTCTAGCCCTCATGTTGGAAAGTGGTCGGTGAGTTTTATGAATATCTTTCTTGAAAATGTAATTAAATTTCTGTAATTAAATTTCTAGGCTCCACTATAATACAAAGTCAGGTAAAATGTTTGCAGGACAATAAGCCCTAATATATATATTAAATAATTTTTATAATTGCAGTTGGGTTGCACGTGATATAGGTGGTGGTGACCCTGAACGTATGGCCCCTCCAAATATTGAAAAATATGTTCACGAAATTTTCAAAGAATCTGATATAGAAGTTGAAGTTGTCAGCAAAGAATGTGAACTGAATACAGAATATCCCCTCTTTGCTGCTGTAAATCGAGCTGCAAGTGGTAAATATAAATATTTTAAGTTAACTGTAATGATCAATTTTTATCCATTTCATTATGAAAGTATAATTGGGGATATATAGGAAAGAGGGACAGAGAGTAGCAACTGACAATAATATTGCTGCTGGCTGCCATGCCATTTGGACACTGTCTTGCAGTAAACTAAGGCTTTTGAAAATTTGAAATCTTCCTGCCTCAACTGACCAGAAAAATAATTTGCAATCACCAATGTCAATTTTTCTTTTAAACAAGTCAGTTGCCACATTATTTGGTAATAGGAGAGAAGGTATTATAGTGAGACTACACTACTCACTTGACTGGGTGTAGGTTGCACAGTAAATACGAACAGTTGGATCACCAGACACTGACCATACCAGAGTTCTTCATGAGGAGTTACTCAACTGGTGCTATCTATCATGAAAATCAGGAATATGAACACCAAAATTTCATCAAAGATTTGTTGTCTACAGTCATTTACAAACAAAAATAAATAAGTGCATCAAAGCTGGAGTTAACATTTTAATATTGATTGGTGATAGGAAAGGTGGCTCATCTAATAAATAAATAAACACCCTTAGTCTGAAGAACAAACTTTGTACTATTGAAATTAACATTTTCGTATATCAATAAATAAAAAGGCTGCCAATAAGTCAGCATATAATTTTATTGCTATTTAAGTAATATAAATGAGACATTTCGTCTCCCTTTCAAGGCTTAAAATTTAGCAGTTCATGTCCTTCGCTCCTTAATTCCCTCATCTGAAAAGACTATTAAATGTATTGAAGTAGTCACGTGACAGGAATTTGCTACCTCTTGCAACTATTGTGGCAAATCAGCTTGATTGTATCCAAGTCTTGAAAAGGAGACAAAATGTCGCATTTGTATTAATTAAATAGCATTATTATTATATTATTATTGTCTGTCTTTTTATTTATTGTAAATTTAGTCAGAAAACTAGGTTTGATTTTCATATATCCCTGCCAGTCTGTCCCTACTATCTATGCTTTTTTATCTAACTCTCTTTTGTATCCAACTTATTGTATATTATACATATAAATTGGATAGGAAAGAGGGGAAAAAAGTCTTGGACTTGCTGTAAATTAATAGTAGGTAACATATCAAATTTTCGAGTGTCTGTGATACCTTTTTCAAGACAGTATGGTGTTATGACGTGATATAAAATGATTACCCCATTTTATGATTTTTTCTGAATTACAAGTCAGTTTTATCTTAATGTAAATGAATTTTTATTTTGAGCTAAAATAATGATTTTACAACATTGGAAATATTATTTTTATTTATTCACTTTCATGTTGTGTGTTCAATACTAATTTAACTTTATTCTATATTTATGCAGTAATTGAGCGACACAGAGGCCGTGTAATCTATTTAACGTATAACTCCAAAGATGATGTGAAGCAAACCTTATTGCTGGTTGGTAAAGGTATTACATATGATACTGGTGGTGCTGACATCAAAGCTGGGGGTGTTATGGCTGGCATGTCCAGAGATAAATGTGGAGCTGCTACTGTTGCAGGACTTATGCAAGTTAGTACAAGATCGCAAAATTGGTTGTTAATAAATGTTTTTATTTTTCAGTTGACATTTAAATCTTCTGATTCCAGGTATTAGCCTTTTTGAAACCTAAACATACAAAAGTTATAGGAGCATTATGTCTTGCTCGTAATAGTGTTGGAGAAAACTGCTATGTTTCTGATGAAGTTATCACAGCTCGAAGCAAAGCAAGGGTGAGAGTTGGAAATACTGATGCTGAAGGTCGCATGGCTATGGCGGATGTGCTTTGTCGGGTAATTTAAATATAATATAAATAAAATATAATAAAGATTTCACAGTACAGTATTCTTAATTTATATATTTGACAAAAGGTTTTGCATTGAAACAATGTCAATGCTGTGGGAGAGAGACATTTAGTTTGCACTGCACTGTGCAGTTGAACTCAGCTGAAGTGTTGCAGAAAATATTTGCCTCATGGTTGTTAATTAAAAATGCATGATGAACATTATATGCTTTCAACTTCCTTACTTGGTTGGAAATGGCTGTTGAATTTCATCCAAAAGTTTTTCAGTCTTCAGTCTAATTCTTGTACCAAGCACACACCATTTTTTCATACAAATTTTGGGTAAAAGTGATTTGAAGCATTAACGAGTAAATTTTAATGATTTGCTAGGGTGCGTATCCACTTTCAAATTTAGTAGACTGTAATTTTTTAATTTTAATCTTTATGTTGATGGGGGTTTGAATTAACATGATTAAGTTGGAATAAGTACAAACTACACTCTTATGGCCACTTTCTGTGTCTTATAATAAGACAAGTGAATATTGAAATCAGTATTTGGGAGATTGAAAAGACGAATTTGTAAACTGAGCATAATTGGCAATTTACACAAATCAAAAAAAAAAAGTCTGAAATACTCCCAGTACTACATTTTCTTGTTCAATTGCTGGACACTCAGATCTATCAGACGAGTGCTGCTGTTTACATTTACTCTTATTTCTGGAATTTCCTGGTATTCAATGTTGGTGTTCTTTAATCAGCAAGAGCAGAGAGCTGTGCTGCTGTACCTTTTGAACCTGTATGTGAATTTTTCTCTGAGTGAGAATTTCTTGTAATCAGTTTTGAATGTTGAATTTTGAAATGTCTTTCTAGGGTTGGGAGAAACTTTAATGCCAAGATATTTTCTTTGTGGACCTTGTTTTAAATTAAATTCATCATTCCTAAATATAGTAAGAGCTATATTGGGTAACATGAGTGAGATCATCTCTCAAAAAACATCTTAGAACAATTGCCGCAATAACATGTAACATTATATCAGTTATCAACTGTGAGATCGACAGTGTGTGTTACATTGAACTTCTTTGTGGACTGTTAGCTTTGAAATACTTTGAGTGTTTTTAAACAATTGTGTTTGTCTAGTTTTTATCTGTACTAACTATAATAAATAATTGTCTAGGCTTACTCAGGCTTCCACCCAGGTGAAAAGACGGTAATTACACGATGCTTCGACAGCGGTCAAGACTATCATCATCTGATGAATTTCACCAGAAGATTATCGCATTGATTTAGCTGTATATTAAGCTATTATTAGCATTCTTTGGCATGGTTTCTTTCTTCAATACTACTTGAATGAGTGAACTTCTTATTAATTGTTATGGGTTTAATATTTTTAGGATATAGAAAGGATATTTCTCACTGGATAGTTTTTAAGATAGAATTTTCCACCAGAAAATATATTTGCAAATCTAATTAAGTACATGTTACCAATATAAATAATGTTTATAAAATTTTTAAATATGAATTGGTGTTCATTTAATGCGTGTATAAATACTATATATAAACATAATTGCCATTTCAGATGAAAGAGATTGCATTGAAAGAAACAAATCCTCATTTGTTTACTATAGCAACATTGACAGGCCATGCTGTACTGACAGTTGGTCCAGGATATTCGGTAAGTAAGAATAGGTTATGTAGATCCAAATATTTAAGCAAATTGTCAAAATAATTGGCAATGAAAAGGAGTTCAATTGATCAGTGTTGCACATTCAGTAAATTTTGTAGGTAATGGTTATTTTTCTGGAGGGAGAGTACACAGACCTTGTCAGTCATGAAGTTTTTAAATAGTGTGGCTAGCTGTTACCTGTAAACAATAAGTCAGACCAATAACTTTCTCTGTCAAGGGAAGGTCTGATTATTACCGAAAACTTGCACACATGTACTTATGTAAAACAGAAGGAAAGATGAGATCACAAAGTCAAAATAATAATAAATTGATATGAAAGGTAGACAGAAAGTAGTCAATTGACTTCCCTCAGATTTATAGCAGGCATTGACTTGCAGAGAAGTACATAAATGTGAATTTTTGAGAACCTGAAGTCCCTTCTTCCAACAATCTGTTTTTTAAAATTAACATTTTTGTGTATTCTCTATCAGGCGATGCCTATCAATCCGATGATATACAATGACTGTCACTCGGAAGCTTTTCTTTAGAGGGCATAGTCTTTTTTGGTGTATCTGCAAGATGAATTGTCTCAAGATTACAGCCAGTTGATGATGTTTACTTGCCACATTATTTCAATATAGCCATTGTCAGTGGTGCCAGAACTGGAGTCCCTCCGATGGGCTTGGGTGGTATCTCCTTTCCTCTTTGCCACCTGTCTCATCTCCCACAACCTTTGTTTCTGTTGGTGGGTGTACTCCCCTTCCCCCAGGATGTCCTGTAAAATACTGTCTCAGAAATTTTTAATTGAGTTTAGTATCTGTCTTTGTAGCTTGTTCTGCCATGACTGACTTGGATGGTTAACTGTGAGTTCTGCTAGTGTTCAGTCCTCCTTTCTTTTCAGTCTGTAGGGTTTGTCTAATGTATTTCAAACCACATGAACAGGGGATTAGGTAGATTCCTGAGGCCGGATGCAACATGTTCTTGGCTTTCATCTGTGGACAAAAAACCATTCTAATATTGTGTCTTCTTAAGTCAGCAGATCTGATCAGTGGATTGCCCATAGATTAAGGGGGTGGTTGCCTCATAATAACAAACACCATGTACTATGAAGTCATATCCTCAATTGTGCATACACACACACACACAAAATTGATAATGGCAGGAAGAGGAAGAAGGTGGTGGCTTACCTGAAGTTTAAAGATGGCAGGCACTATTGTAGGCATTAGGTGCTCTTTACATTTTCGGAGGCAACCACCCTCTTCTTCAGGAGAAAGGACTCGCACTCCTAGCAATAGCCAGCTGTGGACACTTCATGAACTCTAATAAAATAAAAGGCAATCAAATATCTTTAACTGTTCCAGAGACATAGCAATTTTCATATTTTTCCAAAATTACCACTTGGGAAAAGTTGCCCTGTTTTTGTACAAAACAATAAAAACAGTTTTCCTGAATTTTAATGTCTAATTCATCACATGAAATTATCAAGATATATTATTTTCTTTGGCTGTCTCAATTCATATGGACCCTTCTATTTAGATGTGTTTGCAGGTTTACATACAGACATGCATGCACACATACTCTGGTTAAGATGTGCCCACAGTAAACAACTGAGCGAAGCCAAGTTACAACATTTACACGCTAGTAACATGCCCCATGAAGTATGTTGAAAAAGCTCATTCCACCATAATTGCCCCATAAACTACGCGAAAAAAGCTTACTCCCATGAATTAATGTTGAAAGCACCAGGCCTTAACTCATGTCAAGTGCAGCCTAACCTCTTGGCAACTGTTTACTGCTCCAGCATATGACCCCATATACTCACATGTATATGTGAAAATAGAATTGTTAATAGAAATTGTAGTTTTTGAATGTGTTACAGTGCTGCACTGTTTACAGATTGTCATTCAATTTTTTTGATAATTTATCGTTCTTAGTTAATTATCTTCTGAAAGATGACATCTCTAATAATATTCTGTGAACTGCTGAAATTTGGTATCCATTTTTCACTTTTAGTTAAGTTATTCCCTCTTTTTTCATTTTAGTAAACATTAATTTGATTGCAACATTATTCTTAAAATCTTTGTGGAAAAGTATAAATTTATAATGGAGTTAGGTGTATCAATGCCTTATGTTCAGATGTGTTTGTGAAGTAATTCTAGGAACCATTCATATTCAGCAATAATATTTTTATGTATGAACCTTATTTAATCAGATTGTCATGGACAATGGGCCAGCTAGGAAGCTTAAAAATGCTCAGACACTACAATCAAAAGCTGAACCAGTTGGCGATATGATCGAGATCAGTACCATTCGACGAGAAGACTTCTTATTTCACAAAGGTAAATGTTACTCCCTTATTAGTCATGGAGAATTAATTTAAATTTAATTGACTTATATTCCAAAAAATTCAATAGTTTTCTCAAAATTCAGCTTATTCATTTAAAAGAAACTATGGTCTAAATAAATTAAATTACTTAGTCAAGTGTGTTATAACTAATCGTGCAAAAATTCCTCATTCAAGGTCGATGTGAAGGTGATGATCTTTTGCAAGCTAATAATTCTCCATCAGTGCGTACACCAAGAGGACACCAAGGCCCTGCTGCATTTATAATTCAAGCAGCTGGACTGGATAAGGTGAGTGTAATTTTACTGCAGCAAGTCTTGCCTTACCCAGTATGTCTCCATTATGAACACTTCTGTGTGAAATAATGAACTAGGAGTGAAAAAATATAACAGGATTTTTAAAAAAATTAATTAATTTGCCATTGTGGATGAGCATTTTTTCTCTGCTAGCTCAATGTTGTTTTTGTATATGGCCTTGAAAATTAGTCGCACTTGCCTTATCTATTGATTCAATGTGCTACAAAAATGATAGGTTTGTTACCATTTATTTAGGTAAAAATTATGTAGGTGGTCCATAAAATAATGTATGTTATAAGAGTTAATATCAACTGCAAGCATTGCTTCAAGATCACAATATGTACGATTTCTTTATAAACAGTCTAAATTGAACTGTTATAATATACAATTATAACGGAGACATTTTTATGGACACCCTGCACAAGAATATTGTAAAAGCATGATGCTTGACTTAAGTATACTTTCTTTTTTCAGCATGGTCTTGATTCATCACAACCAATTCCATACTCGCACTTGGATATTGCAGGTTCTGCAGGAGACTATCCTAATGAACCAACAGGATCACCAATTGTGGCATTAACCATGACTTACCTAATTGATGGTTTGCCATAATGAATTAAATTAATAGAATACAGTACTTAAATGATGTACTTGAAATGTTTGTTTGCTTCTGGATACATTAGGGAACATGTAGTACTCATATTTGTGGTTTATAACACATTCCAAGACTATTGTTGAATGAAATAAAATATTTGGCATTGATTCTTATAAAGACACATGATTTTCTATAAATCCTGACACAATGTACCTTATAAATATAATTTTCAGTTTTGGCAGACTTTGGGTCGAGGAGTCAATGAGGATCGTCTTCTGTCAGCAATCAGATATAAATAAATGATTTGAATATATAAATTACTGACTCATAAATATGCTAGCTCCTAAATGAGAATGTTTTGATAAATCTAAAAAGGTCACAGTGAAACATTGGTTGAAGTGGTATGAGGGAATGATGATTCATGTGTAACTATCATGTCAAATTAAACTTTCATATTATGTTTGAAATTCCTTTCTTCATGCAAGACACTTATTCAAAAATCATAAGGTCAGTGATGCATGGCTCTGAATAAGTGAGAAGTTGAAGATATTGTGGAAGAATAGAGATGTGCTAGTTTTCTGAGTTACAAATTGCTGAAAAACAAATGAACAAGGCATTCAAATCATTAAATTATACCTTAAAAGGCCAAAAAAAACTGAGGAAACTGCCAGAAAATGAAATATCTTTGTATGTAACATACGTTTAGAAAAATAATTGAAACAGATTCCTTTAGTTCTTGTAATGCTTCACCTTTCATAGAAATATCAACGCTGGGAGTATTGATGACTTGTACTAGCATAGGTAAAGTTCACCAAGTGGCTCAGACGAACATGTTTGCCAAGACTGTAGATGGATCATTAAAATGCATAAATAAATATTACATCCCACCTCTCCAAATTATACTTGGAAGACTGGCTTTAATCTCCACAAGTCGTGACTGCGTGGCAATATATATATATATATAATGTGGGATAAGTGACGAATTCACGCATTTGATAATTGGATAGAAAGAAAGAAAGAAATATATGAGAGAAAGGCAGGAAATTCTCTCTTAGAATCATATATACGGCATGGAATCATGCACAAGGAAATGTGTCAAGCGTAGAAGGGAATGGAAGAAGGAAGAAAGACTGAAAAAATTCGATGTGGCCAGGACTCGAACCTGGGTGCACGAAACAACAGTGCATCGCCACTAGAGCCGGGGCGTGCGTCTATCCACTCCGCCACCACATCAAGTACGACCAACCGAACATTTTCAGTCTATATATTAGGTTTCAAGTTAGGATGGATAAAGAAGAGGGATGGAAGAATTAGGAGCACACATCGTACTGTTTCAACCTGCAAACCCCTCATCCCCAGTCCCCCACCTGCAAGAGGCAGAAAGCCTTACACTAGGAACAGGAACCATATCTGCTTTATACTTCCACCCACCACAATCTTCCAGAATTCCACTAAGAACACAACCTACAAAATTAAATCAAACCACCTGCCTCTGCCCAGCCTCCTACATTGGCCTTGAACCTATTGTCAACCACCATAACAGTCAATGACTCAATTTCCAGAGAGCCCATGTCCAGTTCTTCATACAGACCTTCTTAATTCTTCAGAAGCTGAGTTCTATCTGTGGGAACTTTCCTTTCAACATGTCTTGCAGTCCAGACAAAGCCCTGGACTCCAATATCCTATAGACAGTAACCTTCACCCCCCCTCCTAATCTGACCACTGACCACCCATAACAGCAGGAGCACATTCCATAGGAGTATTTATATGATAAAACCTTGCATGTGTGTGTACAATGAGATGGACTCAATCTCGTCTAAATAGTAATCCCCACTCTCCTAACCGACCACCCATAGTTGCACAAGTACATGAGAACCCATTCACATGTGTCCCATCAAATCCTTGCCTCTGCCCTGACCTTTATTGAAAGAGAAAGTAGGTGTCATGGTGGCATCAACTGTTTACTAGCAACAGCCAGAGGTGTGGTCCCACACTGCATGGCTGACTGTCACTCAGAATGCATGTCCTATTCTCCTGAAAAAGGGTAGTTTATATGAATAATAGTCTTCCTCTGTCTTACAATGTAGACAACTGCACTTATTGCTAGCCAATTATTCTGACCTTGCCATGATATTCTTAGTTGAATTCTCTTTTGGTAATAAGCAATTAGTATCCAGGAAAAGGTTATTAAATACTACAAAATACACATTTAGCTACTCCAGTCTAATTAAATATTTTATACAATGAAAAGTACAGAACACACAGTATTTTATTGCAAATAAAATTCTTAAGATGTAACAAGTACCATATTCCTCTTCATCTAAAGTGAATATTTAATTATATTTATTAGTAAAGCTTAAAAAACAGGAAGTTGACTGCTTTTGTCACTCTTGTAATAAAATACAGTATTTTTCTATATGAAAATAACAAAAAAGTTCCATATAGGTGCAATCCTGGGAAGACGTTAGTTCAATCATACATAATAACACATTTAAGTCAATTTCACTATAAATGTTTCTTCTCCAAGAGGCTGTACTTTGCTAAGTTGCCTTTGAGGGTGGCGTTTCTCATTTGGACCATAGTGTTGGTGTCCAAATTCAAAAGAAATTCTCAGTTCACCAGTTTTCGTTACAGGAAAAATATCTGGTATCCATTCAATCACAAATGGTG
This sequence comes from Eucriotettix oculatus, assembly GCA_034510155.1. Classification (NCBI taxonomy): domain Eukaryota; kingdom Metazoa; phylum Arthropoda; class Insecta; order Orthoptera; family Tetrigidae; genus Eucriotettix; species Eucriotettix oculatus. The sequence continues at coordinate 92,405,943 of CM067376.1, forward strand.
TTGGTTCTAACTGATCAGGTGATGTATTCCCTATTGTGAAGAAATATAACAAGATTAATAAATATAGTCAAACACAGCTTCACCAAAATTTGAAAAGGATTAGGTCATCTATACCAATAAAGAAATTGAAATGTCTGTCTGGAAGTTAGTCACGAATGGGCTCTGAAATGGTTCAACATTTCACTGAAAACAAGGAATTAAAACAGCAATTTTAACTTAAATTGTCATGCTCATTTCATTTTGATATCTTGCAGGGTTTGAAAGATATTAATATAAATATTTATAAATCTACTGAATTGCTGCTGTTCAAAAACAACTTTGAGTGAAAGGTTTTCATTTAGGCTTTCCTATATCGTTCATCCAAATGCCGTGAAATATTAGAGTTTAGCACATGTTATCCCAGTGCAATTTTCAGTTGATTATTTGAAGATTTATGTTCCTTCCTATCCTAAATAAATAGAACTTGCAACAGGGTAGTTTGTCTCTGTAATTGCTACTAAACATGTGGAGTCATTTCAACCCGTTCCTTGTGACACAGAATCAAGCAAAGCAAGCACTGGGCCCACCCCTCAGGATGTGGGTGGAGAGTACGGAAAATTGTAAATAAACTGCAGGTATGTATGCAAATAAATATTTTTCACAGTTAAAGTGATATTTTTGTATATTTTTTTCAGACTTATTTTACTGCACTTGTTTAAGGTACCAATGGATTTCTTAATTCATTTAAGATACTAAGTAATCATGGTGATTATGAATAAATTCATGTCTCAAAGTAGGAGGTGTGAATAGGTGAATTTTCAAAAAATTTGACCTCCCATTGATGGTTTAATCACATGTTGAGATTAAAGTTGAATTAAATACTGTAGCAGGGTAACATGAATATGGTGTCCCTATTATTTTCTGTCGATTTGAGGACAGCATTACTGCAGGAAGAAGGGAGGTGCAATGGTAAAAAAAGCACAGTCTACTTACTGTGTTATAACTGTAATTTTGGTAGCATAGTTGAGACAGAGAGAAGGGAGGGAGTGAGCAGTCCTACTTCATCTATTGTTGCAGCACCAGTTTTGATTTTGAGGTCATGGCATTTCTGTTGAGGCAGCATTGTTATTTCAGATACAGGGCTGTCCATGTGTGTTCGCTTTTAGTTTGAGCTCCACACAAATTTGTAAATCACTAATCAGATAAAATTAATGGTTTTAAAATTACAATAGGGTCAAGGCTGGTTTCTGGTGACAAAGCCAAGAATACTCATCTAGTTAGGGACAGAGGTTTGAAACTCGGGACTGTCCCTGGGCATTGTCAGGCACTCTGCTAGTACTAAATAAGACACTTCAATAGTAATTCCCTTACTGTGCACGCAATTATTAAACTTACCAACTTTAAGGTACGTTTTGAGCTCCAAGGGCTTAATTAATGGCTGATTGTTTGTTTTCCTAAATAATTCATTTTCATCAGAATGATGTTGATAGGGTTCATAAGTTCCATCATGATTCTGAACAAAACTCCTAGTTATTTCTAGAGGTACCTATAATAAAGACACTTTTGTGATTACTTATTATTAAATTTATGTTCAAGCAATCGTTTAAAAAATAATTTTATCCAAATGATTTGAATATATAAGGATATAAATTATTCATGTACTTAAAATAGTACCAATGGTGTTTCAAAGATCTGTTTCACTTGAATTATGTTGGTTATGTGCCAAGTATATTTTGTGAACTGTCCTGTAGGTGCCGAATCTTTCCTTCTGAATGCAGTTGTTTGATTTGGTAATCTTTTTTTCTTTCCTCCACATGATATCCTCTCTCTCAAACAGTCAAAGAAAACCTGAAATTTAATTATAATTGAAACCATTCATCTATTAAAGCAACATTTTCAAATACTCATTTTCATATTGCATTAATAATCACAAGTAAAAAATAATGTGAAATTCTACTGATAACTGAAAATATTTTACCATCGTCCAATGCTATAAAATGTAGACATTATCAACTTGAAATAGAATAAATCTTGGCCCCGTAGCATAGGTGTATGTAATTTACAATTTAACGCACTTGAATCAAAAATCCTATTTCTGAATGGCATTGCAGAAGTTATTGTGTGTTAACATATCTTTCATTATTGAAGCATATACTTCTGTCAAATGGTTGGTATATTTCATGTTATAATGAATAAAATAAATCAAAGAGCTTGACAAATGAGGACAGGAATCCCATACCATTGAACACAACTATCTGTTGTCTTTGAGTGCAATATTTAAAGTGTCCCAATTTTATGATTTTATGACCAAATATACCATATACTTACCATCAGCAATATGCCATTAGAGCAAGAAAATTATCTACACTGCCCACTTAGACTCGACGCTGGATAGTCTCCTAGATACCATATGCTGGATGTGTATTGGAACTGTCATTCCTTTATTCAATGGAGATTGAATTTCAAAGTGCACTTATAAGAAACCCAATGATAATTTGGCATGCTTCTTAAATTCATGCATGACAATGAAACAAATTTATATTCAACTTACAGATCAATAAATTTTGTATCAATGAGAAAATGGTATACACTTATAGAAGTAACAATACAAATTAAGATACTTTCAACGTAACAACTTTTAAGTTGACTATGGCTCACAAATGTAACCAACCTGAGGAATTAGAAAAGTAAGAGGTTCAGGCTTTCCACTAAACTGAAAATGCATTGTCTGATTAATACGTTCTGTAACTGATGCAAGCCAAGAAATAAAAGGCAGACCAGCAGTGTTCTCGTCCATTGATTCTGGAATAAAAATAAATATTAAACAAATTCATTACAAAATGAAGATAACCAATTAAAACAAAAGTACAAACTTGCCTTGTTTTTTAGCAGGTAGCCCCAATAGACCTTTGCGTGGTCCACTTCCTTTCTTTCCAACTACAACTGAAGGGCCCGTTTGTTCCACAAGTGTAAGTAGGGTAGTACTGGTTTGTTGCTGTTCCTCCCTTTTGCGTTTCACGGTCAGGAGCTGCTGCACATATTATACATTGGCTCTACAGGAGAGATGAAATCAATTCATGAAGTATTTAAATCTAATGTTAAGTGACAGCACAGATTCATAAACTGATGATAGAATCAAACTGTTCAAATTAAGTGACAGAAAGAAAATCATAATACAAGACAAAGGAAGAGTATTATTTGTTTTAATTAGAAAGGAATGGGAGAGGCAAGAATACAGTAGGACTATTCTAGAATAAGTGCAACAAAAGTGAGTTATTCTTAAATCTCATTTCGGTTATAACCAACATTGGACACAAAGCTTTCACTCTGGACTTTTTTTTTTCAAATTAAAATATATGTATTTGCTTCCATTCAAATGTTTAACACCAGAAGAAATTTGATTATTTATATTTTTACCTGAAAAAGTCCCAAAATTGTGTACCCAACATTCTATTGTATCTAATGTGATGAATAATATAGTAGTTTTCTGACTTATCAGCTGTTTTGACGTTTCTATGATAATTCTATAAATATCAGATTTAAATTTTGAAAAAGGAGTTAAATATTAAATATAATTTGCTCACAAAGACATTAGGAATATTGATAAAATATTATTGGGAAGTTGAGCATAACCTCTTTTTGTTGCAAATTAATTCATCTGTATAGGAAATATGGATAGAGAGAGGTTGGATTACCTTAAATCAACAGTAAATGTCACCAACCTGGGAGGCACTAACAAGTCAAATTTTTGACAGCCTTTTTCAAGACAATGATATGGCAGCCAACCACTCAGCGCTGTTCACTGTCTTGAAGAAGGGGACTGAACTCTAAAATTTAACATTATAGCTCCCAGGTTGGCAACATCTACCTTGTCTTTCTTTTCCTTATTTATATACATATTTATTGGAACATTAATGTACAGAGTTGTTGTAATATTCAGTCCTAAGACTGTCTGATGCTGCCCTCCACACTAACCTATCTTACAAAAGCCTTTTCATTTCCACCTAACTACCACATCCTCCCTAATCTGCTTAGCATATTCCATTCTCCTCCCTCTTCTGTTTTTACATCTAATGCCAGTTTTACAAGATGTCTCAAAATCCAGTCCTCCTCTTGGTCAAAGTCCTCCATATTGTTCGCTCTTCCCCTATTCTGTTTAAAACTTCCTCGTTACTGATTCTATCCACCCATCTGCTTTTCAGCATTCTTCTATAGCACCACATTTCAAAGGCTACTATTCTTTTCCTTTCTGTAACTTCTACCATCCATGTTTCGCACCCATATAATGCCATACTCCATGCGAACATTTTTGGCAATTAATGAATTTTTAGCAATAATTTCCTAATATTCACATTTATATTCACTAAGTAAATTCCTCTTTTTTGTGAAAGTCTTCATTATCTGTGCTTTATGTCTACTATACCTCTACCAACCCTAGTTATTATGCTGCTCAAGTAAGAGATTTCCTTAACTTCCTTCAAAATATCCCTTTAAGTTTTCCTCCATAACCTTCCTGTCCTTTCAGTGTTTTACAATGAGGGTAATCATCACCATTTCTTCTCACTGGTCTACTTTTAAACCACACCCAAAGTTATACCTCAAACCTAACACTACATCACTTCATGACCAGGAAGCCATTGGAAGAGCTTTTGGCTGAGGTATTTATTAGGACTATGGGATACTCACAAAGTTAAAAAAAATCATTACATAATATGACATTTAACCCGTCAACAGTAAAATAAAGAATTAAGTGAAATTTGTGGGAAATCAAAGGAGGTTCTAATATGTTATCAATCACAACTGTTAAAATTACAATACTAATTTTTTTATTGTGCTTAATTATTACTCTACATACTACATACATAATCTCATTGGTGTGTACTTACTTCAAGTAATGAGCCAGGATCTGTTGGGAGAGTAGATTCTGAAAAAGTAAGTCCTTCAACAGCATCAATACTCTGTACTTTTACTTCCATTGGATCAGAAGGCAAAACTTCAAAAGTGTGAACCTGCTCAAATTACAGTTTATAAGTTTATTACTATATTCTAAAAATATGAAAAACAATTTACATAAATAAATACTATAAATGCCTTCTGCTTAAGTATATCTTTAAAAAGGATTATCTGTAAATATTAGGGCTAGTTTAAAAAAATATTACCTATATGTAAACATAATACAATAATGAATTAATGATATAACTTAAAAGCCTAGTAGTTGCATTTTACACTATAATTTAAGAAAGTATACAATTTTTTTTAATTGACTCTATATTGAGAGGGAGGGTAGAGAAGAGCAAAAAAGAAATCGTGGTATAAATTGCAACTAAAGATTTTATCTGCAGTGTAGACAGAAAGCATATGTAAATTATCTATCTGATCTATCCTAACCTTGTCTATAAATTGCACACACAAAATACAGCCCACTCATACTTATCAAACTATTACATAAAATCTATTTTCAGCATGCACATATATTGACATTTGGGCATCTAAAACAATTTTATTTAAGGTTCTTGTTAATACATCATAAAATTAGATGTTGTAAAACTGATTTAAAGAAATCACTTCAGGTACTATTAAAAAAGTGTGTTTAAGAGTTAACAAGCATTCATCAATAACTTGAAACTTATTTTGAACAAGCCTCTAGATTAATTATGCATTCTCAATTTTTTATTCCTATGCAAGTAAGCAAGTAATGTAATTAATTTGTTCTACAGTTTGTAATATTAACTAGTACACAACTTTTATTTAAATAAGGCCTTAGTTACTTTTTCTCAAGTGATTTAAATGTTGTTATAAAATGATAAGGAAATGTCAATAAAACCCTACTGATTAATATTATTCAAGTATTTCTAAATTCATTTAGCTTAGAAATTCTGAAAAAATAAATGACCACTTCAATTTAGAACTATTTTAATTCCGGAGTGGACAGGATATAGAAAATAGTCAGATTATCTTAAATTGAAAAATGATGACCCTGTTGGATAAGGAAAGAACATGTCAAATTTTCATAAGAAATAAGTGTGTCTTGAGCTTGTCAAATGCACAATAGTTACTTCAATCTGTCAGGCTAACAACAATGAACATAACCAACATTCTCTCTCTCATATTCACACTCATTCATACACACACACACAAACTTATACATGTAGACCCAGAAGGCAAAAAGCACTAGTGAAATAGGTGGTTCAGGAATGGTAGTTATCTGCAAAAATTTAAAATAATTGGTATGAAAAAGATGGAGGATGTTGGTGAGTTTAATCATGCAAAAAACTGAACTAATTTATGCACTAAAAATTAATTTGTACCAAATAAACCAGTAACTAATAATGTCATAGAATTTACGAAGTACAAATAATCATGAAACGAAGGAAAACAACAAGATTAGAGCAATAAGTTATAATTACTCTAACATTTAATGCATATGGTGGGACATATAGTATGTTTTGCTATGTGCAGAATGGCAAAACAGTTATTTTGAAATTTGAATACTTATAGAAAAGTTACAAGACATTAGCTAATTTTGCTTTGATCTTACTTGCATATAGATTTCATTAAAGTGTATTCACCTGGCCAAGACCATCATCAGACATTGATATTGTTGAGGCATTGAGTAATGCTGAATTTCCACCAATAACTTTCACCTCGACTTCACATGGCATCCCATCCCCATCACTTAATATTGCAACTAGATGATGCTGCTCGTCATCCTCGCCTGTAGTATGTTATACAATGCAAACAATTACATTCTCTATTCCACAATTTTTTTAAAAAAACTTAATGAGTAGAAATAATGTTTGTTTTTTAGCAAGTAACATGACAATTTTATTACCTCCAACATAGTAATATTAGGACATTTTCTTAATTCTAAAACTGGAAATGCACATTTTAAATATTGAATCATCCTTATTTGCAGTACGTTTTACCTGCCCTTTTAATTAAAACAAAAGAAAGCACTGCACAATCCTATGAATTAAAAAGTATAAATCTAAATATGTACACAAGTATTTATATACCGAGGACAGGAAACAGATTCTTGTATTATGACATCTCTTATACAATCTCTCATGCAATGTATAATATGAACTCAATGAATACATGTGTACTTTTAATGGTAAAAAATAACTTTGGTATAGCGTTTTTATTTATTTTCATAATCTACTTACAATATTTACCTTTGAAACAAATTTTTAGGGTCTATTTGCTAATAACTGACATATCCTAATAACAAATTTGTGACGAGTAAGAAATTGAAAAAGAATATAATACATACTTGTGGCTAATGTAGCTGGAATTACAACAGGTCTATCCAGATTTATATAATATGCAAATTCTTCCGAAAGTTTGGGATCACTGGCAAATGCACATATACATGCATAAAAATGAACACACTTTTTAAAGGTTGGATCATCCTTATTAGCAGCATGTTTTACCTGCCCCTTTAAATTAAGAGAAAAGCACTGCACAAGTCAAAACAGAATAATTTACTGAACTTTAAAATCCATAAATTTTATGACAGAACTTCATTAACTAAAACCACTGCTATAATTTTTTTCTAAAGACAGATGATACTGTATTCCAAATAGTGTGTAGGAAAATATATTGAAAAACAAACCGTTCAGTTTGTTAAAGCATTTGAGTCCATAATTAGTATCCAACAAGGAACCCCCAATGTAATGCTCAAATACAAAAAAGATATTAATCAAATGAGGAGATTTATGTCTAATAAATTCAGAATGTAGAAATGCAACTTCATAATATACACGATGTGAGTTAAATAATGAAAAACTGACAGCTTATCTGTATTAGTGATACTGTTAAAGGTTTTAAAATGCCAAAAACAATCACTAAAATATATTAGAAGACATAAAATTAAATTCAATTATATTAAAATTTTAGTTTCTTTTCAACATGAAGTGAGAAGGTAAAAATAGCTACTTTCTATTTAATTATAATAATAATAATAATAAACCATTTTAAGCCATTATTGTTTTTTAGATGCTGAAAATCAAGTCCCAATGATTGACTTACCTTAAATGCTGTGCAACTGCAGAAATATTTATTTTCAACACGTTCCTTAAACTTTGTCATAAGGAATGAAAAATGTAAATATCCAAGTGGATGCTTAGGACTTGCTTTACATTTAACAGCCATAATGCTTTTTGAAACCCTTTGTACTATTGGTCCAGAAGATTCACTTGCCAGATCCCATATTGACTGTAGACAAAATATGTTACAATGCTCATTATTAATTACAAGATGAATCACAATAGTTTAAATTTTCAGAACAGTGATACAATAGAAATAATTGTACATAATTTAAATTAAATAGAACCAGAATTTTATGAAGTGTGAAAAATTGATAATTTACAAAATTTGAACATAATAAAAATTAGTATATATATATATATATATATATATATATATATTGTAACATGTAAAGTTACAGCCCCAGCCAAAAGCAATGCACACAGGGAATGTAGCTTACAAGTTGCGACTTGTTTGGCGAGTAGCATGCTATAACAGCTGCAAACTGATTGTTGTCAGTGACATCACTGGCTGACGTAAGGTAACGCAGCTTTGCATTCGACTAGCACGTGATTTGGTTCTTCAAATGGCTGATGCTGCATGGCAATTCATAGACCTGCGATTGGCAAATGAGGTCATGTGACTGTGCTTCATCAGGTTGGCACAAGCCAGGTTCTGGCAGGATGGGATAGCCAATGCCAGAATACGTTCTTAAGACGCATGTGAGGTGGTCCACGAATCCTTGTACGGTTTAACAGCAATCGAATCAACCCCAGATTTAGGTAGTCATATGCCGTGAAGTATTTACAGTCTTCGTTAAGTGTTTATTTAAGTTACGTCGACAAATTTTGAGAGTTGTTAGCAGAGAATGAGTGACCATGCCCTGTTTCAGATTAAAACTTCGTGCTCTGATTAAAATTAAACTATTAAATTGATCTTTTGGGGGTTTTCTGAATAAAAAATACCTGGCGCCCTATAAAATTCCTAAAATTATATATCAACGCAAAGCTGAGTTGAATGGGGAAATGTTCAATCTGATAGAATATATACAATGTATACAAACAGTGCATATTCTACTCTGTGATTTGTTATTTTTATTGTAAGTATTTATGTTAGAGCTAAATAAATCTAACACAGGTGAAAACTGCTTAGTTATTAAATATTGCATTAGTCATAAACACTCTCCTCATATTCATATCAATTCTACATTAAACAAAATACCAGTAATCTTATGAATTTGATAGAACAATTTGGTCGACTTCAATATATTTTTTACTAATTTAAGGAAGTTCCTTGATGTGGGGCACCACTTGCACACAAACAACGGAAGTCATGGTTTCTTGAAATACTGAAATACTTCTATGTATATGTACAGTTGGTTATTTTTGTATTTCTTTCCACTACCTTTCCTTTACCGTGAAATTCCCTTGAGAGAATGTTAGTGTCTACACACACTAAGTAAGCGAATGTCACTGGGGAAAGGCAGTGTTGTACAGGGTGTTGAGTACAGGGCTGTAGGATGTGTTGGAAAGGGAGTTCAGAACTTATGAAGATGGGGGATGAGAAACTTTTGTAAGAGGGGGGCGGGGGGATTTAAAAATATATGGTCAGTTATGGGCCAAATCAAAACAACAGAAAGTATAATTTTATTTTTAAAAAGATGATACAGATATGTAAATATACTTAGTGTTTGTATTGCATATAATAAAATAATAGTGTTATAACTCTTATTAATCAGAAACTTTGTATTGCCTTTCTTTTGCAAGAAGTTCAAGATTTGTTGAAAGTAATGTTGTTGGTATGCATAAGGAGCTTTCCAAATTAGTATTGATAATTAACAACTGCTGAAGAGGAACATCATTTTATATAAAAAAATTATTAGACTTTTATTTATTTTTGGAAACATGTCATGGGTATGATGGAGCAGGCTATATTAATAAAGATCATATCAATTTAGTGATGGACCAGATAAATCTGGCACAAGGCCTACCATTGCTTTATAAGGAGGGTCATTGTGAAGCATTGATTGAAACTATTGGAGTTGTGGCTTTTGTACGATATCTTACATTCATGAAGGCACAGAGAATCCAGTGGGTTGTAGGTGGTCATACTGTTTTAAAGGTGAAGCTGTATGTGGGGGGTGATTGGTATGTTCAGGATGGCAATTGGTGAAATGAAATAATGCAAGCTATTGGGGACTGGTGTGATTAGGATTAATTTGTATATCAACAAACAGCAAGGTGATGTTGGTACGGGAGTAGTTCCAAGTGGGAATTTGGTGTTAAGGTTTCTTAGAAAATCGGAACAGGCACCAGGTACATAGAATAAAGATATCATCTATGAACAGGAACCAGGATAAGTGCTGCTATTCCAATTATTCCATGAACAGGCGGGTATAGGAGGGGGTCATTCAGTTGTCATTCAAGTGCCAACAGGCAACGAACACAGAAGATATTAGTGTATAGGGAGTCAACATCTAGGATGTAAGATGATTGTGGTTTTTGGAAGTTCATGGAAATGATGGAGGAAGGTAGTTTCCCCACTATTAGTTGAAGTGATTCATCGACCAAAGCAGAAATCCTGATTGCAGTGGAGCTGTTGCCAGCAACAATTGGGTGACACAGGACCTCAGGTTAGTGGATTTTTGGGAGCGTGTAGTGAGGAGCTCAATAGAATTGGGTGATAATTTTTTAAGTAGGCAATGTGTTCCTGCAAACTGAAGTGTCACGAACAACAGGTTTGAAAGTTTTCTCATCCACAGCTGATGAAGTTCCTTGGTCATGTATATCTTCAAGTTCATAGCAATGGTTGTGGATCACTTGTCAGACAGAAGAATGATACAAAGGAAAGAGAGATTACAAGTGGCTTTCCTCTATGTTTGAGTGTTGGTGTAGTCATGTTAGACGGAAGAAAATTTGTTGAAAATTCCTTTAACAAGTGAGAATCACCCTGTCTTGCTACACATGCAGCAGGAAGAGGCTGATGCAATATTTTGCACATTAATACAGAGTTTTATTCTCAGACCCTTTATCTTGAAGATGATGGCAGGGAAAGCCATGCAAGCAAAATAGTTATAAGAAACTGAGTAGTAGAGCAGCTGCGGAGTAGTGCGGACGTATTTTCCATGTTCCGGAAAACTTTGCGATGGGCTGCGACCTTGGGACCTACCAGGCTAGTATTGGTGCATGGGCGGCCAGAATCCGGTACTCGAGAGAGAATGTTGAGGCGAATTTACCGGAGTTAAATAGTTTCACTCTATTAGTGGTAAGCATTCTGCTAATTATTGGAGGAGTGGAAATAAATCCAGGACCTACTCGGGTAGATGAAAGTAATCAGGGCATAAAGTGCGAAGTATGCAAAAGAAATTTAAGAAGTGGGCTAATGTGCAGCAAGTGTAATAACTGGTACCACTTCAGTTGCCAAAAAGTGAAAAGAACCCAACAAATTGAAGATAACTGGTGTTGTCGTAAATGCAACGAGGTTCGATTATCTGATCATGCTGTGATTATAAATTTAAGAAAAGAACTAATTGATGTAAAAGAGCAGCTACTTTTAGCAATGAAAAGGATCGAGGAATTGGAAACCGAAAATGGAAGGCTTTGTAAAGAACAGACCAAAGTTAATTTACAGGAGCCTAATAAATCTTATAAATGTCTGGTAATAGGGGACTCGATTGTGAGGCACACAGGAGTGACAAATCCGGACTTGAAAGTAAAATGCTTGCCAGGGATAAAGACTGCGCAGGTGAAGAAAGTCGTTGAGTGCCAAAATCAAGGTAATCCGGAAAATATAATTATACACGTGGGTACAAACGATGTCAAGAGTAAAAACCTGGAACATTTGGTTGGAGAGATGTACGACCTAGTGTCGTCTGTCAAAAAGGATTATCCTACAGCAAATGTAACTATCAGTGGAGTGCTGCGGAGAAGGGATGTTTACTGGCGAAGGATTGGAAAAATAAATGAATCACTAGAGTGGGTGGCTCGGATTCTAGACACATGTTTCGTCGATGGCAACGCATGGCTAAGGGATGGAGACTTTGGACGTGACGGTCTTCACTTGAACCGACGAGGTGCAAAGGTTTTGGGAAGTCTCTTCTCCAGACTCACGGTGTCTACAAAACCAGCAGTGGCTAAATCAGGCATCAAAACTCAGACATCGGACAATGCAGCGTCGGGGGTCATCACAACGCCGAGGGACATCACGACGCCGGGGAGCGTCAAGGAAACGGTGGATGTGGCGACGGCGGGAACGAGAGGAAACGACGCAGGACGTCAAGAATGACAGCGGCGGCCATCGATGGAGAACTGCAGTAGCACGGTAAGAAATGTTTTGAAGCTTCTGCAGGTTAATTGTCGAAGTATTGTAAATAAAGTGGAGGAATTCTGGAATTTGGTTGAATCATACAATCCAGATGTAATTGTGGGAACTGAATCGTGGCTCAACTGTAATGTTAATGACGCGGAAATTTTTAGACCGGGGTAAAATGTATACAGACGTGATCAAGAAATTGAAAAGAAGGGTGGTGGGATCTTTATTTGCACCAAAATAAATTTTAACTCAAAACTCCTGTGGAAGGACGATGAAGTGGACATGTTAGCTGTAGAAATTGTTAGTCAACATGATAAAGTATGCGTCATCGGTTGCTACAGACCACCCGACGATAAAACTTACGCGGTTTTACTGAAAATGGTCGAAAAATCTGGTGGCCTAAATATTGACAGAAAGATGATAGTAGCTGGCGATTTAAATCTTGCAACAGTAAACTGGAACGGGCAAATTGGGTATTCCGAAAGGCAAATACTTGTCAACAACTTAGTTTGGACTAATGGGCTAACTCAAATAATTAAAAAACCAACTAGGGGTAATAATTTACTAGACGTACTAGACGTTTATTCCGAAAGGCAAATACTTGTCAACAACTTAGTTTGGACTAATGGGCTAACTCAAATAATTAAAAAACCAACTAGGGGTAATAATTTACTAGACGTATATTTGGTTCGTCCGCCAGAATGTGTGCGATCTTGGGAAATCTGTACAGGAATAAGTGACCACAATGGAATATTAATAGAAATTGAGTTTCAAGAGAATAAGTTTCCAGGAAATCCCCGGAAAGCAAGCTGGCAATTCTCTAAAGCAGATGTACCTAATCTCCAATCCTTCCTTAAGGAAAAAAATGGCTCTTTCCTCATGCAGGGCAGAAATATTGACGAAATCTGGGAATATTTTAAGGGCATATTACTGGAAGCCATGCATAGGTACGTCCCTCGTAAATTTATTGGGACTAACGGGGATCCAGAATATTACACTAAAAGAATAATTTACTTAAAGAAACGGGTTAGGTGCGCATACAGAATTAGGAATTATAGTCAGGAAAATTACAATTATTTCAAGTCTATTTCTAAGGCTCTTGAAAATGAAAAGAAATTGGCCCATCGAAATTTCATGGAAACTATCTTATCTGATAGTAATAGCAGCTGGAAAAATTTTTTCAGTTATGTTAATAGGTGTAAAGGGAATCAAACGGGTATACTACCTTTGCAACATAATGACGTTCTTGTCACGGGGGATACAGATAAGGCTGAACTACTAAATTCACACTTCAGTTCAATTTTTAACACAAATAAGGGTCATTGTAACGTAGATATTGAACAGAATGAGGGAAATTTATCCCAAATACTAGTCAAAAGCCTAAGGAAACGGATAAATAATTTACAAAATAGAAAATCACATGGCATAGACGGTATTCCCGCAGAAATAATAAAAATATCAGGGGAGGCAATTATTCCATATCTAATGAGGTTATTCCATATTTCAATAAACAATTCCAGTACACCGTGTGACTGGAGGAAGGCTATAGTTGTCCCAATTCATAAAGGGGGTAGTAAAAGTGACGTGAATAATTATAGACTGATAAGTCTTACGTCGGTTGTTTGTAAGCTGATGGAGCACCTTATTGTAGAGTACATCCGTAAGGAGCTTGATAATAACAGCTGGTTTTTCAAGGGGCAACATGGATTCCGAGAAGGTTACTCGTGTGAGAGCCAAGTCGTTTCCTTGTACCAGGACATTGCCGATGAGGTTGACGAAGGAGGAAGAGTGGATGCGGTCATCATAGATTTTGCAAAGGCTTTCGATCTTGTACCTCATGACATATTGTTACAAAAAATGTCCAAAATTGGGATTGATAGACGAGTAGTTTTATGGATTAGAGAATTTTTACGAGACCGACAGCAAATGGTTAAAGTAGGGAACGAATTAGACAAAGCTAAATTGGGTGTGCTGCAGGGTTCTGTTATTGGTCCCTTATTATTTCTAGTCTACGTAAATGACTTAGCTTCAGGCATTAATTCTCAGGTGCGTCTTTTTGCTGACGACTGCGTAATATATCGGAAAATAAAAACTGTGATCGATGAAGAACTTCTACAAAAAGATTTAGACACAATAATAGATTGGGCACTTGTTAATGAAATGAAAATAAATTGTAACAAGAGCAAGGCAATAAGCTTTTGTAGGCGTCGTGTAGAAATAGTACTTAATTATAAGCTCAGCGGTAATGAAATAGTACAAGAAAGTAACTGTAAGTATTTGGGTATATACTTGAGCAGTAATATGGGTTGGGAATATCAAATAGACCATGTGACTAGGAAAGCATGGAAGGCACTTCATTTTGTCATGCGGATTTTAAAAAAAGCAAACTGTGAAACACGGGAACTTGCATACAAATCTCTCGTGCGTCCAGTACTAGAATACGGCTGTATTTGTTGGGATCCGTTCCGAAAATATCAGGTCTTGGCACTGGAAAGGGTACAGAGGGGGGCGGCAAAATTTGTTAACAGGTGTCCTGGTCACGGAAACGAGAAGGTTCGTCAATTAGGGTGGGATATGTTAGAAAAACGACGACAAAATTTACGTCTCGGGGCTCTTTTTAAAGCGTACGCAGGCCAACAACCCTGGGAAGATATTGCATCAAAGTTTTTAGAAGTAAATTATTGCAGTAGAGGGGATCATCATTGTAAAATTGGGCAGTGTAGCTTTAAAACTGACGTTGGGAAATTTTCATTTTTAAATCGGACTGTAAGGGATTGGAACAATTTACCTGCAGAAGTTTTCGAAACATTCCCTGCCAATAGTAACGTGTTTCAGGGAAGAATTAGGAAATGTAGTGTTGTGTAGTGTAGTGCGACGAAACAATATATGAATAATGGGTACTTTTTTATCTTTTTTGTTAGAATTTAATTTAATTTATATTATATTAGTGTAATTATTATCTATAACATATTTTATTTTTAAGTTTATTTTTCGTAACTGCCACCGAGTGCTACTCAATTGCAGTATTAATTAATAATAATAATAATAAAACTTTTATTATCTATCTACTCTAGAATAGCCTTCAATGATTTATTTACTTAATTCACCATTTAAATTCATTCAGAACAATTGAAACAAATTGGATAATAGTAACCTTCAATTGAAGAATTTTTAATTGTTGTAACTTAAAATATGATTATATTTGTGCACTAACCTGTATGATGTCATTACTAACATTTAAGTTGGACAGAACACAGTTCTTTATAGTAAGAGGTATAGCTTCCATGTAGCATCTAAGGGCTGCTTGAATATGTTGACAGACTGTCACATTCATTGGAGCTGATTTTTCCTATAAGAGATAAAGGAAATAATAAAATATTAATGTTGCAATATATCTTAGAATAAGTAACAGAGTATATACATCAAATCTATATAACTGAATCATAATTCTGCTATTGAATAATGTAATTTTAGCATTATTTTTCAATTAAAAAAGTCACCATCACTGGAAACGTCTTCCTAACTTTCTGATGAAGGCGGCGGTGCCTCCAAAAATTTAAAGAACTCCAAACCTCACAAGGTGCCTGCCATCTATGAACCTTAGGTAAGTCACCTACTTTCTATCTCTTTCCTTTCCTGATAAATCAATTGACATTGTCAGGTAAATTAAAGCAATTAATAATGACGGGAAAGAGAGATATAAAGTAACTTACCTGAGGTTCACAGATGACAGGCACCAAGTAAAGTTCGAAGTTCTTTAAATTTTTGGAGGCACCACCCCCCTCATCAGAAAGTTAGGAAGACGTTTCAGTGATCGGTTAGCTGTCGGCAGCTAGCCTATCACTGGAAATGTCTCATTAACAGATTTTATTTTCTTCCGCTGCTATTGTTCATACTATTTGTCAAAAACAATGTGATGATAGTCAGCTCCTTCTTATCAATGCCCATCACAATAATATAGTTATTGCACATGACAGAAAGAAATAGTAGTTTGAAATGAATGAATGACAATTGAAATTGAAAGTGTGGGTTCAGAATAGTTGCATGGCTGTGCAGTGAGTGTGAATAAACCTTTGATGATAAAGAAAGTTATATACTAACTGATACCTATTATAAACAATGTGACTTACATGGCATTTTAGCACGCTTGCATCAAAAGACCTCTGGCAGGTATCAACAAAACAAAGAGCTGATGTCTGTGTGATTAAAGTAGATTCACTATCCAAAATATTATCAGATTCCAGGCTGTGCTGAACAACAGGAAGCTGTACAAAGCCTCTGTAGTCAGGGCCCTTATCACGCACTCGCACAGAAAACACCTGTGAACAATTAACATGTAAATAATATTGTTAAAAGGCAACTGTTTTTAAGTACAAGTACATGTCAAATCACCAAAAATTCACCCAAGGTTCCCACTTTAGCATTTCCAAATCTCATGAAATTTTGCAATTAAGTTACCCTAGACCCTTAATGAAAGTGTGCAAAATATTACAGCTCATTGTACATTGGTTCAAAGTTACAAGCCCATGTTCAATGGGCTGTCGTCTGTTAAACCCACATGCACCACTGAAAGGGCCAACTTATATCCCTTGTCAAATCAGTTGGAGTGGAGAGATGTGTGTGAAACTTGGATTATTGGTACAAATTCTAACACTGAATGTAGTGTTATAATCAAAAGAGCAGCATAGTTGGCCATTCAGACATTGATCTATCGATGACAAAGTCACACCAACATTTTGTTGCAGCAAATTTAGACCTTAGTTTGAAGGTCATTTACTCAGCAGTAGAAGATCTATATACCATAACATTTTGTAACTGAGCAGAAAAATTAACATACTAAGACATTCTGAGACCAAAAAAATGTGTGTTCATATGAACACAAATATTCCACATGAAAGTTACCCCAAAATGATTTTACATGGAAAAGTGGCCACAAATTCTAGTCTAATATATCTCAAAACGTGTCACTCCCAATTTTCTTTAAACGGTATCATTACAAAAAGCAGACTTTTCTGCACATGAATAATCTTTATATAAGTTGGGATCTGCGGGTTTAGAGCAGCCACAGGAGTCTGAAGCTAACTTATGATGCCGCAGTATTGCGCGCGAGCCACTGAAGGGGCCAAATTTGATTTCATGTCAAATCACTTATAGAGGTTAGATAAATGTGAAACTTTGCTTAGAAGCCAAGCTTCTACGCTCAAAGTGTATAGGTATTACAAAAAAAGTAATACAGTTAGGCATTCAGATATGTAGTATCCATGCCAAAGTTAACACAAAATTTTTATCTAATTTTTATTTTTAATATAACACACATATGCCAAGTTTGGACCTCAGCTCAGAGGCCAACTACTCAGCAGAAAGTATCTAAATGTCGTGCATATATATATATTACTTAAAACTTTTTTATTTCAATATTTCTCACATTACTTGGTATACGAATAATTTATTCACAAAAGCAATTAGAAATACTGATGGAAAATTCTTCAAATAAATTAAAGTAAAAGTATGATGACAATTTTTCCCTATGTTTATAAGTCACATTATTTACCAAAACTATACTTTAATTTTGATTTCTAATTTATTCAGTAGGAGCTTTTGTCATTGCCATAGTCATCCTCATGTAATGTAATACATATAAATATGAGTCAGGAAATGACACTGTCATGTTAATTAAAACAATTAATAGGGAAAGGACAGAGGGATAGAAAGAAGGTGACTTACCTGAGGTTCATAGATGGTAGACACCTTTGTGAAGTTTAGAATACTTGAATTTTCGAAGGCACTGCCCCCTTCATCAGAAAGTTAGGAAGACATTTCCAGTGATCGGCTAGCGAACAACTGAGCAGCCAAAATTTGCTGCGCTGCTAGCTTAGGTCGTAAACAATTGACCCCACCAGATCACCAGCTTTCTCTCTCAATGAGGGTCTGGGAAGAGGCAAGGACTTGATGGGGGTTGGGGAGATGCATACTAACACCCCCATCTTGACACACGCTCATTCAAACACATCCATCCTCAAAGGTGTCAAACAAATAGGAAGGTATACACACACACTCAGTCTGCACACAGAAGGTTTTATTGCATATACAAATTCCAATGATCTCATGGTTTTTGGGGGGGGGGGGAGGTTGAGTTCAGGGCTTTGTCTGGACTGTAGGACATGCTGAAATGAAAGTTCCCATAGATGGAGTTTCAGCTTCTGATGAGTCGGGGGATAGGGCTTTGAGGGGGGTCAGTGTGAAGCACTGGTTGAAGTTGTTTGTGTTGTGGCTATGGACATGGGCAGCTATGGGGAATTGGGTTTTGTGGAGTTTTACTGTACTACGGTGGTTGGCAATCCGTTCGGGGAGGGGTCTCTTTGTCTGAGCAATGTGAAAGGCTGGGCAGAGTGTGCAGTTTATTTTGTAGATTGTGTGAGAGGACAGACAGGTTATGTTTTCCCTAATTTTGTATGTAGTGCTGCTGGTGGGGTTCTGGAAGGTCGTGGGAATATTGGGCAGGCATGGCATCTGTTTCTGCCACACGGTCTGCAGCCAATTGTGGGTGGGGGGTTTGTAGGGTCTGACCAGGATATTACAGAGGTCGGGTGGGCGCCTAAAGGCCACCCTTGGACAGGTGGGTAGTATGGTCGGGAGGATATTCTTCAGTACCTCTACTTTTCCAGGTGCCACCCTGAACATACCAAACGATCCCTCCCCTACAGTCTTGCCCTTAGGGGAGCCAGCATATTCTTTACTTTGGACAGCCTAGCATCCAATACCAACCACATATTCAATGCTTTCCGCAACAGAAATTACCCCACAAACCTCCTCCAAAAGAAAATTACCCATGCCCACTCCACCTCCCAAATGTCAGTCCCACCCCTAAGCATCATACAGAACATAGTCTTCTACTAACCACTACCTACTCCTCCGGACTACGTAAACTCAACTCTTTCCTCCGCCTTGGCTTCACTGGACTACAATCCAACCCTGACGTTGGCTAGCCAATCACTGGAGATGTCTTCCTAACTGTCTGATGAAGGGGGCGGTGCCTCCTAAAATTCACAAGGTGTGTACCGTCTATGAACCTCAGGTAAGTCACCTTCTTTCTATCTCTCTGTCCTTTCCCCATTAATTGTTTGAATTAATTATATATATATATATATTAATATAATTAATTAATATTAATTATATATATGAGTCAGGAAATAACAGTCATGTTAATTATATATATATAGATGCCTGACATATGTCTTTCTCTGAGCATAATTCTGTGCCAAACATATGTTTCATAGCATATTTCCTATTGTTCTCCCTCATTTACTATACTATATATATATAATTTCTAAATTTCTTCATGGATTGCATATGATTCCAGACTTTGCTGGCCTACACAGAGCATTAATCGAACTTCGGAGTTCCAGAAGTTCAATAATTATTTTGATCATGTGCTACGAAGCTCAATCGGCAACATATGAGTTGCCAAAAATTTACATTGAAAATCTTTTTCTAATGAGTCCTGATCTTGTAAATTTAGACACATCGAAAATTTCAAACGTCAAAAGAGGTTAGGACTTGTAAATGGTTGATGAATAAGTTAAATATGATTAATAATGAGATAAGAAAGTTAAAGAACGAAGGCTTTTCCAGTGAAGAATATGTAGAAACGTTTCTCGGGTTTCCAACCGGGTAATATCTGCACACAGCAATGTTTTGACAGATAGCAACTCTGTCATCTTCAGCCTGGAAGATGACAGAGTTGCTATCTGTAGAAACGTCACTGTGTGCAGAGATTACCTGGTTGGAAACCCAAGAAACGTTTCTAAAGGTAAGAAAGTTATTTGTGATAAAAGAGTGATCAATTGTATGTCTTACATAAAATAAAAGCTTCAAGATTTTTGACTGATAAATAATATTTGTCGATAATAAAACTAGAATAAAGAAGGTTTTCATTTCTTATTAATTAATAGTGAAGTGGATATGGTCATCTCACATCAAATACATAATACATTAATAGTAATATAAAGCAATTAAATTTTCCTTCAGTTTGCTTTAGGGACAAAGTTACATGAAAACAAGGCACAAATTTTTTTTTAGACAAGAATAAAAGACAAGTAAAATTATCAACTACCATGCTAAATTATAAATATATATCCTTCATGGAAAGATTGATGAGAAATAAATATGAGTAAGTGTAAACTAAGTTCTAAAAGAAGCACCTGAGTAGTAGTTCCTGTTACTAATCTGCATGCCTCTGTTGTTAATTTTCTTTTCTCACCAGCTTCCTTGAAAACAACATTGCATGCTTTATTTTTGCAGCATAACCCTCGAGTTCCATTAAATGTCCCACATTTAGGGCACTTTCGAATACCTCTAAGAGTTGCACGACCCAAATCTGACAGTAGACTTTTAAGTTTTGTATCATTAGCCATGATGTGAAGTGTCTGTAAAATAAAATTATTCCATTGAATGGTATATAGTAAAATCTAATCACATTAGGTAGAAAATAGTTCTCTCAAACTCTGCTAATACAAATAAATGAAATTATTTAAACCAGATTAGTGAAAATTTTAGAATTCATATCTAGATAGTAAAATAATTTGATACATAAGTAGTTCTTGTTAAAATTATGACTTGGTAATAATATGATATAAGAAAAAGGTTTTGCTTTTTTTGCTTGGTGTCTGGTGAAGCATACAATTAAAATCACACTCAAACAAAATCTTACCACCTGCTAGAAGTCATTACTACTTTACGGAATATTACATTTAGTAAATATAGATATAGTCAGGTAAAGTTTGGAGTTTCTTTTAAATTTTTGGAGGCACTGCCCCCTATATTAGAAAGTTATGAAGACATTTCCAATGATCGGCTAGCCAACGACATTACAACATTTTGTCCCTCATTTGAGACTTTTTTCTCAGCCTAAGGAGTAGTGGAGTCTCAAATGAGAAATGAAACATTGTAATGTTTCATATTTAAATTATTTAAAGAGGTTGATTAAAATCATTTATTAAAATGAAGTTATTAACTATTAAAACTATTTTACATCAAAATAAAATTAAGAAATTAACTTTAAATTAATTGATGCCAATATAAAATTGTTATACTTTTTTAACAGCCCCTTGTGTTACTTTAATTTACTTCATTTGAAATTGTAGATTTATTTTCGTAAATTTTTAACCAAATTTGTATCATATTTAGTTTCTTTTAATGGGTTTCATTAATAGATATTCTTTTTTATTTATTTTTATTTTGTGAGTCCAATGTGACTCAGTGACTAAGATTCTGTGTTCTATTATACCAGGGTAATTACGGCCACACACATCCAAGAGGCTACACAAATTCTTGGATTATGGTTGGTTTGAAATTTTACTTCTCCTCCCTCCCCCCACTTTTCCACCTTGCCCCACTCAACACACAAATACAATCTATCTAACCAATCTAATGTAACTATTTAACCTACATATCTATCTAAAGTATCTGACGTTCTGTGAGTGAGGGTATGACTACCAAAGTGGTTGTTAGCCTTTATATTTACAGGGTTATGCTTTTTGAGAATGTATAGTCAATTGTTAATAACGGCGAAGGTAAATAATCTGGAACCCATAGCACACGAAAATTACAACAGCACGAACATATACTTCCCAATTTTCGAAGAATCTTTTTCTAGGGCCAGATGTGATAAATATAAACCCACGACTCCAAACAAGCCTTTGATTTCAATTTTAGCCAATATTGTAACTTAACACTTTATTCCCGGTGAAATTAATAAAAGTAAGTACATTTTAGTCAATTAAAGGTTGTGATCAGCACTAGAAAATTTTACACAGGTTTCATAAGTCTCGATAACGACGTTAATAATTGCTTTAGAGGTGGCTTAAGGAGAGAGTAGCAGGACGGAGGATGCGAAATATATTAATTCATTCTTAGAGTAAGAGGTAATTAATTTAATTCAACCGAAATAATCATACAATAGATTGTTTACTTTCTGACTAGTAATTACTAAACACTTTAAACCGATATTGTGCTACTACCTGATCACGACGACTTATTCTGCAACTAAATTCCTTCTACATTGTTCCCTAAGTTCAGCAATAAAAGCCAATAGGATATATACCCACAAACAAACACACTTCATTCACAAAAATCGTAAAATCTAATGAAACATCTCTGGACAGCAAAGATAATATTATTCAAGGATGAAAAGTAATTTTAAATAATTGAAAATATACAATACGTCTATGTTAAAAATATATTCATCAAACAAACAAGTAGCCAAATTACAGACAAAAATGAGTGATAAAATAAATACCGCACAACGTTTCTGTAATACTTGTTGCTTTCATAGGATAATTGAAAATCTCAAGAACCACAAGATCAATACACCGTACAAACCAGACGATGAACTCAAAAGCGAAAATAAGGCACTGTTCTTGGTATAGCTTTCTCTGGGGAAAAAGTTTCTTAGTTAATGAAAAAATGTAGGATTGAATGTCTTGAGTTATACAATTTGAAATGGATAACTGTAAAAATTTAATTTTGTTATTGGATGAAAGTTTCGTATTAAAATTAAAACTGTAAAAAAATTATTATTAAATTTGGATGAAAGTTCCGTATTTAAGTAGACTGTTAAACTTGTTACTATATTGTTTAAAAGAGCCGGGAATACATCGAAGTTTCAATAGTAAAAATACACATAATTTGTTGGAAAGTTTTAACCAATTTTTTAAACTTAAAAGAATATGGAAGCCCAAGTTGAGACTTTTTAGAAGATAATAATGTAAAAATGTAGACTGGACTATGGAACTTCCGCTTACCGAGCGGTTGCTCTGTCCAACTGAACTAGTCTAGGTCGGCTGCAGGGTCCAGGATCGTGCTCGGGTCCAGTCAACATTATCTTCTAAATTTAGTTTCATAACCTTTGGCTGAGTTTCAATTCTTTTTGTGAAATACATTACAGTAAAAATAAATGTAAATAGTAAAGACACTAACAAATCGATTAATTGTTTCGTTATTGCACCTCTTGCGTTTATCAATCAACTCACAAAGCAACTAATATTGCAGAAACCTAATGTAATATTTATTTTATCATTACGTTCAGCAGTTTGACTGCTTCTTTCTGTAATATAAATAATTTCCAATTACAATACTGTCGTAATATTAATTTAATGACAATTTTTGTTACAAATTCTGCTAAAATCAAAGCAAATGCCCTTGCACTAACACATTAAATAATTCAGCGGAATATCAAATGTTAATGTATACGTCATATCGACCATGACTTCATAGTAGCAAGTCAGTTCAAAAGAAAAGGCAATAGCAAATAAGACGTACAAGTCACAAGAACCAAAGAAAATTGTCACCAGTAGAGTTAAAACCTGAGCCCTCAGAATATTAACTGTTCCTTGCGTCAAGCTGAGAGTGAACCGACTGATTTGGGAGACGTTGCTTTGCAGCTGCAGAAAGTACAATTCAACTCAATCTCATCGAGTCTCGAGAATGTGTCAACAATATAAGCTTTTTCTTATGCCCGTCAAAGCAAAACAAAGAGAATTGTATCGTTACATTTGAGTCGGGAGTCGGATCAAGTTCCATTTTAATTGTTTAGTAAAGAAGATGGATAATTATTGAGTGATATTCCTTAGCCCAAATTTCCTCCCTCCAGCGTTAACAACTGACGAACCGGGGTCAATATTTACAAGTATTCCGGTTGTGAGGACTTTGGTTGAAACTGCGTCGGGACAGAATGTCTATGACGTTCTGCTGCCTGTGTCTCATTAGCAGGTCACGACTTGGACTATAATTGTCAAGACATTTCCTCTCGGTCATTACTCTGACCTTAATAATACCAGGAATCTATTCAGTTATTTTTCTTGAGGGCCTTTCCTTTTTTCTTTCTCTTTTTTATTTTTTTATGTCCTTCAATTCCCTCTCTTCCAATTTTCCAATAACTGTCTTATTTTTTCTAGTTTCAGATTAATAATCTCTATGTTCTCTGAGATTTTTCAATTTATATGTTCACTATCTTTCCCGTACTTGCCTCCAATTTCATAATGTCTACTTTTTCTTATGTTCGCATTCAGTCTCCTCACGTTTGCTTCCACAACACAGAACATTCAAGGGTTAGTTTTGTGTGACCGGTTGTTTGTGCTTCGGATAAAAGCAAAAGACCTTTTTTCTCGGACAATGATGACCTAACACTTAAGATGCTCTGTGCCAAAATTCAAGACAGATCAACTAATGTCACCTTAGCATAGCTAATTGAAATATCCGCTACTTTGTGACTAAACTAGAAACATATGTTAATACATTTTCTCGCATCTGGCTTGGAATTTTCCCATTGGTTGAAATTATGAAAAATTCAGTTACTGGGAATTATTCAAAACTGATGCTGATTCGCTGTTTGAAAATTATAAGGAAGACTGAAGATGATGTGAAAATAATAACGGCAGAAGTGAACTTTTACATCCTTTTCTATCCCGTCCAGAAATTACAATATTTCTAAATCTGTCTCTGTAGAAATGATATCTTTGCCGAAAGCTCGTGTGGTACTTGTATGAAAGTGAAATTTCACCTTATGAACCAGTTGTACTTCAGAAAACGGGGTAACAAGGTATCTTATTTTGGTTGTCCAGCTCTAACCAACAATCTTTTCTGGACAATCTTTGAACTGCAATAATACCTTCCTCTACATATTACTTCTATAATTTTCAGTTGCCAAAGCTCGGCCACCAAGGAACCTTAAATGTGTATTATTTTAATTCAACTACATTATTTTTCTGGTTAACACGGTTATTTTATGGTTTACTTTTTTTCTAAATATTTTAAATTTTTTTAAAGATATTTCGGGATTGCCCACGGCCGTATAATCTCTAGGGCCGGTCCTGAACTCATACAATTATATACAATAGTATACTTTTGTTATGCATACGCATTTCTTGCATATTAATTTGATAGACATGTTCCACGATAACGTACGCCTAAAATTCCAATCGACATGCATAAATTTCATTAGTCTACGCGCGAATCTTCTGGCCGAACTTAGTTAAAAGAGCTAATAAATTAGTTTCATACAAATTTTAGTTTTCCTAATCGAAAGGATACGTTTCCAAAGATGTTTGATGGCAAAAGATATTCTTTTTTATTTTGTAAACAATCAACATTGTTGAGTTGACTTTATCCATATTTATTCTTCTTTTTCTCGCCGAACGGGATGTTCATAATATCAACACTATCCTATATAGGAAACATGTCGAAAAATAGAGTTAAATAATGAGTCTTTCAAAGTGAAGTACCTGTTGTTCATACTATTTAAAGGCTATTGACATATTTTTTAAAATGAGTAGCAATCAATCCCCTGTCAGTGGACCTACAGTTAATGACGTTTCTTATATTAGAGGTTAGTAGAAAAATTGAATACTATTTAACCAAGGATATTGTAATAATTATCTATATCTCTATAATTACCCGTTTTCCAGAAAAATTTACTTTTGTACTTGTAATTGGACAAAGATGAGAGACATTTTTATAAGATATTTGTTTTGTGATATTTCCATTCTGAACAGAAGACTACCAAGACTAAATTGTCCTATGTTGGAAAATATATATAATAATTTTGAGGCAGGCTTTTAGGATAAGTCATTTCTTGCTTTCATTGGCTTGTTAAGAAAGGAAAATAAAATGTCAAGATAAACCCACAGATCACATAACAAACTAAATAAATAAATGTTGAAACATCTCTACTTTCAATATCAGAACTTAATTCATTGAATGGCTCTTTATTAAAACTGTGTACTCTTAGAAGATATAAAAACAGCTCTTTTGTTATGGAAAATCACTACAACTAAACATACAAAAGATGTCTTCAAAACATTGTGTTTTAATAAATTCTAAACTAGGATTGAAACTTAAGAATTTTTATTTATATAATTACGTTGAATGACTTTTTTTCTCTGTTTAATGTGGTGTCTATCAATATTTCTAGTTAGTTAATTACTTATATCACTTGAATGTATGTACTCTTCCAGTTATTCTAGTTTACAAAACATACTGTAACTAGATTATATTAATATAAACAATGAATATCTGTAACAGGTGTTTCTACAATATATCTTTTTTTTTATTTCACAAGGACAAAGTACTGTAATATCAGATTATGTTAACTCACATTTTAATACAAATTGCTTACCTTCTTACCAAACATACTTCATTTCCTTAATTTTTATAAGTTAGTTTTCTTCTACTGAATACTTAAAATGGCACAAACATAGAATATCTGATTTTAGGAAACAGATGGAGAGTTGTACACTATTTCACCAATTATTCTTGGTCATGTTTATAGCTTTGTGACCATATGGCTTATTTTAATAAAAATATATATTTTTTTTAATTTCCCAGTGGTGGTGTATTAAAATTGCCAAAGCCTATTACCAGCAGAAAATTGCTGTGGTACAAAAGTTTTGCCCAGTAGCCAAATTGTACTGTTACTCTCCAAAATGAATACTGTCTAAGTATTCACTGTAATATTACCATTCACCAACCACTTTGCTTCCTACCAATTTCAGTAATGTTTAAAGCTTGTCTGTCCCTGCTGTAAACAACCAAACAAAAACAATAAAAAGTTCCTGTAAGTTAAAAGAATTGATAAATGAATTGATATTGGTTCAATACACCACATTTTATCCCTATGTTGTGTATTGAACCAATATCAATTTATTAATTATTCTGACTTTTTACCATTTATTATTAAAAAAAAGTGAGATACTATAACTAAAACAACAAAAAGTTACAACATTTTTACATATAACATACAACCTGAAATTTTATCTTGCACTTTGACCAAGTCATTGAATCACTTAAGCACAACAAAAATCCATAATAATAATAAACACTTTTAAGTCTTAAGATAGGCCCACATTTTATTAATTGTAACAATTCTTGGTTTTGGAGACCAGAGTAGTTTGGCAAAGTTTTTTTTGTTGTGGTATTCAGTCCTAAGACTAGTCTGATGGAATCCTCCATGCTAGCCTATCCTGTGCAAGCCTTTTCATTTCAGCATATTTCATCCTTCGCCGCCCTCTTCTGATCTTACCCCACACATTTCCCTCTAATGCTGACTTTACAAGACCCTCGTACCTTCAAATGTGGCCTATTAATCTATCCCTTCTTGTAGTCAAAGTCCTCCAAATTGTTCTCTCTTCCCTTATTCTGTTTAGAACTTCCTGGTTACTAACTCTTTCCATCCATCCATCTGATTTTCAGCAATCCTCTGTAGCATCACATTTAAAGGTTCTATTCTTTTATTTTTTCCATCTGTTTTTCTTCCATTTTCCACTTTTATTGTCCCATGTGCAAAGGGTTGAATAAATTCCTGTGGTTCTTTTGGAATTATTTGTGGTGGTGTTGGTAATTTTTATTCATTTTTGGAAAATATTGTTTAATCTATTAATTGGAAATCTTCCTGATAGATAGTAAATTTTAACAAATTAGGATAATATACCAAACCAGTTCTCACCATTCCATACATATATACCCAAATGCTTGACTGTGGTTTATCTGTTAACTCATTTTACATGCTTTCCAAACATTTTTTGTATTTTGCTCAAGCTTATTGTAATGAAATTATAATTTCTAGATCTGCAGTTAGTTATGCATGCACTTGGTGATAATCCATCTCCATTGGAGGCTTCAGCAGTTGTCATTGAGAAGATATTGTACCAGCAATTAAAATTGTTATTGGTGAAAGCATATGAGGTATCAGCTATGCGCAAAGCTAAGATATTGGGACATGAAGACTTCCTTTTCTTAATGAGGAAAGATCCTGTAAAAATTCACCGTTTACTGAACTATTTAGGTAAAAATTGGTTATCTTTATTTAATTTAGTTTTAGAATAATTTTTGTTTTACATTCTTGTGACAATTTCACACAAACAAAGCAACACATTATACACACAGATTGGGCCATTTCTACACTTCTGGATAAAGAAAACTGATCTACTATGAAAATCATATGGTAACCAATAAACTAATACATTTTAAAACTTGGTGACAGGCTTCCAATATTTTTAGAAATATTTTTGCATGCTCTGGTTTTTGGTAGCATGATTGATGATAATTGAAGACGATTTGTTATGGAAATGAACAAACCCTATTCCTCTGTAATTAGTTATTAAAAAAAATTGTTATGTCGAACAAAATATTCTTGGGTTTAACCTTAGTCCAAGTTTGTAAAGCTCTCTGCCATCCTTTATCTAAGAACAATGACTGAGATAGCTATGAAAATATACAATTTAATAGCTATATACTTGGGATGAAATCTAAAGAGATTTACTAAAGATTGAAGGTTTGTTTATAATTATGAAAAAATTGTTCTGTCTCGAATCCATTTCTAACAATTCACTCAGAAGTGAAAAACTTGTAAATGTTTAATTTGCAGCATCATTATTGATGCAATAAAAGTATATAACTTGAAAAGATGTTATGAAACAACAATTGATCTTACAAAGACCCTATATGTATTTCAATATCTTACGAAGGCCCTATACGTATTACAATATTTACAGAATTTTGAAGGCAAACTGGGTATAGCAACAGACCAATGATGATGACTCCAAAAATAATTACTGTTTTTATTAAAATTTATTTTTCAATCTACACCTGTCATTCCCAAGGTACCATGTGAGTGAAAAAAATGGTATCCATGAGATGTAAATGGGGGTTAACGATAGTGGATCTCATTTAAACAGGTCATGACTTTAATTTTGGCTTTCCATGAATGGAATAATCTCCATGCATAGATAGTACCTATTTACTTACATAATATTTCCTTTTAATATATAGATTATATCTGTCTATATAAATTATAAAAACTATCGATGAAGAAAATTTTTTTATAAACATAAATGTTAATGCAATGTGATGAAGAATTGTATTAAAATTTAAGTTATTAGGTATATTATCTGTTATATTAAACTCTTTAAGAACTATTATAAACTAGCAGTTTCCAGCAGCTCTGCCCATGTATGTTTTTATTTTCTCTGCGTGTGATTTTATTTAGTAAAAAACAGGATTTTTCCACAGTTAATTGTGGCCTGTGCCAGCCATAGCAATGCATTGAATACATGGTTATTTGCATTGTTGTGTGCATAGAATGACTAGAACTCTCATCTATTTTCCCTGGACATTGAAGTACGCTGGCTTTCAAAAGGCTTATGTTTGACAAGGTTTTTTGCACTTTATGACACCATTTTAGAGTTTCTGAATGCTGAAGATTCAATTTTAAAAGAAAATTAAATCAAGTGGAAATCAGACATTGCCTATGTAACAGATTTGTTTACTAAATTTATGAGGTTAACTTGCTGCTACAAGCTGACAGTCTAAATTTCAATGAAACAAAGTCCATCATTTTAGTGTTTCTTTCCAAAATTAAGCTAATGAACCAAAACAGTTCCCCAATTTGTCACCGACAAACTGCCTGGAAACTATGTTTCAACCTACGTTCCACATTTAAATGCCCTCTATTCAGACTTTGAAACAATGTTTGAGGATGTTTTGATTATGGTTATACCAAAGTGGATAATAAATCCATATGGATGTCATATTACAAGGGGAACTGTTTTGAATAAGCAATTCCGGCTTCAAAGAGAAATAACTGTTACATATCCTGTATTATAAAATAAAGTGAGAATGTTATTTTAATTGCTTTTTCATCCCCCTGCCTAGTAGGAAGTGGTTTCAGCACGGTTGCCAACTAAGGAGACTAAATTGATACCATTTATTTATTTTTTGATAGTTATTATATGTAACTGATAATAAATTTTAATTTGGTTTGCTCAAATTTGAATTTAATTAATAAACGTATAAAACAACTTTTGGTTTTTTATTTTTTTTCACACTACAATTCACTACAGTTATAAATTTCAACCTTTCAAAGTGAGTAGTGCTATACCAGCTGTCAGAAACACATTTTAAGTTGGTGAATATGCAAAATATCAATATCAGGTAAGCAGGTATATGACAAGTAGTCTATGAGACAAAAAGTTTGGGGACTTATCTTCTACATCTTTGCAAGTTATGGAGTTTATAGATACATGCTTCCTGCTTGTGTTCAAATTTATTTCAACCCATTTCCATGACTGGCATTGTCAAAGTATGTCCTCAAGTTGCCTGCTACAACTTGGCTTTTATCCACAAGTGGTTAAAAAAGATGTTTTGTGATGTTGCTATTGATCACAATAGTTAGTCAGTGGGAAACATATTACATGGCAGGCCTCATGCTGCACCAACTTCTGACGATGTGCAGTGAGTCAATGATGTGGTTCCAGTTGATAATCAAGTCACAGTGAAAAATTTTCACTCCAAGTTGGAATTGGAGAAGCAAGTGTTGGATTTATAGTATGTTGACAGAGGCTCACAAATAAACAGGAAAAGCAGTGTGCAGAAAAATTTTAGTAAACTGAAGGAATCCCTTCATTAAATGAGGAATGAAGACGATGCTCCCCAGTGAATGCAGCCAAGTAGTGGCTCACAAGTATTAGTCCAGACTTTTACAATGTGGGTAAATATAGGCAGTTGAGAGGGGTGGAGAGTTTATGTGGAATAATGAAATTTTGTTAGTACGGGATGTATCTACATACTATAAAATAGGAAAGATGTTGAATGAAAATTAAATATGTACAAAGAAGCAGGAAAGGCATGTTGCTTCTGTTATAACAAGCTATGAACTGCGTTGAATGAAACAATTGAAAGTTGAATCATCACGTTAAACTATTGACATTACTGTTTTAGCATATCTTGCAGTTTTTATCATATTTATGAAGGATTGATGACACTACAACAAGTAGGACATTTTTGAGAAAACCAAACTGTTTCTGCATGGGTTTGAATTGAGGCAACTAGTATGCTTGCCACACAAAGAGTTGAAAAGATTTAATTTCTTGTATAATGAATGAATGAATGGTGATCATTCTGTCATGCATCTCAATCTCGTGTTTATTTTTAGATAACTATATATGAAAAGGAGAAGATTGTGTGATTTGTCTACATTTAAACTTATCTTTTTTCATAAATTGTGATATTAATTGCAGGTTAACAAAAGGTTCTTGCATCATTGAAATTTGAAACCACAAAAAGGTTTTAAATCTAACACAAGTAACCACTATTCAGAGCATTTCATGGAAACAATACATAGTTAACCAAGTTCAAAACTTGAGTATGGATTATTCAAATATCAGATTGACTACATCATTCAGATCTACAGTATTTCCTTCAATGTAGCTGTCAAGTTCATGTTGGCTAATGAAAGTATTTATTTTACAATTATAACCACATAACTTCAAAATTGTAAGTAAAATTTGTTTCCCTGAGTTTTTATTCTTTGTTTTTGTGTTGTTATAGCTGTCAAAGATTTAAAGTCTTCTGCGACAAGAGGAGTTGTAGATTCTGAAAGTAATGAAATTGAACCAGGTCCACAAAGGAGCAGCCGAGAACAATGTTTGAAATTTCTGAGAGAAATAGATACAACTGGTGCTCTTACAGATAAAAGGGTTCAACTTTTTGATTCAGTTAAACATGAAAGAAATGTCCGAGCAGAATTGATGTCTCAATGTTTAGATCAGGAAATGTAAGTAATTTAATAAAAATTATATTTAGAAAAAAGTGATTTTCAAAGATGATTAATGACTCTGTTTGTGCATAAGTTATACTTTTTTAAATCAATTTATTCATATTATAAGGAATGAATTAACTTTAAACCATGAAAGTAAACTATACATTTCTACAAATGTTAACTATGACTGAAATACTTTTGTTATAATGGTTTTGATGTTAGGGATTGGGAATGTTGATTTTTGCAGGGATCTAAATAGAAATGGTTGTTCAACCTCTGGCCATCAAAATGTATCTTGTTTTACTTACATTCATTTCTGCACATAAATTTTTGAAACATTTGTGTATTTATAAGAAAGAAAGAAATATTGAAGATATCAGGCTACTTAATTTCATTATTGACTGTACAGAAATACAAATTTATTTATGTTTACCAGAATTGATCATAATCTCACCAATAAGTGAAATGAGATTTAAAAAAATGTTATAAATTTTTAGCTGTAGTTTAGGGTCCCAAATAAGAACATAAACAAAGTATGTTAAAAATAATAATAATTACCTTTTAGAAATTCAAGAATGGAAGAAAAATTCAATTAAAGCTCAATTGTAAATGTTATGAAAGTGAAATAACCGATAATAAGAGAAAAATTATAAACAGACCAGGAATAGAAACCAGTACCTTTATTAAGTATGCGAACACTCCTCGTCAACTCCAAGTCACATGTGACTTTTCTCAGTCTGTTGAATAGACCTGACTAACAATTTTCAAAAATCCTGTTCTGCACTGCATAAATTTAGAGCAAACAGGCTTTTATTTAAAACAAAAAATGCAATATAAAAACTACAACCTAATTAAGAATTGCCCCTCTGTAACTTTGAGATTGAGCAGGAGGAAGTTCTTCAAATTTTCAGACATTAGCCACATTTGTCATGGCAGAGATTGTGTGTGCTGACCAGCTGCAGTATGTACTCCCCAAATCACAGAATTATGCCTCTTTTATGATCAGTTTGTGAGCAAATCACTCATCTGCTGATTATCTTAACACCACCTGTGTCCATTTTCTTTTATTATATTTCTAGGTACCAAGAGTATTCTGCAGCACGTAGATTGTCTTTCAATAATAGGCCAGGTCACCGGTTCTTCAAACTTCAGGAGTGGTTGCAATCCAAAGGCGATAATGAACTGCCCGTTTTGCCTAAATTAAAATCATTGGCATATGATATTTTCTGTAAGATTTGTTCCATTTATATTCAGAATTTTATAGTAAATTATATATAATATTTTTTTAATATCACATTTAATGTTATAGGCTTCCATATGTTGAGTAGTAACTTAAGAAGAATACATATGCATTCATTAAATGAGTATTACTAGTATTAGCTTCATAAGTGTTCAAAATATGTAAGATGATAACTACAATATAATTTTTTTTTAAAAAAAGCTATGGAGTTAAGATGATTATTGTTATTTATGAACTCTTTCTGATATTACTTTAAATACAACTATAATCAATTGATGGAAGAGGAATTAATATTTCAATTAGTTGAATTATTTTATATTCATATATAATACTTACTGGAACACTACCTTGGTATTTAGTTGTAAACAACTATTAGTACCCCTTGATCGTTATTTATGTTACATGGAACTTGATATATATTCTCTTTTATAAAAGTTTTTACATTTAAATTTTAGCTAACACATGATAATTACTGATTTTAATAATTTTGGAAAGAGGAAAAATATTAGCAAGACATCAGAAAAGTGGATAAAGAAGAAAAGGCAGAAAGGTGGACGAATATCTAGAAGAGCTGTATCATGGTGGAAATCTAGATCAGCCAGTAATAGAAGAAGAAAATTTTAAGGTCAGAGTTTGATATGGTGCTGACAGATCTGAGCAACAGTAAAGAGCCAGGAATTGATAACATTCCAGCAGAATTGATAAGATCATTGGGCAAAGAAGCAATATCATGGCTGTTCAGAATAGTTTGCAAAATCTACAAAACAGGAAGAATACCAGAAGATTTTAGTAAAACATTATTATACCTATACCGAAGAAGACTGGGGCTGATAGATGTGAACAGCACAGGAGAATTAGTTTAGTATCTCTTCTTCTTCTTTAGTTCTACAGTCCATTGAGGGTCTGGGCCAACCGAGTTGGCTGCATACTACCATCTTGCATTACACATTCTTAATTTGGAGTGATCTCATGCATGCCAAATATTAATGAAAATAGTATATAGGATGATGGAACGACAAATATAATGTGAGTTAGGAGAAGATCAGTTTGTTTTTTAGGAAGAATGTGGGGAGAAGAGAAGCAATATTGACTTTGTGCCTAATTTTAGAAGTCATGGTAAAAAAACTGGCTTACATTCATGGCATTTATAAATTTAGGAAAAGCCTTTGTTAATATGAACTGGAACACACTATTAAGGATTTTAAAATCAAGAAACAAGGCTTATCCTTGACCTCTACAGAAGGCAGTTGTCTTTGGATTGTGGACTATTGCTGAACCGTGAAGTGGTTGGTGTGTGAAATATCTTGGGAAAGGCAGTTTTTACCAAGACACCTGATGTACATGTACTTGTTTGCGGGCGAATGGATGTCTTTTGCCTCAAGGGTATATTCCAGAGGTTTGAGCTGTATGATGAGTGAAGACATAATATTCATACATCATTGTCTGTGGATTTGATGATAAACATTTTTGCAAGCAGGACAGACAGATGCCAGTGGACAATATATTAGTATAATAGTGTGAAACATTTACTATAAAATATAGGATTTTTCAATAAGGGCAGATTGATGTGTGGAATATAGCAAGCTGTGTGTGAGGTATGTATGACTTTTATTTATTTGAAAAGCCCACATATGCCCTTTCAAGTAAAAACACAGTTAAGGTGAGCTCCATTCTGCACATCATATCTCAAAATGACTTGCCATTTTTCTCTATTTGTTTTCCAACCATGGGCAGATGTATTTTTCTAATTATGTGTCTTTCTATTAGGGTATATAGTTCCCTTGTTTTTATACTGTCAAACAGTCCAAACAGAATAGGTGTAGATAATTTTAACACAGAAGAGGTTAGTATGTTTAGCTTGTTAAAGTTCAAGGATAATCGAGGAAATAATGACTGTTTGCAATAACCAAAGAAACTTTTTTTTTCATAAAATTTATTTCTCGTACACAAATGAAGCTTACTTTACTTCTCCATACAATAATCTCATTTATTAAGATATTTATCATATATTTGTTCACTAGATTAACAATGCCTATGTTGTTCTGCCAGAGTTAAGCCAGATATTCACACTAGACTTAAACTCTGTTCAAATTTCAAAAAGCGAAGAATGAGTAATGTATTGGAAAACTGAGGTTATAGTCTGTCAAGATTTGATTGTTCATTTGTCATCCTGGTTGAGTTTGCACATTTGTTTATCAATTATTGAACATTTCACACTACATTATCTAATTTATTTATTTATATTCTGTTGTCCAACTTGCTAAAAAATTTAAAATTTTTGACATTCAAGAATTGGGATTAAAACCTCTCACTGTTGGTAGAATTTTCTGTAACAGAATGCACAATTACAACTTGTAGATATCTGCAAGATGAAAAAAAAACTGTCAGGAAAAAAAGTGAAGTCCAAGTTATGTGGTCAGGAATATTTGAAACAAAATCATTTTCTCATTAACTCTGCTATTTTAAAAATATTATGGTATGTCTCATGGAGAACATTTATTTAAAATGTTTATTTTTATTCTTTTCTAGGTTATTTAGCTTATGAGACGGTGTCTCAGATAATCGATCTGGCTTTTCTTGTTCGGCAAGATGCAGCTGCAACAGTGAACCCACTTAGTTATCACTTGGCAGGATTTTCTAGGAGACCAAGAAATTATCCTTCACAATATGCCATTCAAGTTGGTGATAAAGAGGTAATCTAAGTTTCTGTATTTAGCTTTTTGTTTTAAATAAATGCTACCATTTTGATAAAACTTAAAATTACTGCTTAGCGTGAATTAAATCAGGAAGTAAATTTGTTTTAATAATTTCAAACTTTTAGTTACTTGTTACTTTTAATATGAGACATTAAGAATCTTACACAAAACATGTCTACAATTTAAATAATGGAATTATCTAAATGTTATGAAAACATGTGCTTTAAAATGTTAAATCAGTTATCTTCTTGCACATCTTAAAAAAAAGGGAGGTAAAGTTTTATTTGTGGCTTTATTCTTGGTTACTTAATAAGAGAAAAGAGAACAATATGGAGGATTAAATTACCACATTTTGAGACATAGGGTCTTAGAGCGAAGTGCATATGGTAAGAACTGGATAGGAAGGCCATTGATATAATACGCTAAGTCTTCATCAATATCCTTGGAATCTGCTGGCAACAAACCTCTGTTAACCTCGACACTTTAATCACTTTGTAAACACTTTTTCCTATTCCAACAATTCTTTCACTGTTATGCATTTGTCAGACAAAACAATGTTGGACATAGCAATTAATTAGTGTAGTGTGAAGTCTGCTGCTGAAAGGAGTATCCCAAATATTGGTGTGCCCTCTTTCACTATGTAATATGTTTCCCACCAACTACTTGTACTGCAATCAATAGCAGCATATCCAAACACCTTTTTCAGCCTCTTGTGGATGTTTCCCACTGTCTCATTCTCTCAGCACAGGAATTATATAACAGCAACAATCTTGAGGAAATGCTATGACAGTGTCACTTACAGAAACAGGTTGAAAGAAATTTAAAAACAAGTGGGAAGGATCTCCATGAATTGCAGAGATTAGAACAAAAAAAAAGTTTGAACAAAAATAGTGTTCATTACTTTCAGAATGACCTTACTATATATAACTCTGTGCTTAATCTAAAGATATACATTTCCACGTGCTATCTGGTTTTTGCTCTGGAAAGCAAAAGGAATTTATGTAAGCAGTATCTTAAATGGCTACTCTCAAGAAACATGAGGCAAATTATTATTGTTTAACATAAAAAATTTAGAGGTGCTCTTTATTATTATTCTGGGTTCTTATTCCATATGATGGTTTGTTGTGAAACATTTGTTTTTGGTGACTGTTGGACCCTCTCATCATCTCACAGTACCCTTTCTTTGAAAGTCCTTTAATCCTCTGTGTATGCAATAGCTGACAAACAAAAACTGAACCACACAATTTTATTTGGTGGACATCTCTCTTCACAATACATTCAGTGGTGTTTGATAAAAAATATTGAGCAGTGTGAAAACTTTTAAAGTTTTCATAACTGGTTGAAGTCAAGAAGGATAATATGGAGATTATGCTGGTCATTTCTGCATTGCACAGTGTAAATCCCTCTATGTTTATATCGCCAAGACTTTTTTGTTGTGATAGTAAATGATTTTTTTTATGAAAGCCACGTTTGAATTTTTTGAAATTATTTTAAATTAGTATTCCCTAGTTATTGCTAGAGATTTTGAAGACAGTCAATTAACAGAATTCCTTTCACATGCCAAAATGTTGACGCAAATTATTTTCGCTGCCTTAATTATGAGTAAAGAACCAGCATCCATTCACTGCATGAACTATTGTTTTAATTGTGATTGACATGGTGAATTCACAAATAATATATTATTATATATTGACACCAAAAATATTTTTTTTTGTAAAACTCTCCAACAAGCTGTCATACAAATGTATTTTTCATCTTCATTTAAATAAGGCCATCCATTCCTTAATGGTGGAAAATGAAGGAAAATATGATCGTAGAATAAATTTAATTCTGCTTTAAACCATCTTTTACACGGAATTTTAGCATTGAATGACAATTTCTTAAATATTTAACATTGAACATACCATAACCAATTTTAAATAACTGGATGAACTTACTACCAAGGATGAGAGAAAAGATCATTGAAGCAAAGAACTTTTCAGAACACCCTGCCATCTCTACGGACTAGAAAAGTTCTTCCTCTGCCCTGCCTTTCCAGTTTTGTTTTATTAAAGCCATCTCTGGCAGTTATGAAAAACAATATTTTACATCCATTCCTATCACTTTACTTTCTTAGCAAAAAAATAGTCCCATGTCCGTCCATTTTATTAGTGTGTTTGGCAGTAACATATTCATTAGTGTGACAATAACCCAACTGTCTACATTGAAAACAACCATTACTAATTCTGGACCCTGCCTTTCCTGCAAGTTATCCTATTAGTACATTAAAGAAATTCTTCCTACTCTCTGGATATCTTGTCATACTTAATTTCAAGGGACAAGCTTATAGGTTTACTCTATGGAGTAGAGAAATGATTCACCAATCATCTCTATGGAAAAGGATTCACAATAAAACTAATCCTTGAATCCAATTTCTGTTACCCTTTATGTGAATATGTTGACACAATTAAACAGATATTTCTATTTTTGCAGCAGTATTGTGCACCACCTCTCACCCCAGCTGAGATAGAAGAGGCTGTTGCTCGATACTGGTCCCCTGTTTTATACCCATGGAGTGCATTTACCCGAAATGTACAGCCACAGATACCTGAAAGACTTTTAACATGTTGAATTACAATGTGTGTTAATAATTTGAATATAAATATTTCTTTTCGACAAAACAGTGAGATAATAATAATAATAAAAAACATCTATAATTTTTAAGTCAAGAACTATTTACTAATTGTGTATCAAGATCCATCAAACAACTAACATGACTGTATGTACTTGATGTTCAATAAATAAATGTATAGAGAAATTTGTATTCTGAATATATATTTCTCATAATTAGGCTCCCTTTTTAAACACAGCATTTAGTTCAGGTAATTCTATGTGAGAATATGTATGTGTATAGTGTACTCAAAATGTCCCCTTACAAACTTTAGGTGTAGATCATGTCTTGAATAGGAAATGTACAATTTCAAAATGTGATTGATCTTTT
Organism: Eucriotettix oculatus; assembly: GCA_034510155.1. NCBI lineage: Eukaryota > Metazoa > Arthropoda > Insecta > Orthoptera > Tetrigidae > Eucriotettix > Eucriotettix oculatus. The sequence continues at coordinate 92,444,768 of CM067376.1, forward strand.
TACAAGTATTGGGTAAGTTGTTGGAGGCTGTGCCATTTAACACCTATGTGTGGTTTCACTTGATATTTGGGAATATCTGGACTGACATTTCAGACAAAGATGGATAGACCATAGTGGTTCAATTAGGTGGCCTCCACTATCACTGGATTGGCTGTATGAAGAGTTTGATTTAGGAGACTCCTGCAGGAACGGAGGAAAATTTTTCTCATCACCACATCACACCGGAATTGTAGTGGATCATAATAATGGTAATCATCCTTTGAGGAAATCAATAACATTATTAAACTTAACTGTAAACAAATGTGTTAATGAAAAATGATTAAGTTTCCATTTTAAAAACTTGTTCTGAAATGGTTGCAGCACAGAAACTGTATGTATTCTGACATGGGTGGGTATTCTAAACATGAATTACACTGTCCTTTCTCAAAGTCCAAAAATATTATGCAGAGAATTTTCTAGCTCCTATGGATAGGAAAAAGACAATTTTGCACTTGCCAAATACCGAGGACTGGTTTTGGAAGGAACATTTTAACTTTTAGTCAATAATGGGCATTCTTCCTCAGGAGAGATTAATACTGCTTACCAGTCAACTGAAGTAGACTAACAACTGACTAGATAAGTATTCATATCATTATAAATTAATTTCTTGGAAAAATTTTAATATAAGTTCATTCAGGGTCAAACATTGTTACAGATTTGAAAGAAGAGAGATGACTATTTACTGGAGCATACCATTTTAATAGCATTTTTCAGTTGGACATGAAACCTTGCCTGTTCTGGTCCTTCATATAATTTGTCGTAGTAAAATTTCTTATGTTAAGTGTATGTCAATGATAGTACTGAACTTGTAATTATTGATATCAAATAACATAAGTTATAGTTTTTTTTTTGGACAGATGTCTAACTGACACTGCATATTTAAATTTTCTTATTATTAAGACCTTTATTGCTGTAAAAGCACTATTTTTCTGTAGAATCACTCCAAAATTATTGCCACAACACATTACTGAATTATTTATTAATATGATTATTTCAGTACATTTTTGTAGTATTTAGCTTTGGCACATCATTTATATAAATTAAGAATAATAGTTGTTCCCCAACATTGTCATTAGTGAGAACTAAATGACTCTACAGCATTTCCTGCTCAACAAATAAAAAACCTAAAGCTTAATTTATACAATATTAATTTAATTCTGCAATATATAAATTTTTGTAATAATAATTGTAATTTACATGAGCAAGTTATAAGATAAAATACCGAATGGCTAATATATTATTCAATTTGTCAAGTACATAACTGTGGAATATGCTTGCTTAATAATGATAAATACGATTATTAAAAGGCAAACACTGAAAAAAAGAACATTACTGAAAAATTTTAAAGAGGCCAAACATTTCGAAGTGAGCTTAGCATCTCTAATGGCTATAACATTTTTATTTATATATTATATTATTAATCAAGTGATGAGGATATGCCAAAATGAAGAAGAAACATTTTACTTACTTTAGATAAGTTACATTCAGAAATTGTCTATTTGACAATTTTTATGTAAATTAATATATTTATTAAATTGGTAATTTAATACCAAAATGAGATGAAGATATTAATTGATTTTTGATTTAATGATATTGATGTACACTACTGGTCCCATCATTTATGTAAGTACAGTTAGTATATCCTTTGTCTTTTGCTAACAAATATTATTTACCAGATGCTATAAAAGTTTTTGTAACATATTTACCAGGTGGGAAAGGAGATTGTATAGTTGCACATGCAATCATTCTTGCATAGTTCTAAATTATTCACAAGTACAAAATATTTAATTTATTGAAGAAAAATAAATATACATTATTGGTTTTCTTAACACTGCTAACACTTATTCTAGTAAAGGGCCCATCACCTAAAACAATTACTTTGCAAGGAAAATAAACCATTAGAATATAATTTTGTAGATGTAATACTTAATCATAACATGAAATTCGCTTGAGCTAACCCAACAATCCAGTATATAGTTAAAATCATGTAAATGTGATTTGCCTGAGCTTTCAACTGACTAGATAAACTTGATATAATCGTTAATTTATCACTCATATTAATAATGATTGATGTTACCAAAGTCTATGTATTGAAATAACTTCAGAATTAAGAAAAAACTTGAAGTTGTCTTTTATGGTAACCTGAAAGAAAAGAATACTTGTCAATTGCATTAACTTAACTTAATAGCATTACACAATAAATATCTGAAAGGGTAATCTAAAAAATACTTTGTTTAAAAAGATGGCTTCTCCTTACAAAATTAATGCATGTAAATTCATTTCCTGCTGACTTCCATGCCATAAAGTTTAAAGCTATATATATATCAGGGTTGAGGGAATAAGGAAATTGATGTATCCAAAAGTAATGGAATAATAAATATCCAATCAGTCCAAATGAAACTTGCACTTTTTAGTTTGTTTCTTGTCTTCAGCTGGTATGTATAATTTCCACACTTAAATTGAGATTATTTTTTAAGCATTTGCTAATGTTTTCATGGAACATTTACACATTAAATTGATATGAACAATCGTCTTGCTTGAAGAACTGCTAATAATAATTACAATGTTATAAAAGTTTTTCAGGATAATAGCTACAGTTTTGAAGGATTCTTTTCTATTTCTTTGTTTTCTTTATATCCCAAATAACTTTTCAATGTATCATTAGATACTGCTTGTACTCATTTTATATTAACACATTATGATTAATGAAGATTGGATATAGCAATATACTATTTAAGGTCAACATATATTAATACAAATTTTATTTAGCCAAATACAGCAAATCAAAATTCAGAATTATTTAAAATATTTGAATGTAAAATAAATATTCCTCTATAACAGCAACATTATTATAAATAAATCATTATTGTGAAATATAATTATCATGTTATAAAATGTGCTTAATAGTGTGTCACAAGTGCAGATATTACACATAGCTTAAAATGGAATTCAATAAAAGTAGCAAACATTGGGTGAATTCAAAAACTATGTAAGGCACTCCAAACATCACACAGCATGTGATGGCCCAACTTATTCTGATAAAATTTCTCTATTTCAAATCAACTCTAACCAGGCTGAACCCTTAAAATGCAAACCATGCTTACTGCTTTTATTAGAAAGGTTAATTATATATATATATATATATATATATATATATATATATATATATATGAAATAGCACACAAATTTCTATTTCATTTGAAAACTAAGTTAATTAAATCAAGTAATGTGTAAATTGCAGAAATATTTTTTTGAAAAGCAGGATACATGAATATTAAAAATTTCTGAATTTTAGTTCATGCATAAAGTGAACAGGTCAATAAGCAATTAACAGCCTTCCTGAAAGAGGCTGTGAATGTTTATTTATCTTGTGTTCAATTACTTATGGTACATAGGATAACAAGGATATGGCTTCAAACTTGATAAAACATACTTAACTACAAGGGAAAAAGAAAGCATACATGTATATACAACCATGGCTAGTCTTTATTGTGCTCACTAATGTAGGCAGTTATAACTTCCAAAGCTGATTACAAAATCTTAAATTTAAAAGTAGTATTTAATACAAAGTTGGTTGTGATAATTTATTAAACAAGTGCACTAGAATAGTTTACTGCAACTAGATACCAGATTGTTTCATTAAATACTTCTATTTCCTGTTAACATATACTAATTTAAAACTTTGTCAGTAATAAAACTTAGTAGAACAGCAGGCTGCCACACTACTCAGATACACGCTGTCTTGAAGAAGGGGCTCAGGCTCTCGAAAATTTGACATGTTCCTAGCCAGTTGACGCCTATAATCGATTTAAGTTAAATCAACTGCTGTTCTCTGACCCTAAGACCTATTAAGAAAGAGCTTTTCATGCCTATTCGTAATTGTGGATATATTCAAAATTAAAGTTTGACGTCAGTGGTGTTGCCAAAATCTACAATAAATATCATCGCTTGTTACAATATAAATAGATTGGACAAAATGTAATGGTTTTATGATTAACTTTAATAATTGTTCTGTAATTACAATAGTAAAGTAGACATGACAATCATTACTGTCTACATTTATTCATCCATTAGAAGGTAGCTTTCCGAAACGTAATATGTACAAGCTGAAATAAATAATTCGATGGTTGGTACCTTTATTACGTACAAAAACAAATAAGTGATTATAGACAATGTTTCCTCAAGTTATCGTTTCATGATAAATTCTCATTTTTACCCCTTTCAACAGGGTCAATTTAATGTACCAGGTATTAAAAAAATCTATGGGGTGAAAATTAATAATGATAAAATTTATGAAACATTAAATATTGCTTCAAATAAAACTGTGCACAAATTTCTTATTAGTAAGTCAAATTGATTGCTCATAAAAAAAACCTTGATAATCATTAATACAGACTGGTTGGTAGCATAATTTCTAGAGAGACTAATATGTAAATAGGACTAGCAGGGAAACTAAATTGCCACATACCTTAATTCAGGGCCTTTGTATGGTGCAGAATCACTCCAAAAATCTGGAGGACTTGGCGTTACTCTTAGTTTCTTTATATTCTCTCCATATATTTGTGTTATTAATGGAACTTCTTCAAAATAGTGGCAGGATCTATCTTTCAAATTGGTTACATTTATAGGTTCAGTTTCATATGGAGGTGCCAAGATGTCAAGAAATGCTGCTGGTCCATCAATGCTACAAATCTCGTGCAAATTTCGTTCACTAGGAGTCAAAGTACATGCTTTGTCCGATTGGCTGACAGTAGTGATTGGAAGCTTTTCGGCTAGCATATGTTCCGATTCTTCTACATCATTGAAAGTTGTATTATTTAAAGGGACAACATTGTAACTCTGAATTGAGACTTTTCCTAAAATTACCTTCAGAATGCCATGCATTCCAGGATGATCATGTAAAGGAAGTTTGACTCCCGATCTCAAAATAAAAATTCCAATAGTAACACTGTCATCTTCATATATTTCAATATATGTCACAGGTGGTTTCCTCCTTCCAGTTGTGTTGAATGTTCTGTCTAATAACCTGGTATCTAGCTTTACATCATTAGCAGTCACTTTATCTGCAAGGGATTTTAGAGTTTGAAAATTTTCTTCAAATGAGTGTCTTGCCAATCCTTGTTCCCTTGAGAAAACATACAAAGCCTGGCGCCAGACGCTTTCCATGAGAGTTGCCATCTTACTAAACGATTCACTTCCTTTAAGTGGTTAAACTTAAAAAGGGTATTCGTCATAGATTCCGAATGCAAAGATGAATTATCGTGGGGCTTGCAAGCCATGCGGCAAAGTAGCATTTAATCTAACACTATCTTGATAAAAAAAAATATACGACAACAAATCATCACTACTTTTCCAAAGAATTTCACTTCATTTAGTTACGACTTTGACGCACGTACGGATATTTTGGAAGAGCTATAGGTGTAAATGTGTAATTAAGGTCATACTTCTACATTGAATAAAGAAAATTATACATATAAATCGTACAGTGAAGAAAATTTTATGTTTCTTTTTCGAACTAAGTAATTTATTGTAGACTAAATTAACGAAGAGAAAATTTGGGCCATTATTGTAATTCTATTTTCTTTTACGAACGAAGGCGTACCGAATGTGAGGAATTTGTTTTCAGTTGACATGCCTTCCTTCCTTATTATGATAGTTTGGTTTTATTTTATTGCTTTACTGATTTTGTTGTTTATGTGAAGGCGCTGTTTCAGAACCTCGGAAATTACGCAAATGTAAACTTTGTTGCAAGAATTTTGAGCAATTGTTTAAGCACAATTACATCACGTTAAGAGTAAGGTAAGTAAAAAAATAAGAATTAGTGAAAAAACTAATCAGTTGATGATTTTTGCTCTCATGTTGATTGACATCGGTCGTGCTACTTTAATGCCAATAACTCTCAAAAGTATTAATTGGATATCAATCACGGATCATTTTATATACTATATTGTTAATCCCCACGCAGATAGGGGTTGAAATTTGACTTCCATATCAAAATTCGAGGAACTAGTGAATTGACAATAATATTGGCAATTATCGAATTACTGCTACATTCTACACCTTCACCAAGATGTTCCGGAAGGGTTTGCTTTTCACAGAGCTTTCTCCTCACATTATAAGTCATATGTGTACCAAATTTAGTTGCGTTTCAAAGTCAGAAAGTGAGCAATTGGAAAATTTTCAGTTCTTGAGTGTACATCTAAATGCAGTAGTAACATTGGACTCTGCTACCAAATCATCCGGGAGTTGTCCCTGCTACGTTGTCGTATGGCACGTAGCAGACGCCATAGATTTTTGTCTCCGAAACTAAGCTGCGCAATTAAATTTTCGAACTCTGGCGACCAAAGTTCCTTTTCTCCGCGACCTGTTTGCCGAAATTCACACACGCTATCTTCGCCACTGCGGCAATCACCAACGCCGATACGGTAACTTCGTTCTCCATTGTTGCAACGTCTCTGCCATCAGTGTCAGCAAGCATCGACACTGTCCATTTCAAGACACGTATCGAGAGTTTGCCGACCAGACAATTTCTCTAAATGGCGCGTCAGGCCGCCCACGTGTCCAACAATCTGTGCCTCGTGACCGCTCAGTCCTGTACGACATGACTCTGAGTTCAGAACAAAATTATGTATTTATCGTCTAACAGCGCTGCGACATGGTGACTTCATGAGGCTGGAGACTGTTGTGAACTGGGCTTTCACTTGGGCGAATCAACCGTACGCGGCATAAATGCGGACTTTGGGCGCAGACGGCTGAGTATGGATGGCTGCTCATCAGATTTCGTCAGGTCACCATTTTTCCGGAAAAAAGGTTTTGCCAAGAGTTCACGAGATGAAGAAAAAGCAATTTCTAGAATTTATTAGCTTTATTTACAACATAGAACAATCTCGTGGACGCAACGAATCTATAGGAGACACTTTGCCTGGAATTAAAATCTATAACGCTGTGTTTCACAACATTTACCATGCCCCATGTAAGCCGTACTTACCGTAGAATGCACCACACAAGTCTGCAGATACCCCGTACGTAACATATACATTTTTAATTTTGAAAAATTTAATTATTTCCTAAATTAAACAAAATTATAATTTGTACGAGAAAAAATCGTAGGGTGTTTAGGAAGCATTCACTAGGAGATTATTGGGCCATTTCATGTCAGATCACCGAGAATCACCTTAGGCTCCCAATAACACTTGGCCATCTCAAATTATTATGAAATTTTGTAAGAAAGTAACCAACTTTTGTTGATTCCAACTTGCAATTCTGCCTTTCTGAATATTTGAAGTATGTATTGCGGGGAAATATTGACCTAGAAAGCATTTTAATCGCTTTGTCTATTATATTACCTTTTGAGTAAAAAAATATTACTTAATTTACTATACTATTCATATCAACTTTCCTTTCGTATCAACATACTTTAGTAATTTTTCACGTTTCTTCCTTGGGTGTCTAATAAAAGTGGAAATTAAACTTCTAATCGATAATATTTAACAGTTTATTACTAAATAATAACGTAATTTTATAATAATAACGATCGAGTTTCGTAAATTTTGTGCTCTCGTTTTGTATCTGTATTCAATGTACTTCAATGTGGAATTAAGTGAATGTTATTTTTTGTAACATCTTTGACAAATTACATGTAAAGTTTGCCGGTTTGTCAATTTGTCATTGTTATTTATACGGAAATATTATATGTCATGTAATTGGAAGCTAGAGTACTGTTATGCCTCTTTAGTTTTGTGTAATGCTTAAGTTACTAGTCACAGTACTTTACGTCAACTTCTATTTGGTAGTCAGTAGCTTCGAAAGGTTATCAGACGTCCGTTCGTTCATTAATTTATTTTTCGATTATAGATATGCTTGTTGGAGGACATGGAGAATCAAATCCTAATACGAATTGGCTGGATAGTCGTGGACTTTGGATTAGTTATGCTATGGGAATGTTAGTTCTTCATTTAATTTTGTTGTGCGTTCCTGTATTTAGTGTTGCTGTTGCATGGACACTCACAAATATTATTCACAATTTGGTGAGTTCGTCACTGTCAGTTCTTCATAACGTCATATTAACTTAGTCAAAAGTTCTTATCTTAGTATTTTAATACACTTGTCTCATTTAGTCATCAATTTAAGTTAATGTATACATAGTAGAGTGGCTTTATTATTTAATGAGAGCCACCACTGTGAGAAAATAAGATGTGTATAGAAGTTATGGAACTAGTGGAGAGTTATCCTCCATCCTCTGAATGGTGCTGCGAAAGGAACCGAAAATTGCTACTTGATTACAAAATTTTAGTTAATGGGTTTTAAAAATCTATATAAAAGGAAGGGAAAACTTTCAATATATTACAAAAGTGTCAATGATAAAGGCTATAAGTTAATTACAACGTTGGGAGGGGCTTAATCATGACGTTTAAGGTTTGGGGGATAACTTTCCTCTTTAGCCGAAGTTATTTGACTGAATAATTGTGTTGAAAAATAGAATACCTACAAGTTTAACGGAGGATATTTTTGTAACAAATGAGCAAATAATTTTTTTTGAAGGAACATTATGTGGTGCATCTCAACTGACGTTTAGCCCTATTTTAAAATAATTATTAAGTCTAGTGTACACCTTTAACAAAGTTTCAAGTTCTGTAATGCATGTGAAAATTCCATTATGCAGTAAATTTTCCTTATAGTTGATTTTTGAGTCAAAGACATTTGGAAAATATTTAAGAATAGTAAATACATGCATTTAATGTTTGCATGAGCCTTCAAGTTGTAAGCAAAATTATAAGATATTTTTACAAGTTTCAGATTGTACTCTGTCTTATAGTTAAAAATTTTACTTTTTCTGGTATAGCTACTATTTAAAAAAGTAATTTTTACTGAGTTCGACTTTGGTAGTATCTATCTTCTACAATATTTAGGGGTGATATTATATTGGTTTACATGCTAATCAATATTAGTTGTACATCTCCTCTGATAAACCATATTTTTTGCTATATGCAACTTATCAAAGAACAAAGGTCTTACTGAAACTTACTTTGAAATTTGCAGTGCCATTTCTTCTTTCTTCACTTTGTGAAAGGTTCACCTTGGGTACCTCAGGACCAAGGAGACAGTCGTGAACTAACACATTGGGAACAAATTGACTATGGAGAACAATTTACAGTGACTCGTAAATTTCTCACTGTTGTTCCTATCATTCTGTAAGTGTACTTACAAATACATTTAATATTCAGTATTGAACATTTACTTTTACTTGACAAGTTGTTTAATTAAATAATATGAACAGAACTCTGTATATTATGCCGTTTACCAACAAATAATCATGTGAGAGGATATAAAATTATTTGATGAATGTAAGGTCATTAAAGGACTATACCCATTTATGTTTGTAAACCGAAGGTTTTTCTGGTGTAGATAGTGAATAAAATTTCAGCCAGATAAGTACATCGAAAACACTGTTTTCATGACTGTTCATGACATGTTCTGGCAAAGTACTGAGTGTGGGTTTGTGTTCCCCTTTTGTAGTGTTTTTTTTGGGAATTGCTTGTGTTGGATTGATTGTCGTTTTCAGTCTGTGGAGGGGATTAGATCGATTTGCTCATCTCATTCTGTTTCTTTATGGGGGACCTTCCCAAATGTTGCCAAGGGCTGTGGGTTCCCTTATTCAGTTATCTTGGATTTTCTGACTGGGAGTGTCAAACCGTAACAGTTATAAATTTTATATAGCTTATCTGTAAGTTATTACGATTTGGTGGGAAAAATATTAATAGAACTGAAACTTTGGTAACTAAGATATATTTATCAACAGACTATGTGAAACATGGAATGCACAAAAATTTACCTAAAATATAAAAATATGTAACGAAGATTGGCTTCACTTTACAAAATGAAAGGATGCTCCTGATGTTTGTTTAACTCTCTCCCCCAAACTCTCCACCATCTCTCTTCCCTTCTATCCCCCCTTCTCTCTATCTTTCATTCCCCCTGTCTCCCTACTCTCCACCCTCTCTCTCCCTTTATATCTCCCCACTTTTTCTCCTCATCTCCTCTACAGGTTTTCACAGATCGGTCATTGAAAGTGAACATATTTGGCAATTAGCATTTATACAGATTGTCTTCCATGGTATTGTACTTACAAGTAGCTTTACTGCATTGCTATTTTCTGCCATTTGGACCAGATACTGGCAGAATGTTGTTAGTGTCACATCTTATAGTAATCCAAGATCCGCAGTGTCTGCAGGCTTTTCTGAACTTGTATCATTGACTCATCTTTACAACCTACTGGTTTTTCTCTCTTGTTTCACAACTGATAGTCTCCTCAAACAAAATTGGTATAGCACTCTTGTGGCCCAAAGCCAACTGATCCCGCACACAATTCTTCAACATCGCTTCTGATTTTTTCCTGTAACTTTTATGTTCTTTTATGTTTCCCACAGTTTTGAACACTCACGCTGGATTTTCCTTTCTATGGAACCTTTAAATTAAATATATATTAGAATAGGTGTTATTGTAAGTCAGTTTTTTGTAGGATTAATATTCAATTCGCATTTGACATGATATCTTATTATTGTATTTTTTGTTACAGATTCTTTCTTGCAAGCTATTACACAAGATACGCAACCTGCCATTTTGTTTTAAACTTTGTGTCATTGATTATCGTTGTATTACCAAAATTACCTCAGTTCCACCGTGTTCGTCTTTTTGGCATTAATAAGTACTGATCCTAAGTATAACATAAATATACACATAGCTGTACACTGCCCTTATGAGGATTCTTGTTTAATTTAAAAAAAAACTATTGCTATTGATATTGGGGAAGGAAATTTTTACTTCATATTACTTTGAATTAGCATGATATTCCTCATTGGAGTGTAGTTCTATTTTCTACTAGGTTTAAAGGAAATGCTTATTCCTTACTTTTTATTTATTATATTGTTTGAAAGTGTCTTGTAATTTTTTTTAAAGTCTGTAAAGTTGATGAAAGTGTAATTTATCTTTTACAAAACTGAAACAAAAGGTCAGTGTGGCTAATAATACATGCAATAACAAAAGCTCAAAATAGGTTTTGAAAAACTGTTTAATGAATAAGTTTGTTGTTCATGTATGTGAAATGTATATTATCTAAATAAAGTACTTGGATATTATTTGAAAATGTAATTAATCATTCCTCTTTCTAACCATGTGCAATGTTTAATAGATGTTTAAATTTTTAAAATGTAAACCGGTAATAATAAAATTCATTGAAATACTTGATCACTATTTTCTTATTAGCTTGCAAAATTTAGGAAGGCACTGTGAAATTACAAATTACTGCTCCCAACACTGGAGACTGTTTATTATATAGCTTATTAACTGTTTGTAATGCTTTGATCATTATTGCCACACACTTTCAACTCATTTAAATTTCACTGTAATAGAGAGATGGTTCAATTAAAAGTGATTAGTCTGTAAAAGAACATGCACTCATTTATGAGTGAACAATTGTGCAGACATTGTTGTAGCCTGTGCCTATGATACAACATAGCCATTTACCTGTGATTTATTACATTGAATTTGATTGGTTGCATATTTCCCCTTCTGTCACGTCTAAATTGATTGCTAAATGAGGTCCACTTTCTTAATTAAATTCATTTTCACATTCAAAACCAATACTGCCTCCAGATTGTCACGTTTGGTGGCTGGGCTTAAAATATTCCTGTCTAAATTTACCAGTACCCTGAAAGACAAATTGGTTATAATATAAATATTACAAAAGTTTCTCCTAACTTTTATCAAGTGATGGAAAATGGAGTGGTGAGAATGACATCACAAACCAAGTAACTAACTCAAAATTTATATGTATATGAGGCATAATTCTCTAGGACAGGAAAGCGGGATAGAGAGAAATTGGCTTACCTTAAATTGATAGCAGGCTTCACCAGATGGGAAGTGGAGACATGTCACATTTTCTAAATCCTCCACCACCTTCAAGAATCTTGTCTTAAAGAAGTAGACTCAGGCCTTTTTCATATAATTTCAGACTAGCATAGAATCTACAGATTTTTTTCTGTAGCATACCTACAATGGTGACTATCATCTTTAAACCTCGGGTAAGCCACACATTTCTTTCTCTCTTTCCTGTCCTTATCAGTTGCGTTAATTATTTTAACAATGTCATATCCTTACTTCTTTATGTGAGCATTCAGGAAATGACAGTCATGTTAATTAAAACAATTAATGGGGAAAGGACACAGAGAGAGAACCTAACATTTAAAATAAAATCATAATCAACAAATTTCTATCAAATATTGGTCCATAGTTTATGTACATTGTTAAAGAATACACTAGAAAAAAACATGGAAGACAAACTTTTTTCCTACATTTACAGACTGACTTGGAATCAAATAAATCGTTTCTTAATATTGATTATTTATTATATAATATTTTACAAACAATATACTAAACCTGTTAGAGGAAGGAATCCAGCACAAAACTGTTAAATCAATTACATTTGTTACAATTAACTAGAAAACATTTATTGCACAATACAGAGTATAAAGTTGACATGTCACATGTTTTATAAATATTTCATTCCAGCTAATAAAAGCTGAAAATTTATTCTCAAATAATAACATTTCAAATTAGTGTTTGATTGAATGAGGCAAATTACAATTCAAAGCAAAATATGAGATTCTTTGTAGACTACAATGCAGTTGTTTGCTTATTCTGAATTATAATTGAGTTGCTTACATTATCTTTTGTGAACACTTCATCTTCATTCGCACTTGATATAACAGATTCTTTTTTAAGGGCATTCTGAACAGCACTTTCACTCTTATTTTTAACAAATTTTATCGAAGCCAAAACATCACCCATTAATAAGCGTTGCCTTTTTATAGTTTCAAACTCTTCTTGCATTGCTTCTTTAGGCTGTACTTGTGGCCTGATAGATGGCCTCTCAACTGGCTTAATTTTCTGTGTAAATAAATTTTCCAATTTCTTTTTGATTTCTTTTCTTGTATCTTCTGAATTATCATTTCCAAATGGAGGAGAAATGTCCTCATCTTTTGTACTAACAATGTCAATAGTTGGTTCTTTATTTTGTATAGCTGGGCCTGAAATTTTATCTTTATTATTAAAACTACGGAAAACTGTTCCTTGTCTTTCCCTTTGATTATTTTGTGAATTACCAGGTAATTTATGATAATCTGAACTCAGCAAAATTTGTTCATTTATTTCTTTCAGATTAACCAGATCATTAACACTTTTACTATTCACATTTTTCAAAGAATTTTCTATCGGTTGTGGCCCTGTTTCTAATTTGTTTTTCAATATTTCATTCAACTTATTGCTGAATTCAGAATTCCTGATACTAAAAGTTCTAGAAAGCCTAGAACCATTATTTTCATTAGGATTTGCACCTGAACTTTTAACTTCACTCTTTAGTTGTGGGGGTAAAGGTGCTCTTGCTTTTGTTTTCTGAATAATTTTGATTGTCTTTCGTTTATCAGAATCTCTTCCAACAGTATAGCTTTTTTGTTGGAATGGTTTCATAGAAGCATTAGTTGGCACAACTTTTCCAGGTGAAAGACTCAACATTTTAGGTTTATTGGAAATGGTATTTGCATTTATTAATTCATGCTGCTCATTCTTTATTTCAGATGTGACCTCTTTGATTTGTGAGTTGATTTTGGCAGATTTTGCTATTGAGGTGGGACTAGATGAACTTATTGTTACAATTGCAGGATTATTATTTATAAATTTTGGCTTTGAAATTATTTCAATGCTATTATTTGTTTGGCATGTATCCGTTGGGGCTGGAATATTCAAAATGCTTTTTGCATTTGTGTTATCTTCTAAGCTTTTTGATTTCAAAAAATCTTTTATGTTTACATTGTTACTAATGTCTACAACTAAGGGTTTCACTGTTTCACGAATTGCCTTATCTAAATTTTTGGAGGGTGTGGTACCCTCTGTAGGTCTGGCTCCTCCACCCTCAATGTTTTCACTAACCAATATCTTCTTGAAAGGTGTACAGTTATCATTATTTGAAGAAATTTTTTCACCATTATTCAACTCTTGGGTTAGCATATTTCTTTCATGTGGAAGCTGATCTACAACATTTTCATCAAGATTTATTTCGCTCCCACGCTTACTAATTTCCTCTACAACAATATCAATTCCACTAACCAATTCATTGGAAGATGTACTGTTCTTATTATTTTCAGAGGTCTTTTCACCAGTGCTCAGTTCTTGATCTAGCATAGACGGCATATGCAAAAGCTGATATTCTACATTCTTATCAAGATTAATTTCACCTCTACTAGCCCCACAAAAAAGGTTTGTATCACCAACTTTTTCTTGTTCTAAAATTTGTTTGTTCAAAGTTTTAATTGAATCATCTGTTTCCTTAATACCTTCACTATAAACTTCACTTTTTTCCATTTGCTCGCCATTAAATTCAATATTTTTATTTGCAATTTTAACAGAGGTTTCTTCAGTAATTGCTTCTTTTTCTTGTGATTCATTTTGAGACTGGCTAAAATTATTTTCATTTATTAATTCATTATGGTGTGTTTCTGTATTACTTTGACTATAAGAAATAGAATCTTGAGAACTCTCATTGTTTCCTTCTTGTCTTAATGAATTTGAGGAGAAATATGAAAAAGCATCATCAACAAATGAATCAATGTCCATATTTAATTCTGTTTTTTTCAGATCTTCTGATTCTTTTGTTGCATTTTCTTTATGGCCCAAATATTCTTGTTTATATTCTGACAATGTTGGAATGCCATTTTCTGAATGTACTTTATTTGTGTTTGAAGATTCTTTTTCTTCATTTTGTCGCCCTTTGCTTATACTAAATGAATTTACACTTGTCCAAGATGGGCTAGGAGTTGGAGCTTGGATAGAAATGTGGACAGGTGCTGTAGGCATATTGTAATCATCTTCAGTTGAAACTCTTGATATGGAAAGTACTCTTCCATTGTATGACTGTTGTGAGGTGTCATTTTCAACTCTGCTGTGATTTTTTCCATACAGGAAGTATATTGAAAAACCTGAGAATGAAAGATTAAGATTTATTAATACAATCACTGAAATTATTAGATTAAATTTAGCAATGAATTCATTGGATATATAATTCTGCTACTTGGGAAGTGTAATAACTAGGGATGCTAGAAGTATAGTAGACATAAAGAGTAGGATAGCACAGGCAAGGAAGGATTTTTTCTAAAAAGAGGAATTTACTAACATATAATATAAGTGTGAATATTAGGAAATCATTGCTACAATTGTTTGTATAGTGTGTTATATGGGTGTGAAACGTAGACGGTAGGAGTTGCAGAAAGGAAAAGTATGGAAGCTTTGAAATGTGGTGCTATAGGAGAATGCTGAAAATCAGATGGGTGGATAGAATCACTTACAAGGAACTTCTTAACAGAATAGTGGAAGAGCGAACAGTATGGAGCACATTGACCAAAAGAAGGGATAGATTAATAGGCCACATTTTGAGACATGGGGGTCTTGTAAAATTAGCATTAGAGGGAAGTGTGTGGGGTATGAATAGAAGAAGGCCAAGGATGGAATATGCTAAGAAGATTATGGAGGATGTGTTAGTTATGTGGATAGAAAAGGCTTGCACAAGGACTGAATACCACAAAAACAACATTATTAAAATGTTATGTTGGTGGGGTTACCATATTTATTAAAGGGGTCAAATTATGTGATGTGGAATATTAATTTAATAATATAGATAATATTAATTTACTTATTAATTAAAAACATATTTCCATATAATATGGGTAATTAGGTAGAAAACAAGGGTTAGGCAAAAGAATATTCTAATCATAGTTAGATACAAATTAATGAATTGTTTAAATAAAAGTCAATGTATTTCATTATAATGTAATTTTATTATAGAATTAAAAGATATAACAGTAAATCTGGCTGGCAACAAATGAGAAAATAAATTATGGATATTGTGGACTGAAGTCTAAATGTAGAGACACTGATAAAAATCAATCATATAATAGACACAGGAGAGAAGTGTAAATTTCTGTACATTACACATGCTGGTTGTGTGGTGTGAGTTGTTATAGGCAAGGTTCATTATCTGTTGAGATGAGAGGTTGGTCATAGTGGCCAGGATGACTATGTGTATAGCAACTGTACCATCAGGTTGAAATTTCACTGGTGTTGGCAGTCAATCATCATGGTCCATTGTGATGAAACAGGAGTGTTGGTGGTGGTGTAACTGAGTAGTGTTGGTTGTGTAGCATGACAAGATATTAAACATTTCAAAGTTGATGTCTTCCTAACTTTTAAAGAGGAGAACTCTCCCCAACTGTACAGCAAAGGCTCATTTTCCTCTTCTATTTCTTGTTCATGATCTCCCAGATTGGGAACATTAGCTCCACCTCTCACAGTGGCAAAGTTTTGGTGCCTTTAGCTTAATTGGTGGATGATTTCTTCTTGGTCATGATCATATCAAACTGAACAGAAGCACTGCAAATATCCTTAAATTGTTCCACCTGTTCTAAGATATTGTTATCTTTGATGAACTTAATCATCAGCAAAAGTAATTCATTTGTTATGGAGAAATGTGCAATATCACAGATTGAAAACCTATTCTTTCTTTTTAAAATACTGCTGTGAAAATATTTGTCTGTTGGTGTTACTTGTTGGTGGCATCTGGTTTTTGTGTTTATGGTTGCTTCATTTATAAAAAGGGAGGATTCTATTGTTGCCTATGGATTTTCCACATGAAGGTCCCAAAATAAGCTGCACTGTTATACAATTGATGGGTGTCACTTCAACGAATTTTAGAGCTGTATGCCAACTTATGTCTTCTCATCTGGCTAAAATTAAAATTCATTGGACCTACACCAATCCATCAATTTGCTGGTTCTTCAGATTAAAACTACATATGCTGATATAAGAATATTATTAAATAAAATAATTCTGTAAATGCACGGAAGCACATAATGTTAATTACCTTTTCATGTCACATTGCCAATTTTAATTAAAATAAATAACAATGTCTGTTTAACTGATTTTATTCAGTATATAATTTGGATATGAATGAGAAAAATTCTTCGTTTTGTGTTTTCTGTCTGCCCATGACAATTATCTGGTGGTCAATGTTGTCTTTGAGAGGACAGTAATTCCTGGTAAGGACAAATTGGATGATGCCAATCATAAAGACAGAATGGGTTTGGTAGTCTGTCAGAAAATATTCAAGTGCAACTAGATCACTTGAGTGGGATGACTGTGTGGTTGACCAGCACACAAAGTTGTTTTCTCCTGATAACAGTGGTTGAAACCTACAAAATTTGAAGAACTTTCACTGTCTAAGATGGTGATACTGGCCATCAATTTTAGGTAAGCTACATACTTTCCCTTTCCATACTAATTATTTTGGTGACTACTGAGGGCAGGAAGTTTTGTATATCTGGACTGAATTCCAGTTCACAACCACCTTGAGTCCAATTCAACAATTGACCTGGGATTTGCACAAGCCACAACCAGGTGGACTTTAGGGTCCCTGGAGGATAGACCAGAGACCGTACGCACCTCTGAGACACCAAGTTACCTGAAGGATGGCTTTGGCATTCTATGTGCAGAATTCTACTGTCACTAACATGTTCAGGTTCACCCTGCAGCAAGGAGTTGCACTCGCCTAAAAGGCCTTTGAAACTTTTCATCCCATTCCAATAAACTAGAATGCTGGTATACCATTTTAAAACAACAATGGGAAATTTCCGTACGTGGACTACAGTCATCATTGAATAATCCAGAGGACAGAAAGCCTTCACCATGGAGGAAAAATGCGGCCTGAAGCTGGTGTTAATTTATCAAACCACAATACTCCCAATGCAACGTAGAAGTAACCCAAATCTCCTTGACACATTAGCCACCCTAAGGTGACTGGACGATTGATAATTCAATCTCTGCCACTATCCTGGAAGGACAGAAAGTGGTTTCCGCCTCAACGGATACATTCCTGCGCAAATAAGACGGGCCTTCGTGACCCGCGACCGAAAAACAATCAATAATGAAGCCAAACAAACTCGGCTTTCCTTCCCTACGCTGGAAACACGACCAACAGAATTAGGCGGATACTTGCTAAATACAAAATACACACTGTCTTTTACCCACAGAGAATCGGAGAAATGCTCGGCTCGGCTAAGGACGACATTGCACTAAGAACCCCCGGCATCTACAGCATACCGTGCGAATGTGGAAAGCAATATATCGGACAGACGGTTCGCTCGGTACTAGACAGATGCCAAGAACACCAAAGACATCTGAAACACAAAACAGCCACAAAAGTCTGCAGTGGCAGAACACGCAATAGAAACCGGCCATCGAATCAAGTTCGGAGAAATAAAAATCTTGGACCGGGCTAAAGGTTATTGGGACAGTGTAATAACTGAAGCTGTTCACATCAGGACTCAGGACAACCTGCTCAACCGAGACACAGGTTTCCAACTAAGCAAGGCCTGGGATCCGGCGTTATCATTTGCTACGGAAGGCAGGTAGACGCAAGGTGGAAGAAATGCGTCACCTATCTTCTTCCACCATAAGTAGACGCACGAAGGACAGGCACAAAGTGGAAAGGGTCGTAGAGCGCCGTCCTGACGACTAAGCGCTGGTTGGCTCCCCCAGCGCGACAGCCAACAGCAGCAGCCTCGGTTCTTAGGGACCTACAGCAGTATATATATACCCTGAATCGACAGTCGCAACACTCAGCCTGAAGATGACGACAGAGCACTTCGTCCTCGAAACGTCACGTTTTCATCGCACCTGCGGCCGTGTGGAAACCCGAGAACTATTTCTGCATATTTTATTCATATTTTTTTTTAGCTTTGTAATGTTTCCATCTTGAATTTATTTATTAATATCCATATTGCCACTCAGTCTTTGTTTAATTAATTTTTATCATGTTAAATTCTCAAAAGTTGCCTGATGCAAGTCTAAAAAGTGGAGACAAAACTTTGCATATAATATTCATAAGTAATTAATAAAGTTTCTGACATATTAAATCTGGTCCATTTGATTGTAGCATGTTATCAACTTCTTTCTAACTATGTGTATAGAAGAAGAAGCAGAAGTTTATCATTGGTGCAAATGTGCATTATGAGAGTTTCCAACCATGAAGCAAGCTCATTATATTATTTTTGAAGTTTTTTAGAAACATTGTATCCAGCTGCATCATTAGATAGAAATTTTGAAACAGTTTAAAGAGTTTGTACTATTAATATTGGCTTGGTGACATTAAGTGAACTAAAGCAAATAACTGAGAAATGCTACATGCAATAGCAAAATCTAAGATATTAGTATGCAACCTCTTACCAGTGATGAAACTGATGTATAGTCTGTGTGTTTTAATATTTACCTATAATCATCCATATTGCAAATCGAATCCATGTTTCATAGCTGAGCATCACCATAAGGTATAAATTCACAAACATGCTCATTGCTGGTATGAGGGGTACAAGTGGAACCTGTAGACATGAGAATAATTATCTCTCTCTGTTTTTAAGCACTGTGTTTGTAAACTAAAATATTGGCCAGAAATTGTTCAGTAATAATAAAATATGTTCCACATTTTTAATGTTTGTTGTTATTAAATTTACCTGAAATAGCAAATTAGTTTCTACTCTTGGTTGTGAGCTCATAGATATGAGCAACAATATCAAAAAACTGCCAATTATTGCAATAATTGCTATAGCAAATGGTTGCACGGTTTCCAGATTATCATTCAAAGATAAAACTGCTATACCCATTCCAAGAGACAATATAGCTGCAAAAATGAAAATGGATTAAAATATGTTAACTGATTAATATAAAATGTTTTAGTCATATAACAACAGTTATTTAATATAATACTTAGTATACTGGCTGTCCCTATTTTAATCTATGAAAATAAATGGGTAATTTTGAAACGCACATAAAATAAGGAACACTCCATTCACACAGACTAATCATTATAATTTCAGCACATTTAAACACATAAACTGCCCAGTTTCACAAATAATTGCAACTTGCTCTGTATATTGAACCTGTTGGTATTTGATTTTTGTGTCATAAAATAAATTATTTAAAATATTTCAGTATTAGAAACGTATGAAAATGAATGTCTATTCTGGGTTTTGTAAGAAAATATTGTAGACAATAAATTTTAGTTTTGTAAAAGATGTAATTTATTCAATTAGAAAAGAACAAATGCACTAATCTTCAGATGTTACATTAAAACATGTCTTTAATATTCATGCTGGTATGTGATTCTATCTTTACTTTGCAGTTAAAACAAGGGTGTAAATTGAAAGATGGATATAAAATATTTTCTGAATTATATTGACCAATATTTTTAGAATTGTGGGTTTCTCACGGACAATATTGGCTTGTATAAATTCCTCTTGGGTTTCCAACCGGGTCAAAGATTTTAACAGTGACGTTTCTATGGCTTGCTCTGCCATAATCTTCAGACTGAAGTGTCAAATTATATAGTCTGAGGCAAGTCTGTGCAAGCACAGACCGCCTGTGATTGGCTAGATGCTGACGGGGGAGCAAGGGTGTCTCCCTTTGGACCACTTGTTTATTCATGCTCTAGTCTCCTGTGGCTGCGGTCACGCGACCTGTCTCCGTTGCATCTGGGGTCACGTGACTCAGCCCTGCGTTCCTCCGGTGGAACAATGGGTTCTAAGCCAGGCTCAATTGGAATCCAGAATCTCTATTCAGTAAATTCTCCCTGGACCTGATGTTTATTGCCTCCAAAATAATGCTATACCAGTAGCAATTAGCTTTGTCCAGAATATGAGTCTTTTTGAAAGCTATTTTATGGCCCGTGAAGAAGGCATGTTCGGCAATAGCTGACTTGTTAGGTTATTTTAATTGTAGATGTCTATTATGCTCTTTTATTATTTCCTCTATGGTTCTTATTGTTTGTCCTATGTATTTTCTGCCACAGTCGCATGGTATTTCATAAATACCAGGGGTCTTTAGGCCTACATCGTCCTTTACATTCCTGAGCATATCTTTGGTTTTTCGTTGTGTTAGAAACACCGTTTTTATGTCATGCTTGGCTAGTATTCGACTAACTATGGTTGTGCATTTTCCGGCATATGGGATATACACTCTTTTTCCGGTCGATTCCTTGTTCGTCTT
This sequence comes from Eucriotettix oculatus, assembly GCA_034510155.1. Lineage (NCBI taxonomy): Eukaryota > Metazoa > Arthropoda > Insecta > Orthoptera > Tetrigidae > Eucriotettix > Eucriotettix oculatus. The sequence goes on from CM067376.1 coordinate 92,465,948, forward strand.
CTTCCTGGTTCCGTGTATTGCCCGTGAAATTTCACCAACGGTGTAACCATTTCTTAATAAGGTACTTTGAAGGTGATCAATTTCGGCTGCCAAGTGGTCCTTATCCGATAAAATTCTTGCTCTATGTGCAAGAGTGGAAAGCACAGCCTTTTGTGAGCCGGGTGGTGGAAACTGTTAGTGTGTAGGTAAAGGTCCATATGAGTCAGATTATGGTACTCACTGTACCAGGCGTCCATCTGGTCTTCTATGTATCAGGATGTCAAGAAAAGGTAGCATCCCTTCCTTCTCAATCTCCATCGTGAATTTAATGTTCGGGTGGATACTGTGAGGTGCAGTAGAAACCCCTCTAATTTTTCTTTTCCATGTGGCCAGATGACGAAAGTGTCATCCACATATCTGTAGAAGCAGTTAGGTTTGAAAGGTGATTCATGTAATGCTCTTTCCTCAAAATCTTCCATATAGAAATTAGCTATGGCAGGCGAAAGGGGGGAGTCCATGGCCACCCCATCTACTTGCTCATAGTACTCACCATTGTATTGAAAATATGTGGTTGTTAGTACATGTTTGTACAGGTTGACCATGTACCAAGGTACCCTCGTGAAAAGTGATACGACATAAAAACTGATATCATTGGCGTTCACATCTAATTTGTCTAGAGTCTGGACGAATTCAGCAGAGTTCTTTACATGATGTTCACACTTGCCAATGAAAGGTGATAACTTACTAGTTAGATATTTGGCCATGTTGTAAGTGGCTGCTCCTATTGTACGAATAATAGGGCATAACGGGACCCCATTCTTGTGTATTTTGCAAAGGCCATAAATGAGCGGGGCAACCGGGGCTTGCTGTCGCAATGATCTAATAAGTTCTCCCGGTATTTCGGAGTTATTCATTAGAATAATTGTCTTTCTTACAATACCCGACGTCGGGTCTCGTGTCAATCTCTTGTAGCTGGGATCAGCGAGTAGTTCACCGATCTTCATTTTGTAGTGTCCATAACTATTGTACAGTTGCCTTTAACTGCAGATAATATAACCAAATCAGTCCTTTGCCTAAGATGGATAAGAGCTGTACATTCTTCTTTCGTTATATTAGCCTTATTCTGTCTTGGCCTTGCTAAGCGCACAGCAAGTTTCTCTTCTGATCTCCTCTGCAATATTAGCAGGGAGATCATAAATCACCCTTTCAATTCCTCATACTTTAATATTGGCTTTCTTAATAGTCTCTTTTTGCTATGGCACATTGGTAAAATTTCGAAGTGTGTGGGTAGCTTGTGGATATATATATATATATAATATATAATTTATTTGTAATTTATCCTTAACGGATGCTCCTAATTCTTCCATCCCTCTTCTCTATCCATCCTAACTTGAAAACCTAATATATATAGACTGAAAATGTTCGGTTGGTCGTACTCGATGTGGTGGCGGAGTGGATAGACGCACGCCCTGGCTTTAGGGGCGATGCACTGTTGTTTCGTGCACCCAGGTTCGAGTCCTGGCCACATCAAATTTTTTCAGTCTTTTCTTCCTTCTTCCATTCCCTTCTACGCTCGACATATGTATTTCCTTGTGCATGTTTCCATGCCGTACATATGTTTCAAAGAGCGAATTTCCTGCCTTTCTCCCAAATATTTCTATCTTTCTTTCTATCCAATTATCAAATGCGTGACTTCGTCACTTATCCAATATATAATTTATTTTATATATATATATATATATAATCCAAATTTGGTAAACATATAAAGTATTGCCAATGCATTGTAAGGAAAAAATTCTCTTTAAATGCAATATGTTTGAAACAAATATTTATGAGACAATATTATAATGATAACCAGTGGAAGCTGGTGCACTGTGCTTATGTGTTACAGCAAATAATAAATTCAAGAAGAATTTTTCTTCTTAATTTGAAGACCTTGTTAATAATATTGTTTTCACAGTGCTGCTTCACTCACTCCTACTAAAGCAACCAGCATGTAAGTTATATCTGGAATATGAAATGCCCAGTATTCCATTATATCCTCTATCATACCCATATAGCTTGACACACTCCTTCGTTTCAGTGATATGGGCCACTCAGCCTGTAAAATCATTTTCATGCTGTGGTGTGACAGAGGCATGGTCATATCAGGTGGACAGTATATTCAGCAAAATCAAAATGCAATTTTATCCATTCAATGATTAAAAATATTATTTTAAGGTAATTTATGTTTTCAAAAGAAAAAATATTTATAGAGCATCATTTTGAAGACCGTCAAAGGTTATTTTAATGAAAACACATTTAAGGTGTTTCATTTTGAAGAATTGCATCATACTGATAAAATCAACAGTCACAAACCTGCATACAGTAATCTGTGGCTTATTCCTAAAATTAACTTTATTTAAAATGTTTATAAAGGGAAAATATATTTTCATGTTAGAAATGTATGTCAACTTGGTGCAAATTATTCCATTATTCCTCTTTTAAAACTAGACATGTAATAGTCACTTACGCAATAAGTGCCAATTCCATTCTAGTTCTATGTTTATTTTAGTTTAATATTAATTAATATAAGTAAAATCAAGATAACTGTGATGTTTTGTTTAATATAATTTTTCAAAACTTGTTTGGGTACTAAGGAATGTTGATATTTGCACCGACTACCTGAGGCAGTTAATGGCTTTGGGACAATTGTTGCCTATTGGATTTCAAGTGACCATATAGCTCTTATTTCCTATTGGAAGTGAATCTAGTCACTTCTATCTATAATACAATGTTGTTTCAGGAAGCAGTATTCATTTTATGATGAAGAATGACTGTATATTATCAATTACACCCTACCTACCCCTTCCAGTATTCATCTGATGAGCTAAATCTGCACTTCATCACAACTATATCCAGGCTTCCACAGTCATAGACTCTGCAGCTAGGATAATCTCTTGGTTCTATTAATTTGCAGTGCAAAATTTACTACCAAAATTATTTAAACTTAATGTTAATAATATGATTTAATTATTATCAGTTGCATGGCTTGCTTAATTTGTTTTCTATTGTTACTGAAAGTTCTTCAAAATCACAATGAATGATAAATTCAAGAGAATAAACCCATCATAATTAGATTATATATATATATCTATCCTGTTCAATGACACTATTGGAAACTATGTAGATGGAATTAGAAATGCAGCACATTACAGATTAGATCATTTACTGCAAAGATTAAGTAACACTTTTACAGTTCTAATATTGTTAATATTTTAAAAAGTTAAGGTAAAAATGATTGCTTGTGATGATGTAGCTCATAACTGAAAAAAAAAATCAGAATCCTCCATTGGTCATAAGTAATAATAAAGTTTAAAAATTGAAACTTAAAGTGAATAATAATTACAGAAAAAATATCTATGACATGTGAAAGACTTTTCCTCTCCTCCCAAGAAGTTTATTAAAAACTTTTATATACACATTATATACTTACAAAAGCTGATTATTTCTATAACAACAATAGAAAATGAAAGTTGTGTTGGTTGTTCATGACAGTGGACATTCATAAATTGCTTCATAGCACTTTTAACTGTTAATGATGTATGGGCGGAAGTCTTAGCAGTCACATACGAATTATTATTAAAATTTTCATCATATGGTTTGTACCTAAAATATCAAATTAAGTTTTTGTTAATTATAAATGAATGTATGAATACTTGTCTAACAATTAAACAATTTTATGATGCAAATACTTATGTGAAAAGTGTAATTCATAATTACAGAATGTGCTCAGAATTCAATTGAAATGCATAATACTCAGTCCTAACCTTAACAACAACACACATGCTGCAACAATTGTGTATGCAAGTAATGTTCCTAAAGACATCATTTCAACAAGTTGAGTCAAATCAAATAATGCTGCAATGACACCTGGAACAGAATTACTACAATTAATATTATTTAATGGTTGAGTTCTGTTCTTCCAAATAAAACACACACAAATGTCAGTGATAAAATTGAAACTTCTTTGAATTTCTGCATTTATTTTGACAAACTTACTATATTGTGTATGGTGCAGTAAAATTAGAAGAAAAGTCATTTTGTTACAAAATCCATAAACAAAGCATAGACTTCAGTGTTCCGAATTATTAGCTCCTGTTTTACAAGCGGTGAAATAGGTTAAAATGGTGTGCTTAACTTATATCAAACTAATTTCAAAATAAGGAGAGATAGAGGAAAAATAATTCAAATTTTCTAAAAAATAGTGAAATATTTAGAGGGGAGGGGGGATATATATATATATATATATATATATATATATATATATATATAATTAATGGGGAAAGGACAGAGAGATAGAAAGAAGATGACTTACCTGAGGTTCATAGATGGTAGACACCTTGTGAGGTTTAGAGAACTTGAATTTTCGGAGGCACCGCCCCCTTCATCAGAAAGTTAGGAAGACATTTCCAGTGATCGGCTAGCCGATGACTGAGCAGCCAAAATTTGCTGCTCTGCTAACTTGGGTCGTAAACAATTGACCCCACCAGGTCACCAACTTTCTCTTTATCCTTAACGGATTCTCCTAATTCTTCCATCCCTCTTCTCTATCCATCCTAACATGAAAACCTAATATATAGACTGAAAATGTTCGGTTGGTCATACTCGATGTGGTGGCGGAGTGGATAGACACATGCCCCGGCTCTAGGGGCGATGCACTGTTGTTTCGTGCACCCAGGTTTGAGTCCTGGCCACATCGAATTTTTTCAGTCTTTCTTCCTTCTTCCATTCCCTTCTACGCTTGACATATGTATTTCCTTGTGCATGTTTCCGTGCCATACATATGATTCTAAGAGCGAATTTCCTGCCTTTCTCCAAAATATTTCTATCTTTCTTTCTATCCAATTATCAAATGCGTGACTTCGTCACTTATCCAATATATAATTTATATATATATTGAGTCTAGCGATCACTGGACATTGTCATTCCTAATTTTCTGATGAAGGGGGCGGTGCCTCCGAAAATTCAAGTTCTCTAAACCTCACAAGGTGTCTACCATCTATAAACCTCAGGCAAGTCATCTTCTTTCTATCTCTCTGTCCTTTCCCCATTAATTATATATATATATATATATATATATATATATATATATATATATATATATATATATATATCTGATCAAGGGCTATTTTTTCAGTTGATCTAGAGAAACTTCAGTGGTGGACAGAAAAATTACTGAGATAAAGAAGAGGTATTAGGATGGAAATCATTGGCAACCAGGAGGAATAAAAATAGGATTTCTGGTCTATTTAAATCTTATATGGGAAACAAAGCATGGAAAGATAGATGGAGTAAGCATGTGAGAAGTGATCACAAATTTAACATAAAAATGAGACCACAAAAATGCACTTTGGGAAATTTTTATTCTTAAACAGATCTATAAGTGTTTGTAACAAATTACATGCAACACTGTTTTGGAGAAAGTTTATGAATAGCCTAAATATGTCCATGAAGTGGAGTTTTCCCCCTCCATTATAAATAAATAACCACAATTTGATAATAGTATTATTTTGTTGTTATTGTGGTTATCATAGTGAAGCTTGTTCTATCTTTTAAGCATTAATTATGACTGAGGCACCAAATAAACACACATTGTTCATATTGGAACATCACACTACTAGCACTGCTTTCTTACTGATGTAACACTACATACAACAATATACTAAGAATGTGCACAACATGTCATTTTCTTTAACAAAAGTATAAGAGTTCAATAAACAATAACATTTGGATCTCGCAATTTGGCTGGAAATTGACGAACTCTTGGTCTATGAACACTTGCATGCTGAACTGGTGGCATTGGTGGCAGCACTGGAGGAGCAGGCACAGATGCATCAGGAGATTCAAGGTGGAGTTCATAATCTTCATATACATCTTGTATTGGAGGTGATGTAGCAACAGGCCGTAGATGAATTCTATTGCAACATAATTCATGGCGTCTCTCATTTACAACTATGCAAGTGTTATGTAGTAGAATGTCTGAGACAATAGCACACTTCCATTCTCTGCCTGTCCAATAACAGACTTTCTCTCCTTGTTGGAATTGACTAAGAGACTTAGTATGGGTATTTGCATACTCTGTTGCATTCTCTTCTCACTTTTCCAGAAAACGGCATGCTTTCTTCATTTTATATGATGGTTGTTCATGCAATTGTGGTAATTCTGTACTAAGGCGATGTTTAGTGAATAACTCAGCTGGACTTAACCCATCTAGTGTTAGTGTATCTCTTGTTTCCCAATTTCAATGTCTTTACCAACAATGTTTTTATTGTGTAAACAGTTCTGTCAACTTGTCCATTGGATCTCACATTCAGTGGTACTATTGGGTTGTGACATAAATCTTTCTGATGCATGTAGTTTTTCAGTGCATAGGAATGTTTGGCCTGGCCAGTAAACTGCTGACCTAGCATCTGACTTCATTGAGTTGATTCCATGATCTGACATGCATAAAACATCCCATATATGGCGTCTTTTGGCTAATGGTATTACTATTTGTTGACCACAGCAGATTAATCCGGATGAGATGTATAATTCTGTTTGAAATGGCCGATAAGAATGCAAACTGCTAGGCAATTGTTCCCTTGTTGCTGGAAAACCCTTTTTGATGAACTGCATTAGCTGACTTAAGTCCTTATCAGCAGCAGTTGCTTCTTGAAGCTTTATAATCCTCGAGTCAGACATTGTTTCTATTGTACAAACTTGTAATGTATCTTTACAGTCAGAGTGTATAACTTGTGGATTATTGGTGACAGGTAAAGGTGCTCGAGATAACATGTCAGGAAGTCATATCAAAGCAGTCTTAGTAGTAAGCATTGCAATCTTGGTGGATGTTCTGTAGTGGCTTCTTGACAATTGCCAGCCAAGGCTTGTGGTCTGTCTTGATTGTGAAATGTTGGACATAGATGTAGAAATGTAATTATTCACAGGCAAATATATTAGCCAAGAGATCTTTCTCAATTTGAGCATATTTTTGTTGAGACGGTAGTAGCGTCTTAGACTAGAAAAGCAATTGGCTGTCCTTGTTGTGTACATTCTTAGTCTGTTGTTGTATGTAATGTTCCATCAGTATTAAAGATAGCAGCTATTCTAACATGGATGATGTGTGTTATTTGGTGCCTTGGTCATAATTTATACTTAAAAGATAGAACAAGCTTTGCTATGAAAACCACAACTTTGTTTTCACAATTTTTTATATATTGCTATTCAAACTTCCTCTGACACCTATCCCATTCACAGAAAATCATGTGCATATGTACAATCAGAAATTCAATGTATTGTTCAACATATTGTGTAACACATTTATGAAGATGATAAAGCAATTTTTGACCATTTTATGAACACTTCATTTAATTTAAATACAGTGGTTGTAAAAAGGCAATAAATTACTTTATTAATTCATAAATTTTAAAATTTATTAAGACATTTTTAGTAACTGAAGTAAGTAATGATAGTAATTACAAAATAATTACCTGTAAGTAATCCAGATATTAATGTGGCAACAAGTGGAGTTTTGAATTGAGAACCCATAGAACCCAAGAATGGAAATAGGAGGCCATCCAATGACATTGCATAAATAATTTGTGGAAGAGGAATCATGGCACCCAACAAACTGTAATGCAACACATATGAATGCAAATTTTAAAAAAATGTGATTAAAAATCTTAACCTATTGAACTTATGAATCTAATCGGATTTATTTTATACTTGAATAATGAATTAAATGGGCCATTCATGAGCACTTCCATTAATAACTAAATTTTCACTGACATGACAGACCATTATAGATATTATATGCTCCAAAATGATAATCAGACGATCTGCTTTTTTGAAACCTATGGCGACGCAGAATTGCGCTCTAACATAGAGAGAAAGGTTGCTGTCTAAACAGGATCTTGCAAGCAGCAAGAAAACTAACGAGACTCTGAAGAGACAATGACACCAGCTCTCTGCAGCACCGCGCACGTGGCGAGAGTTTGTAGTTTATACTTTTGATAATAAAGGAGTGTATTTATTGGATCGATTGGTGTTATAATTGCACGACCCAAAATTGTAACCCTTTGACCAATAGAACAATATTGTCACGATTTTATAGGATCGTAAGATACAATAACACACACACACCTAGATGTTTAAGACGTTTATTTAACGACAAAGGCTCGTACTGCGAAAGACTGTAACTTTGGTAGCACTCTAAGCAGGAATGGTCACATCGTCGAGCACAAATAACTGCCACGATTTCTTATCTTGTGTTTCTTCTACGGAGGCTTGTAATTCGTCTAGCATAAGTTCAGAACGTCCACAGTCAATTACGGCTTGAGAGCTCTTCAAAAAGTCCCATCCGAGGATAACGTCGTGGCTACATTGCGGAAGGACGATGCATTCGAACGGCTGAATTCTGTTGTTAATTTTCAGTCTGATGCTGCATCTTCCGGCTGGTTGCACGCATTTGCTATCCGCGACTCTTAAAACAGTATCCCTGTTACGAGCGATCATCGTCTTCTTCAACTATCGTCGAAACGTCTCGGAGGCAAGAGAGAAAGATGCGCCGGAATCGACTAGGGTTCGTCCGACTTGGTGGTCCAATACTACGTCTATTGTCTATTTTGGCGACGGTCTTCGACGGAGGATTTCCTTCATTTGAGGCCTCACCTCCAGGGAAGGTGGTGTCGTCTAGTTTTCCAGCTTACGTTGGCTAAGTGAGCGGCTGAATGGCGACGTAGATCTCGAGCGTCCTCTCCTTGCGGCGGGGTGCGGCGATGATGACCTGTATCTTCCACGGAACAACTCAGTTTGTTCGGCTTGGTCATATTGGCGTTCGTCGTCGTATTCATCCTGCCAGCTCTTGCGTCGTTGAATACTCGTCTCCTCTCCTTGCAGTATCTAACGACGTGTCCAGGACGGCCACAGTGGAAACACAGGTCTGTTATTCTGTTCTGCAGATGTCTGTCTTCCTGGGGCATAAGTTGGCTCTTCCCGTGCAACGACTTTTATATGGGTGGACTTTCGCTTTGGAACAACTTTTCGCCAAGAGGACGTCGGTGTCGAGGTTGGAGCCAAGACGCTTTCCACGTCCTCCCTGATGGCTTCTTGGATAGTTTCTGGCTCTGCTAAGTCGTTACGTAGGTATAAAGCACGCTGAATTTCTTCCCTTACTATTTGATGCACGTGAGACGACAGATAATTCGCCTCTCCTACGGAGGCAATCGGCACTACGTACGGAAGCCTCTCGAATTTTCGATGTATTAGTTTCCGTGAAAGAATAAGCAAAAAATGACTCGATTTGTGGAAGAAATAGTCACGGCTTCTTCATCAAGACAACGCACCAGCTCAACGTCCCTGTGTTAGACAATCCGCCTTATTTGCTTTTCCTTACACCATACGACTTTTATATATTTTCCCAGGTCAAATCTACACTAAAATGAACAAGAGTTCAATAAGTTCAGAACGTCCACAGTCAATTACGGCTTGAGAGCTCTTCAAAAAGTCCCATCCGAGGATAACGTCGTGGCTACATTGCGGAAGGACGATGCATTCGAACTGTGAAAGAGAGCGGCACGCGTCTTGAAGGAGTTCTCAGCACTGTTGCTAACAATGGAAAATTTGCATAGAGAGTTTACGGGATTGGGGAGGAGTGTATATTGAACGAGTAAATTCAAAAATAGTTAGTTATGTGTTAGAGATAGTACACGTGAGAATTCTAAAAGCACATTAATGTACTTGTATAATATTTTTGATAAAAGTATAAAATGCTTATTTATTAAGAATGAATAGTTGAATGCTAAGAACATACAAATATATTTACATCTTCTATATGCGTTAAATCTGATAAAAGAAAGATTAAAAAAACAGTAATCATAAAATCTTTGTTAAGTATTTGATGGATATAGTTACCTTCCCGAAAGTCCTAATACAGCTCCAATTGCAACTATCCACAAAGCACCTGGCCATGACCAGTGTTGAAAAGCATGTACCAATGGGACAAAATCATTCTGAAATAATATAAATAATCAGCTTCATAATTTTACTTATACCCCCAGTTATAAAATCCTTGCAACCACACCACCCATCTCAATGTAAATGCCACACGATCTATTAAAATATTACGTTTATGAATAACTATTTGACTTTGTGTGTATAAATGGTGAGACAGCATTGGTTGAAATATTTTGTGATTGAAGCAGTGTTTTTGTTTTGCAGAGGAATCGGTACAACCAAAAACTTATCGAGTGAGCATTTTTCGTTTGTGGGAAGCTACAATTGTTGAGCGAAGTGGTCGGGAGGTTTGAAGGAGTGAGCGAGTGTAGAATGTTCTAGAAACAAGGAAGTACTACGGGATATTGATAGATGGTTCTGAAGCTTGAGAAATGTAGCGCTGCTCCCGCGATAATTACATGCTTTTAGTCACTTTGCATTGAAACTGCGGACTGCTAACAACTTGGCCGAGTGGTGATGGATTGAAAATACCTTTGAAGTGTGCATGAGAACGGTGAAGTGCAAATATTATTTCAGTAATAAGTACTGGAGTGCTAATCTGTGACTATAGTTTGGTTGCAGACAGTAAGAGTTGGAGAACTACTTCCATTAGGCTAGCGTGGGAAAAAATTCATTTCAACAGCGTAATTAAAGGTGAACACAGGCCAGCGAGCATCGTATAAAACGATATGTTTCTAAATTAGAGATGGGCAATCTGATCGATATCTGATTCAAAGAATTAGCACCCTCTGCGAATTAAGTGATCATTGAATAGAGAAAAAGAACGGTAGCTCTTTTGATCCCCTTCCGCTCCTGTGATCCGTAAGTTACCAGCTGTTTGAATCATCCACTCATGAATCAGATCGCGTGACCTTGATCCTAGTCTAAGGAGTGTGTTGTTTCAATTACTCACTCACGAAAAAAATAATTCAAAGCTAGAATATGCTGTGTGAACTAGCACCGAGTATTTTTGTTACTGTTTACAGTTGTTCCAATCACAATAAATGAATTTGCAATTGTATATAAACGTTATTAGCCGTTTCTGTCAGAGTATATCCACTGTCTTTTTATTAAATTACTTGTAACATACGCAAAGAGAATAGCATTTGAGTCTGGATTCATTAATTTTGGCAACTCATAATTCATAGTAAGAATAATTGTGGATCTAAAATAGATTCCTGTGGAACTCCTACCTTTACATTACCCCATCCGAACAAAATATTTACAATGCAACAATTTGCTTCCTTCCTGGTAAAAAGAACTAAACCTCGAATAAGGTATGTTCGTAATTCTATAGCATTTAATTATTCTAGCAGGATATCATTGGAGGCTCGTGATATTTGTAAGTTATGTACTACATAGCTATAATTTTTACGATAATAATTGCGTAAGATATTAATAATATTACAACAGCGATAAAGTTAGTAAGACTTTGTGGCACATAATCAGACCCGTCATATTTATAATTCCGTCTACATAACATGTAACAATTACTAATTTTAAAAACAGGAGAAAAAAATTAGTCCAAGTTGTCACACATTTGTATTTTTCCTTCGAAACATATTTTAAATATTTTTATTTTAGGAATAAGCCACACATGATGGGAGTATTGTGTGCAGAATCCTTCTGTAGTTTTCCAGGATGACGAGTCTTCGAAATTCCGTCCCTTACATGTTTCTTTTCTTTAACATAACATTCATCTATTTTTTTATACTACGCAAAATGTTCGAATACTTTTTTTGTTTTGAGAATATAACTTTTTTTAAAATAAGATTTTAATTACTAAAGTGTTCCAATTTATTTTTATTTCTCTGATTACGCAGATGCGGCTGCCAAAGAGTATGACAATCTCTGCGTGATATGTGACAGCGTAGTACCCGAGAGAATCAGTTTGTGGAGCTTTACATGTGAGGTGGTGGAATGGGGGAGGGGGGGGGGGCAGGACGTCGAAGCAGAAATTCGCAATCTTAAAATGTTATTATTATAGAAGGTTCTTAAAATATGAAACAATTAATTATTCGTAAATTAACATGAGCTCATATGCACTGCATTATATTGTGATCTACAGACAGATGTTTAAAGAGGTATTGACAATCTCCTAGTCTTATAGGTATTACAAATGTCTTCAATAATAATAACGAAAATAAATTACCTGAGAAAATGTATCCATCATTAGGGTTAATACAGCTGAAATTCCGAAGTACACCAAGAAAACAATGAAGAGTGTAACCAAAATGGATAAGGGTATATTCTTCTGTGGACGCCTGACTTCTTCACCTTTTAAATAAATAATAAAATTAATTGAACTGAAGGTTTCAGACATTCACTTACAGAACTATCTTCTTACCAGTGGTAGCAATGCAGTCAAATCCAACAAAACCAAAAAAACAAGTTGCTGCTCCTTTGATCATGTCTATTATTCCCGTACGAAAAAAATTACCATAACCATTCCAGTTTTGTGTATCAGCTGTAAAAAAACAATATTATGAGTCATTTAACAACATTCAACAGATTCAATAGTTCTAATCAGATTTAAAGAGAGATAGCAACTGCTTATAAATAACATATGCACGAACATGAAAAATAATAGTTTAATTCGGATGTAATGAAACTTGGCGTTGGTAAATCTCATATGAATGGTTTTATTCCAGAGTAGTTGCGGGCTTCGAATAATACGACGTGTGACAAAGAACCTGAATTATGCTGGCAACATTTTATTGACCTCCACATAACAATCAATTTTCTGGATATTGACATCCGTTTTTGATGTTTCACGTCCATCCTCAAACCTTTTAAACTACTCACAATCTGGTGTGCGTGGTAAATATTCACTTCCGCACACTTCTTTCAAATGGTAACAGACACTGTCGCAGTTTTTCCCACACTAACAAGCAATCGGGAAAGGGATATTTTGAAATAAGTTTAGGAACTCTGCTACATGGGCAGCATAATAACTAGGGATAATAGAAGTATAGTAGACATAAAGAGTAGGATAGCACAGGCAAGGAAGGCTTTCGCAAAAAAGAGGATTTACATACGGCTAATGTAAGTGTGAATATTAGGAAATCGTTACTAAAATGTTCGTATAGAGTGTAGTGTTATATGGGTGCGAAACGTAGACGGTAGGAGTTGCAGAAAGGAAAAGAACGGAAGCTTTGAAATGTGGTGATATAGGATAATGCAGAAAATCAGATGGGTGGATAGAATGATTAATGAAGTTCTAAACAGAAAGGGAAGAACGAATAATATGGAGGACGTTGACCAAGAGAAGGGATAGATTAATAGGCCACGTTTTAAGACATGAGGGTCTTGTAAATTTAGCATTACAGGGAAGTGTAGGAGGTAAAAACAGAAGAGGGAAGCCAAGAATAGAATACACTATAATAATGTGGTAGTTAGGTAGAAAAGATAATGCTTGCGCAGAATAGGTTAGCATGGGAGGTTGCATCAGGCCAATCTAAGGACTGAGTTTCACAATAACAACGGTTTGGATGACTTAAATTTTACGTGGCCGTAAATCAAAACAAATGAGGCCTGTTGTGAAATTTCATTGGAAATAGGTACTGAAATTATTTGCTATAATCTTATAGAACAGAAATTTTTGTGCTAGATAAGATTACAGGTATCTTGACAGATCAGGGTTTTATCTGACATGCTGAGCTGAATATGGAAAAGAATGCTCATCATACGTAAAGACTAAATGAACGATTTTATAAATGTAAACACTGTGGACTGAAATAAGACACTCTATTTTGCTGCTTTTCGTAAATTACATCACTTGCGTTACGAAGGACACGTGGATCCTCGACAACCATTCTAAATCACTAATTAGGTATTACATCAACTGTTCGTATTGCCTTGAAACAGGCCGTAAATACGTAACATTTTCAGAGCAATTGTTATGAAGACGGCATCGGGTAGCTAACCCAGTAAGGTTAGATAACTTGCTTTTCAATTCTTAGAGTTCTAAACAAATAGGATATTTATTATGTGATGTTTTGGTGACATTCCCTGCAGTCATCTTCCTCTGTATATGACCGGACGATTCATCTAAATGACTCTTAGCATATAACCTTCTGGTCTCCAGCTCGAGAACTGCTGGTTCAGAATTGGACTATTGCCCGTGATCTAAAGGGGAAGAGCGGGGAAAAGAGATATTTCAACGTGTGATGCTCATTTGCATACACAATAAAAGATAATTATTGCCTTGGCATCTTCCTTTTTATTCGTCGATAGTATATTTATATTTGGTGTTTTTTATGTGTATGTATATTTTTGTGTTAAAAGATTTTGTGTCTTTCACAATAATTAAATCGAATTAATTTACGATCAAATTACATACATAAAGTTCTTATTTAATTAAACCGACGTTTCGTCACGATATTTGGGACTTTCTCGGGTAATTTCTTCAAATTTTACTATAAAGTGATACGCTAAAAATGATTAAAATTACCGAATCATTATAACATTAGCAACAATGAATAGAAATTCTATAATTGTTCCGACTGTACTTCGATTAATGAAGACGAGAAATTTACGTCCAAAAATTGTCAGAATTAAAATTGTTTATTAATTAAATTACTTCACTACGTTTCGTACCATTACTTGGAACTTCCTCAGGTGATCTACAAAAATTATTATAATTTGAGTAATGAGATGAAAAATATATAAATCGATTAAATATACTTATATATAAATTACATAATATGTACTTAAGAAAAAATCCCAAAAGTAAACCCTAAAGTTGTATGATATAAGATAGCACAGATATTTATTGGTAAATTTGTACTAAAATTATAAGTACAAATTAACAAATAAATATATTTTTCATCTCATTACTCAAATTATAATTATTTTTGTAGATCACCTGAGAAGGTTCCAAGTAATGGAACGAAACGTAATCAAGTAATTTAATTAATAAACAATTTTAATTCTGATAATTTTTCACCTTCAATAAATAGAAATGAAAATAACAATTTTAAAAGTTTTATGATCAGAGAAAATGATATATAGAAAGATCTAAAAATTTTATAAGTAACATTATGTAACATTTCGTTTTTAAATTTGAATTTTCCTTTTTTTTTGTAATTTCAAGTTTGTTATTAAGTTTACTACAAGGCGGTAATATTTTGAAATCATGTAACTATGTTCTTTAGCTTGATTATTTTCTTCAAAAATTTAGTATTACATTTGTGGAAACTAATTTTTTGTAAATATTTCTATTAATGAAATTTAACGGATAAGAATTATTAATTAAAATATTTTAACAATTTTTACGCCTTTATTATAGTATTACGATTTTACAAAAACGAAGCTAAGGTTAAAAATCATAGAATTTCTTTTTGTGTTGTATGATTTGGTAAATAACTTGGTTGAAAATTTATTCAATTTAATTATGCCCGCTAAAATTGCACCCTTATCATTCTTTCTGTCAGGTATCGCAATATAAAATTATACAGTATGTTTCTTTGCACAATTTTAAAAGTTCCTTTACTGATGGCTCGAAAAATTACCGCGTGCTCTGTGCTGGGTCGCAATAATTAAATTCTATTGTTTGTGTTAATTTGCTGTCAATTTGAAGTAGTGAGAGGATAAAAATGTAGAATTATAAAAAACTGTAATATGTTTTAGCGATTTAGTTGTTTTTAGCTGAGAAGAATGTTTTATGTAATTATGGTAAATGTCCATTGTGTATATCTTAAAAATTAAGTTAAACTCAATCCATGAGAATAATTAAAATTTGAAAAACTACAATTGAATTGATAACTAAACAAAAATATGAACAGTACTGGATGACAACCATGAACGTTAAAAGATTGGAAGACTTTAGAGACGTAGTGGGATACCAAAAAGAAATCAAGAATAGAAAATACGGTTAGTACAGAAGTATTAAACATTAAAGTGACAAAAGTACATACAGGAGACGCAAAAATTATTATTTAGAAGCAAATATCAAGTCACTCAACAAGCGAAAAGTCACAATTAGTCCACCAAAAGGAAACTGGTTGAGTTAATTATACTGAAAGTTAACGAGAGTTACACAGCATAAACAAGATGAACGCTATTTTCATTTTGTCGATTTACATCATATTCAATTAAATTAATTGATATATCTTAAACGTATATTCCCGAAAGAATTAAAATTAAATTTATTTTAACCGCATTAATGAAATTGTGTGTAAAATTCAGAAAATATTTTTTAGGATTGTAAATAAATTTAAATACAGATAAAAACTATCAATATATTTAAATTATTTTATAGAAATAGATATATCAAAGGGCATACAAGGAGA
Source organism: Eucriotettix oculatus (assembly GCA_034510155.1). Lineage (NCBI taxonomy): Eukaryota > Metazoa > Arthropoda > Insecta > Orthoptera > Tetrigidae > Eucriotettix > Eucriotettix oculatus. The sequence continues at coordinate 92,482,234 of CM067376.1, forward strand.
TACGGAAAATGAACTTTTTAGTGTATCTAAAATATTATTTAGGGTTTAATCTAAATTTACAACCTTTTAATTCTCTTACCGAATGTTGCTCCTGCTATTATGACAAATAAAACAACAAGTAGATTGATGGATGTGTATGCCATATTTAACATCAACGATCCCTGGAGTCCAAATGCAAGTAAAACTGGAAAAAAGTAAGAAAAATTAATCTTGTGAAATTTAAATGAATTAATGGAAGCATCTGATTTAGTATGAAAAAAAAATGACAATAGGTAGTTATTTATCAACTGAAAAACCTAGTTTCAAAATTCAAATTTGGTTAGTATACCTACCTGACACTACTATTGGAAGTCCAAATGCAAAAAAGTCAAAATACGAAGACCAATACGTCGTGTTTCCTAAATATGCCACTTCAGAGAAGGCACCTTCCATACTTGTAACAGTCGAATTTTTAATAATTGCATCTAAATAATTGCTAACACCACGAGAGATGCTTGCAGGACCTATTGTGAGAAAAAGTATTTGTAAGAAGATATTCAACATTAAAACAGTTGCGCTAGATTAATCGTTAGTACTAGCCTATGAGGTACTGTGATATCAGGATCCAACCAATAGTAAAAGCAACGAATTCTCCGATGCATACATATGTATACGTATATGCAGAGCCTGCCTTTGGAACTCTAGCTCCAAATTCAGCATAACAGAGACCTGGAAAATATTAAGCAGGGACTATGAACGTGTTTAATTGTAACATTATTTCGCAAATATCAGAAAATAATATGATGCCGTGTGTTATAGTATATTATAATTTCCTTATATTAGGTTTCATATTAAAGAAAAATTATATTTAGATAGAGACAGCAGTGAGTGACATATCTCAGGAATTACCTGTTTCAGGATCACCCTCATAGAGCCTGCTACCCTATATACAGGCTGAGCCATCTGAAAAAGTACGGCCAAATATCTCTGGAGGGCAGATAATGAAAAATATTTCAAGATAGAAGTTGTATGTTTTCGAGGGGGATATTCGATGCATGAATTATTTTGATCTTTTAAGCTCATGCTTGCAAGCTGCAAGCACAAAGTCCTTTTTATAAATGGCAACCTCATTTTTTACCTTCATGAAACTTTTTCGTATTGATGAGTTAAATTCAGATACCCCATCATTCATGTCATTATCACTCGAAAAATGCCACAAAAACGAAGGATGACGTAGGTGATAAGGGTACCGCTCTCCGTATGTCCGAGCAGCGGCTTGATACTCTCTTCTAAAGCGACTAAAATATCTACAGTTTCACTGGTTGAATACATCGCGTCGTGATACTAACTCCATTCTAGTTAATTAGAATAAACGAATCCTCGCAGTAGTCGGAAAATTTTTATTTACATTTAAAAATTCCGGTTTGTGAACAGACTCGAAAAATGCCACAAAAACGAGTTCTCTGGTCAAATTGAAGATTCAGACTTTTTAACCTTACTCAGGTTGCACAACGTGTAGTTAAAGTCTGCTTAGTATCCCTTCCTCTAAAAAATAAAAAAAACAGCGCCAACATGTCTGAGAGTTAAACATAGTTTACAATGTTCAATGTTGACTTGCAGGAACAATTCAATTCAAACATCCTTGCCTTGGGGCGCCTTATATTATTTGCCACATATCTTGCTACCATTTGGCTATTGTTAAAAATATCGAAAATTTCTTTCAAATTAGCAAAATTAAAATGATTTTTCAGGACCTTGTTACAATTGAAAGGATATTCATAAATGAAAATAATATATTTTCATTAGTTGAATTTATACAATATTTAATAAAATTTAAAACACAACATTACACTACCTAATAAAATGATTTTATCGTTGCTCCGGCTAGATCAAAAACTCTTTACTCTAGGTCGTTGTATCGGGACTCTAAATAGTTGCGGATACACTTTAACATTAACTGGACACTATAAATATCAGGCTATTGTATGCTATATTTGTACAAAATCATACACTTTCGACTCAAATCCTCCAAATAGCACTGTAGATTCCAGGTGAGTAGACTCTCTCTGGATGTCGCCCCCGCCATCAATTCACCCTGGACACCAACACCACGATATTTAGCCGTGTAATCGTTGCAGTATTTATTTCATTATTAATTTTTTTCGGGTATTCCATTGTCCGAGTACAAAAAAGGAGAGAAAAATATATGAGAAGCGAACCACAGAGAAGGAATCAGAAAAGAGAAACAAACAAGTTAATTTATTTTTAATAAAAACTTTTACTATAAGATTTTTAGTTGGCACAATAATTGTTTCAGTATATATAAGATTAAAGTAATGTGTTTACAAGATTATAAAAGTGTATATAATTAACATGTAGACATGGAGGTAGGTTAATCCATTGACGTGGGTGGGTGAGGGTTGATTGGCGGCGAAGTGGTTATTGGAGAATATATGAGGATGTGGTAAGGTGGGTTAGGATGTACCTGAATGACCAGGCAGAAGGAAGAAGTCGATTATGAGCTCTCTTTTGAGACGACGTAAGAATAGAGATAGAGGAGGATTGTCATGGAATTGCTGGATCGTGAGGTTTGGATGGTTGAGGGCGCTTTTAATTAGGGAGATTATGGATTTAGTGATTACGAAGTTAACTTTGGGAAGTTTGATGCTATGGCGGACGATGGAATTCCTAAGGTACCAGGGAGAGTTTGTAATGGTGCGTAGGATTATGTTTAGTTTTAATTTTGGCTGTTGTTCCCCATATGAACGAGGCGTAGGACCAGGTGGGTTGTATTGTGGATAGGTATAGGAGGCGTTTTGTGCTTATGGTAAGAGCGGCTTTTCTGTTTAGGAGGGGATATAGGGTTCTGAATTTATGATTTATATCGGAGAGGAGAAAATTAATAATAGGTTTCCACAAGAGTTTTGAATCAAACATGATACCTAGATAGATAGTTTCCGTTTTTGTAGGGATTAATGAATTGTTTAGGTAGAGGTGGATTTGGGAAGGAGGGTTTTTGGTTAGTGTGAATGAGGCTGTTACTGATTTGATGGGGTTGATACTGAATCGCCATTGTTTGGACCATTACTCTAGGTTGTTGAGCACTGATTGGAGTGGTTGGAAATTGGAGATGCGAGCGGTGGTTTCATAGGAGATGACTATTTCGTCTGCGAAAAAAATTCTGCGAATGTTGGGATGTCGTGGGAGAAGATGTTGTACAGGAAGAGAGCAATGACACTTGGTTGGGGGACGCCCGCCGCGATTGAGTGTGGTTGGCAGAGGTGGTTATTTATTTTCACAGAGAAGGTTCTGTTAGAAAGGTAGTGTAGGAGTATTCTGTTGTGGGTGTCATTTAAGAAGTCTTTAATTTTGGATAGTATGGATGGGTGGTGGATTTTGTCCAAAGCTTTATCGATGTCAATAAAGGTGGTGATGAGGGATTTGCGTTGTTCAAAGGAGTTGTTTATGAGGTTGGAGAGGCGGTATATTTGATGGGTGCAGGAGTGTTTTGGGCGAAAACCGTATTGTGTGTCCGGAATGAGAGTTGTTTTAATAGACGGGTGAGAAGTAGTTTTTCGAACAATTTGGATAATGTAGGAAGGCGACTTATTGGACGGTAATTTTCAGGGTGGGATTATGGTTTGTTTGGTTTAGGTACAATTATTATGGTGGCGTGTTTCCATTTGGTGACTATGAGGATGGCTTTGAAGATATAGGTTATTAGGATTATTGTTTTTTAGGAAGACGTTTTAGGTGGAGGTTGGTGATAGGGAGACTTGGTTTTTTAAATTTTTATTGCGGTTGATATTGAGGAGGGGTGATAATTGTAGGGGTTGTTGGACAAGTTAGGTTTACCGAGAGAGTGACGAAGAATAGCAATGAAACAAACAAGAAAGAACGATATCAGAGAGGAAACCAATCTAACAAGTTAGGATTATCCCTGTGAAAGTGACGTAGAGAAACGTCTAAAAGGTCAGCAGTGTAAGGAAGAAATTACTCCAATGTTTCGATCAGCAAGGAAACTGTAGGATAGCTGTCTTTATAGGGCTAGACCGTATTTAGTAAGTCTACGTTCCCGTTTCACTACGTCCTTTCACAGGGATAAACCTAACTCGTTTGTTCTCTATCTCTACTCTACCTATCCTCTACCTCTACCTCTACCTCTACCTCTACCTCTACCTCTACCTCTACCTCTACCTCTACCTCTACCTCTACCTCTACCTCTACCTCTATCTCTATCTCTATCTCTATCTCTATCTCTATCTCTCCTCTACTCTCTATCCTCTACTCTCTATCCTCTACCTCTACCTCTACCTCTACCTCTATCTCTATCTCTATCTCTATCTCTATCTCTATCTCTATCTCTATCTCTATCTCTATCTCTATCTCTATCTCTATCTCTATCTCTATCTCTATCTCTATCTCTATCTCTATCTCTATCTCTATCTCTATCTCTATCTCTATCTCTATCTCTATCTCTATCTCTATCTCTATCTCTATCTCTATCTCTATCTCTATCTCTATCTCTATCTCTATCTCTATCTCTATCTCTATCTCTATCTCTATCTCTATCTCTATCTCTATCTCTATCTCTATCTCTATCTCTATCCCTATCCCTATCCCTATCCCTATCCCTATCCCTATCCCTATCTCTATCTCTATCTCTATCTCTATCTCTATCTCTATCTCTATCTCTATCTCTATCTCTATCTCTATCTCTATCTCTATCTCTATCTCTATCTCTATCTCTATCTCTATCTCTATCTCTATCTCTATCTCTATCTCTATCTCTATCTCTATCTCTATCTCTATCTCTCTCTCGGTAAACCTAACTTGTTTTTTTCTTATCTGATTCCTTCTTATGAGTAGTATTGGCTGTGGGAGTTTTCTCTCGCAGGCATCTCTCCCCAGAGTGACTGCGGGGCTCACCTGGCTATGTCGGGAATGCCTTCAAAGTTCTCACATGCTGAGACACCTTCACCTATTTTAGGAGGTATATGTACTGGGGTCAAAGACCTTGGGCATAAGGCAAGAGTTGTTCGCTGGTCCTATTGGATCAGTCGGCCAACGACCTCTCAAAACTGGTGGAGACATGAAGAGGAGAATGCTGCGACCCCACAGCAAACTCGGAACGCGTCTGTCGTTGACTAAACCTCCCCCTTAACCTGGTCAAAAAAAATGAAGTAACTACTCTTGGTTTCCCACGAGAAATGACGCCAAGCCTACGTGTAGTAATGGAAAAATAAACAAACACAAAGCTTGGGAAAGCAACCTTTTCCCTTTTCTCAGAGTCGACTCTGATTTTCCAATATTTACTAATTATAATTCATTTTCTCAAAATTCACAACAGGAAATGTTGACGATTATTGCAATGTATCATTACTTGGCTAAAAAATTAGTTTTTTTTAAATGATGCAAATATTGTATTAATTTTTTTATTAAAACTGAATAAATATATGATGATGTAGTTGCCTACTATCAGCTGTACTTTATTTTCGCTTCAGGGAGAGATTTGAAAATATTTTGATAGTTTTAAATATTTAATTTCCTCTGGATGAAAAATGCCGACGAATTCAAGTTACAAGAGTAATTATAGAATTGACACTGAAAAGGAAATGACATATACCAACAGTTATAACTACAGAGAAATAGGCACTCGTCTCGATATAGGATCCGTAGTGGTTCACTGCTCTGAGGTTTTAGTGGGTGTTAGCTGTTACTCAAATTAACACAAATCTTTGTTACGGCTACTTGGCAGTATTAACTTTATTATGAAGATATTGACAGTACTAAATATACTGTGTTCAGTTCAAGGTATGTTGTACACGAAGCAACTCATATAAAAGTTAAGGTACAGGGTATGGTAAACCGACATATAACACCTTAATAAGAATGTAATTAGTGTTATGAACAATCATACTAGTGTTTTACCTGGCTTGCATCCGAGGAAAATCTTCTCCCTTATTTCAGTGCAACTAATACTCGCTATTTGTTGCGACCTACGTATGCTTGCAGTGTTAGAAAAGCTCAATTCTTAACTTATGGATTGCGCCTCAAAAACATTTAATTGAATTACTTGTAAAATATTTAGTGTAACGCTGACTGAGCGCGGTCACAAAGTTTCAATAAAGAAGCTTGTATTGAACGTCCTGCTGGCGAAAGTAGTGCAGGACTTTTCGTAGATTAACATAGTCTTTCGCATTCAAAAAACTTCCAATGTTAGTACGTGCAATTTAAATGTTATAATTTTAAAATTAAAAACTACTCAATTTAGAAGATAAGAATGGAAAAGGTCGACTGGTTCCAGGACTCGGATTACCTCAGTGCCAGGAAAGCGGGACATGGTTTGATTTAATAGATTTAAGCTTAAAATTAGTGTTAAAGTATTTGTATATTCAATATTAATAGAAGTATTAATTTTTTAACTTATATTCCTTTATTGGAATATTAAATGTATGTTGCCACGGGGCTGAACCCATTATAACGAAATAAATCTATATCTATCTAGAACTTGGGTTTGGGTCCTCTTAGTCCGTTCGACATTTTTACATCATTTTTTTTTCTAAATGTAGCTTTACGCTCTTTATCTGAGTTTCATAAGAAGCATATCTTCTCCCATTGATTTGGATTCCAAGCATGTTTGATCAATTTACACATTGTCTATTCTTTACTAAATTCCTATAAATTAGGGTATGAAGAATTTATTAGTAAATTGTGGGTGAACATAGCTTAGGGATGTCGAATCGGTCATCGGGACCGTCGACTCGGACTAGCTCAGTAGTAGGGTGACCGTCGGAAAGCATGGAGGTCCTGGTTCCACTCGACATTTTTCCATTCTTGTCTTCTAAATTTAGCTTTACGCTCTTTACCTGAGCTTCAGTAGAAGCATTTCCCTTTGAGTTAAAAAAATACGTACAACAATCAGCCATGTATGATGAGACATGCAACGTGACTAGGAAAAGTTAATGTCTATTAATGCCAAAATAGTTTTGGAGTAAAATTATCTATACAAATTTCTTACAGGGTTGCTGAATCGGACACTGGTTGTCCTTCATTAGTAAGAAAATATATAAACAAAAAACGTGAAGACGTTGGCTTTAGGAGACGCGAGACGCAAATTCTGCCCAAACATAATACGCCTAGGATTTTAAAGAAAGGTACCTAACTCCATAAATATATTAAAAATATATTTCAGTCTTAAATGTTATCAGAATGCTGGAAAATTGTCGTTCAGTTTTGTTTGGTTGATCTTTCTTAAAATATAATTCTTGTAGTAGCATAATAATTTCTTACAAAAAATACCAATCTTAAAATGACCATTTCACTAATGCTAGAGATAACAACGGTATTCTTACCTGAGAGAGTTGCGGCCACTGCAGCTATGAAGAACGATATAACAACTGCAGGTCCTGCTACAAGAGCAGCTGAACCTGGCAGAATGTACACTCCAACGCCCAAGGTACTTCCAATTCCCAGGAGAATAAGATCTTTTAGACCAAATACGCTTGGAAGTTCTGAAGACTTTTCGCTTGGTCCTGAGTCATCCAGATGTTTTCTTCGGCAGAGTGCATCCCAAAGTGTCATGTTTCCTAAGAGAATCTAAAGAGAAATATATATATGTACTTATGGCTTAATACTATAATGATGGTGAACATGTTTACATCATAATACAGAATATTATGAGTGAACGTCTATAAATAAAAAAGAATGTCCAGTTACGATCCTATACCATTCATCCAATTGCAATTAAATTTTAATCACTTGTAGTGATCACTCCAGAGAAGGTTTATAACGATCTTTCGAAGACTCGCGATCCTTATTTTCTCCCTTTAAGGCCATAAAGACAGTTTTAAAAACAGTTCAACAGATTTCACACGATTCGTACGAAGATTTCGAATAACTTTTTTCGTCTTCCACCAGGTGTCCCACAAGTAGATTCAGTGAGACGAGTTAAATACAAAAGATAAAGTATAACTCTCACGTGGTTTGTAAAGCCATACAATTATTTATGTCGGCAGTGATATAATGTTTTCAATTCCCTTCCTATGCTATTAAAGGGGAGTTGCCTGTTTCAGTATCACCCTCATGTAGCCTGTTAACCCCCCCCGCCCTCCCAAATGTTTAAATTTAACTTACATTTTATTTAAGTAACGATACTTATCGCTTAGTTAGTTAATATTTATCAAATTTTTGTAAGCCGCAGTGTCGATGATGGAGACATTTTATATAAAGAAAGACAAGACCGTATTTACTGAATTTAATTTTTATTTTATTTACTATATTACTTCACGCTAATCAGAAGAGATGGTTCAAGTATCTTCTTATAAATATAATCGACTGTTTGTACGAGCCGCATACAAAGGAATAAGTTCGATCAAATTTTGTACAAATGTTTCTTGTGACCCGGAAAGAAGCACTTTCAACTCTAGGGGAGGGGGAAGAGGTGACGGAAATTTAAGATATGTATAAACGGCTAATATTTGCGGCGAGCTCTTGAGGTGGAGGAAAGCTGGGGTTTCTGCAATTGCCGGGCAGTACCAGGTCCGTCAAACAGAGGGAAAATTTACAACCCGACCAGGAAGACGAAGGTGGTGTGATAGTGGAAGATGTAAAGTCTATTACGCAGAAGTTCCGGAATCGATGAGAAGATAAAGCAGGTTCGTCACGAACATAAAATCTCTGCTGCACGTTGTTATCCCAGTAATCAACCCTGAGAACCTCTTGACATTTTAATACTAAAATGTTATAAACACCAATTTTTATATAAAGAGAGGTCCGAGGCAGCACTAAGAAACTTATTTAGCCACAGTGCTATATAACATGTTGAAATTTTAAAAATTGGCTGTAACATTAATTTGATTGTGAAGAGAAAAACCTATAGAAGGTGCGAATATGCCCCGAGACGTTGTTTGATTAAAAATAAAAAATTGGTCTAAAAGGAACCGGTCGAAAATTATTTCAGTTTAATATTTTAATATCAGACGTTAATTGATTTAATAATTGTTCTTAATATTTATAACTGTAATAGTGCGCAGGACCTACCAAAGCTTATTTTTAAATATAAATATTTTTTTAAAGCACAAATAATATGTTAAATTATTAACCCTCCTTTTATCATTTTCATAAGAAACTCATGAATAAATTGTACATTCGTCTAAGCTTTATATTATAAATTACTGTGCTTATTTAGGCACAAGTAGATTTCTGGACTCGATCAAGATACTGAGTTGTGATGCTGGTTGTGTTGTGATGATATTAACATTCCGCAGGTCTCATAGACGAGGGGTGTTGATGGGTAACTTTTAAAAATGTAATACTATCGCAGATATTTTTACCACGTATTGACAAAGAAATTACTGACGAATTAAATACTGTCTTCGTTTTATTCAGTCCGTAGACTGGCCTGATGCAATCCTCCATGCTAACCTAATTTATATAGGACTTTTCATTTCCGTATAACACATCATCCCTAATCTGCTAAGCGTATTTTATCCTTGGCCTCCCTGCTCTATTTTAACCCAACACACTTCCCTATAATACTGACTTTAGAAGAAAAATTTAGCCTCAAAACGTAGTCCATTAATTTATCCCTTCTCTTAGTCAAAGTCGTCCATACTGTTCTGTCTTATCTTATCCTTATTGAACAATTCTTTACTTATTCTTATAAAATATAAATTAATATTTCGAACGATAGTTTAGACAGGGGAAATATATTAATTTTGGGAATTCATTTCCTTGGTTTTGGAATCGGCAGACCATTTGGGTGTTAAGGATTAATAATAAACCAAGAATAGCGCACAATGTACATGTTTCTTTGCCCAACTTAGGTTTTTCTAAGGTTAATGATATGGATCACAATTTGAGTCACATAATTTGGACTTACGCTATTGTAAGTTCTCTGTCTGGCACATCGGTTGATGGAACCGATTCAACGCGAATCCCGTAAGTCGTATCCGGCTCTCATCCATCTATAGATCATCGGATTGGTGGAGTAGATTCCATACCATATCTCGTTTCTTTATTACTTAAAGAAACTTTGGTAGGCTTTGGTATGCGGTCAAAGATGGTCTTGGTGAAGCTCATCTATGAATAATTGTTCCTATCTATCTCTATGATTGGTGGGTTTTAGGCAAAACAAGGTAGTGGTTGTATTCATTGATAGTTTGCTCATATTTTTGTTCTATTTGCTATTGTTTTTGCTGCTATGGTTCGTTTCTTTATGAGTAGATCATATGTCTCCACTACTTTGTAGCGTAATGCCCAGATATTTAAAATGCGACACGTTTCGCACTGGTTTATTTTTAGGCCGGGTATAGTCATTTGTGACAGAATGCCTCTCATTCAACTTCAGGTTGTTTTTCTTGGTCAGTGTTATAATTAAAAAGCAGCTTGGGCGTTTACCTAAATAATTACTTTGTCGTCTGCGTATATTTCGACGTCACTTAGGATTGAGTCTCGCCCATGATCAAGAAGGAGCCCTGAGGAATAAATTTCTGTTTCAAGTATATTGTACGCAAAGTTATCGCAGTAATTCTGGCACCAAGAAGAAAATGAGTAATAAATCGCGTCAACTCCGTAGTGGTAGTTAGGAGAATATTGAGACTTGTGGCGACACGGATAATGATTTGATTGGTTAGATCCATCGGAGAACTAAAGATCCGGTAGGTGGAACGATTGCCTACCGAGTACTGATAAGTTTGTTCTCAAACTTGGAAAATTATAGATTGATTGGTATTATTACCTTTTTTTTGCTCCCACACACTCGTAGACATCGTTGTATTACGTCGTTCGGCGCGTCAATGTCGTCGCTTCAGTCTTGCCTCTTTAGGTTTATTTAATTCAGAGAGGTGAAGGCATTCAAGATTTAAAGATTGTATTTCTCGCCTTCCCTGACTTAACTAATTCTCGTATATGGCACTGTTTGTAAGAAAGAAATTTTACAGTGTGTGCGTATGTGTCTATTAATGTATCCCTTTCCTTTGTCAAAGTCCTCCATATTGTTCTCTCTTCTCTTATTACATAATTCTTCTTTTATTCTTATAAAATGCAGTGGTGATATAATATAAATATGAGTTCGCGGGCAACGTCGGGCACCCAACTAGTATAATATACATCAATATTTTGACCAATAGTGAGTGTGTTTGTGTCTAAAGACTCCTATGATGAGTCTTATGAGGTGTTTAGTTTACTTCTCATTAGATGATTGTATTTCTAAGCTGCTGACTTGAAGACGAATAGATATTTTTAGAATATCGTTTTCAATACACCGTTCGATGCGTTGCAGTTGATTCCTATTTTCGAAATAGTCAAGTAAGTATCGCATTGTCATGTACATTTCTCAAATGACTAAGACTTAAGGCTTTATTTGTAAGGTGAGAATATGTATGAGGAATTATTTTCTCTACGAAAATGATGTTGAGAAGGCTGTGTTGGTACAACAAATATTTCTTTGTTTCCTTCTGAATTTTCCGCCTTTGTCATATTTATGTTATTTGTAATGTAACCACCCGTTCCATATTTGGAATGATTTCTTTATTGATTTCCATATACCTAATAATTGTTGTATGTTCCATTTACCTTCCAGTCAGTTTAAATAAATCACATTGTTAATTAAATCAGAATGTAAAAATTCGATATGATAATCACGAAATAAAAATATTAAAATTATTTTAAAACTTACTTTAAAGTTATTGCCATTTCTAAATAAACTAAAAAACATAAGCATCGTTCTAAATAAACATTTTAGCATTTTAAAGATAATCCTTAATTAGTCCTTCATTATTACGTATAAATTGAAACTTAAAACTCGTGTAACTTCTGGATAAAACAATCTTTAAACTTTGTTTTCACCTCAATTTAGATCATTGTTCACGTTGTCTTTTGACATATCTCACTGTTTTAACTCCGCTGCAATACATTGCAATCGGATTTATTTTTACAATATCCATTGTCGAAACAATGGGATGAGCAGGATGCAGACCTTGTATATCGGACGCAATTGTTGCGTAATATCGATTAGGGCCAGCTGTGTTTCTACTATCTAAAAGCTCGGAATTAATAATCTAAATCATAACAGAATTACACAATTTAAAAACATAAATAAATTCAGGTATTTCTTTTACAGATGACAACCATCTACAATTTTCCACACACCTTTTCTACTATTCTAATAAGCACTTTTTCCTTACGCAGCACTGTAGTACATTTGACAACATTTATCCCTTCCCTTGACCCTTTTACAGAGCTTATTAGAAAGACAAAATTCGTAGACTTCGTTCGAGTGAGTTGAGGTGAACAGACGTACATCTTGGTGTTCCGGATGAAATTGCGACTTAGAAAATTTCTCTGCAATTGTATTAGTGGTCAAAGTACATTGAAATATCGACATTATGAGCCGAACTCTTCTACATGACAACGAGGCGGCCCCTAATCTGTGTCTGGGTGTGCATCCAAACATTCCGTGGAGTGCGGACCGACAGCGACGTCTGCAGGGTCATCCCACGATTCGGATCTAGCCAGCGGATCTACTGGGGGAAATACGGTTAACATCGCGATCTCCTGCCGCTGCGCTGCGCCAGAGCTGCCATCTCGCCGACTTCGGACACACGTGCATAAACAAGGTGAAGTCGTATCTATGTTATTGTATCAATATTTAGACACTAGAATACTGTGAAATCAAATAGTAAATAATTGAACTGAATTCGATTATAACACATACCTGAAATGGCAGAGTAAAGACTCATGATAAAACAATATTTTATTTGTATGTGCGTGCCTATTTTAAGCACGTTTAATGATGAACTATTTGCATACCACAGTAAATGTAAATATATTGTCATTGTAAATGCGTGTTTAAACAAAGTGGCAAAACAGAGGATTTACGATATATCATTGATAAACTTTCTGTGAATTAAACTCAAACCAGTTTTTTCAGATTTACGAACTTTTTGTCTTACGTGTAACGGATGAGAAAGCGGACCCAGAGTGGAGAGCCTACACCCCTATGTATTTAATCCTCTGAGAATTCGGTGAATTTGTTAAAATTAATGGACAAATAAATTTTATTTATGTATTGTTCGTCATTTGGAATTAATTAATCGTATAATCCTTCGTAATTTGTATATTCATATACTTGTAATGTTTGTGTTTGAATTATGCTTAGTAAATATTGTATAATTGATGATTATTGTATTCCTTATATTGCCTTTCCTAAGATCGAAGCTTCTTCCATAGCAGTATTCGACCGTAAGAACCTCTAAACCAGAAGTACTCTACCGATTGAACCGACCGAAAAAGTTACAGTAATAATTATAGAAACAGTAATATGTATAATATGTACTACTTTTCCACCGCGTCCACTTTTGGGGAGGGAGGTTGTACCGGTTAATGTTCACGCGGAGCAAGTTTACGAGTTCTACACCACGAGATACGAATTATAGTCCGAACTAGATTTAAAGTCTATAATAGTTAATAGGCGGTGTTCACCATTTTGTGAAAACTTATTAGAAACATATTATGGTATATTCAGTTGAAGATCTTTTCGCTTTCGATACACAGTATATTGATATTGCCTATCTTTAGAAGGTTCATGGGTGTCTCTGCCTCCCTATCACATTATCTGGCCGAACTTTAATGTCCGCAACTTCAATGTAGTGGCGTATCTTGTTATCCCTAAAATAGTATCGTGTTTTTCATCTTTTACAGTTCGGAATCACATGTGAAGTCCGAGAACATTATTTTATTTATTTGAAGAAGATTATAATTATAAATAGAAATGTGGTCTGATTAAATGAATTGTAGACCGGCAACTACCGCAGTAGCTTTTGCTAATAAATAGTGACTTATTTATTATCCGAAAGTTCAACATATATTTTCAGGTCTTTGCACAATTCTGATAACAAAATTTATAATTTTTCATAAGCCAGTATCCTTTAGGTATATGAAATACTATGTACAGTTTGTACATACATACCAAAATGTTTTTGGTTAACTCTATTAGTCCGTTAAAGAATAAATATTCATACTCGTAACTTGCTAACAGTTTTATTTCTTAATTAAAATTTTCTACAAGTTTCTTTAAATTTTAAGGGATTCCAACATAAAATTAGTTACTAAACTATGAATTCTGAAGTACAAATTAATTGAAACAAACGTGAACTTAAGTTAAACCTTTCATACGGTTAATTCTCGATAACTTTTTTGGGGGAGTAACAGGCTACAACCTTTAATAGCATAGGAAGGGAATTGAAAGAGGGGATGCGGAAGGTAGAGCAAGCTAGCAAAGGGTTGACCAAGGTTTAAAGGATACTACCCGGTGTTTCTTCAAAAGTGATGCAGGGAAAACCATAGCCCGGGCTATTGGTTACTATTCTCACGCTCTTCCGAATGACGCCAGATGAGTTTGATGTGGGTCGCAGCTTTCCCTTCTCCGTGTCTCCATCAGTTTTAGGAGACTGTTGGCCGAGTGGTAAAATGGGATCAGTGGACAACTCTTTTACCGTAGCCAGTGGAACCGCGGACCCATTGATTACATTGGAACATTAAAGCGAGCGGTGCCGCTCTAACTACCTGCTCCCTGCCGCTTTTATCGTACCCGAGGCCTACTGTATGTCCAAGATATTCGACTCCAGTACGTACACCTCCAAAAATGGATGGAGGTGCCTCGGTATGTGAGAACCTTGAAAAATCCAGAGAGTGTACAAGGTATTCCCAAATGTGATCTCCGCAATCAATATGGGGGAAATACCTGCGAGAGTAAGCTCCCATGGACATTTATTGACAGTCTCTAGAACTGTTTGGTAAAGTTATATATTACTAATAAATAAATTAACGAAATGCTAGAATATATCTTCTTTATTAATAATCATATAAGTCGTTTAATAATATAAAATTTATCTAGGAAATCAAAACAGCAACAATATTCTTAGGATAATCACAATGGCGCAGGTGCTTGCTTATCTTTTGACGCTGATAAGGCTGCCATTGAAATTTTATTTTAGTGATGAAATGAGTTATAAATATATATATAAAGACAAATATTATTATTAAAAAAATTTACTTGGATTTTAAAATAATATAATAACTTGTATATTAAAACCATTTCCTTGTCGGTTCCTGCACTATTCATCATTAGTTAAAAAAGGTAAGATTTAAGGGGAATTAAATATTTAAGTAGCTACAGTCTAAGGGGAAACAACGAGAGCAGAGACTTCGTTCATTCCGGCTACTCTCGCGTAGGTACAAGAAAATATCTTCCTTCCAAGAACTTCCTCGTGAATGAAGGCAGGCAGTAAGCTGTGGCGATCCCTTCCTCCCACAATGTGTTATGCGCCGGTGGAAACTGAGATTTCGCACATTTAGCGTCGAGGAATAAACGTTTAAACATAGTTTTTGCTGGGATATCATAATTTGTTATGCAGATTTGGTGTTCATTTTCTTATAACTATCGAAAATATCTGTATTATCTTCTTAAATTACTCCTCATTATAACCTCGACCATACACCGAATGCATTCTCTCCTATCCTACTTTCAGCTGGAAACCGACTGTCTATTAATAGTTCAGGTTCCTTCCCTTCTCCTTGAACTCTACGTGTCGCCAAATTCCAACACACATAGGCTCTTTTACTGCATTGTCATCTCCTAGTAAAATCTCTTATCTTTCCTTTTCATAAGAACAATGACACCCCATGTAACGTGTCTTCACCAATCATTATTAATTTTTCGCCAAGCGCGGGATTTCACACTTACGAAGGAAGTGGTCGGTCTTGGTAAAATTTCAGGGTTAACGTTAAAAATATAGTTCCCCAGAAAATATCGATACGATCAGGAACGCTGACAACATGCCACTCCAAAAAATTCCAAATGCGTCATGCAAGATGATAATCTAGAAGTCGTCCGGTAATGGAGAGAGAAAGAAAATGAACATGTCATCAAACTTATTTTTGGACATTACGAAAGGATATTTTACAAATCCCCTATAAATATATAGCATATCATAGCGAATTGGATTCTGTCAGAATTTAAAAAATCACAATCAATCAATCAATCACTATAGCCGCCATGGCAAGGTCTGAGTCACAGAGTGAACGTGATTGAGAAGATATCCTTCCTAAGAACAGATAACAGAAGTATATTTCTGATCAATTTTAATATGACAAATTTGTGTATTAGATCTTTTGCAATAAAAACAACGAAATCGAAAATGCAGCAGGTAATCCATTAATTTTAAGTTACTAGACATGGAATGAGAAGAAAGGTAGATACAGTACGTGTATGTAAGGGAAACTGCGCCATTTTCCAGGAAAATGAGCTTATCGTTCGCATGAACGGACTTTGGAATGATTTGACCACATTGTAACAAGTAGATAAAGAAAATTACTCCAAATACAGTATTATATATATATATATATATATAATGGCTGAATGGGAAGAAGGGCAAAGGAACATTTTTGATCACGGTTTAGTCATCAAATGAGGTTTTCAGTTATAATATGGAAAATAACATTCTTATGTAAACATTTATAACAAAACTGGCTTGGAAAAACTTAATAAAATTTTGTTAATAAATTAATTTAAGTACGCTCGATTTAAAATTGGGTTCTTAGCATGTTTCCGTCCATCTCAGTTAGATTCACAAGTACAAACGTAGATATACTTGAATTGATAGTATACAGGAATTTTGTTTAACTGTTCTCCAGTTACGAAGTAATAAGTTATGTACACGCAAATACTTCAAAGCATTATCTTAATTATCATAAAATACAAGCAGAGCTTTTCTGTGAATCACATTCATATATAGGCGCAGCACAAAATTTCGCATTTGTTTACGTTGCGGGGACTCGACGGTATTTCCTTATCACATCAAAGAGGCCATTAGATTTAAATGCGCGATAGCAAATAATTCAGAAATGTCAATAAACGAACACACAAGACAGCCAGAATATGAAACGTGCCACTTAAATTAAAATATGAATCAGAAACGAATGCAATACAAGAACCCACAGAGCACTGAATTGTCGCCTTGTTTGCAGTGTATGGGAAATATAACTAAAAGTCTAGGAAGGTTCATGACTCAGATGCACGATCAGATTGCGTCAAGGTCCCACAAATAAATTAATATTTTTGGTATTATATTCAGCATTTGGTGCTTACAACTGTTCAGGTAATTTAGTTTGATTAAAAATTTTAATGTATTATGAAATATTACAGCTGTTCCATTTACCCTTCTCTCAAATCCTGTCATTCAGCATAGACGCGAGAAGTCGCGATTCTATTATTCCGATTTATGAGTTAACACAAAAATAAAAAAAATATTAAAAACTATGTGCATATATTTCTTCTCATTTTAATATTTGCGTCGTCATTGGATACTCCCAAATGTAGTTGAAAATATTAAAATTTGTTTAGTTAGACAATGAAGATACAGTCTCTTAACTTTGTTGTTGTGGTATTCAGTCCTAAGACTAGTCTGATGCAAACCTCCATATAACACATCCTGTGCAAGCCCTGTCATTACTATATAGCTACAACATCCTCCCTAATCTATTCAGTGTATTCCATCCTTGTCCTCCCTATTCTCTTCTTACCCCACATTTTTCAGTCTAATGATAATTTTACAATACCCTCATGTCTCAAAACGTGGCCAATCAATCTCACCCTTCTCTTGGGCCAAAGTCCTCCAAATTGTTTTCTCATTCTCTTTAGTTTCTCTATCCACCTATCTGGTTTTCAGTATTCTTCCATAGTACCATATTTTGAAAGCTTCTATTATTTACCTTTATGCAACCCCTATCGTCCACGTTTCACATCCATATAACGCCACACTCCATATGAACATTTTTAGTAATGACTTCGTAATATTCACACTTATTTTAGACGTAAGTAAATTCCTGTTTTTTGCGAAAGCATTCCTTGCCTGTGCTATCCTACTCTTTATGTCTATTATACATATACCATCCCTATTTAGTATGCTGCCCAAGTAGCAGAATTCCTTAATTTACTTCAAAATATCCCTTCCCAAACCAACAGTTTTTGTTATTCCACCGTTTCCCATACTACACTCCATTACCTTGGTTTTCATTATTAATCCTCAAATTGTACTGTTCCTCCAGGACCACGTTCATGCCATTTATTATGTTTTCCAAGTCGTCTTCTGACTCCCCTCATCAGCAAACCTTAGGGTTTTTATTTCTTATCCTTGCGGTTGATTACCTTTTCATATTCATTATTAACGTTCTTCATCGCCTGTTCTATATATAAGTTAAACAGCATGGGTGACAGACAGCTTCCTTGTCTTAATCCTTCCTTGATTTCTGCTTTCTTTTCTCGTTCTTAAATTCTAATTACTGCTGACTGCCGTCTGTAGATGTCATGGATAACTCTTCTTTCTCGATATTTTATTCCTGTCATCTTCAAAATCCTTAATCCTTATTGAAAGGCTTTTTCTAAATCTACGAATGCCATGAAAGTAGGCCTGTTTTTCTCTTATCCTGTCTTCGAAAATTAGACCAAGAGTCCAAATTGCTTCTCTTGTCCGTGCGTTCTTCCTGAAACCAAACTGATCTTTTCCGACTCGCATTCTATTAAACTTTCCATCCTCCTATATACTATTTTCGTTAATATTTGCATGTATGAGATACTAACCCAATTGTCCCGTGGTTTTGGCGTCAATCAGCTCCAGTCTAGGGTGTGGCTATGATTATTTTGTCCCTAAAATCATGTTATTCATCCTCTTTCGTAGATTTACAAACTATCCTGAAATAAAGGTGATTAAATGGTTGCATTCTAATACATTGAATTGATACTTAATACACTGTCGAGGAAATACATCATGGAGAGTCTCAAGGTCATGCGTTGAAAATAGCATTTTTTAACTGGAAGATGAGAGATTGACAATGGTAGACTTCAGATAACGATTTTGATCGGATATCCGAGCCGTTAAATGCGGGAGAATGCCTTCTAGCCCACAACTCCCAACGAGATCATCACAATTGTCATAAGCAGTGGCATTTCCTGACCATGGAACACAGTGGGTAATAGATACCGAAATCTTTGCTAAAATATTCATTCGCGACCAAAACAAAACACAGTACACTAGAAACCTACACATCTAAGTTTGTAAATAAGTGGGTGTATTTGAGACAATGTGATTTTAAACAAAAACACAAATATAAATTCAGGTACAATTGAAACTGTAATTATTTTTATAGCATCATATAATTCTCAACATACAGCATTAACAATGCTTATCGCTGGTTCATCGGGTCTATTATCTTCATATGGAGGCGATAAGGAAACCGTTTAAAGATTACAACAGATACCATGTTTCTAAAAAGTGGTAAAAAGATGAAATTGTAACATTACGATCAATAATTTTTTAAAAGGTTATTCATTGTAGTATGTTAATAAATTACGAAATAATTAAATACTTCCACGGATTTAACATAAAATGCAATATACTCGAAAATCTATATTCAACAGTCATTTTAAAACAATGCCCGAAAAAGAAAATCCCAGAAACTTTTGTTTAGCATCACCTAGTGGAGTGTAATGTACAGGACTATCGCCCAGTACTTTTAGATGGTGAATATGAATCTCACCTGTGCCGTGTGCTACGTCCAGCTTGCCCCTTGCTACTTCAACAGCCTCGCTCAACCGACCCACTGACGACTAGTGCGCAAGCCCTCTGACGGCAACGCCATCTCCTTATCGCACTTCTACTCCATGTGACACCTCTTAGAACCAGGCCGATTACAATTAGATCAGGACTGACAGATATACAAAAATGCGTCATACACGATTTAAGTTTTTTCAAGAAATCTAGAAACTGTGGAGTTAGATGCGACTGAGATTCGAAAAAAGTGAAGTATATAATACATAATTTACAGTTTCATACCTGAAAAGTTGTTATTATCAATTCTAGTTTATACGTTTTAATTCAAGCAACCCCTTTACCAGGTACAGTATTGATAGATTCATGTTTTTATACGGAAACCTGAAGTTATTCGTAAAAAGAACTTGATCCAAACAATCAGAGAACCATTGTTACAGTCAACACGCTGGCTTTTACGATAATATGGTTGTCCTGCGTGTTTCAAATTCCGTCTCCGAATAAGAAGAGATACTGATGGCGGGGAGGGGAGATGTCAAAGCAATATATTAATCGAAAATATACAGTCATGAAGTTCAGATATGGTAGACTTTGATACCTTGATACCTTTAAAACGTTTAACAAGGTTTGAACAACCTTGATAGAGTAGGCTTGCTTAAAACTTATCAAAACATATCATATATGATTATTTATTTTTAATTACAATTTGTAGGGTCACTGGCTTAATGTAATCCACATGGAATCAACTCAGTATTTATAGCATAGGAAGGGATTTGTAACGGGTGTGCAGAAAGTAGAGGAAAGCAGCCAAAGGTTAACTATAGTTTAATGATCCTACACAGCATTCGCCGAAAAGTGATTCTAGGAAACCTTCATCAGGTAGGTGGAATTTATACCACCACGGCCATCCAATAATGGGGGAGGACTTCAAAGTTGAGGCTCAGCATACACACTTCCACATGCCTCGTCCGGTTTAGAAGACAGAACGACAACGAGAACATTTTTACCATTGTTTCAAATATCTTGATGCGCCTAATTTTGTAAACCGATATTTCATGGTACTTGATTTTAATTGGGCTGTTGTAGTGATTGACTTGGTTATTAGTAAAATTCAAAACTCTTTTAAACAGCCTACAATTCATTAAAATTTTAAATATATTTGAAAGGTTTCGACCTTATATCATAATCATCAATCATTATGAAGAGAAGTATTTCTTTTAATACAATACAATATTTTTAAAATTTGTAATCTAGTTTAATTTTTATTCCATGGGCACTTCATCTGGTTGATGACATCATTTCCTTAAAAATTAGACTCGATTACATAATTTAAATATATTGTATTAACATAAATTATGGTCATTTTAATAATTGACGATGACATAAGGTTGAAAGATTTTAAATACATTTAAAATTAAAAGTAACTGGAGGTTGTTTAAAACAATTTTTAATTTTATTTAACAAATCAGACATTTTCTTCTAAGGTTGACTGGCTAAGTAATAGTGGCAACTACCACTTAATAGCATGGGAAGGGAAATTGAAAGGAAGAATACGAAAGGAAGTAAGGGTTAACTATGCCTCCCGAGCTATAGTTTAAATATCCCACCCGGCACTCGCCTATAACTGATGCAGGGACAAATCTTTTATACCTGAATCAGGCAAGTGGTACTTGTCACGCACCCTTCCGATGACGGGAGATGAGTTTGCCTGTTGGGACACAGCATTCTCTTCCCCACGCCTCGGCCAATTTAGGAGGTAGAACAACAATGATGCACTTATACTTCTTCTTCCTTGGCTCCACAGCTTATGAGTGGTCCTTGGCCTACCCGGTCGACTTCGGATAGTCATCTTAGATAACATTCTGAATTTGGAGTGACACATGGCCAGCGTATGGATTCTCCAGCAGTCTTAATCCCAGTGTGCGTGACCATGACGGCACAAACATCCAAGCCTACGCCAGGATTCGAACCCGGGACGTCTGTGTGGTGAGGCTGCGACGTTAGCCACTAGACAACAAGAGGTCGGCCGAGCACTTATAAAATTGATTCTGTGGTTAATTTTGTAAAACAATATTCTCATCTATATTAAACAAATAGCCTTTGTAAATTCAATACCAGCAAAATACTTTTCAATTAAAATGGAGTAAATATTAAATTAAACCTGCGGAAAGTTTTGTTCAATATTGATTACCCTGCACTCACGTTTGAGTCATTCTGCATTTTTAAAAAACCACTGTTTGCCCCTGTTTCTAATTAAAGTGATATATTTTGGTAAAATATCGTCATCTAGGCGCGAGACACGCCAGAACATCTTGACAACTTAATACATATTTTGACATACCATATCTGATTGAAATCAAGTTTGCAAACACTGAATTGATTGTGTGAAGAATGTTAGGCGATAACCTTTGAAATTCCATTTATGAGTCAGTGAACCTCCTTCAAAATATCCCTTCTCAATCTAACACCCTTTGTTATTTCACTGTTTCTCATTCTACACTCCATTACATTGGTTTTCCTCTATTAAGCCTCATGTTATACTCTTTTTCCAGGATCACGCTCATGCCATTTATTATGTTTTCTAAGTCTTATTCTGATTCCGTTCTACAATATCATCAGCAAACCATAGAGTTTTTATTTCTTCTCCTTGCAGTATGATATATAGGTACAGATTTATTAAGATATTGTGATTGTAAACTCTGCTTCAAAAATTTTTATTCCATCTTTTTCTGGATTTATAAATAATATTTAAATCCCGCCAGTTTCACTGTCATGAACTAAGTAGCAGAATGTTTCTACAACACCGTTATCCGATTCATCATGCACATAAACTAGTCGTAAACGTGTAAAACGAATGTTATTACGTACTTTTATCATCCTGTGTCGGTAAATGATTTTTTTGGAACTTCTGCATTGTGAAAAGCTACCGAGTACACCTGAATGAGCGTTTCGCTACCGAAAGTGACGGATTATTTACCGCCGATTATTACAGTGCGCGTAAAGAACTGTTAACTTAAAAAATTGTGGTACGCTAAATCATAAGCAGAATGTAGTACAGAACATCAAAGACAACGTGGAAGAAAAAGTTGTCATTTGAAAGGACAAACTAGTAGTGACAAGCAATAATGTACGTGATCATATACGCTGTTTAGCTTTCGCTCAATTTAATAATATTAAAATAGTTTATTTTATTATTACCTTTATTATTACTGTTGCAAAGAATATCAATAATCTATTGCACATTATTACTTTTCGACTTTAAACACACGTTTCATTTTTATCACTCACAACGCAATGGCCAGCAGAAGCTACCTCCATGTCCTAGATCCTGCAAAAAAATGCGGGCTATTCATTTTCAGTACACATGAGACTCCTGCTTGACTATCCTCATTATATTGACATGCAAACTTAGATAATATTTAAGAACAACGAATAGCGTACCTCGTACTTATCTTGAAGATGTTGAAAAATCCATCAGTTACACTGGTCTGCGGTAGAAAAGTTGTCTTAAAATATTTAGTGTTATTTTGAAAATTTTCTGGAGATATAATTGAAATATACCATAAAGTATGGTTTTTAGAAATATGAGAACTAATGTGTTCGAATCATGAATATTTAAGGGAAACGTTGACTAATCCTCTAAACAAATAAACGGTCTTTTAAACACAACAGTGAAGCTAGAGAGACAATTAAACCTTGAATGTATGTGTGTCTCTTCCTCACTTCATAGCTATTTTGCTAACTCCTTCTTAGCCTTCTTAGTTCAGTGCAGATGTGGATATATTTCAGGGCTTTGAGTTGTACTTCTGTTATGGATGTTAGCGTTCTTTGATGTGCTCATAACGGGCTATACAAAGTTTCCGTGGTACGAATTGGGATTAAAGAGGAAAAGGAGAGGCAATATCTAGCTTGAGGTGCGGGTTGTTGGCGTGGAAAAAGAAACGAAAAGAAATAAAGGAAGGCATGAGAGTTATTTATAAATTTGGAAAAGCTTGCATTAAAATAATAGGCAATCTATGCTCCAGTCCTTATTTGTTCAAACACACTGCGAGTTATAAGTTTTGCCCTGAGGCGTTCCTCTAATATTCATCTAATTGCCATGAATGTATTGTAGTACATTGTCCAGAGAAGGTTTCTATTGATATATTAAAGATTTCAGTTCCTTCCTTCCCTCCCCACTTTCAGGGCAAAAAAGGTCTCACGTTAATTTCTGCTTTAAGATTTTGTTTGTCCCTCATGATTTCCTATCCCATTTGAAGGTCTTATCGTACAGACATACAGACTTTAGAAAAAATACATTATGTCCCTTTACGAAGCTTCCCAAGCTAGATCTTTATCCGCTGCGTGCGTGAGGTGGCGGCGGCGACTTTTGAGAAAGTAATCAAAAGTATCATAACTAATATAAATATTAATTCTATTACTTTCACGTTTGACAGGCTACGTCAGGGTAAACACATTATTTCAAACTAATCAGACCATATAAAATAGATCTGCCAACAGTGACATAATACTTAAATTTAACTAACATTTTATTTTAGTAATGGTACTTTTAATCTATATGCATATAAAAAAAGAATCGCCGTAATATATGTACGCGCATAACGACTGCACCAAATTGGATAATTATTTATTTTTTGTGTTCGTTATTGTCAGGGAAAAGTTTTATTTAAAAGAAAATTTTTAAAAAATCCTACGGGAAAATTTGAAAATCTCTTAATATGAAAACATATCCGCGAGTTTAAATCTACAATGTGATTGTGGGTTGGCTATACTCTTGATCTGTTTATGCTCAGAAACGGCTCAACGGATTTCAATGAAAATTTCAGGGATTGAAACAGGAATTTAAACTTTAAGTGTCGTGTATGTTTAATTTCGATATCTTGTAGAGCTCAAAAGATATTAATTTAAATATTTACCAAATCATTGAATTTACGCGCGAAATGTGGTGTATAAATCAACTGCGATTTAAAAGTCCTATTCCATTCATTTTTTTGGGTTTACATGTTACATGAGTGTGATCCTGAAACAGGCAACTCCCCTTTAGTAGCATAGGATGGGAATTGAAAAGGAGGGATGTGGAAGGTAGAGCAAGGTAGTCAAGGGTTAACTAAGGCCCCCGGGCTATGGTTTATTCCACTTACTGTGTTATTATAAGCGTAATTTTGGCAACATGAGAGAGAGACTTCATCTAGATTTTCTCGTCGATTATTCGGCACCTGTATTGAACTATTCCTTCTACCTCGCTACAAATCAGAAAAATAAATCTACTTTTCTCATTTTCATAAACTGTGAAATTCGGATTATATACGTCATACAGTGAAATCTAAGGTAATTAAAACTTGCTAAATATTGAAAGTTGCCGATTATTGCAAAGTACGCCGCTTGATAATGATAACGAACCATTGAATTATTACCCACTGTAAATTTTTTCATTTTTTTCCAAGCTTTAAATTTTAATTAAAAAATTTAATTTATATGGTATTTCTATTATTCAGAGTGAAATTGCTCTATTGAGCCAAAGCATATGCCATGGAAATATTATAATAAATGCAAATTGTTCACTTGTCAGCATTTGCGATACTTTTAATAAAAATACGAAAGCAAGGAATCGTTAAATATTCAATGACGCCTGGTGATATAGTAACGTCGTTCCGAAAAGATTGTTTTTTTCAAGAACTATCAACTATCAAGTCGTGTTCTCGGAATCGTAATGATTGTCAACCGTTCAAAAATTTGTGTCTTGAATTGTAAATTGTTTTGCGCCAATCCCAGTTGTAACAGATAAAAAACTAAGCTCAGTATTCAACAGTAAGTAGTTTGAAACTTTTTTCACCGACAATTTAAAAAGAGACAAGTACGAAAAATATCGTTGAATAATGATACGGTAAAATTTTTATTTTTTCTTAAAAAAAGAGATTTTAATATCGGGGACGATCAGGTTCACCACTGAAAGACATTTGGCCACACTCATTTAAACACTTACATTAACCTTCATACGACACGAAATTGTGTAAGTAGCCATAGTCAGAATTAGTTTGAAAACCGAATTACTGTTGGCTGTTTTGCTAATTCGTTTTCATAGTCCCCGAGGTAGAAAAGGTGGCAAGGTTATTCTTCTTATTGGAGTTACGTGCGTAAATGTAGTTGATAAAGAGCATCATCGACTGATAAACCTTGAGACAGTCTTATCGCAGCAGCTCCCTCCATCAGGAACATTCAACAATATCTTACACTATCTGGAAAGTAGATGTGTTTTGATAATTTTAATTTACTCTTTAGTCTTGTCTTCCAGTTTCAGGCATTAATAGTTCGTTAGTAAATAAATAAAAACCAGTGATCGTACAGGACTATAACTTTTGCACAAGTTAGTGGAATCTCGCCATAAAATCATATTGTTTATACCGTTCAGCGATTACCGCCCTAGATAAATGCTATCAATTTCTATTAATAGATATTTGTATGTAATGAGAAGTAAATAATTACATTTCCTTCTTTTGTCTTCAGGCTGATGCAAAAATTTGCATTGTAGTATTTTATCCCAAGGTTTCGCTGGTGAAGTCCGAACAAGTCTGTCATACTATTACTGTTAATCTATAAAGCCAAAGTACGCTCAAAAATAGATAACGGGTCAATAATATATGGATCTGAAAATAAAATCCATCTCAAAAAACTTGAAGTGGTGCATAATTAAGGTCTCAGAATTGCTACAGGGTGCTTTCACACCAGCCCCATAGGTAGCAGGGAGATCAAAATTATTAAATATCCTCTCAAAGCAGCTACATCCAAAAACCCCATTATTTACCACGATATTTACTCTAAATATCCAGCTAATAACGACCACCAACGCTACATACCCATATATGCTATAGTCACGACAATGCTCGAGGAGTTAAATATCAAGCATACCCTAAAACGTCAGAGCCTTCTATAATCTAAGTAACAACACAGATTTTGCCTTTACCGGAATAAGAACTGAGCACTGCAAATTAAGCCACACTTATCTACTGGATAGATCCAACACACCGTCATGTGATCTGTGTATTACTGCCTTAAATATAGACCATGTCATCGATCAATGCCCTAAATGTCACCAACACAGACTAAATTACCTACAGGGCAAAAATTATAAATCCATCTTGGACTCCCATGAATATAAAAAATACATTATTAAGTTTTGTAAGGACAGTAAGATTTTTGATTTCATTTAAATGTATTGTATTCTGTGTTTTTTAAATTTAAAAATCAAATGTCATGAAGACAAATAATTAATTAGTGGTTAACGATGAGAAAAATGGAAATTACCAGTATCTCATTTTGTAAATTTATAATTGTAAATAATATATAAATAAATAATTGTAAAATAATATGTAATTGTCACCGTGGTTGCTAATGACCAGGCAGTCACTGCGACCTGTATATAAAAAAAGTTTGTCATCTGTATGAATGGGCTTAAAGAAGTCGAAATCTTTCAAGAACACTGCAAGTCTGCCCTTAATCAGTGATAGTTACATTCAGAAAGTGTGGCTTCACGTTTTAATAGATTTCTGAATGAGTGCACAGCCCTAAATCATATTATGTTATCATCTCCTCCACCTAACAAATATGCGAATATTAAGAACACTGATCAAAGATTTATTTGGTTTCATAGATAATAGTAAAGATCTATGATCTGATGAAACATATTTGCTATTTTTGACGTATAACGCATTATATTAAATTAGTAAAATATATTTTAATATTGGCGTAACTTATAGAAATACTAGTTTGAGGAACCGGTGAAAATCCATGAAACAAGGAATTACGCGGCCCAATATAAGCACGATACAATGCAAGTTGTTTCCGTCCAGAGTACTGAAGGTCAACCATCCCGTTTGCGCAAGGCAGAGGGTGAATTAATTGCTTTCCCTAAAGAAGAGAGGGATAATCGGGGACGAATTAGATCTATTGTAACATAGCGATGCATAGAGTTATGGAGAGGAGAGAGTATTTGGTTGCGAGACTCGGAAGGCAAAAAGCTTAAATAGTTAATAATATAAGTTTTTATTTAGAACTAGCGTCTTATGGTAAAGTAATTTATATAATAAATTTTACTGAAAATATTTTTGATACAAATCATACTTTATTGTAAAAATGTTTAGTTTTTGTTAATAAGTTTTGGCGTGAATAATTGTGTTCGTCCACCCTTTCATAAACTTTTTTCCCAAACCGTGTAATGTGGTAACTAGCTTAACAAATTAAACTTGTTTTTAGAGTTTTGAAGTTTTATGAAAATGCCACGTTTTAAGGCACGAGGGTCTTGTAAAATTAGCATTAGAGGGAAGTGTGTGCGGTAAGAACAGAAGAGGGAGGCCAAGCAAAAGGCTTGCGTAAAATAGGTCAGCATGGAGGCTTGCATCAGACCAGTCTTAGGACAGAATACCAAAACAACAATGAAAATGCTAAGATATTATGCAAAACACAACAGTACGAAATATCGTACAGGCATTGTACTTTAGAGTTCGCTTTGTTTTATAGTAATTATTATTGATTGAATCAAATATTGATCTCAATGTTGCTGCTTTAGATCGGAACGGTCAAATTCATCTGCTCGGACTTTGACGGTGCGGAGTCAAAAGAAAGAAGACAGTATTTGAGCCAGGGGTAAAAAACCGAGACATCACGGCGCGCCTGGGGTGTTTCCCAACTATGGGGAGATTTTGCGCCATCGAGTAGTCTTTTTCCCCAAAAACCGTGGGGGAGAGGGGCAAACTGTTATTCCGAGAGAAGAGTAACGATCAATCGGATTGGTAATATCCATCCCTGCCACCTTCGGGATGTGAACTAAAGAAGTGGGGAAGAGGCTTTAAAAGGCTTTCAGAGAGAGATTTAGAGAGAGATGATGGAAATTTAGGCAAGGGAGATTGTGGAGACGAGCAGATGATCGACATTATCGGACACGTAACCCGAGGAGGCTAGGATAAACTGGAAAGTATCCTGAACCAGGAAGAATATCGGCGGCGGCTCTGATTTGGAACCAGCACGACCCAAATTAGGTGGAAATTGCAACGATGAAAAAGCTGGACGGTCCGTTATGACGACATGTAACGTTTTGCTGATTTCCTATAATGTCAGGCCCGAGTAGATTTTGTGTGAAGTATTCTGATCTATAGATCACATACAACCCTGAGTTTAGAGATCGAGAATTGTTAATTTTAAGAAATTTACTGTATAATTTTTTTTGTAAATATAGATGTAGTGTTAATTAGGAAAGAATTGCCGGCTTAAAGTTTAAAAATATCAATATTGTAATATTGAAGTAAATTTGTTTAGTATAAAAAATATTAATTTCTTTTTATTATAAAAGCTCATTATTGTTATATTAATGTTGCACTAAAATAATTAATATTTCCCATATTCATTTCAACACTTACCGTCTTTTTAATTTTAATTTATATTACGCCACAACTGTTTTTTTCTATATTCTGTTTAGAGTTGCATTAATACTAGGTCTTCAGCGACTTTCTGCCAATTGGGAAACTTATTTTCATGACTGGGGTTTTCTCAGTATGGGTACTCCACAGACACAACATCCAGGCCCTAGCAAGTAATCGTACCTTTGACCTCCGTGCTGCTGGTCAGTGATGCTAACCACTTGACCAAAGAGACGGCCGACAAATGTTACGTACACAAAATCGAATAGCAGGTACTTCAAACAATATTATTCACGACAAGCTCAAGTTAACCGTGAGACACAAGTGAAGAACAACCGAGGCAGGGCTGTTATTAATCGGGTTGTAGAAACCAAGGTTTGGCCACTGGGAGGTGAGTATGATATCATTCCAACGAGTGGTCGAGAAGTTACATTATCTTTTACCGAGCATGCGCTGGACCAAAGAACAGTGCGCGTTTTCCGTAGAGGCTTACTATTTTAATTGCCACTCCAACGTCCCCACTTATGAGAATTCGTTCACACTTCAATATTGTGGCTGGAGCTCGTGTATCTTACAGTCCATTGTTACGTGGGGAATCACATTCAGGGAAAATTGTTGTGTGGAAAAGAGATATCAGGGGAAGAACGGCCCAAATCATCGAGGCGGTAAGGTAGACTTTTTCTGCGAGCTCTTTGGTTTTTGGCACACAAGTATGCAGCTGTCCTAGAATTTCTGATCGTTCTGTGTGGCGCATTATTCATGAAAAGTCGACTGTGGTACAGTAACTCAATGTATGGCACTTTTCTGCTCCGCTAAATGCATGTGGTGCGATCTTTGTACTTTGACTGACGATGAGATCGTGATCTTTAGCTACGAGATTCGTTTTCATCTGTCTGGATGCGTTAACAAGCAAAACATGTGCTACTTTAGTGATAACAACCTCAGAGCACTTAATAAAAGGCCCCTTCATAATGAATGTGCTAATTATTTGTTTTTCACTGTCGAGTGTTTTTTTTACGATGAAGACGTTGCTTTTATAGAGAACTTTGAACGTTTTGTGATCACGATCGAATTTTCTTTCTGTCAGAGCTTGCTAAAATGGATGTGGGGAATGCATGGTTTCAGTACGTTGGAGACGCGGTTCACACATCGCTAACTGCAATGAAAGTTTTGCGGGAACACTCCCAGGACCTGATCTCTTTGAGGGACGATCTTTAGTAACCTAAATTAGTCTCGCGTATTTTTTTTGGACGTAGTGGGGCGAGGGGATCTCAAATTCGCCGTGTACACCAATTTTCCAAAAATATTCTCAACTGAAGAACAATTTTCACCGAACTACAGCCAATAAACAAACTATGCTTGAAAGAGAGGAACAGGTGGAAATTTATTTTTAATTTAGATTACAACAAATGTATTACTTTAAGAATAAAACAAATTACGATGAATAAAAAACCAACGACTAGCTTAAATTATCATTTAACAAGAAACTAATTATATTTATAGGGTCAGTTATGTGGAAATTTTGTGAAGCAGAAAAGTAGTCATACGCAATTTTAATACATTGGCACTGACACATCTGATTTTCCGTGTTAGGGAACCGGGGCAGACTTTATTTCAAGAATTCGAATGTGGTTTCAGCCACCAACTTCCTTCCTTCGTTCTCTAGGACGATTACGTAGTCGTGCAATGACACCTGAAGTCTGTCTCACTGCTTTCTCTTCTTTTATTCTCTCTGATGCTGGTTTAATAGTGACAGTTTGTCTCAAGAGATTTAAAGACAAAACTTCTCTCACTACTGATTCAATAAAGACTCTCGCCTCCCTCACTTTGAGGCTTCGATCCAGACTGACTTTTCGCTTCCCACACTATCTACACAAAGATTGGAGCCAGACTTCTCTCCTGCTGTGACTTGTTCAATGATTCATTCCCGACATTTTCCACTTCGTCTCCTCTCCACCTTCCCTTTTCGAAGTTCTATTCCAGACTACTTTCCTCCTACATCGTTTCGCCTCAGGCCGACTATTTTCATACCCCCACCATGAGGGTGGATGCCAGATCACAAAATACCTGCTCCAATCAAATTTCCAGCATTACTTATTGCATTGTACTGCAGATAGTAAATTAACAATTTAAATAAACAAAAGAAAATTTCAAATGAGAACTCCAAACAAATAACGACATTAAACAAATATTTTTTTCTATTGAAGAGTTGGCCGATTTCGTTATTGGTCTACGTTTGCTTAATACAGTGAACCACGATTCGTACTTTAAGCTTCAAATCTTTTTCGCTCGCAATGTTATGGGGCTTCAGAAAATTTGAAGACTAAGTCGCTTTATATAAATATTTCGACATCCAATATGAAATATATCAATCATCTGATTTCGCGGAGGGAGAAACGACCTTCGAAACTCCCGAGCGGTTTAACGCCGTGGGGAGATAACGTCTGCCAATCCCCTGCACTTCATTCTCATCATGCAAAATTTAATTTCTTATGTCTTATGACAGCTAAAAGTACAGTACAACATCTGCTTTACTGACTCTTGAAATCAGCAACTTATGCGGTCGCTGCCGTGATTTGATTATTTCCTGGGAATAGTCCATTCGTCTCTCATGGAAGTAAGTCCGTGCATCTATTTATAAAGTGTTTCATTCTCATTTCTTACTTAAACCACACGCTATCAAAAGTTTCTGGTGCTTTTCGATACATTTTACTACAATTGTCCAAATTGCTTCAGGTGTTAAGAGGATGGATGTGTAAGGAATTAAAACATACTGTTATATATTACTGTTATGGAAACACGAGAAACTTTAATTAATATTACAAACTTGATCACGTTGTATAGTCGGCTGACGAATTTATGTTTCGTAACTCGTTGTATGTAATGTAAAACAGTGAAATACCAACTTTTATTAATTAGGGTTAAGTGTAATTGAAACATGAAATGTTCCCATAGAATACATTGTAATTAACTAAATAATTTTTAAAAGGGAAATGTTATAACTTTCATATTAAACGTATTTATTTAATATTAAAAAATTCTTTAAATGCTTTTTATCTTGCTACCTCAGTGTAATCTGTCAGATAGATTCCAATTATTTCAATATAGTTTAATTATACAAATATAGATAAAAAGTAGATGGGTTTTATTATTTTCGTATGAAAAAACTACGTTTCCAGTAATCTCTTTTGGCTCTTTACAAGTCTGTTAACCCTTGTATCTGATATAATCTAATCTAAATAATTCCACAGCATCATGTGAGAGATACTAGTTTGTTCAGAGTATCGGTTGGTATTTTAAGTAATCTCTCAATAACTTAAACCCGTCTTATCACATGTAAATCCATTGTAGTAGTCACATAAATGATTAACATATTCTCTTTAATTACACTGTTGCTAAATGTGTCACTTTGCCTAAGTTTTCTATTTTATGGTACGTTTATATTTTGTGGTTTACGTAGTAACGAGTAAAAATAATTTAATAAATTTGAACTAAGAAAGTTCAAATTAAAATTACTATCAAAATAGTTATATGTACCAACAATATTGCTTTAAATTTGTATTTTATTTAGGTACATGACAAGGTAAGATTTTATCTCACAGGATACCTTCGGGAAATTTATGCTGGATAATTGTTAAATTCCATGTATGTAACTTAGTTATTTAATAAATAATTCTTTACATTAAAAACAAGAGAATAATGTAATACGACTCGACTAGTTTTGCTTTGTTTCCAAGTTTTATATGCTTAATCTTCATTTGAATACCACGGTAGAGCGGGTATTGGTTGTTCTCCAAATCCAGGGTTCAAAAACCACTGGTATTCAAAATTATTCGGGTACAGAGGGTTTCCAAAATCTCCTCCATCAGGAAAAGGATAAATGGGATTCCTATCCCACGGGTGGAATGGTTTTATTTGTCCTGAGTTATGAAAGAGATTACTAAATATTCTTGCATTGGGCTGATTCCCTTCATCTTGATCCTCAGTATCATAATTTTCATTTTCGTCCTCAGAATGAGCCTACAAAAGTCAAGTTTGTTGATTAATAAATATAATTTTTAAAACAATAAATATATTTCTAAGAATAACAGCGTTGCTCAAACAAACAAAATGAAATAAAAATTCGTTTATTTGACGATTGTTGTTTTCAACTGTAAAGTAAATTTGGTATCCACGAAGGGAATGCAAATACAATATTTTGTGATGTTGGACCCCTAGTAGGTTCTATTAAAAAACTATACTGTAAATTGGAAAATTATAATGATGATGATCGTAAATTCATCTGTATATATGGCTGTACAATCCCTGAGTATGGTGTTTCATTTTCATATACATATAAATAATAAAGTGGCAACAATCACATACAGAAATAATATAAATAACATCTCAAATATTAGTTATACAATGAAAGTAGAAGAACCCTTATATTAAACAGGGTGTTAAAAAGTGTCAAATACTTCGAAAGTAACTATTAAAACAATAAATATAGGTCTGGATCAGCATACTATTTGAGAACCATAAGTGCACTTGTCCAAAGTGGTTGAAGATGTTTGATTGTGAATGTCTTCAAGATGAACAGTGGAAGGCTTCGGTCAGTTCACACACCTCAGATGGTGGAGAAGCATGTGTTACATTTATTGGACGAAAATCCCGGATCGAGTGTGCGGCTATTTACAGCAGTTATCCTTTTGTGTGAGTGGTACTACGAGAACAATTGCTGTATCTGTACCACCTTCAACGCGTCTAAGCTCTAAGATCAGAAGCTGATTGCAATTCTGTCAATGGGTCTTAGAGAAATTTGCTGCAGATGCACTGTTTTCGTCGAAGTGTTTCTTTACGTACTAAACAGAGTTATCAGGAGATGGTGAACTTTCATAACCAACATGAGTAGGACGATGAAGTTGCAGAAAAATGACATCAACATAATTTCGCCATCAACGTATAGGAATGCATTCTTGGTAAAACATTACTAGGACCATAAATCCTACCGCAGAGACTAAATTATCATCAACTTGTAACGATAAAACACATCTACTATGAATTTGGTGGTACGGCAAGCTACGTGAGGGTTACAGACAAGGGTAATAAAATCATACACAAAGGGTTTTCCCACGTCCCGTGAAATTTGGCGAAATCGAGTGGTAAGGAGGATGGTGTTTTCCCCAAAATAGTCCTCCCAGAGAGGACAAACAATAATTTTGATTAAAAAATATCGATCCCCGCCACCGACGGAGTACAAAATAAGGCAATGGAGAAAAATGATTAAAAACCCTAGCAGAAACGAATTTTTGAACATTAAGAGATGATGATTTGAACATTGACGTGGAAGATACCATGATTTGATGATTAAGGACGACGAGAGGGAGAAATAAGAAATTGTAGATTGTGCTGGCCGTGGAAATCTATGTAAAGGAAGGAATGCGTGTTTGAGTCCGGATCTCCAAAGTGCATATTGGTTCAACGTGGAATTCCAGAGAGGGCAGCTACAAGTTACAGGCAAGCTGAGACGTCTCAGTAAATGACACTAGTTGAAACATTTTGGCTATTTCCTGGTACTGCCTGTACCCAGTAGGATTAGTGTTAGTTATTCTGCTCTATGAGAAGACCCATTTAAACGGCCCTTAGTGTAGAGCTCATGATTTTAGTTTATAAGATATTTTATTTAATGTGTACAAATTTTGTAAATATATATAGTGTTTATTATAAAAAATTGCAAAATTTGTTCAATCAGTGTACATTGTAATAAATAAATGTTAATATTATTCACATTTTTATAATATAATTACTTCAATTTTTATGAATAATATCCCCACCTTATTAATTTCAAACGTATACTTAACATATTACCTATTTTGTTTGAGGATGTGCTAAGTCAGAAAATACAAACAGATGTGTATTATGCACCTCCTGTAGCAAGTGTCATGAATGGGCGTCAGGTTGGACGTCAGCTATGGACAAGTCTTCATCTCTCAGAAAGTAGGCGTTTCCGGACCCAACTTGATTAGACTTTCTATCTTTTTTTACATTAAATATATTCTACATTTTTAAACCTTGTATATATTTACAAAGCTGTGCAGACATAATTGAAATGTGAGGGAAAGAGCAGAAAACAACCTGGACTAACATATTGCTGTGTAGTGGTGAACTCCGAGTTTTCTGTGAACCATACTTAGAATTGGATTTTCCGTTAAAATTTGTATCTAATCCGACAAATCATAGTCTACATCTTACACGAACGACGTGTGAGAACCTGTCTGAGTCACGTTTCTGGCTTCTTGATAATTTTAGAAACATTATCGATAACCTTACATTGTGTTGAAAATTAAAAATGCCATTGATTTGTAAACATGTTAGATGTTTCTAAAATTATTTAACAATAGAATACTATTCACAAAAACTCATATTCAGACAGTTATAAATTGTGTAATCTGAATGAAACATGGAGACTTCGTGAATGCTTTAAAATACAAATACTGCGAAAACTTCGAATCAGCATGAGGTTTATAATATTGTCTGCAAAACCAACAAAAAAGATTTGTTTCTGGATAATTGAATACCTTTAACGTTATACCGCAGTCGTGATTATATTTTTTGTCTATACTGTGAAATCAGCAAAAAACACAGAATATTATAAATTGAAGGCTTCCCCGGTGTATGTGATTAACAAAGAATTCTCTGGAATATAAAGGGATGAAAACATATAAAAACAACCTGTAGATGATGGCTAGGACGACCGTCGAAACGTCGTATTTATGCAATGTTTTCACCCGTTCAGAATCCCGAGAATTCTTTGTTAATCACACTAAATAGGTTAAATAAGAAACTTGCTAACAAATTATTAGCGTTGATTTTTGTCCTACACTTTAAGCAGTCCTTAACTATATATTGTGACACAATCACTAGTTTACTATATTTACCTGGTATATTAGGATGCCTATAGCCAACATAAAAAATGTTACTTTCCTAAGTTCCATTTTGTTTCCCAAATTTGTATGTATATCATTAATCATACGAGTGAGGACTTGTATATATACTGAATTGCTGAGGAAATGAACTGAATATTTAGGTCAGTATGAGTTCACTTGTCTATTATCGCAGCTGCAATGTTCCAGCTGTACATGCTTGCAAAGTTGGCGAATGTAGGCTGCTCTTATTTTCAGTACTGTTATTATGTTGAAATACTATAACGGCTGGAATAACATCCAATGGGTCAATTACGATTTGTAGCGCTGTTTCTATTAGCCTGTATATGAAATATTGAAGGCATAAATTCCGAATGGTGGTGAAAATTATGTCCTATTCCACACTTTTCTACGATACATCACTTATTAACTAAATATTTCTATATCTCATTACTATATCATTAATGCCTCAAGACACGCATACATGCGTGAAAAATATAAGCTTACATTTCTCTAACTGGCATGATAATTTCAGGTTTGAACACGGCAGCGTTGCATCAGACGAGTCTAAGGACTGATACACGACAAAATACTATTTTCACACGCATTGTGTATATTCCATGAGTTGTTCTGAATATTAAAAATGTATTAAATGTTTCAAAACGCGTCACAAAAAATTATTTTTGCTTTGAAACAAAAAAATATATCTCTGGTATAATAGACTTTTAGTTTTTAGGTATAATTAGATAAAATTTTTGGAAGTCGAATTACCTGTAAGTTACCTAAACGAATAACAACAATGGACGTAAATTACTAAATGATGGAAGAAACAGCAAAATATTGCTTGCAGTTTTTACTATCTCGTATACGAAATCAATTTTTTAAGTACCGATATTTGTTTAAAAATAACAGAACATTATTTTACAGATATTTTACTATCAGACTACTTATCCACAGAGTCAGAGCACCGTCTTTTTTCATTTTGTTAGAGCGTTTGGAAATATTCCAAAGAATTGAACGACCCGCCAACTGTGAAGTAAGATTGTTAATTCCTTGTTTGAATGTTAGGAATGTTACGACAGCAAACATTCATCGGTAATTGTGTGATGAAGCAATAATGAGTGATGGAATGGTGAGGAAGTAGGCAGTTTAACGAAGGTTGTGCACTATGAGCCGCGATGCTGACCGTCTGTGATCAAAGACGGTATATCTTTTTGGTGACAACCAAAAACTGGATTCCCTTTTCGAAAGTCACCTGATAAACGGCGGTGACTATGAGGCGAAGTATAGTGTCAGGTGTAAAAGGTATTGATTGACGTTTTATCCATACTTACTTTTATAAAAGCCTCGTATAAGATAAATAAGGGTTAATGATATTTAGACTAAATTTGTTGATGTTGAGATGGCAATACCATTGTTCATCGTTTAGAAGGCTAATGGACAGAAATGGAGGACAATGTTAATAAATTACCAGCTGAATTATTTTCTGGTGGTAAGTATTCCCGTACCAGTTCTGGTCCTTTCCAGCATTTCCTGAAATCTAACTACCAACTGTCATTTATCATACGTAAATACGCGAAGAAAGTATGACAGAGGAGAATATTACCGGTATACTGGCCATGTGCCTTTTAAAATTCATGAATGTGGCACTCAAAATGGTAGTCTGGCAGTCATCTCGAGAGAACACTGGCTTTTAAAGGACCGTAGAGCCATAAAATAATAATATTAATAATTTTGTTCAGAACCGTTGAATCTTTAAAATTTATTAATTTGGAGACTTTTAATTCTGTATTTACAGATTACCCTTAATATTTGAGTCGCTCCCTCGTTTCAATTTTTGTAATGTTGAAGAAAACAATCTGTTATTTTGTTAATGATCTCTTGAGAGAATTCGTCACAGTGTGTTTTTATCGTTTTACAAATTTAATTTCTCCTATTTCTTCCACATTTCCTGGGGTGCTAGCAACTAAAAAATACTTTAGTTTATCCAGAGTGTAGCAGTAGTTCGTTTTCTTATGTTTAACATTTAAGTTGAGTGAAAAATCAATTATATATTTATACAATTACAAAATTTTAGAACTTATAGAGAGAGTGAACTGAGCAGATCATGCTTTGAAAATATCCGTTTCTGTGTCATAAACACTACAAAACAACTTTGTAATTAGGTAAGGCGTGACTCAGTTGATTAATTTTTTTATAATTCAACTCATTAGGTAATAGTAAAGAAAGGAAAGTTAATTATTTTTCAAAAACAATTTTTTTAAACATGTTTTTGTCTTTGAGTTCGGTTCGATGTGACGACCACCAACATGGTTGTACACATTGTACCTACGAATGATGCTTTTCGCTCCATCACCTTTTGTCAGCGACCACTGCTCGTGTGAGCAGATCTTCCTCCACAAGATCATTTTAATTTAAACTCTTCTTGGGAACAAATAATTTGTACTCATTAACTTGGATGGGAAATGTAGGATCATATGGCCATTTTGAATTATTTGTAGCACTGAAACTACGATTCCTGACATGGATTCCTATCCAAGCCGTGATCTACTAATTCTACTCTCCATGTCCTAAAGCTGTGTAAGGGGGATATTTCGTGCGCCCTGTGAATTTAACTCTATATGTGAAAAACTGGTTACTACGAAACCAACCAAATCCTAGAAAACCCTCATCAACTAAGTCTGACTGTTGTTACTTGTTCCGCGCCTTTCCGAATGAAGGGAAATGAGTTTGCAGTAGGATTGCAGCATTCCGTTCTCCGTGCCTTGACCAGCTTAGAGGCAACTGGCTGAAAGAAATATCATGAGACGATCCAGACGGAGTTTTGGGACAAGTTCTGGGATGGAGCTATTCTATTAAAAGATAATATATTGAAGCAATGAAACAGTTTCCTAAAATAAATATTTACGCACGTCATTTAATTTTGTAGCCATGTAGGGGATACTGTGAGGGGGGGATGGATTTGACAATTCCATAAAGCAATAATTTATCACTTTCATTCCAAAATTAGCAGAATACACTCTTTACCCAAAATATTATTTTGTTTGTTTATTACTGTATATATTCCAAAAATATATCAGAAATAGTGTTGTGAAATAAAAAACCTCTAGGAAATCCCGATCAGGTAATCGGGCTCTTGGTACTCGTCTCAAGCTCCTCCGATGACGGTAGTGGTGTTTTTTGTGGGGTAGCATCTTTCCCTTCGCCATGTCTCGTTTAAGAGGCCAAATGTTGCAATAGGAATAAAATAACTGTCAGCTTTTACAGTAATTTTCTATTTGTTTCAGATAATCTCCTTAGAAAAAGTGTACAGTACATTTTCAACAAAATCAGATAGTTTTACATTTTTTTAGCAATGGCACACTGCTGATTCTATTTATTTCAAATAAATAACTTCAGTGGACTGTAATAATTTTAGTGAATAGTTATTTAGTTCAACTTGAAGAGGGTCCAGGCCAGGACCGAAACGTATAGTTCATTTTAAATTGTAGTTTGTTATGTTACACTTTTGTTTGTCTGTTTTCGGCATTATTTAAACTTAAATTTAAACTTACAGACATTAATAACTATTATAATATTTGCATAATCACATTATTTTGATTGCAATACTGACGATATTGACATTTCTTGTATTACAGAAGGAATGCATATCAGTTCAGCAACATGTATGTTAGTTACATATCATGGAAATGCACGTGCGTTTTTATTAGTCTCATTTTACCCGATGATGGCAGTTAGTGTTTCAGGAAAAGAATAAAGAATTTTCATTGCGTTGATGGCTGCGTTTTGTCTGAAATTAGATGCAGCCTGAGCTGTGCCATTGAGTGAGTCTATGTGCTTCTGGAACAGTTCCTGGAACACCTTGGAGATTCTCTCACGTTCGTTTGTCACGGCTGAATATACCATGGAAAGAAATGGAAGCAATTTCCCTCCAATATTTTCGGTGATTCCGGGAGAGGAAGTGAAGTTTCCGAAATTCAGTTCCCCGTCGATTATATGACTAGGAGCTGCAAGAACCTGCAAAAGACGAATATATTAATTAATAATCATCTCTTCTAACGACTTAATTGTATGCAATAGAAATGATTGTACTGATACCCTCCGTAAAGTGTACGAAAGCACATTATTGTCATCTACTACCAAAACTTTTAAGATACAAAATTTATTTATAAATAGTTGTAAATCTCTGTTAATGAATGGAGCGAATTATTCACTGAAAGAGTTCGTAGATAAGAAGGACTAAAAGAGTTTGCTGGTGTCCTATCAAATCTGCTATTATTTTACAACTATAATCTACTAGATTTTAACTGCAGACTTATTGTCTTTTTCATGGTCGACGGGAATCTATGCAAGATTTTCTGCTACGCTTTCCGTTGACTGAAAATTGAAGATTAATTTTTTTATATGATCTCTTTTTGTCCTTAAACTTTTAACACGTTTACTGCCACTGATGTTATATAAAACTACTGCAAGTGCCATCTTACTCTACTGCCTAGAACAATAATGTTCGGAAAACGCTTAAAAACGTCAGTGGCACGGAAGCAAATTTGAACTTGACGCTTTAAAACGTCATCGGCAGTGAACATGTTAATTGTAAAATTTTACTTATTTATTGTACTATTATATTTGACGTATCCTATTTCCTCCACAGTGGACTAATGGATTGAATAATAAATCTAAAGCTAAACCTAGGCGGGTTTATTTAATAAATAATTACGAGATGGGCGTAATTGTCTCACGAATTTTCAAAATAAAATAAAAAATCTCCAAACTTCGTTGCCTCAACACCATTTTTCCTGCATTTTTAAAGTTGCAGGCTTGAGGCCAAATGCTTCATTAACCGCCCTGGAAGAGTTGGTCCAAGTGGAAGGAATATATTTTGTTTAAAAGGACCAGTGATTCGCATTTAGTAGTAGATTCAACTAAAGTAAAGAATTTATTAAGTTCTAAGAGTATTCTATGAAAATGCATTCCAGATTATAAAGTGATCAATAAAATTTTGCATTGCAAGATCTATGGAACATTGAAGATTACATAACTAAAAGTATTATCTCAAGTGATTTTGGAACTTCAATATATTTTATATTAAGTTAAAATTTAAAATTGTCAATATATGCAAATAAAATAGTTCCTTTGGGCTCGACTGATTTTGAGAAAGCTGATGTCATCAAAATTTCTGTCACGCTCACTTTATTTGCTTTTCTGAAGTAAATGTCAAGAATGGTTTCCGATGAAACTATATCGTTGTTCGGCAGAAGTGTGAAGAGCTTCTATGCGATAACTTGCTACTATGAACAGTCTCCCAGAAAAAAGTGACGTGTCAAATTCTTGATTGATATCGACGAGACATTGTAATATAATCCCATAGGATTTTCTAAATATTAAACTGAAATCTACCATACTGACCATTTGAAAGAATAAAAATGTTTAAACACAACCATCTCAATTTGTCGTGAATTTGACAGATAAGTCAAATATATGTTATCGAAAGTGAGAAACCAAACATGCAATAACGTTATATATTGTGACGCGTATAAATTTTCGTCGTGTATTTTATTATCTAAATTATTTTTACAATATTTGTAGGAAGTATCAATTGAGAAAAGTCCTGAGGTATTTGCAAGGCACCCTTCTGGGGTAAACCCTGAGAAACAAACACAGTCATATAACTGACAGTCGCAGGCTTTTGTCTGAAAGGTTTTTCCTGCTCGCTGAAAAACCCCAGGTTAGCAAGGTGGTTGACCAAAAAGATTGTCAGGTGTGGTTTATGGAAAGGAAGGGTAGAGACGCCAACCCCATTAGAGGACCTGGGGAAGTTAGTAAAACCGGGGAGACCTATCACGTTTTAGGAAAAAAGACATTAGGAAAAGAGAGTTGGAGGTGAGGGTTCAGCACGAGGAAACGGAAAGTCGGACTGGCGGGCTTCCAGTCTGAAATGAGAGGCGATCTGGCTACAAGAATCACAAGAAAACGACACCACAATAGAGGTCTGCCGCTTCTTCGTTGACCCTGAAGTTGTCTTTGTGTTGAATCCAGAACTGCCGGTCAACAAGGAAACTAGGGGAGGATGAATGTAAAGTAAGCAACAAAAGGCAATAATCTCTCGTTCTGCTATGCGTCTTACAGCTCTGAGTAAAAGTAGATTAAATTTACTTAAGACTCACGCAATGTCATTTCTTTGGCTAGGGCTGAGATATGAAAATAAAATTCATTAAAATCAATTAATTCCTAAATATTGTAAGATTGTTGAATCTTTTACTTTTGCTAACAATAAAACTGTTTTAAATTTCAAAGTTGATATTTATTGGCGCCCATCCATTTAATTATATATACTAAATTCTTAAATATATTTATAAATTATAAAAACCACGTCACAATATAGAGCCTGGAAGTGACTAAGTGTATTAAATATAGTTACTCTTGTAATGTAACCAAATATTATAAGTAACTTACTAAGGAAAAAAGATAGAACACATCGTAGACAAGTCTTTGTGTGCGAAAAGCTACGTTAATAACCGCGCACAATGCATTCATCCATTTAAACAGAGCCAATATATTTTATTCAATTGAATATATATTCATTTTCCAAGACATATGAAAATTATTAATTAGAATATTTTGTGTTTTACTATAATCCATATAAATGAAATAAAACATTTTTTGTAAATTTATGAGAATCGTGTGCGTTAGAGGATTCGAAGCCAATGCAATATAAATGTCGTTCTGTCACGCTTTTTCTGTTCACATTACTCAAGATTTAAGTAAAACTTTTTTCTTTTCGTAGAGCGCCGTAATGAGCTTCTCAGCAACATTAGACTTCTAGCCACTATGTCTCGACGAAATGGCAACTTCCACAAAATCTGGTTTTAATTGTTTGGCCTCGGA
Organism: Eucriotettix oculatus; assembly: GCA_034510155.1. Classification (NCBI taxonomy): domain Eukaryota; kingdom Metazoa; phylum Arthropoda; class Insecta; order Orthoptera; family Tetrigidae; genus Eucriotettix; species Eucriotettix oculatus. The sequence continues at coordinate 92,525,020 of CM067376.1, forward strand.
TTTTTACTTACTTCACAGTTAAACGGCTCAAACTACAAGTACCTTTGACGTTATCTTTGTTAATTTGGTATTCATGATCCGGGGGGTGAAGAGGAAAGGGATTTAACCACCACATAAAGCAGGAATTTGCCGCACATTATCCACGATGAAGACCAAATAGCTCCATTCTTTATTTGGTGCCCATTTTATGTGCAACTTTAAAAATTGAATCAAAGAATAAAATTTGAAGCAAAGCAAACACTTATTGAATCAGATGACACCTTTATCTGGGCTTATGTACCTTCGCCTTTTATGCATTTAAAGAAATTACCTGATGAATTCCACAAATATGAACGAAACGTCGTAATCATACTAACTAAATATTAAATCAAAATTTTTAAAGACAAATTGGCTGTATGTTTTATTTAACTCATACTCAGTTGTCAGATTATTAATATTTTGTAACCATGTTTATATTAGCAACGTATGCTGCTATGCGTCAATCGGCGTGATCAGGCGAAGATAATTTTTTTCAATCAATTTCTCGATACAGGTTTATCGAATGAAAAAACTCCTCCGATTTGAAGGAGAAAGTTCAGTTACTTGACTTAAACCATCTAGGGTCACATCGAGTTTAACGCAAATTTGTAGAAAACCTTTAGGCATTTACATGAAGAAGTCCGCGCCCATAATAGAACAGATCTTTTTCTAATAAGAGAATCAGAAAATATGTAAACCAATCAAGCTCAGTATCAGCATAATTTTATATTCTATTCCTAAAATATTTGCTGGGTGTTTAATTTTATGAGTTACTATATATAGTATATAAATTAACATAAGTTCTTTCCGAGTCGAATAATCAGCCAATTTTTGAAAGGAAAAATATTTCATGTTATAATTATAAAAATAAGGTAAAGATAAAATTTAATCCCCCAATTTAGGGACAAAATCGAATTATCATTTAAATTGTTACTTCCAGGTTTAGTCTTTGCATTTGGAACTTTATAGGGACAAATTTTGATGAATGTAATTAAATACTACTCTTGACCAAAAATAAAATTAAAATATTTCGGCAAGATAAAATTTTAAATTACTCTCCCTTATAAATAATTACAAATGTCATTTGATATTCAAATTGTCTGTATCTTTGCTAATGTATTCTTTCTTCTGATCGATTCCCAGTTGTTATTTTACTGGGAGAGTAACTCTTCTCTCCCCTACTCATTCTAAAATGTTCCTCGCGAATAGCCTATAAGATATTTTAATTTATATTGTCTAGTCAACATTGATTCCAAATAATAATTTTAATAATGACGTTGTTTTGTACGTTCGTTTACGTAGTGTTCAGTCCTATAGTTAGTTTTGATTATTTCTGGTTTGGTTCTACGTTTTTAGTATGGACAGAGAAGAACTAATAAATCAGGTCTTAATAATGGATTTCAAGCTACGTCTATGGAGAATTGGGCACTTTTCGAGTAATAATTAAAATAACTATTTATCAAGCTTTTATACTGTGGTGCGGGCGAGGTAATCCAATAATATTAATAATTAATTATAAAAATCAATTAAGTCTTTTTAAAAATTTAAAATTAATTAAATTAAATATAATATTAGTCGGTTTCAAAAAATATATTTAAAAAATAATTAATTTATTATAAAAATGGGTCGGTTACTTCTCAGCTCAATGGAGAACAATATTCTTCTCCACGGATTTAATGGGCATAAAACAAAAGGTGGCATCGAATTTTGACTAAGACTGATAGGGACGAGAAACGATACTAGTTTTACATCACTTCTCTGCTGGAATTCAGTTTGCTCTGGATGTTGGTGCAGCTCGTGGATCCTCAGTCAGCTGCTGCTGCTGAACACAGCTACTCGCCGTTGTCTTGCACACCCACAATCAGACATTTATAGAGGAAGCGAATCTTCGAGGGTGAATGAGTGGTTAACAGGACCTATTGTTTTCATTTCCTCTGTACGTCAAGTGCTGAGACTCAGGCGATTTGACACAGACCCTTTCCAAATCCTGTCCTTTCCTGCTTATTGTCACAAGGGAGATGTTTTTTTAATGTTCGCGGTGTGAACACACACAAAGTGCTTTGTAGTTACACTTTTTATTCATAAGAGTCAAACTCAGGCAGATAGCCAGCCTTTTCTCGTTTATTACGGTCTGTAAAGGCTGCCCTGTCCAGTTTGTCTGCGAACTATTTTAGTCAGTTATAGTAATGGTACAAGTTTTCCGTTTCTCGTCTGGTTACATGTTTCGTTTTAAATGGATGTCAAAATTAACCAATAGAGTTACTCTGCCGTTCGCGTTTTAAGATACTTAGCCCGCTACTTAAGATTAATAAATATACATACATACACACAAAAATAAATCAAACACAATAAGCATTTTAATCGTTCTTGCCGTGGGTGCAAATGCACACCATATTAGAATTAATGAATCCGGTTCTGGAGGAATCCAGCCCGTTTAAAATGTGCCACACGACGAATTTTCATTAATAGAATATGAATAACACGTTCTGGATCCACTGATTTTCTAGAGTACAGTGTAAGGAGGCATGTGATATTAGTTTCACGATGTTTTCAGACTTAAAATATCAAATTAAATACTAAAATGGAACAGGCCTCTAGTGATCAGTGTCCACGAAAACAAGAATATCTTTCTGTTACGCGCATGCAAATAGAGAGAATAGTAAAAACCTTCAATGTATGTATTATGTAATACAAGATAGGATATTCGAAGTTCGATGGTTTCATGTTGATTTCATAGGTAACTTTAAATTGGAAAATATGAAAATATTGTAACAAAATAAATAAACTATGCCCTTCCTACAGTTAATAGTCCTTACCAGAGAGCCACATACAATGTTCATTACCAAAAACATTGTTAAAGTGTTCATGGTTAACGGTGGATAGACACGGCGAACAACTGCTGCCTCTGGACTTTGGTTCTGCTTTATAGAGGTGCAGTGAAAGACGTAACAAAATAATTTTGTCCTAATTTTCAGCCTCACGATCGCATGACTGGATTCTAGGAATATTGTAGTCACGTATCAACGAAGAATGTTTATAAGGAGGCATTGTGAAACGTTGATGCTCTGTTTTAGTTAATATCGCCTCGTGTCTCTCTGTAGGATCTTTTTTAAAATTAGTAATGACATAACTATAATGAAAAGACTTTTCGACACTAAGATTTACTCCAATTTCATGAATAAATTACGGTTATAAATACAATAGACTTCATGTTTTAATTACTCAAACAATTAGCCAAATTATAAACTTTAGCTTGTTCCAGTCTTACCATGTCTCCCGCGATCTTCCCATACTTTTCTTGCTTATTGAATTAAATTTAAATTCTTAAATTAGATAATAAATTATTTATTACAATTTTTGCACAATCCTATGGCTTTCGCCGAGTGCCTGAAAAACACGAGAGCCGCACGGACGCCACGTCGCACAAATAATATGACTTTTATATTCATTAGAGTTTCAGTAATTTACGTGCGGCTAATATAAGTATGAATATTAGGAAATCATTACTAAAATGTTAGTATGGAGGGCGGCGATATATGAGCGCGAAACAATGGACGATAGGAGTTGCAGACAGGAAAAGAATAGAAGTTTTTGATCTGTGGTGTTATAGGAGAATGCTGAAAATCAGATGGATGAATAAAGTAACTAAGCAGGAAGTTCTAAGCAGAATAGGCGAAGAGTGAACAACTTGGAAGGCCTTGGACCAAGAGAATGGATAGATTATTAGGCCACGGTTTGAGAAATGAGGGTCTGGTAAAATTAGCATTAGAAGGAAGTGTGTGGAGTAAGAATAGAAAAGGGAGGCCAAGGATGGAGTATCATAAGCAGATAAGGAAGGATGTGGCATGTGGTAGCTATGTAGAATTGAAAAGGTTTGCGCAGGATAGGTTAGCATGGAGGGTTGCATCAGACCAGTCTTCGTACTGATTACCACAACAGCAACAATAAAATTTCAGTTTTTTTGGTAACATGTTACATAAGGGGGAAACTGAAACAGGGAACTCCCCTATAATAGCATAGGAAGGGAACTGAAAAGGGGGAGTGGATGGAAGACCAAGGTAGCCAGGGCAACCGGGATATAGCTTAAGGATCCTAACCTAAAATAGATGCAGAAATTACCCTAGAAAACAAGCATGAGGTAGGTCGGGCTATTGGGGACTATTCTCATGCCCTTCCGAATGACGGTAGATGTATTTGCTGTGTGTCTCCATCAGTTTTAGGAGGCAGTTGGCTGACTTATCCAATGGTAAAGGCGGACAACTCTTACCGTATCCTCGAGGACTTCAACCCCAGCACATACACCTCCTAAACAGATGAACGTGTCTCGGAATGTGAGAATATTGAAGAAAATAGAATACGACAGGCATTCCTAGTTCATAACTTACAAAACTTTTTTTGGTTAACAGGCTACATGAGGGTGATCCTGAAACAGGCAACTCCCCTTTAATAGGAAGGGAATTGAAAAGGGGGGGATGCGGAAGGTAAAGCAAGGTAGCTAAGGGTTATTTAAAATTTGTAATTAGTAATTAAGATGATCCAGTGCAAGTTTTTCCTTAATTATAGAAAATGTGATGTATTGAGTATTTTTAAAATGTTTATATGGTTTGCGGCGCTGGCGGTTTTCAATCACCTATTGAAAACAATGATTGCATAAACGTTTCGTGGTACTTATTTTTAACCCTTTTTAATAGAAGAAAGACAAGACTGGAAAAATGTCAACCGGACCAGGGAATCCAGCCGCATGCTCTACCAGCTGAGCTAATCCGAGTCGACGTCCAATGACCGACTTAACACTTCTCCATTCCGTAAACCTAAGCTAGACTCACATACCAACTCACTAATCACAATCCTCACGTCCTAATTCTAGAAAATACGTGAAGACGGTCATTGCGTAAATTAATCATAGGTGCATTGAATTCTAAACTACGTTAGTGGGAATGCTCAATTTAAGCCCAGTAAAGCATGTATTTAATTTTTTAGAAGAAAGACAAAAATGGAAATGAAAATCTGTTTTTCAGATAACTGGTGTAATGGATAGAAAAATTCTGTTTTGTGTAACGGACATTTTAACGACGAAAGATTTTTTTGTTCGTTGTGAATTGAGATACTTGAAGCCAGAAATCTCCTAGCGCTATTTTAATTATATTAGTGAAGATTGATTTCAATCAGGGATATTTCACGTGTGTGATATAACGTTGACTCTGGCCAGTTACCTGAGGACAATAAGGGATCTAGCTCTCGAAACGTTTTGCTCCACTCAAGTGTGGTGAATCATTCCTCACATAATTTAGGTTAGACAGTCAATAATAAAATTTATCACCTTAGGAAAGCACAAAGTTTTTCTACTTATATTCTTATACAGGGAAATTATAAGGGGCACTTTTGCGAGGTATTCTTTTGTTACAAACTCTGGGTGCGAGGAAAATGAAGAAAATACTACTTAAAAAGGACGGCTCTGCTACAGTCGGACGGAGAAGCGTAGCACCAAGAAACTTACCAATTTTATTCTTGAAGATTTAAACAAATTGTGGGTTAGTACAAATCTTTATTAATGTTAAAACAGTGAAATATTCCACACAAAATATTAAGAAAATCACGTCCGTATAAATACGCGTCACCCGGGGCAACGATTTTCTCTTCTGTATGGCACGACAGATACTGCAATACCTTGAGATGTAGCAATATCTGTAGTCGCCACAAAATCAAGCGAAGAGCGACGTCTTTGGCAACTTGTTGATCCAAGAAAATTCGTGCCGACGCTGCGAGTTTCCTCGTTAAATCGCGTGATTTATTGTTTTTTAAATTCTTCATTCCACCATGTGTCCTAGAGGGTAGCCATTTATATGCTACAGACAGATCCTCTTTGTTTCTCCGACACGGGCATTAATTATTTTCCTTTTCACTTTTAGTTTTATATAAAATCTGTATACAAAAATAATAATCAAACAATAAAGTTTGTATGTCATCATTCTAGTTTTTAATAATATGTAATCATGAACTTGAGGTAATATATACAAAGATTAAATGAAATATTTCAATATAAGTAATAATTATGTTTAATAGTTGGTTGTAAGGTTGACACCACACATGATGTAACTTAGGCAAAAATACGAGAACCTGATATTCAACTGATTAAGCGGAAAAATTTACATTCGTTAATTGAAATATTCTGTCCTACCTATCGAAATATTATTTGTGTAAAATAATATCTATATCTTAACAATGTGTTCCTTTTTCTTTACTTAACATTTTGTCAATTTATTCCTGGGAAGATAAAATATAAAATTGACTGTAGTTTCGAGACTTAATTATATAAAAACATATAACAGTCATTTTCTTTCATTATAGATATTTTAAACGTGCTTCATAAACAAAACCTCAATGAAATCTTAACTTACTACTTCATTATTTCTTAAGATAACTTCATTTCCCGCGGTTAACACCTATACTTGCGTTCAGGTATTAACAACAATATATATTTTTTCGTTTACTTTTTCTTCTCTGGAGTTAATCATTTTATTTTTCGTGTTTATAATTGAGAAGGCTGAAATAGGGTTTGAGCGATAAACTTTTTTTGTAATTTATGCGGTTAAAAGAGTATTAAAGATACCTAGTAATTTCCATTGTACTTTACTGTGAGATGAACTCATTGATCAAGAAGAAAATAGTACAGAAAAAAAATTCCGCTTATGAGTGGAGAAATATTCCACACACACATGTGTGCAAAACAATATTTAAATGTTATTGGTTCTCTGTTACTGGTTATTTACACGATTATCATCTCCATATTTATATCTGTATAGCTTTCATTCCACACTTATGCTCTAATGGCGTAAAATTAAATTAATTTTTTATTTAGGATATGCAGTGGATTTTGATAAGAAAATTGTTGTCTGCGGTTTGTGAGGGAAAGGGATTTGAAGGTGGAAGATTGGCAAAGCTTGACCACATATTGATGGTCCACAAGTTTCTGAGAGGTCGCCCCGATTTTTAAGGCACGTGACGTGGTCAGCACTTGTTATTTTTTAGAAGTGTGAATGAGAAGGTTGGGGAAGTGAAGCAGAAAATGGCCAAGAGTCTGATGTTATACAGAAACATCGTCCAGATAATTTATAACTGACGGACCATCCTTGCGACTTCCTTCCCGACCGCCAAGTTTGCAGACGCCAGGGAACGTAAATAAGTTAAGGTGATTATGAACCTGAGGTTAGAAAGCTCTTGTGTAAACATTTTATAGAATTGGAGTAGAATAAATAAATAAATTTTTTTGAAATTACGGACTTTTTATTGTTTTTTAACGAATATATATTGCATTATTTACAGAAACTTTGTACATTCATTGATAATGGCCCACGAACCTCTATTTTTAGAGTCTCCTCGGTCGCTGAACCTTGAGTTGTAAATTATTTTGTGATTATAACTTTGAATGAATTAAATATCTAGTGCAAATATTTATATAATAAAAGACCCTTTGTGCATTAAAATATTGTCACTGTAACAACAGTTTGTCAATATATGTTTCGTAAGCGTTTGTAGCTGTCCTTTCAGAAATTGTATGTTAGTTCGATTGAATTACCTGAATTCACGAAACCCAATAAATTATATACACATAAAATTTCTCACTTGAAAAACAAGTATATTTTAAACTTTGGCATATAAACTGTTTTTCTACGTTCAGGATAGTATGCATTCACTGATATGAAATAAAAAAGTTGCCAGAATAATATGAAATTTATTTTAACATACCAATACATTTTCTAAAACTGAGATAGGAATTATTCTAGAACAAATGCATATGAGAGCAAATCATGGGTTAGAGGAAAGAGTTACCCGAACCAATTTAAAGGCGAAAATAGTAGTGATAGGAAGGAATTAAAAATATTGGGTCTCGGTGTTGTCGTTGGCCGTTTCGTTGTTGAATTAGAGGAAGGAGCTGTGGAATTAGACGGAGACATTGTTGAATTAGACGAAGATGCTGTTGAATTAGAGGGAGACGTTGTTGAATTAGATGGAGACATTGTTGAATTAGACGAAGGGGCTGTTGAATTAGGCGAAGACGTTGTGTTAGATGTAGTCTCATTCGTAGATGGACCTGCAGTCGAATTACTAGGCACCTGTCTTGCTGACCGTGGCAAAGAATCCACCTGAAAAATACCAAACAATACAGGACTATTAATTTCTTTAACTTCAAACATTCTCCAAATTTTAAGGATTTCATTGGTGACGAAATATGTATTAAAATATTTTTGCTTATTGTCAGTACTTTACAATGCTTTAAAGGCGCTGACATGATGCCATATCATTTGAGTCCCTAATTAGGAGAATAGAAAGCTCATAATGGGTACAGTATGCGGAAGTATAGTGGTTATGGTATTATAAAGGGTGAACAAGAACTATGCCGACAAACTTTCAGAGGTTGTTCTAAGACTTTTGGTATGAGCAATCTGTGGTCTCCGGTGGCTCGTAAATTTTACAGAACTGTACAGTACACCACATAAGAAATAAAAAAACTGTTCGTTTACGGGTGTTGTTATAAATGTTGACTGCCGTGATCGTAGGAGGTTGTACAGCGACGCATAATCCATTTGTCTTATACGCTCAATAATTACTCCACGATGTGTTTCGTACTTTTTTTTGCTATATTACAGGTTTCTTCGGTGTTGTAAAGTTATTTTCACAGAAAAAACTGAATAAATCATTCTTACATTATTACTCTGTAACGAGCCGCCGAAGATTGTAAGTCGCTTATACCAAAATACCCGACAAACCTCTGAAAGTTTGTCGATGTGGTTTTGCTTCACTCTGTATTGGTTACCCATCCTTCACAAGGGAATAAAAATGTGCTCGGTTCTTATCCTTCAGGGCAGCTATCCCCCACCCCCACCCCCTTCTGTGTGTAGAACTACTATAAATTTATCGGTTTTCGGTTTACCTGCTAATAGTATGTCCATTAACTATAAAAATAAATCAGTCAGACTGTATTTCAAGTCTTAAAATAATTGGTGACGATTTAAAATTCTATCAAATGTTATAATCGCCGCTCTGGCGTTCATTAATAAAACGAACAAACAACATGAAAAATAAGGCAATGTTATATCACTTTGACCCAAAAGATCATGTAATAGCACTACTTAACGGGGAAAAACATTTAATGGCTGTCGGTCCGGAAAAAATTAACTGCTCGCTAGAGAGGGATTATGTTTCAGACGGGAATTATATTACATAGGTTTCGGTTCCCTTAATTAATTAAATGTCCTGGTTAATTTAAGTTTCTCGTTTCTGTGCAATCCACAAGCGAAACTATTATTTTCTTTTTACCTCATTTGCAAAAGAGGCAAGAGAATATGAAAATTACAATAAATTCTGATGGGGTGAAAGTCAATAAGAGGAAAACTATGTTAAGATCAATTCTGTAATTCAGCATGCAACTTAAATCATTCTCAGATAGGGGTTGGAAGGTGGTTGGTGTGTAAGAACGTGAATGAGATTGGTGTCTATTTCTGGATTATGGCGGACGCTGAGTTCAATTCTAAAATTCAACATGCAATTTAAATCGTACTTCATCTGCGGGTGGGATAGGGGTGAAATGCGATGAAAGTCAATAAAACGAAATTGACCTAGAATATAGAATCCGTTTAGTTTCGTTCTGACGTCAAGTGGAGCAATTGTTCATGTGTCACGGTCCAGGTTGAACACTGGGCAGGGAAAGAAATCCCCAGCACCTATACGGCCATGGGTCGGGCTCATATTTTATTTTAGGGTACCAGAGCGGAATATTACCATCTTAAATTACCGGACATAATTTTGCCTTTTCTTCAACTATTTACTGGTTACTGGAAAGATTTTTGATTGTTTTAGGAACTAGTAGTTATTTTCATTGTTATGTACCGGGACGATCATGCTCTTATAAAGTCTTTTGAGTAGATTTTATTCAATTAGCGTTCCCAGAATATTTTTGATTTTTGACTTGATATTATAGGAGTGTACTTGACTCTCTTAAGATATTTTTCGCCTCTATTAACGTTATGAAGGATTAAATGAACTGGCTAAATTATTGTGCTCAATTAAGTTTCCAGTAGATATCTTGACTCGTATATGATGCTGTGAGTCAACACACGAGTCGTGTTGAAATTTACTTTATATTCTTAGGGTTGCTTACGTAAAAAGATAAAAATTATTTTATTGATGCTGACGATGACGGTCACGATTAGACCAAGAGTTAAATACTATACCGGGCTTATATAAATAAATACCCGGGTAACGCCGGGTATCCAGTTAGTCTATAATAAATATTAAAATAACTTACGGTCAGAAAACAAAATGCTCCTGCTATCAAAAAGAAGATGCAAACTATTCGCACCATCATTTTTCAAATAAATAATGAAGAAGCAGAACCGTCGATAATGTTTTGTGTAATTAATTTTCAGGAAAAGGTTCTTTTATATATAGCAGCGGAAGGTTGTGCAAACGACGCATATTACCAGTAATACAACACATGTCAGCTGTTGAAAAGACTGGCTCCAGTTGTGTACACTTCGCAGTTTATTCTATCTGGCGTTGCCTCTGTGCTGTGTTGTTATATTAGTTTCTTGTTTAACGATGACATATCCTGGTTCAACCACTGGAAATAAGTACGGAGTAATAGTTGAGCCACGTTCACAATATTCCAGCTGTGCCGCCCTAGAGATTGTCATGTGTCGGCTAGGAGATTTTGCTAAATGCCAAACGCTAAAATTGTTGTATAAACATATATTTCTTTCCAAAACACATTAAATGCACAGATTCATTACTGAATTTTGACGAAGCACTTGAATCATAATCTACAAGAATTAAGGATATATTTATTTTTCGGAATAGTGATGTGATATAAAATAATCGGTCCACATAAGACCTCTCGTATGTGAACAGTTGAAAACTGTATTAACATTTTTACTCTTGCTTTCTAATATACTGAGGAAAAGAATTACGGTCTCAATTTCATAGTGTTTGATATATATATATATACTAAATTGCATAGAAAGGGGAGGATTATTTGTATTATTTCAGATCAATTTCTTACTTTATGTATCTCTGTGTGTGTAGGTGGCAGTTTATTGCGTTTTTGGAGAATATTTTTAAATGATAAATTGAATGTAATTACTAGTGAATTATTTGATAATAGTGAGAAATCTCATGCGGAAATCTAACAACATTCTAGTATAAAAACAACTTTCACAGAGCCCGTCTCGAACCATTACTGTTCATTGTCATATTTGATGGACAGCTGTCATTTGTAATACATTCAACTGAAGAAGGCAGTTTAGAAACTCCGACATTTTTCTGAGTACACTTTAGAAAGGGTTACAGAACTTTCAAATATATAAAATTATCAATGCATGTAATATCTTGAGTCCATTTCTTAAATCTTATTGTATTCGGATTATTTTACTTTAATATTAAATATTTAAAATAGGGTTTATATAAAGTAATTAGAAACTTTGAAATCCTCTTGAAATAGATGTAATGAACTTCAGTCTTGAAAAGGCGTTTCAGGGTTTCCATCCGGTTTAAGCAGCGATTACTGAAAGCCTATAAAATGACAAAACCGTCTGTGTTTGTCGAAACGTCGCGTAGTAATTGCTGTTTGACCCGGCCGGAAACAGGACAAAATTTTCTTCAACAGATATCATACACCGCGAAACTCTTCAATCTTTGTTACCTCAAACCTGTATTCATATTCATTAAGGTTAATTTCAATTTTCCAAAATTCTAGGGCATTTCGGTGGATGATTATATTCACTCCAATCCGAGAGCCAAGGGTCTGAATTAAACTACGGGCCATTGTAATCTGCATTTGAGAATTCAGTCAATGGACATTAATGGGTCGTTCTAAGAAAATGGAAAAGAGGAATATCGAAAGTGTAGTGTGCATACGCCCAATAAATTAATAGGAGGTTAATTCATTTTATTTTAATTTAAATAATTTTTTGAAATCATATCTGGAACTTGTGGAGTCATTGCACTTGAGGTACCAACGGCCGTGCCAAAACAAATGCCATCTCAATCGGCTGTCAGTGAGGGATTAACTTCACATGGCTGACCAAAGGTTATAAATTATTGAAGGGGAATATCTCGGTTGCCACAATATTGGTATGTACGGATTTATTCCACATGAAATAGGATTATTTTCGAAAGTGAGGTTTCGTGTTTCTTGAAGAAGATGTTTTGCTCCATATTTAAAACTGTGAGGTTGATAAATAGCTGTTCATTGGCCAAAGTTATAGATAATTTGGATCTGGAGGGTAGATCTGAGACATCCAGATAGATAGAAAAGATCAGGAGAGGCAATTATATAAGGGAATCGGTAGACGAACATTTATGGAAGAGAAGTGGTACAGGAGACTTCAGACGGGTTATAAACGAGACGTGAGAAAGCCGGTTATCAAAGGCCAAAATCCAGCGATCATGTTTTAAAAGCTTAACGTCGCTGATTCTGCGTGTCACTCCAAATGTTCCTGAGCACTGGTTGTTATGTAGTCAATCAAAATATCCCTCAAAGCAGCCAATTATAATTCCACAATAGTCTTCACCAACAATTCTTGTTTCTAGTTATTAACACCAAGGTATTTGAGCCAATCATTCCCTTAGAAAAGAGCCGATTTGCTACCTAATGTTATCAATTGTTAATTATATATATGTATATATTGTAATGTAAAAACGCACGTGCCTGCTGATTTTGGTTACATAATTTAATCTTAAGGTGGAAATAGTATATAAATAATTAATTTAATGTTGTAATGTGAGGGGGATTCTCAGTAATTGTCTTTGTGAAGTTCAGTTGGGCCTACAATGAAGAAAGTTTTGTGCGACGACAATAGAGGCCAACAACAATGAAAACTTAAATTGGCTAAAAGTGGGTGACGTCCCGCAGGGGAAATCCGGTGGCGGGGAACTCCCGGGGCGAGAATTTAAAAAGGAGATAAGATGGACCTGAGAGATCAGACGGGGAGAGACAGGCAGACGGGACGGAGATGTGAGAGGAGTCGGAACTGAGATCAGACGGTACGGTGAAGTGAGAGGAGCTGCACCTGGGATCACACGACATTCCTGGATGGAAAGCAGCTGCAAGGCGTACCTACAGGCAGAGAAACGTGGATGCATTCGTGAGGTTGAATGTTTGTAGGCCCAGTAATTTTGGGTAAGTCCAAATTAGCAGTGAAACTTGCTCATTTTGTTGATTATATAAATTAAATTTTTTTTTTCTATTTTCAGTAACTGCGTACTTCATTTCTCGAGAGACCCAAAATCCCCTGAGATATTTATGTAAACATTGTAAATATGAAACTTATAAATATAAAATTGTCAAACCTTTTAAATTTGTAATATGAATAATTTTAAGCCTATCACATGAAGAGGATATTACAATATATTCTTTTGACAGAGCAGGAGAGGCAATTATATACTGTTGTTGTTCAATATATTATAAAATTTAAAATACATTATTATTTTTTATTACTATATATATTATATATTATAATTATTTTATTAAAGTAAATTACAACATTCCCCCAACTTCAAAACATTAAAAAATGAATTAATCTATATTTTCAACTTTTTTAATAAGCACGACAAAATAAACTTCTGGCCAAGTAACGAACTAATCTTGAAAATCATTTCGTTGATACCTTTGCAGTCTAGTGGCGTAATAGAGGACCCGGGTGCTATTTGTGTGTGTATTCATGTTCCCTGACTGAGTATAGACCACAAAGAAAGGGAAATAAATTACTTAATTAGAAATTCACTAATGACCGTGATGTTGGTGAGACTATAAACAGCGACTGTGCATCTTTAAAAGCTAATAATAATAATGATTTCAATATTGATACAATGAACATATTTTGAGAAATATACGTTGGTGGTATCTGCAAAATAAGTTAAAACCCGAATATTAAGCACTAGCTGGGAGCCCGCGATTTCTGGATATTTATTTATATTAGCTCGGAAAAAGAATCAATTCGATCCTAATCTGTTGGTCAGCACGTGATTTAATTGGTATCGAATGTTGGATTATGGGCATAACTTGGAGTATAATAATTAAATAATTTTATTGCCTGTTAAAACCTTTTGCCGTATTTGCTGTGTGTAAATAATTTGTTTTTGTTAAAGAAAATTTAAATTAATTATTTATTTTTTGTGAGAAAAATGCATTTCGGGTTAATTGCGAGGCGTGACGATACGTATGGATAAAGTTGGACTGCTTATATCTCCCTAATCAAGACTAGGCTGAAAAGTTCATTCTTTACGTGATAATTAACTGCAAATGAGGAAAAAAAGTTTTCTCTAGATGAGTGTCGTGTATTCAAGCCATTCCTCAAAATTTGATTTAAAAAAACGAGAAAATTATTCTGTCATACTTAGTAATTTACAAGAAAATTATTAAATTATATTAAATACAAATATTACTTATGGTTATTTATTTTCCAGTAGTTAGATTTGCAGGATTTTTTCCGGAACCTGCAATATTAATTACGGATACAGTATAAAACTAATATTTTAAACTAACTGAATACGCCAAATTTTCAATATAAAAATATTAATTAATTGTAATATCGTTCATTCTATTCTTTGAAATTCTCACTTGACATTGTTTCGTCATGTTTTACAGTTATAAACCTATAGAAATTAATAAATTTGAATTGTCTGTCTGTCTCTCTGCCTCGAATAGGCTCCGAAACGGCTAAACGGATTGCAAAGAAAATTTGAGGCTGAGATTTAACTTAAATATTCGTGCATATTTTATTTCAATATACAGAGTGCTCCAAAAAAATGTATACACTGTTTAACGTCAAAGTAATTGACGGAAACGTCTCATTTTTTGTGTAAGCGTAGCTTAAAGTCCAACTTACAGATATTACTGTAGGTGTTCGAAATGATGACCATTAACATCCTTTATTTATTGGTTATTTTCTCAATTTTAACTGTGTTAGAGCTTTGCTTATTTCCAGTCTATGTATCTACTAAATGTGGTAAAGACGCAAAGTTGCGTCGAATAGTCCAGCGTTTATAAATTTTAATGTTATTTATTACTTATATTAAAATTTTCTGTAAAATAGGTCCATACTGTATATTATTATTATTATTTTATTTCACGTTGATTATTTAAATTGATTAAATATTTCGCGTTGGTTCTTCAACATTTTACTTGTTTCCTCATTTGTTACCAACTTAGTCAATTAAAATGAAACTATCTTCATACAAGAAGAGTCAGGCTGATTAACAAATTTTTCATCCACCAAATGTTACCGGCGATCATGTCCGCTTTCCATTTCCTAGTGCTCTTTTATGGCTCCTCTGTACCATGGCTAAAGCTGTGCCAGTGCATGCCTTGGCCATGATGTGGACGGGGATTGGCTTGTATTGGACAAAGTTGGTGAAGGTTGAAAGTGGGGTTGGCCAACATTGTCTATGGAAGAGGCTATCTCCTCAAATAAAAGTGGTCCAAAGTTTACTCAAGCAAAGCACGCAGAGCCAAACGGGGCGTGACCATATTGGCCAAAGACAACAATAATTGGCGGTCAATACTTATGGTTTTCATGTTGCACTCGCTTTGCATTGGATAGGTTTATTCGTTTTCGAATTCCAGCATCCGATCATAATATGTTGCTGAGTGAGTTGACATAATTTTATTTACGATGTTTGTTTGTGAAATTATATGGTTTTTTGAAATATAGGGGAGAACAATCGATCTGACAATCACATGCTAAATTTACTTTCATGATGGAAAAAAAATCGTATATAAGGAACTGTGATGTACCTTTTGGTTTTTATCATATTTGATACATATTAATCTCATTTGCAGTTTGGAGATCTTAAAATGAATTTACAGTAACAAAATACATTTATTTTAAACAAAGAAACTAAACCAAGAAAAGAGAAAAAATGGGACGCAACGTAATAAAGAGACTATTTTAAACACAGGGTACACGGGTGATTTTTTGACTTTTTGGAGTTGGAACTTGTGGCACCCGATCCAGGTTTTTTAGATATAAATTTTCTCCGACCTGCTTATATCCTATCCGTTACTTGGCTCGCGGCAATTGTCCGTCGTCTTCGACTTCACCCTGGGCTAGGACCCGCTCTGCTACCGGGGTCAAACTACAGACTCCTGGTGTGTTGGCGAAGAAACAGCTACTCAACGACCAGCACTCATCAAGCCCCTTCACAAGTATGCTCCAAACCAACGCTCCTGGCGCTCCGCTCCGGACCGTAGTTCTGGAGCGACGCGTCAGGAGCGTGATGTTGGACAAAAGGAGCGACACTCATGAGCCGTGCCCCGGGAGCATGAGTTTGGAGCATACGCGCCAAAACCCTCCGTGGTTTGGAGCGGCGCGTAGAGTTTCCACCTGAGTGGAAAATCCACGCGCCGCTCCAACGCTCTTTGATAAGTAGTAACTTTACAGAGAGTGGACCACTCTAACACGAGTTCAAGAGAAAAAGAGAACTGCTATTGCTTGTGTAGCGCTGTATGCATTGTGTGAGGAGGATGAGAGAACCCCGCGAAAATTATGTATTAGGCAATGAAAAATAGATAATGTTTTTGCCTATTTGAGGGAACTCAGTGAAAATAGCCCAGAAGATTATAGAAAATACTGAAGAATAGACAGCAAAACGTTTTAGGTAATTTTAAATTTAATTCACCCTTATATAAAAAAAATACAATTATGGTAACCAGCATGAGCACACAAGAACGTTTGGCAGTTTCTCTCAGTTATTTAGCAACTCGACAATCCATTTCAAGTTCTAAAATTTCCATATTGTATCTCAACACATGATTTGTGCTATATCATTCCAGAAACATGCTGGTCTATTTCTTCCCCAACGAAGAGTTTTTTAATTCCTTCTGGAAAGGGCCTCGAATGCCTTGTTCTTTTTTTATATCAAGTTCTTTCTTTGCTCCCGGTTCTACATGCTGCAGAATTCAAGCAACTTTTCATAGGTACAATTGTTAATCTTTTTATACTCAACACTTTTTATTTATCACAGGTATGGCACGTTTCTAAATAATTCTATAAATGGTTCAAGGTTTCCACAGATTGTAACATTGTTAATAAATAGTAATAAAAGAACTAAAATTAGCAGGTGTCTGAGGCGAGCTGATAGATCTAGAGCGTTAGATTTGAGCGCGTGTGTGTGAATACGGTGACAAAAAGTACGTACAAATGGTTTATTTCCCGTATTTTCATTCAATTTTGTGCTCCTGTCGTCGTCAAAATAATAGGGCGCTGAGTTTGAAGCATCACTGTGTCCATTCGGAATGACCTGCGTTACTGAAAAAGGTCTCTTTTTACGAAGAACTTAATGCATTTTTATGATATGTTTGAAAATAATTTTATACGCGCGTTTTGGCAAAAAAACTGAAAAAAGTCAGGTTTTTTGTCTTTCTTTCATATAGCTCGACTTTGAAAACTCATAGATTTCAAACTATTGCTTTCAATGGTCTGAAAATTTAACAAAAGACAGTGCTAACCCTTAAAAACCTGTCAGCACAGTTTTTATTATCTGCGGTTCTTAATATTTGTTATATTAATTAATTAGGAGACCTCGACTAACTCTTAGACAGCACAGCGCATCGCAGAAGAGTGCGAGAAAGCTTTTCTTGTCGTGGTTGAAAGTCATAATTATAAAATATTAGCTTCATTGATGAAGCAACGATCCAACATTTTGTACGAGTTTTTGTAAAGTGTAGGGAGAGGGGTAAGGTTTATTTGAGCGGGAGGGTAAAGTAGGGTGACACCCCTGGAGAAACTGTTCTAGGAACAATGAATTAGTTAAGTTGCAAAAGCGTGCCATCAGAATACTTTCTAGTACGAATTCTATATTCATATTCACAAAATATTAAAGTTTGTAGAGCGGAACATAAATTTGTTTCAAACGAATGGCGAATTTCATGAAGACGCGACCAGAAATCGTTCGACAAGCACCGCCTTGCTCTCCACCAGAAAAGTATTCACAATACCGGGATAATTTTATACGACAGCCTTTCTCCAGAGGTTAAAAATAACAACTACAAATACTTTGTGAATCAGAGTAAAACTATTCTTTTGAATGGCGCGTTTTGCTTTGTGCTGGATTTTCTTAATCGTCCCCATAATATTTAAAGTTAAGGTTCCTGAAAAAGTGTTGAATGTATTGCCCTGTAAATTCACCTACTACATAGAGTGCATTTCTTCTGCTCTTTTGTTTGTCTGCTTCATGTATTGCCTGGAGCTACTACGGAAGGACAGTTTCATGGTCGCGCAGCTCTAAGTAGTGAAAACTCCATTGCGTGTGTTTTTGTTTCTCAGTGTGTGTTTGTGTTCTCTTGCGTGCGTGTGTTTTAACTACTTTAGACTATATACTTTTTATTTATTTATTTGAATAATTTTTGTAATTATGTACCTTTTTTGTTCTTAAAATTATTTGTTATTTGTAATGTATGACGTATCCTATTTCCTCAACTGAGGACTAATGGAAAGAACAATAAACCTAAATCTAAACATGCCGGTGCAGGTTCCAATTTGCGCTCCACTTATGGCATCTCACAACAGAAGATTGGAGCGGACTCTCCACGGAAAAGCTCTGCGCGTAAAGGGGCCCATTTATGGCCGCATTGCGAGTTCTAGCCCTTCTTGTCTCTTTCCCGACTCACTCCAAAATGTCTCTTCCTCTCCCTCTCAAAACTAAGATTTTTAGCTCCCTTCGAAAAATTCCTCAATCAAATTTAAATTTCCTGAGCTCGTCTTTTCAAACTCCTCCCCTTTCGTGGTCTTCAGGAATAAATACAAGTCTACAATCAACAATTCCACATTAGTGTCACCTGAGAGAACCCATGTATGTAGGGAATTTTCGGATCCCTTTTGTCACAGTCCACCTTACCGTTATACGCGTATTTCCTCGTCTTACCAGCCAGACGATGCTACAACTAAGAAATGTTATAAACATTAAGTAAATTACACCCAAATTAATATTAAATCATTACAGAAATTTATTTTACCAATATTGAAATGAAGGATATGGTCTAGGCTTAAAGGTTTTGTTTTATTTTTCAGTTTTAAACTAAATTTTAAGTTTTTTTTCGGAGGTTTTAATTTTAAAAAAAATATTGGAAATCAAACCATTTGCCGCATACAAGTTTTCTTCTCGGGAATAAATAGAGTGATACGCGGGGATGCAGATTGTTATATCTGATCTTTATGCATCCCAACAATAGTAAACGTTTCTTTAGTGAAGTGTAACGCACACATTCAGTGTAATACTCTTCCGCTTTCACATGGTAGAAGTGAACAACATCACAATACTTCAACACGTTTTGCGTAGTGTATTTATGAACTTCTTATTTGGAATGACTTTGTTTTAGAAAAGGTGTTTATTATTTGAAAGAGAAAATACTGTGTATTAAAGATGTGAAATGTTTTATTTGGTTAAATTATATAAATAAACATCAATAAATTATTTTCAGTGAATAATAAATAACTGAAGAGACACAAATGGAGGATATGCTTTGATCGCCAGGTAGGTTTGCTGTTCCTCTAGCCGAGAAATTGAACAAATGCTCTGGGAAATGAGCTGAAGACTTGCAATCCGGCATCAACCAACTTTACCAAGGCATGCGTCGTATTGCTGGCAGCATCCCTGTTCGTATTGATGAAGTTCTCCCCTACAGTTTGGATACGTTGTCTCTCGTTTTCTATAATGTTGTTAATGTTTGGCCAGCTTACGGTAACGTTGCCGGATGCTTCTTGGCGCAAACTCATTGGAGCTGGGTGAACCTTATGAAAAAAAAATTACTAGCTTATACTACTTATCCTTCTACTCTTCTTAATAATTGTAATAAATATATACTAATATAAATAAATTAATGGTCTTGAGTCAGCAAACTAATTATTCAATTATTACAAAATGTTACGTTTCCTGGGACTTTTTCACACTTTTTATTTATAAATGCATCAGAATTATATTTATTATTATTAAGTAAATTAATTAATGTAAGCATAACACTAAAACATTATTTACATAACTTAACTTAAATAACAAACGTGAATTTTCAATGTCAATGGAATCATATTTAACTCCTTCAACAATCTACATTTAGTTAATAAAGTACAAGGTTAATTAAGTAGAAGATATAATTGTTTTTTATAACATTAATGTAACGAGTCTGATTAAGTTTCCATTTCATTTAGAAGCGA
Organism: Eucriotettix oculatus; assembly: GCA_034510155.1. Lineage (NCBI taxonomy): Eukaryota > Metazoa > Arthropoda > Insecta > Orthoptera > Tetrigidae > Eucriotettix > Eucriotettix oculatus. Next base: position 92,545,245 of record CM067376.1, read on the forward strand.
AGAGATCGTTTGAAACCCTCATTAAGGACCACAAAAAGTTTTTGAATCCAGTAGTCAAAATTTCTCAGTTGCTTCTAAACATATTTACCTCCATATTCACACATTTAATTAAATAAATAAACAATACAGCCAATTTGTCAGCAAACAATTTTATATTTATTTAATACATCTACGACGTATAGATAGATTTATTTTGTGACAATGGCTTGAGCCCGGTGGCAACATTCATTTAATATTCCAATAAAGAAATATAAGTTAAAAAATTCATACTTCTATTAATATTGAATATACAAATACGTTAACACTAATTTAAGCTTAAATATATTGAGTTAAACCGTGTCCCTGATTAGGTCCCTAAATGATTTTACATTCTTCGGAAAAGTCGCTAGTGAACTTGTAGGCAAACCATTCCAGTCTTTTACGGTCCTATTTACGTATGAGTATTTACCCACGTTCGTTCGTTGTCTTCTCTGATTAATTTTGAATGAGTGATCATTTCTCGCTACATAAGTCGGTAAATTAATACGAGTTTTGATATGACTCCAGGCCGGTTCGTCTGTATATGGTTTGTGCAGTGCACAAAACCTGGCCCTCTTCTAATTGCTATCGCCTCCAGATTATCCGTGTCTCTATAAATATTTACTTTTTCCGCCCGGTTTTGAACCCTGTCCAACGCGTGTATCTGATCGGTCTGTAGGGATCCCAACACACCGCCCCATGCTCAAGAATAGGCCGAACCAAAGACATATAAGCGAGGTATTTGGTCTTTCGGGTACTTTTCCGCACTATTCTATTGACAAAGTGAGGTACTCTCCACCCTTTCCCAGTTACTGAATTTATGTGTTCTCCCAATTTAAATCTTTGCTCAAAGTTACGCCGAGGTATTTACAAGTGTCTATTCGTAATATATTTTCATCCCCTAATTTATATTGAACTTGAATAACGTTTCTCATTTTTGTAAATACAATCGATTCACTTTCATCCCATTTTCGACCGACCAACGTTGAATTCTGTTTAGATCAGATTGAAGAATATTTGCATCTGTGACTTTCAATTTTTCTGCAAATGATACAGTCATCGGAAAATAATCTTATCTGTGACTCAATGTCTATTCTCCAATTATCCGGACACTGAGCTTTCTGTTATCCAGAAACTCGCGAATCCAATTTGATACGCGTTTCTCAGTGCCAGAATTTTCCAATTTCACTAAAAGAATATGATGCGGTACTAAGTCAAAAACCTTTCAAAAGTCAATTACAATAGTATCAATTCTTCCCCCCTCATCTATCACATCAGTTATATCATGACATACTGTCACTAACTGACTCTCGCAAGAATGTCCTGGCCTAAAACCGTGCTGCCCACTGTGTAACCACCCCGTTTCGTCCCAATGTCTGCGTAAATACTCCGCTAATAATCTCTTCAACAGATTGCATACCACTGAAGTGAGACTAACCGGCCTGTAGTTGCTAGTTTCAGACCGCGAATCCGCTTTGTATATAGGTACTGCTATTGCAGTTCTCCAACCGTTCAGAACATCATTATTGTTAATTGAATTTTTGAGTCGCAGGATGTATCTACTACATGAAATTTCTTCAAACTGCATGAGCGTATGAAGTATCTTCTCAAAAAAATATAGATAAAGAGTGGTTATTACGCCTTACACAAGACCATTACATGTAATACTACATTGGAGAACATAATTTCTTTCTTTCTTATGGAATATGTAAAAATTATTAGAATCAATAATAATAGGAACAATATCACGATAAAATCTGTAACTCGTAAGACAGTAAACCGTATAAAATATATTTTACTTTTAGACTAAGTTAGTATTTTAGCCCCGCGAGAAAGCGGGAATTACTTTTAATACCGATTAAAAATGTACAAAAAAATTATTTTCTGTAAAATAAACTTACTTCAAATGCAAGAAGACAAACGACGAATAAAATAAAAGTAATTGAGGTATTCATCTTTCTGCTATGTCAAGCGTTCTGAAATATTATTTCTTGAAGATATTTGATGCTTTTCCCGCCGCTGGCGGGCCTTATATATTCCGAGAGGCAGAGGAAATGAGGTCATAATGTATGTGGAACACACTTGAACATATATCAAAAGTAGAATATGCAATCTTGATACGAAAGTAGGCGCCATGTGTGGAAAACGTATTCGAAAACGACATTGCCACTTGTTAAAATACAACATGTTAAAATGTAAACTTTGAAATGACCGTCTTATAGAGTCGGGTAATTTTAATACTGTTAATAAATAGAGAAGTAGGACAGTATTCGAAATTATTTATCAAATGAAAAGTCACGGAGGGTAATTATTAAATTATTTCTTTTGTTCATACAGAAAAAATATTTGGTATAATGATCCAGTTTGCGGTTTTGTAAAACTTAAAAAAAATTCTCAACTAAACATGTTTGGTTAATAAAATGATTGTCGGTTTATTAATCAATCGCGACAATTTCTTTTCCTGCTTGAAAAGCCGACAATTATCTATTAAATCGATTCCCTGGTAAATCCTACGTTCATTAAATTCGTAATACTTTCGTCATTCAACGAAAACCGAAGTGCAGTTTTTGCTTCTGTATTCTGTTATGATATCTTTAAAAAATGTTCGCGGAATACGTTTTGCATTCGATAAATCATTAAAATCGTTCAATATTATGTATTACATTTTAATATTTAGCCAGTATGTACAGGAAATTACTATTGATTAAAAAGTTTCCGGTTATAATGTTTGTTAAATTTTGAAAGTTTTCTTCTAAAATTTTATATACCCGGACATTACATGATAATCAGAATATAAGTCTTCAAAATGGTATTAGAGGAAAACTAGTTATGGTGATAATTGCTCAATTTTTCTTGAAAGAAACTAGAACTTACCGAAAAAATTATTACCGATTTAAATCTAAACGGTAATTTAGAAAGCATTTAGAAAGCAGGTAACTTGATGCCGAAAAAATATTTACTTTATGCCAATATCCACGATTAATATTAGAAATTATTGTATTAAAACATTGTAATGATTTGAAAAATAATCAAAACTATGACATTTAAAACTACGATCTACTTCAATATTTCATTTAACAATTCTCATTGATTTATGAAAAGAATAGCATTCATAATCAGCCGAATTATTTTGAGGACCTTAATAATTATTAAACCTATTTTATTTGTATTATTAAATAATATTTTTATATGGATACTGTGGCGAAGTAATGTTATTTACCTCCACAGAAAAACTGATTTATAAGTTCATTGGTTATTCATGTATGGAGAATACTTCTTTTGCACAGACCATGTCAGATCTAACATTCGTTAGTTATTAGTTTCAAAATAACAGATGTTATAAAAACTTTTTTTCGTTTTATAGAAGGAAACGATCCAAGCGATTTTGAAAAGCCATTATATCATTATAATGCAGACGTTTAAGTTCGTAGTATCGAACTTGCATCCAAAATATGATTTTCTACACTTTTTATGACATGAAAGCGGTTGACCCGATTTTAATAAACATATAGTTATATTTAGGTAAAATGAACTGAAATAAGTCATGTTCAGACTAAATGCCTAATGTTCCAAAACGTAATATGACTTCTTCGCAGGAATTTGTTTGTATTTACAAAAAAACTGCATATCCATTTTTATCAAAACCGCTAACAATTACATAGGCTATATTAAATTGTCTTTCACCATTTAAAAACCTAAAAGTTAAATATCTGCCAGCCCAGTTTATTTTTAAGTGACATGTTAGTAGTGGACAAAGTTGACAAATATTTGTCCCGTAAAGTAGGAAACGGGTATATTGTTTTCATTCCCTTATGAACTGGACTTGGCGTTGTCCTGCAGTAATAAGTACAAGCTTCTAGTGACTGTGGCAGGGATGTCTGGAGTTTTCAATCACTAAAGCTGAGATTATAACTTTGACCTCGATATTGGCTGTTTCGTAAAAATGTAGATTGTTTTCTATTATTTTTCGTTTCATAATGCGTGGAATTTATATTTAATAAAATTTTAAAATAAACAGAATTAATAAACGACCATGAAAGCTTTATTTAATTCTTCCCACGTTTTGCCACCATGTTTGGAGCTTCATCAGGTAAATTTTTCAATCTGATAAATTTTGAAGTCTTATTCATTAATTTTGATGAGCAAGTACTGGTAAAAATGTATAATAATAAAATTGGACTGTCTCCAAATGTCGGTTGAAACTGATCTTGGAAGAAGTCCCTCCTGACTGGGGTATGCACAAACAATAGGAATGGGAATACTTTTGAAAAGCACATTTTAAAAGTGAAAATTTGGAGTGGCCATGATGTGGTAGACATCGGAAAAGATGGGTGAAAGATAATGTGAATCATCTGTAGAACATTATGATTGTCGGATGGTGGGAGAAGACTCGACGTAGAGACGAATGGTGGCATAACGTGACGGCAGTCAAGGCTCACGTCCGGTTATTTTAGGGCTCAATTTTAATTTAATTCCATGTTAGCAAGTTGTAATAAGCTGTGTATCAGTACTGGTATGTATTTTCATCGACAATTCTGTGAGGTGTATGGCAAAGTAATAATGAGGGATGGAGACGACGTGGATTAGACAGTTTAATGAAGTTCGTGGTGTTGATGCGACATGCCCAGGGGAGAGTACTTAGAAGAATATCAATATTATATAGAACATCACCAGTTGAGGAGCTGCGAATAATATTTCTAAAGCCTTCATAACATATTGAAAATAAGTGAGAGGTAGCTAAAATATGTCTAAAGTGAACAACCCTAATATTAAACCATGGTGGATATGAAATAAGCCAGTAAATCGTAGATTAATGGGAAATTCATTATAGCATCAACTGTAAAGACAGGGGAGAGATTCTAAAGAGGAACTGGAATTAAATTAATTAGTCTGCGAAATAACCATGGGTCTTTTAACACAAATTAGATAGATGTGGGATGATCATGTCTGCATGGCCAAGAAAATGTATGATTACAGTAGCCGTGAAACATATTTTTAATTGTCATGCAGCTTTTGTCGAACTAAACATCAGAGAATACCACAAATTAAATGAATTTTTGGAAAAAAATGAAAAATTTAAAAGGCAACAGGTAGTGGCGAAAGAAAAGGAACTAATGGCAGAAAATAGTGCAAGTAAATTTAAACAATTTTTTTAGTCAAGTAAAAGTCCTACACTGACGAAACGGCCCACAGAAATATTTTCTGGGGGTTCATCAAAAGTAGATATTTAAAGAACTTCTCTGGAAAAACGAAAGTGTTTTATTTATTCTGTCAGTTAACTAAACTATCAATTTTAATAAAATATTAATTATGTGGCCAAAGAAACAGACAAAAGTATTATTAAACTCACGACGTTTCCTCCACCGATTACCAATCACTTGATAAGGTCCACCAATTTGGGGAGTAAATGTCTGTTTCTTTGGCCATATAATTATTGTTTAATTACAATTTATGAAAAGACATACTAATTTTTGTCAACTATTATTTAAGAATAAAATTTTAAGAAGCAATGAGGAAAACTTACTGCTAGTAGAGCAAGGGCCCTGAAAAAACCGGTATGGTCCAAGCAGAGATAAAGACGGAAAAAAAGAAAACGAAAAATAATCACTATTATTTTCTGAGTTTATCACTGAAAGAACAAGATAAAGTTATCCACGAAAACAGTTATATTATTTACGCTGTGTACATTTTATTAGATTGTTGCTTCTCAAATTTAGGCTTGCCCTTTTTGCTTCATGGGTGAAAACGGTGTTGAACTACGTACAATGCAGTATTTCGAAGATAAATTAGATACATTTGCCTATTAATACCTTAGTTGTAAATATACTGGTTTTAGTAATTGTTTTGTTTCAATTGACATCCTTTGGAAGTTGACGTTATCGGCTTCTGCCTTAGCGCGTGTAAATCAAGGCTATCTTATGGAGGAGATAGCGTGAGGCTGGCACCGAGGTCAGTAGGAAAACCACTCCTGTTGGGACTCTCATCTCTGGAGTCCTTGACGTAAGGTAAGTTACACTCACGCATCGTACTGTAGAAATTCGTGTATATGCTGTGTAATGTAACACTACACTCTCTACATTTATGATTATTCATAAGCTTTACGTAGGTCACTTTTGTTTTTCCCATGCCGTCTCCACACCTTGGAAGCATTGCAACAGGGACATCCACAATAGTGAAGTGATAAAAAATAATTTTTGTTATATAATTAAGTGTGCGTTATTGACCTGTAACATCTCGTTTACACAACGCTAAAAAGTTGAGCTCATGGTGCAGCAGATAAGTTTTAATATTTTAGCTCCAACATAAACGCCATATTTATTTTTCTGAACGTATCTTTACTAGGAGATTTGTTCGGAAATATCTGATTTCCCTCCCGGCTTCCGAGTCGTATGACAGATTTATCATTAGTGTTCGTTTAGTAAACAAAAGAAATAGTTTCCTCTTGAATTAGATGGTTGCAAGACTGTAAACAGTAATTATTTTCTTAATAATTGCTTTGACATTTTATGTAAGCCTGCCAGAATGTACCAGTGTGCGCATTGCAATGAAATATTTCCAGCGCCAATTAATGCTGAGTCATGAATGTACCTGATGATGAATATACTAATGAACATTTTCACGTTGCTAGTAACGCCTCTGTTGTTCAGTATTTACGTATTTAAAATAAATAATGTGTCCGTCTTGAATTTTGCCGCTAGTAATTACTCTCGGAAAACATCACGAGGATGCGACTATAATTCACGTGAACTCGACTGTAATGCAGAGTTCAAACGTTTCACGCAATTAGCATAGCGTGACCTCTTCTTTTATACCGGTATTCGCTTTGAGAATAAATATGTTACGATAATGATTACCGAGCAATATTTTACTTTTTGTTGGTTTGTGATTTGTTTTCAAGCGTTTCAGCAACGATGCCAATACCAATAACAGTTTGTTAGGGTTAGCTGAATATATTCGAAGTGTTTGAACGTTATATTTACATAAACATTTTTTTAAAATGGTAAATTCTGCGATCTAAAGCGAGTTTTTGAATCAATATATCAGACAATTATAAATATAAAAAAATGCCTTTCAGTACCTACTGTCCTATCGACACATCGTATACAAAAGGATGGCAAATTTAGGTAAAAAGTTTGAAACAGAAGACTGTTTAGCAGTTAATGTAATTAGGAAACGTACATTAGTTCATTAACTTTAGTCCTGTAAAAAATTAAATTACAATAATCCATATTGATACTCACTCATTGACAGTAGATTTTAGATTTGAATACATGTAGGGGATCCAGAGAAGTGTTTTAGGGGGGAGGGGACCAGTTTTGTGAAATTTTTATTTGATTCATGTAATATTAATTAATATAACTATGAATAATTTCAGTTTATATCATATCTATTACTTTGTATTACATATTTAATAGATAATTATATTTTTTGAATGAAGTTTTATTTAATAATAATTAATATTATGTAATTAAAACGGACATCGCATAGATAATTTCAAACAATTGTTTCCTGAAAATAAAAATTTCTACTGTTCTATAGGTTTTTATCTGTATGCTTTATAAATTTAAGGGATTCCAAACGTTTGTCAATATACCTATAAAAAAGGAACGACATATTATGGCATTATTCAGTACATATTTTTTTAACAAGTTTTGTATCTTCAACAAAGAAACGATACACTATAAACAAATTGGTCGAAATACCTTAATACGTCTATTTTCATTTGACTAATATCAAAAATCACAAATTCATCAAAATATCATGAAAATCGTTAGTTTTTTAATAATATCATTTAACCCACAAAATTTTTTTACATTCCACCCCCTGTCTTCCCCTTTGGATTCGCCACTGGTATATAGCAAAATCGGTTATAACGAGGAATTATTACTTTTTAAATGATAGAAAGAGGGAGCCTAGAAAATCTCTTGAGCTTCGAGGGCACTTCCGCCCAGACGGAAGTATGAAGAATATATCGGCCCTTCCACTACCGTAGTGTGACTGATTTATTGGGGGCCGTTCCAGACCGTGACATATGGAAACAATGAATGTTTAAAGTTACTTTATCTACCCGGAAAACATTTTAGGATAAGGAATTTAACTGAGCCACGTCTTTTTCTGCCCTTCAGCAAAACATTTCTTCAGTTAAATTTCCATAGAGTCAATAAATCGTGTCTTGTGTAAGTGAAAAAGTTCACGTTTTAATGTGTCAATACAACCGGTTCAATGACATGTAGAACTTTTTACAGTTTGAATTCACGCCGAATACAGCTCCATAAAAATTACTTTGGAAACTCTCTGCACCACCTTAGATTGCCGCTTCTTCATAATTGGTTAAGATACTGGTGATCAACAGCTACATCTGCTAGATCCTAGAACAGATGGATGACACTCCGCATCGAATTCTCGTCGGTACTGACGAACGTGTAAATTGTATAAGGATTATAACATTCAAGAAATGGAATGCCCCATCCAGAACATATAACTCTCAAGATGAGGAGTATAATCCCCTGATGTAATCAAGAAGTATCTATGACTCAAACAAATTAATCCCTTGGGCCAAAATGTATTTTTTTTGATAGACATGGATTTAGAGGGGTTTTTACTTGTTTGAAATAAATAATTATATAAGAAATAAAAAATCCATTTACTCAACATTTATTAATTTAAAATGTACACTGATTGAATAGATTTTAATTCACAAAGCCTGTTACTTATGTCTAATACTAAATACTTTGTACTTTAGTTACAAACATTAGATATCTGATAAACTAGAAACATAATATATATTCTAGGAGGCGCCTTCTCATAGTATCAGATATACGTACACAAATCCTACGCGGGATTGGAAGCACGAGGATATCTACAAAAAGGTTAAAAATAGTGTAATAACTCTTTTTTCAGCTTATCCTGGAACTTGCCGCTAGAGTCAGTGATGATGTAACGGTCCCAGCTCGACCCAACCAAATTTCCTCGTTGAACAATGAGTACCTTGCCCGTTTAGTTTTCTTCTTTGCTTCCACGGACTAGAGCAAGCCTTCCGTCCGTTATTCAAACGTTCATGGCCAGTTAAAATCTCCAATCTGCTATCCTTTTAATGATCACTGCTTAATGCTCAATATCCTTAATGCTTAGTGTTCACTCCTTAACCCGTAATCTTTAATATTATTAATGCTCCCTTCTTAATCATGAATATCCTAAATCTTTAATGCCTGAAAATCAATTTTCCTCAGTTTTAACACCTTTTCCCCCCTCCATAGTTTGATTTATTTTGATGGCGGGGATCACTTTTTCTCCAATCAAAAGTAATTATCTGTCATCCGTGGGAGCAGCCATTCACCCCACTCCACCGATGACTTGGGGAAAACACCATGTCAGCCCACAACCTGATGTTGCTGAGTCTCAAAGACTTTAGAAATATCCAGGCCGTGTTAACTTGTCTAGGTTTTATTACCCTTTCTTACCTCAAGCCGCCTGCCTTTGATTGTGTACCGCCAAATTCCGTATTTAGTTGTGTTTAACTATTACTATAGACTTCAGCTCGTCAGGAAGAAGCACTTGTTCTACGAATATAAGCTCATCACAAGGGTTTCCGTTTTGCGATCTCACTTCACGATAAGTCTTAGGACATACCGATGCAGAAAGATTGGCTTCTTTTTCATCCAGTATTGTCTGCACGGTATATTTCTGAGCTGTTTTCTTTATGTTTCTTACATTTCTACTCTGAGAATAGGGACGTGATTGTACTCTTTGCTGAAATAAAAGTGATTGTCTTGGTCATAGCCACCACATCTCGGTGTTTCGCACTTCTCTCACTCTCAATGCCACACATCAATTTTCTGTATGTTTTTCTGTATGTTTTCGCGCATGTAACCATTCAATATTAGCTTCGGTTGTCTATAGTAGAAGTAAACATCTCGTGGTCTTTCTCTACCAATAGGTAACCTTCAATGTACTAAGCGGATGAAGACTTGAACTACTTAAGAGATATCAGTGTTTACACGTGCATACATTCAGTAAAAGTTTACCCATAAGTCTGCTCCCATTATATTAAATAATGCTTAACTCGATAGTACACTTATGAATGTTTCTGTACTAAACACAATACGCAATAGGTCGTCGCCCCCACTGCTGATCTGTTTATCTTAAGATTATTGACGCATGGAGATTAGACATAACTTGTAAAAACACGAAAACTATATAGTACACAGTCGTCCTAATGACATAAAATGCAGCAAAACACGTGGATAGGTAAATGACACCCAGTTATAAGGCGATGGAAATTATTAAAATCTTATAGAAATGGAACTTCAACTTCAACATCCTTCGAAAAAAGCTAAATTTCGTAAAGCGACAGTCCGGCAAAAGTACTTCGGGGAAGCGGCCCTTTCAGGAAAAACAGTTTGTGTCATCAGAGCGAAAACATTAATGGGAAGACAAAAAAAACAGTAATGGTATGTATAAAATTGTCTTCAAAATTTCAACGGTGGATTTCCCCGATACTTGAGGTGAATAACTTATTCTGTGCTTTGGGAGTGTCTGTACCGGTATTTTCCTTCATGACCGTCACTTCAGCTTCTCGGACTTCTTTAATCCGCATTAACTTTAACTACTTGAGTCACTTTTCTCCGTCACAACTTCTACTGCATTTCAACTCTCTCTGTATTTGAAAATAACTCGAAGAGGCGAAAACCACACCTCGATCTCCTCTTTATTTGAGATCTTTCCAAACTAAGTTTAACATTTCACATTCCTAATTGTAAAGGATATGAGGCGGAGTAATTCTTCAATATCGAAGAACGTTCGTATCCCGACTTCCTGAAGTGAGGTAGTGGGGTAGTTTGAAAACATACAGTACCATAAAAGACAGGACAGTTACACCAGACATGAAAACATTGAATTATGAATAAATGAATTAATATAAATGCCTTCTTGTAAGTTGTATCATCTTCACATTGCGTTGGTGAGAGACTGAGAAGTGTAATTAATAAATACTGCAAAGTTGTCTACATCAACCTGTAATTTTCTATAATTTTCTGAATTTATTTTACTACGTATCGTAGAAGTTTTGGACGTTATGTTAAATGTAACTATAATATCATAATGCTTAATTGGTTAAGAAATGTATTATTAAATTTGATTTTCATAAATTGTTTCAAATTGTGAATAAAGCTTCCGTCTCTTCTGAAACTTGTTATAAACTTTAGAATAGGTATTTATATATCTTAATTTAGAAAGACATGAATGCAGTCTGTCACCCATTCTGTTTAACTTATATATAGAACAGGCGATGAAGAAGTTAAATGGAATATGGAAAAGGAATCATACTGCAAGGCGAAGAAATAAAAGCCGATGATATTGTAGTATTAGGAAGTGAGAAGAAGAATTAGAAACCATAATAAATGACATGAACGGAGTCCTGGAGAAACAGTTCAATATGTGCATTAATAGAGGTAAAACCAACGTAATGAAATGTATTATGGGAAACAGTGGAATAAATGGGAAGGAATATTTTGATGGAAGTTACTTGTGCAGCATAAGAACTAGAGATGGTAGAAGTATAGTAGACATGATGAGTAGGTTAGCACAGGAAAGAAAGGCTTTCATAAAAAGAGGAAGAGAAGTGTGAATATTAGTAAATCATTGCTAAAAAATGTTCGTTTGAAATGTGACGTTATATGGGTGCGAAACGTGGACGGTAGGAGTTACAGAAAGAAAAGAAGCATTTGAAATGTGGTGCTATAGGAGAATGATGAAAATCAGACGGGGTGATATAATCACTAACGAGGAAGTTCTAAGCAGAATAGGGGAAGAACAAACAAAATGAGGGACGTTGACCAAGAGAAGGGATAGATTAATAGGCCACGTTTTGTGACATGAGGGTCTTGTAAAATTAATTAGCTTTAGACGGACGTGTGTGGGGTAAGAAAAGAAGTGGGAGGTCAAGATTGGGATACGATAAGCAGATTAGGGAGTATGTGGGATGTGGTAGCTATGTATAAACGATTACGCTTGCGCAGGATGGGTTAGCATGGAAGGTTTTGTTAGACCAGTCTAAAGACAACAATTTAGTAGTACTATACTAACCAATTTTTTTCCTTCTACTTTGATTATTAATTTTCAATCAAAAATAATTCGCTCTCATTGTATTTTAATAGAATGTGTTGCATCTTATTTGTGTGAACTAACAGTTTGGTGTCAACCGAGAGAACAATGAAACATGTATTATATAATTTGTGGACTCTACTCCTTGCTCTGAGCTGCGCTGATGGTGCTAGAATCTTATGTATTGTTCCTACTCCATCCATCAGCCACCAGCTGCCACTTAGATTCATCGTGAAAGCTCTGGTCGCAAGAGGACACCAAGTCACTTTCCTGACGTCAGATCCGACAAAAGTAAGATTGAGTACCATTTCATCTATTTCCTACATATTTCTTCCTCATAAAAATAAATTAACTTTCGTTTCAGATAATCTCCGAGAACTACACTGAAATAGATCTATCGTCGTCTTACGACTACATAAGGCAATTCGATTTCAGCGCTATTGGCCAAGAGGCGCCAATAGAGTTCGTAAACACTTTCATGCATCAGTATGCTGCGGGGCTAGTAGAACAACAACTCTCATTACCGGCAGTGAAGAAACTCATAAAGTAAGCTAATAACAACATCCAAGGTGACGTATTCAGCTGATGAACACAAACGTTTTAAGGAAGAATGTGTGCCCTATCCATAATTTTGTCACGACAGTATTTTTTCGTGATTTTTGTGTACAAATTTTATTATTATTATATATAGAATCAAAAAAGTGTCAAATATTTTTAGAGATGGTTGTAACTATCAAAACAAATAATTAAAGTCCAATAAACATGTGTCCGGAAAAGCATACTTTCTGAGATAATTATTGGAGACATATGGTTGTGAATGTCTTAAGGAAAAATGTACTCTAGTACCACACAAGGCGAATACTGGAAAACCCTGTCAGTCCACACACGTCAGATGGAGGATCACGAACTGCATTTACCAGACGGAAGACATGGAACAAGTTTTTAAATTTTTTTCATTGAAATAACAATCAGAATAACAGGTTCTATAAGTTATTTTGATGTCTTCGAAGTGTACTGATGGGGTCCTGTCCAGTGATCAGACCCCTGTTACCCCAGCTTTGAGGTCAATTACCCAGCATCGTTTTAGTCTTCTTTGGTTTCTTTATTGCAGCAGTGGTTGTATAAAAAGGTTGGTATGGTTTTCCAGTTTATTGTAATGTTTATTGGCTCTCTCTTGTATAACATCCTGGATGAAAGGTGTGCCTAGGTTCTGATGTAAACTTTGATTGCTTACATACCATGGAGCATCAACCATGGCTCTGAGGATTTTTGATTGCGCCCTCTGTACTATGACAGTGTTGGACTTGCTAGCACATCCCTAAAGCTCAATTCAGAATAATGGCTTTCTATGTAGTTATTTTGGTATCTATTGAGAGTTTAGATCTCCTACCGAGTAGCCAGTACAGTTCTCGAAGAGGCAAGTCCATTTGGTTTGTTTTATTTTTTATATGAATTTTCCAGGCTAATTTTGAGTCTAAATGGACTCCGAGATATTTTGCATGTGTTGATACTGGTAGACGTTTGTTGTACATAGTTTCTGGTAGGCATTGTTGTTTTAGTAAAGTGAACGTAACCTGTACGGATTTTGTCTCGTTAATTTTGACTTTCCATTTATCTGTCCATTCCTGAAGTAAATTAAGATGGTCTTGTAAAAGTTCTCTTACTGTTACTGGATCTTCATTAATAGCCATGATACCCATGTCGTCAGCAATTATCCCTGTAATTGAACTAGTGGTTGAGGGAAAATCGTAAGAATATATTAAATACAAGATGGGTCCAGGACACTTCCTCGTGGAACGCCTGCTTTGATTAGGTGAAAGGTGGATGTTTCGCCGTTTCCTTTAGTTCTGAATTTGTGATTCTCCAGGTATGATTTTAGTAGGTTATAGAAAGGCTCTGGTAGTAACTGTTTGATTTTATATAGGAGACCTGTATTCCAGACCCACCTGGAATAAGTGTGCGCGATTTCTTGCAGCAGAGGTACTGAGTGGTACTGTATGAACAATTGCTGTATCCTCACCATATTCAGAGTAGATACTAAGGCCAAAAGACGACGGTACCAGATTTCATTTCTGTGAACAGAAGTGGAAGTATTCTGTAAATCCACCGTTTTCGTCAAATATATTATTTACCAACGAGGCAGGGTTCCTAAGAGATTGCGTTGTGTATATTCATAAGCAGTATTTGTGGATTGATGAAAATCCCTATGCTGAAGTCAAAAAGAGGGCTTCAACATATTTTTTTCCTCAGCTTATGGACAGGCGTTCTTGGAAAATAAATTACTAGGGTCTTACACCCTACCACAAAAATTAAATGGGGCTATTTATCATCAATTTATTTTTAAAGTATTGTCTTATAAAATGCCTATTTTTTTGGAGGATGTGCCTTGACAGCAAAGATTGCAAATGTGCTTAATGGACGATATCCCTTCAACACATTTCCTTCACATTGTGAGGGAACATCTGATATTTCAGGACCGCTATAATGGTTGTGAGGGCTACACACCTTGGTCTCCCCATTTCCCAGACTTCAATCCCCACAATTTTGGTTATGGAGACACTTGAAGGCAATAGTCGACGCCGACCCAGTCAATGATGTTTACACACTACAAGATCCTGTCTACAATGACCGTCAACACTTACAAAAAGAATTGGGTGTATTTAAAAAGAGTGTGTGATTCCTTACACCGAAGGCAGAGGGATGCATTGTCAGTGACCGATGTCATGTTGACATCTCATTTCATAAAGGTCATGAAGGGATATCAGGTTGAACCTCTCCTATGAACAAGTCTGCAGGTCTCTGAAAGTATGCGTTTCCGGATCCACGTTTTTAGACCTTTTTTTAGCTTGTTATAATGACTTAGTAGCACATCTTGAAAAATTCAAACCTTTTTTAACGACATGAATAAAACTATATTAACACATACGACTTGCATTGAATGTATTTCAATACACAATTCTATCAATACATTTTATAGAATAAAAATAAAGAATGAACTTGATTAGCTAGATTTTTCTCGCCTTTAAATTATTTACAGAGTTGTTTTTCTTAATCTTAACAAGATTTTCTCCAAGACGTAGGATATTGAAACTTGTTTAATGCTTTGTATTGCCAGTAATCATTTCTATCTCATTCTAAACTCCTAGTAAAGTTAACAATTTTCATTATAGTTCCAGTACAATAATTTTTCTTTCTTTCTCCCTGGCGCCACGGCTCATTTAGAGCATTGGCCTACCGGGAAAACTAAATTTTTGAAGTTATATTTTAGTATATGTTCCAATATATAATTCTGTTATTTTTTGTTATTTAAACCTTAAAATAAGATATCTTTCTATAATCTATTGGAATCGAAACCGTAAAACTATTTTGTTTCAAATAGTGGTCACTAAATTTGTAGTCAAATGGAATTATAATTTGTAAGGTATATAATGCTTTACATTTAAATCTTACATTATTTCTATGGAACCAATAGTTTTGTTTTCTCAACTTCCAATATTTGTTACGTTTTTATTTTGTGATTTCAACAGATCAGAGCAACAGTTCGATTTGATGATTCTGGAGACCATTTGCTATGACGCATACTACGGCCTCCTTCACAAGGTTGGGTCTCCTCCGCTGGTGGGCTTCATCTCCCTCAACTTGATGACTCCAACCTACTCATACGTGGGCAATCCTAACAACCCTGCCTATTCAACGGACCAGCTGCTGCCATATACAGATCACATGAACTTCTGGCAGCGCATGTATAGCACCTATTTTTATCTGAGATACCACTATGTGTGGAACACCAAAATCCTGCCAGACCAGGAGATGGTTCTGAGGAAGTTCTTCGGCGATGAGCCTCCTTCCATCTACGAAACTCAGCGAAACTTCAGCCTGATGCTCATCAACAACCATTGGAGTATGAACTATCCAAAACCATACCTTCCGTCTCTTATTCCATTGACTGGGCTTCACATCGACACGGAGAGGAAACCCTTACGACAGGTAAACAAAACTTCTAATTTTTGTATGAATAGCGATTCTGGTTTTATTCTGTATCAGGCGGCGCAGTAAAGTGATGGAATAAGAAATGAATTAAATTCAAATCATTAAGTTTTTTCAAAACTAAAATAATATTCGTAATTTTTTTTGAAAATATTCACTATCAAAAGCTATTTTAACGAAAAAAGTCAAATGGCTTAATTCCGTAGACTACTGCAGGAGCCCACATACAATACTGACAATATGTGTATTGTCCCTTAAATAAAATTGTAGTGTACATATGCTTTCTACATTATTTAAAGGAATATGTTTGATTTAACATTAAATAAAATTTTGTTAAGTTAAATTTTCCGTACGGCAGAACTCGTAGGTTTGTTGGAATTCAGGTAACGACCGAAAGTCGTGGCCTCACAACATCAAAACATCTATTGAGGTGACGGCCTTTGACGGATTAAGAATCGCCACCGCTGGCCTTAGAGTCATAAATAATTGTGGAAGCTGCGGTCTCAACATTTAGTCACGTCTGCGACTTTGCCACAGAAAGTTCAGTAACCTCTGGTGCGTGAGTTTTCGCGACTTTTGGGCAGACCCGGTTTGCAAAGTCGAAAATGTAAGAATGTTTCCTATTGGTAATTTGAATCAGGAAAGGAAAATCACAGGTTTCGAGGTTGATGAGAAATGTCGAGAGAGTTCGTTGTGGAGGAGTCGTGGAGAAGGGTGGGAGTTAGTTGTTGAATTAGCTGAGGAGTGATGAAGAGTATATGTTGATTGGTCAAGTGGTTTATCAAGAGCTGTCATAGAGATTGAGGGATTAGTTTTGAAGTTGTTGTATAGTACACACAATGAGTAGGATAGCACAGGCAATAAAGGCTTTCGCAAAAAAGAGGAATTTACTTACGGTTAATATAAGTGTGAATATTACGAAGTCGTTGCTTAAAATGTTCGCTTGAAGCGTGGCGTTATATAGATGTGAAACGTAGTCGATAGAAGTTTCATAAAAGAATAGGAGCCTTCGAAATGTGGTGTAATAGGAGAATGATGAAAATCAGATAAGTGGATAGAATAAGCAGAATAGGGGAAGAGCGAACAATATGGAGGATTTTGACCGTTTTAAGACGTGAGGGTCTTGTAAAATTAGCCTAGAGGAAAGTGTGTGGGGTAAGAACAGAAGAGGGAGTCTAAGGATGGAAAACGAAAAACAGATTAGGGAGGATGTGGTAGTTATGCAGGAATTGAAAGGCTTGCAGAAGACAATACCACAACAATAACAACAGATAGTTATCCTCGTAGAAGTTGTTTCTTGGCACGTTGCAGCTCATAATTTAAAGAAATAACAAGCCACCACAGCCGATGTGTACGAATATTGGCATAATAAATATATGATAACTTACAATGGCTGCTATTTATTCGTGATTAATGTGGAGAGCAGACAGGATTTCACGTTTTCTTTTAAACATCCATCGAAAACAAACCAATGAAGTATGGATTGTTTAAAACAGTCTCTGAAAGTACATAGCTAATATTTATATTTATAGTCTATTTAACAAGCATCAATTCATTTACTAAGATTTTGAAATGAATTGCGGGACAATATTTAGTTATTTTGACACGTTTAAACTAGTAATTAATAAACTTTAATGGCTGAGTTTCGTTTGAAAGCATTTGGTCTGATATTCGAAAATAGTTTAATTGATCCCAAGATCATTCGAAGACACGATTTTGAGATTGATAAAAAGTATTATGTTTGGTAGGATATCGGAAACTTCCTTGACGGGGCTACTGAAGGCGCCATCTATATTAGCTTTGGAACTAACATTCGCTGGAGCAGTTTATCCCCGGAGTTTCTGCAATCTGTGGTGGAGGCCTTTGCGGAGCTTCCCCAAAGGATTCTGTGGAAGTGCGACTTGGAAAGCATTCCTCAGAAACCATCCAACGTCATGACAGACAAATGGTTTTCGCAGCAGGACGTTTTAGGTGAGAAAAATCTTATTAGAATGAAATACTTTATAACTATTTTTATAAACTAAATACCAGTTAGTTTGATTATGAAATTCGTCTAGAATGACCATTCCTTTGTAACCATCCTCATTCATAGGGTAAACGATTAATATTTTTATGATCATATTATGAACTCCACAGTGAATCTTATATGACGTATTTTTATTAAATTTCCGAATTAAATGAGAAATAATAAAAACGGAAAGTAATTTTACCTCAATTTTATACCCATGGCTAATTTTAAGCAGATTTTATTACATCACTTGTCCGTGTCCCAAGAAATTTCTGATATTGTATACCAGTAATTTTAATATAGTTTTTTTTATTTACGTACTTTGTTATGAATAACAGAAACTAACTTTCATATAAATAGGTGAAAATATTTGTCTCAAGGGAAAAACAATAACATTAATCCGTTTACATACTGGCATTTTTGAAGAAATACAATTGACTAGGACTGGCTACAAATTTTGATAATGATGAATTGAATCCCCCTTGGATTTGAACCAGTCTCAAAATTTTACGATTTTATTAATAAAACTTATCTATTAACTTCGTGTAATTGTTTTACAGGAGCAAATGTGTGCCATCAATAACTATATAAAGAAATATTTTTACAAAACATTTCAAATAGCAAAATCCCATCTTGTGGTGTCAAATGTTTTATATATTTAAAAACAACCAAAAATTTGAAATTAAACCTAAATGGTTTCTGATTCCAGTTTACATACCTTAAATTCAGTTTCTAAATATCGTCCTAATTAGTTCTTACATAGAGTTAGATTCTCTCTCAGTGCCTTGATTACTATAGGAAACGAATATAAAACGACAAAATTGGAAGTATGTAAAATGAAATCAAAGGCCATTTTGGTTAATTAAAAAATTTCGACTGGTTTTTGAAAATTAATACTCATTTGAAATTGGATTGATGATATTTTGATAGAAGAATTGAAAAACTGTTTATTCAGTCCCTCAAAATTACTTTATTATTAAATGTGTATACATTCTCCATAATATTTCATCTAATAACCATATTTATTCTAAAACATTTGTATTAAAGACAATGAACTCACTGTAACATTCCAGTTAATAATTGCATGTGTGTGTCGTCATGGTCACGGAGACTGGGATTAAAACTGCTGGAGAATCGATACGCTGACCACGTATCACTCCATACTCGGAATGTGTCATATTAGATGACAGTCCGCAGTCGACTCGGCAGGCCAAGGCCCTGAATAAGCTGTGGAACCAAGGAAGAAGAAGCACTATCAGGTATAACCTACTTTTCGCCAAAATGTAACGAGGTTATAATTTTAAATTACACTTTATACGCGCTGTTTTGTTGTTGTGGTATTCAGTCCTAAGAATAGTCAGATGCAACCCCTCATGCTAACCTATATTGCGCAAGCCTTTTCTTTTCCGCAATACGAGCACAATCCACATCCTCCATAATATGTTTAGCGTATTCTGTTCTTACCTCATACACTTCTTTCTAATGTTAATTTTACAAGACCCTCAAATGTCTTAAAATGTGGCCTATTAATCTATTCCTTCTCTTGATAAAAGCTCTCCAAATTGTCCTCTCTTCTGTTTAACACTTCCTCGTTAGTAACTCTATCCGCCTATCTGGTTTTCAACATTCTCATACAGCACCACATTTCGAAGGCTTCTATTCTTTTCCGCAACTTCTATCGTCCACGTTACGCACCCATATAGCGCCACGCTCCATATTAACATTTTTAGCAACTTTTTCCTAATATTCACACTTATATTACCCGTAAGTAAATTCCTCCTGTTAGCGTAAGCCTTCCTTGCCTTAGCTATCCTACTCTTTATGTGTACTACACTTCTACCATCCCTAGTTATTACGCTCCCCAAGTAGTAGAGTTCCTTAACTTTCTTCAAAATATCCCTTCCCAATCTAACACCCATTCTTATTGCACTGTTTCTCATAATACTCTCCATTACCTTGGTTTCCCTCTATTAATCCTCATCTTGAACTCTTTCACGTTCATACCATTTATTATGGTTTCCGAGTTTTCTTCTGACTCCCCTAATACTACAATATCGTCGGCAAAGCGTAAGGTTTTTATTTCTTCTCCTTGAAGTTGATTCCTTGTCCATATTCCATTTTAACTTTTTGAAACTTGTACGCGCTTTCTCTAATAATCAGAGAAATTGAACTTTGACTGACAATTATTACAAAGTTTACTATCTATTACCAGCCTTAGTACACTCGCAGAATAGCAGTTTTACATCCGAAGGGGTAATCACAGTCAGGTTCTAAGACCACTTGAGCCCGGGTCATTTGTCGTTTTGAATCAAATCTCGGCCTCCTCAAGATATTAGTCAATCACATGTACTGTACGATACTTCAGCGTATCTAAAATTTTAACCATACAGTTACAACTAACAATTATAGTTACCCGATTCAAATGATTTGCTTCAATACACATTATTAATAAATATGCATCTTACAAATCCAATTTTTATTTTTAGCACATCCTAAAGTAAAGCTGTTCGTCACCCAGGGAGGAATGCAGAGTCTCAACGAAGCTTCTTACTATGGTGTTCCTATGGTTGCCGTTCCTTTTTTCTGCGACCAGACACACAATTCCGTCAAAATGGAATCTTCTGGAGTCGCAGTCGTGTTGAACGTGAAGGATGTCAGGAAAGATACATTTTTACATGCAATTCGCACCGTTCTGCATAACGCAAGGTAATGTGGGCCCTCGATTTCTAATTAAGTCATTTAATGATCGAAATTCACCTTGTTATGCTTTTAGTTTTAAAGTAGTTCATTACTTTAATGTTTGTTGTTCAATGGTTTGTAAGAATTAAATATAAAAACTAAATCAGTGTTCTTAAACTTTCAATCACATTTGTACGACGATTATTTTTAAGATTATTTAGATTTTAATATTCAATTAAGAAATTATTTTATATTACATTTTTACAATTATATTCATAAAAATAATTTGTTAACTCCAATTACACGGAATTTCTCTTATAGAGCATTATTAACAAATTTTCCATCAGAGTTAGTTACTATAAGAGGGGGGGCCAGTGGGGAGCAGAGATCTCGATTATTAAGAGGTACCTGTTTTTAGTTCTTCTCTTGTTTCGGAACCTTCTCGCCCAGGTATCATGGATGCCTTCCTTGATTTTCTCGTAGATTTCTTCGATTGCGGGCAGCAAGTTGTGATGATTCTTTCCTCACAGGGTGTGATCTCGGCAGGCGGAAAACAAAAGATTTTTACACAGTCGTTCGACGAGGAACATCAGTTTTCATTCCCGGAGTAGATGTTAACATCTCAGCAGAGATTTTTAGCTGGAATATTGCAGAATTTTGTTTTTTTTCCCGACAAATTATTGAAAGCTTTTTCTTTTCTCTTCTTAAATAAATCATTATCACAACTTTCAAACACCACCTGTGCTTCTCTCCTCTCCCGACTTCTATTTCTTTCCCACTTCAAACGTACACTGCCTGAATTTCTCGTCTACATTTCACGGGAACATTAATGGAATTATTCCAAAGTGTTGTATGTGGTTCCTCACAATTTTCTCCGCGAAAATTTAAAATATCGGATGTTGAGGGAAGAGTTAACTTGATTAACTGATTTCTTCGGAATCGGAAACTCAGATTTAGATTTCATGAAGAACTTCCTACACCGATGGAAATTACTACAGGAAAGTATGATTGGTCTTTATATGTTCGTTAGGTACATAAACGATATCACGCAGGATATAAACACACTTCGAACCTTACTCAATCGCGGCGGGAAGTGCCATTGCCCCCTTCCTGTACAACATTTTCTCCCACGATATCCCACAACATCCCAACACTAGCACAATCTTTTTCGCAGACGACATAGTCATCTCCTATGAATCTCCTCTCTCATCTCCAATTTCCAACCACTTCAATCAGCGCTCAACAACCAATTCATTAATCCATAAATTCCTACAAAAACAGAAACCACCTACCTCGGAATCATGTTTGATTCAAAACTCTTGTGGAAACCTATTATTAATCTTCTCCTCTCCAAAATCAACCATAAATTCAGAACCCTATATCCCCTCCTAAATAGAAAAACACTGTTACCATCAGCATAAAACGCCTCCTATACCTCTCAACAATACAACCCACCTGGTCCTACGCCTCGTCCATATGGGGAACAACAGCCAAAATCCATTCAGCCAAAATTAAAACTAAACTAAACATAATCCTACGCACCATTACAAAGTTTCCCTGGTACCTTAGGAATTCCGTCACCCACCATAAAGTAAAAATTCCCAAAGTAAACTCCGTAATCTCCAAATCCATAACCTCCCTAATCAAAAGCGCCTTCAACCACCGAAACCTCCACCTCCATGCTTCCGTCGGCTCAAAAGAAAACTCCAATTCGACCTCATACTTCGCCCTGATCATTCAGGCACACCCTAACCCACCCACATCATGCCTACAGACCACATCCTCATAAATCCTCCAATAATCAGTTCACCCACCTACGTTGTATGTCTCTCAGGTACACACACAGAAAAAAAACTTAACCCATCTTCTAAAGTAGGTTAATTAAATGGATTAACATACCTAAATGTAAACATGTAAATTATATACATAATTTCAATTTTGTGTTCATTATTTTAATATTGTATATATTGAATCATTTATTGTACAAACTGATCATCTTTACGAGAAGCGTATTTTTATGTGTATAAAAAACACACTTCAGGGACATTTTTGTATTCCGAGAGAGATAGTTTTCTTTTGACAAATTTTGCCTGGGTATAAGCTGAAGGGAAAATAGTCCTGCTTCCTCAAGTGAGTGTCCTCTTATTGCTTCCCCCGTTTCGCATATTACAACGTTTTCCATATAACATGTTGTGCAGGTGATTAATTTTTGTTTACGCATGAGCTGGTAGTAAGCATTTGTCGACCAACAGCTACCGTGAGGCGATGGAGTCGTTTTCAGCAGTGTACCGGGACGAGCCGAAGCTGTCGCTGGAGCGCGCCGTGTGGTGGCTGGAGTACGTGCTGCGCCACAAGGGCGCTCCGCACCTGCGCTCTGCGGCGCTGGACCTGCACTGGACGCAGGCGCTCATGCTCGACGTCCTGGCCGTCTTCCTTGGCGCTCTTCTGGGGCTCGGCCTGCTCACGTGGAAGGCAGTGCGTCTATGCCTCGCTTCTCTGCAACGAAGAAAGATGAAACGCAGCTAGCATCAGTCGCAGTGGAAACGATAAGCCACGCACGAGATAGCCGATGGCAGAACACTAACATACTCCCCGATAATAAACATCATCCATATATATGCTACTTCACATTTAAATAAAATATATTGATATTTTTTAAATTAAACATTTTATATTATTCCTCATCCGATACCTCCAATTACAGTTGTGCAAAAATACTTAAAAGTACTCTATAAAACTATTCCAGTATTATAAGCAAATGTTCTAGTATATCCTCATTGTTGAAATATTGAGAAATATCATAAAGTAACAATTAATGAATTTATTCGGACCTATGATGTATTTAAAAATGAAACATCAACCGTTTAGTCGTATGAAATATGATCGATGTTGAATTGGAATAAACCAAGCTGTATGTGAGATATTAACGAAATTCTTTTTATTATTTGAAATTACCATGTATTCTATTATGTATAGACTATAACATCTTTCAAATGTCCGCCGCTGCTTCTCACGGTGGCACGGATCAGAGTGGTCAATTTTTCAATGACTCTGCCGCATGGATTTGGCCGAATTCTCGTCACCTCTGTGAGAGATAATCGCTAATGCAGATTCCAAATCGTGGCGTACGCTGTGCGGCACGTAGCGCCGTCCTGCTGTTGGACACATGTCGTCTACATCCATATCATTCAATTTGGGCCAAAAGAAATCGGTTATCTTCGTTAGTAGCGCTCGCCGTTGACGGTAATGGCATCACCAACGTCGTTTCGAAAAATTACGGACCAATGACGCGCTGGCCCAAAATTTGCACAAAACAGTAACTTATTGTGGATGCATTGCTACCTGGTGAACCTCGTGTGGGTTGGTGTCGTCCCATATACGGAAGTAGTGTTTGTTAACATAGCCACTCATCAATAATTGTACCTCGTCGCTAAAGATGATTTTTGGGCTTTTTTGTTTGAGATCCTCTTCTAAACGCCCCGAAACCCAGGCAGAAAACAATGGCGTTGCCGATAGTCATTAACTTTGAGCTCCTGGGTGAGTTGAACCTTTTGCGGGTGTATGCCCAAGTTCCAACGCAAAATTCGCCAAGTTGAAGTCTGAGAAAGACCGAGTTCTGGTGTACGGCGAGGAATTAACTGCCTCGGGTTCTCCTGCACACATTAACGAACCGCAGCAATGTTCTCGGCTGATCTGGCGTTCCCATGACGTACGGATGTTGGCTAATTGTTTACCGAACCCGCCGTCTCTAATTTGGCCATGAGATGTAAAATGGCCGTTTTCCCTAACGAACACTCATTTTGATAGCAAAATTTTTATCTTTGGGACGTTTTGCTCAATCGTCTAACTTTCCTAGGTGATTGGCATAAGTGACTGATAGTAAACAACAGACTATTCAGATGCCACCAAAACACACAGGCTGCCAACATGGACCCGCACATGTTTCATATTAGTTCCGTAGCCGGTAGAAATTCCAAATTATTCACGCGATCTTCCGACTTGATGGAGGCAAACCTTTCCGAAAATTTATTCTATGATGCCGAAAAGGTGTCTTATTCATTGTCCGAAATAATTTCAGAGATATCGAGGCCACACACAGACAAAATGCGTCGCAGAACTTAAGATTTACTTTGCGTACTTATAATACATTACAGAATATTGATCCGCACTTCCATATTTTCTTCCCATTGAGTTTTGAACACTATCAAAAACGCCAGGTGCAGTGCGTACTGTGCCACAAGGCGAACACGCTCTACATCAATTTTATTCACAAAATGTTTCTTCAGGTCAAAATTCTAACCATTTCATTCTAAATAACAAGGCATATCGTCATGCACTACCATTCATGAAAGTTCTGACAACTTTGTAATCATGCATTTCCGGCCCCTTCTTTCCTTCTCTCAATATGAGGAAACCGTTCCTGAAAATTGGGCGTCGAATTTTGCTATACACTGTACATTTAATTATTTCTAAACCAGACAAGGATAACTTTTACCAAACATTAAATCCATCGTTATCATATAATTTCAAGTAAATATATACTTAAATGTATGGCGAGACGGTAAGATTGTTAAGTTTAAGACAAGTTGAAAGCGCTTAGCTTAATTCTGTGGTCCCAAAAGGTTGTATGTAAACTTTTGTCGTGTTAAGTTTCATTTACAATAGGAATGCAGCTCGGATTATAGAAAATTATAGCTTCAACTCTGTATTACGTAATACTCATACGGAGCGGATGTGATAAAGGTCTAATCATCGAAGCGCTTGATAACGCAATGATGTTACGGGTAAAACGAAACTATATTTGTTAATGAACTTTGGGGGTCTAAGGTTGAACATTTGATAGCCATTGATACAGTCATAGCAGAGGTATTACTGGCAACCAAAATTTTAAAAAGGTGCCGGGGTTGTTTGTTAAGCTATTCGAGTAATTCGTGAGGAATCTACTATGATAGTGATGAGACGTAATAATATATATTTCTATATGTTTAACACCCAGGAAATTAAAAAAAGTGATTCGGGTAGTGCAAAATATATATTAGGGTAGTTACATTAAAAAAACAGATATATAATTAAGGTATGAAAAAAATTCTATCAGGGACTTAATTATAAAAATCTGACACTACAATTTGGAATTATAACCCAAGTCCGTGGGTTGTTATATGTGGCAATGTCGTTCTACTTAAAAACTTTCTACTGGTCAGAAAGGGAATGTATTTATTTAGGTGTTACATCAACGACCAAGTTATTTTGAATAACGTTCTCTGGCGAAAGAATTACGCAGTTATATTCATCACAGTTCAATAATTTTTATTGTTAATCTCAAAAATATTCCTACCAATTTTTTGTCCACTGCATTTATTTATTTAATTGTTAGTCGTTATAGCGGTATAGAGAGAAATTAACAGGAAATGATATAATACAGGGCGATAGAGAATTCCGTTAGAACAGAATACATTTTATTTTATGAAGAAATATTGCGAGAGTTGAAAGCTTGTCCAGTTTATACTCTTTTAGCACTGGAAGTCCTAAAAAAAACCTATTCCAAGAGCTTTCGACTGTCACCAAAACACCATATTTTATAGGAATTAAAAATAATAATACTTATAAATATACACAACCAACAATTTTTTTACATGTCTTTTACTTCTTTACTTCATACTACCTCTAAAATATGAGTGACATAATGTATAGAATATATATTATTTTGTATCATTTTCTAAATATAGAAAATCCTCTCAATTATTTATTTTAATTGGAGACGGTTATTGACTTTTCTTATGCAAATGTAATGCCTAACTATGTTGTGGTTCCATCCTCATCTGCCAATGTAACTCAAATTTCAATGTGAAGCTACACTTATATTGTGATGATTTATTTTTGTAATTATCTAGTTATAACTGCCATTTACTACAACAAACTATAAAGCAATTTCTTTGTTAATTAAGGATGGCGATTGACTTGTAACAAATAGTTGTAATGTCATGCTAGTATTTGCTAGTTAATACAGGAGGTGAACCGAGCTGCTCAGAATGATCTTCATTAGGGAAACTTAGCAGAATTTGTTGGCAAACATTTGTTTGTTCTGTCTTGAGAAAATTCAAAATTGCTTTGATTTTGTTTTCTGACTTTGCAACACTTTCGTGGATTGTTTGTAGCATTATATTAAGATTTTACAATGTTGTATATAACAATGACTCAAAATGTGCACTTAGCTAATTTGACAATTAACAAATGGATTTATGTTTATTTATTTAAGTTTAGATATGGTGTTCCAGCTATATATTGTTAAGTTACTTTCTTTAGTAAGTGATTTTCTTCAAAGAGCAAGTTAAGTATTAATGGACCTAGTGATTTTCCAAACAATGTTTCAAATTGTTTCATGAATTGAGAAAATAGATCAATGATATCTTATGTTAACAAATGATTATAATATGATAACCCATTCACTATTGCAAAAGTATTATATAGTTTGTGTACTTTGAAATATTAAAAGTAATTTTTTTAATTAAAGTTTATTACAATTTGAAAGTTTTACTAAAACTAAAATTATAAGTGGTGATTAATTATTCTAATTCTTCTTTTATTAGACTATTAATTAAAAAGTTTATGTTGATTTTTTACGGATTACAATTTTTAAGATATTTTTATTATGGCTTTACTGCATTAATATTATTTGTTGATTTCGTAAGAGTTTTGCTTCCATGCATAGGTTTACCACTTCCATTTGAAAGACTTGAAATTCATCTGTAGTTTGAAAAAATCAGGTCACATCATCAAACTGAAGGCACCAATTATGGGAAGTTTTTGTCTAGTATCTTTTTAAGTACTCTGTTTTTGTTATTTAGAGATGTTAGGTTTAAAGTTCAATGATTGAATTTTTGGTGTCTAAGCTTAATTTGTATTGTTTTCGTTATTTTCTTTTGTTGTCAAAATATAGTGGATACTTCTATTGATTCTATCATTTTTTCAATAACTAAGAATTTTAACATTTTCAGCAGGCCGCATATTACTTCCATTTGATATAATCATTCGCTTGCTACATTGTCCAAATTTTTGCTGGTCAACCACATTCCCAGGGTTTCTCCTGTGTGACAGCCACACAGAAATGCTCAATGTATGTGAAACATTTCACTTTCCTAATATCAAAATGTTGAGTTTTTAGAACAATTTTCATAGCTCACACAGTAGAAATTGAATTAAAGGAACAAGGATTAAAATTTTTTACTGCAATTGAGATTACAGATATACAATTGTAAAATCCTTAATGAAATATAAACTTCTTCTTCACTGGGCACTACAGCTCAGTGTAAGCCTTGACCTCTGCCATCATGCACCTCCAAACATCTCTATTCTCTACCATGGTCCTCCATCCTCGAATTCTCATGACCATTATGTCCTCCTCCACACCAACCATCCATGTAGTTCTGGGGTGTCCTTTTCTTCTCGTTGAGTAAAGTATTCTCTTCCACATTTTCTTTGGAAGTCTACTATCTATCATCCATTCTTATAAGATTGCCAAGCCATCTTAGTCTTGGAGTTTTTATGAATTTAACAATATCTTGGCCATTCATTAGATCATTCAGCTCATGGATACTATGTATTCTCCACTTGTTTTCATCCTTCTTCAAAGGCCCAAAAAAATTTCTGAGTATTCTTCATTAAAAGGCTCTAAGGGTAGCAGACAAATTAAATATAAACATTAAATAAAAACAGTCTCAGTACAAACATTTTGTGTTTAAGTGAAAGAAGGAAAGAATCTGGGGTCCAATTATTACTACTTCTTAATATAAATCATCTAAATCACTTTCACTGATGACTGTTATTGAAAAATATTGTATACTTATTGTGAGTATTTTGTCTATCATATAATAGTTCTCTTTAGAAAGGAAAATTTGCCCATGTATGTAAATTTCTTTACCCTTTGCCAGTGGTGGCTCATGAGTTTTTAAACTAATGTTACCCCAAGGAACAATATTTACATGGTTAATTGCATCATATATTAATAATACTACAACAACTACAGTGTTGATAATTCTCCATGGCCCATAATGTGTAATAGAGACAATTTATTAAAACTAAACAAATTTATAAACAAATTGGAAGAAATTAGTGACACAAAAGTATTTTGCTTTGTACATATTTTGAATAAAGAAAGTTAATTTTAGGAAGAAGCCACTTGTTACAGCAATATTGTATCTAGGATCGTGGGTAATTTTCTTAGAGTTATGAAAGTCTTCAAAATGCCATCCCTAAAATGTCATTTCTTTTAAATAACCTTGATTAAATCATATAAATCTCAAGTCAAAAAAATTAATTTTTATTAATTTGTCAAAAACATTTAAAACTGTAGCCTGATGAGGTTGCCTCTGTCAGCACACATTGCCTAGTGCTGTGTTCTTTGTAGCTCATAGAGACATAGTTTGTGAGCACACAGGTGGTTGAGCTTTATAGTGCACATGCACATTTCACACTTCAGATAGTAATGTTGAGTTACAATGCAGGATAGTACAAAGTGCTTTGGCAGGAAGGATCACACGTGCAGCTAAAGTCTTAGAAAGGAAACTAGAAATTACTCACATAAAATACTATTATTATAAAAGTTCTTAAAATTATTAAACAAATAAATCTTCCTAAATTAATTAATGTGCTGTAGCTCAAGAGCTCATATGCATCAGCGGCCACTGCCCTTTGCCAAACTGTATGGGTGTTCTCTGTAATAAATTATGGATATAATACTGTGATTTGTATCTTGTGTATTATTTCCACAGGACACTATCAAGATATTTTTCTCATTTTCTCCGTTGCACACCATAAACTAATATATTTTGTCTTTTACTTACCTTGGACTACATTTAGCAGAGTTTTCTGTTTCTTTTTCATACTATATCTGAGTATTTACATGAAATGACAGGTACAGATCTCATAATATGAAACAGATAAAATTAATAAAGTAGGAAAAAGAGGATATTACATTAAATTTTCTTGAAAGTGGTATTATTACAAACATTTTACAAATTAGCATCAAATTTTAAAATTATTGGCTTTGCCAGCTAATTTATATAATATTTCACCATATTAAAATATCTGTAATGTACCATAATTTTTCTAAAAATGTTATTGAACAAATTCAATATTCTTAGTGGAATTGTTCAAGAGCAGTGGAAAATAACAAAGACATTAGTAAATTATTATAAATTTATTTTATAATAGTAGTCTTTATACAGTTACTAACTTTCATAATTTTGTACATTATATAATAGAATACATGTCAAAAGTAAATAAAAGTATTTATGTTCTTTTAGAAGAAAGAAAAATCTCTCATAGCACAGCATATGACCTATAACAGCAATTCCATGCTGAAGAACCGGTGCCAAATATCACAGCAAGAAATGTTGACTCTTTGGGTGGCTAGTTCCGTGGAACCATATCATTTATGATATTTGCCAGAGCATTGCGCCTTCGCCTCCATGCCCCCAGTCCTTGAGCATGATATTGCAGAGTGCGATACCAAATCTTCGTTCTCTCCCCATCTTCACCCTACAACATGAATATGTTTAACTGTCAATGCAAAATTATAATAAATAAATTAATAGTCATTATCAATTATTATTCTCCTCCATGTAATAATTTCTAAATACAGAATACTGTGAGGTTGGGCTATAAATATAAAAGTTGGTGTTTCTTAGTGAGGAATAACTTCTTTTGTACCTCAACTTGCATGTAAAGTCAGATCAGTTATCAAAATCAAACACTATACAGAGCATCATTCTCTGAGTGGAAATACACAAAAAAATTTAATATGGCAAAAATAACCATTTGTAAAGGATTTTTTACTTCAGAAAAGTCATGTATGAATTCTATATGTGCAATCAGAAATCATAGCATCTGATTATTCCTATGATTACACAGGGTGTACCACATGGTATACTTGCTGAAAATGTTTCTTTTTTGTAAATGATATAAGTATCTTATTTCTAAATTACCTTAAAAATGAAGGTTTCTTTTGAAGCGAGTTCTTGAACTTCAAAATAATCCTCCCAATCAGTCTCACAGCAAACAATGCACTTGTCCAGAAACAGAGGATCCTGAAATTATAATCAAATAACTTAAAATAGATATACATTCATAGAAAATATGAAATATGGTTTAAATTTCTGTTTATTGGATTTATTTTAAGTCATTTTTTATTATTTTTGACACCATGTAACATATTAATAAAGTTTTATATCATTGGACTATGAAAATATAAAATAAAAAATATATTTTATTTATAAATTATTTAACAAAAGTATTTCAGAATTCATCACCATTACAATAAGGAGTAAAGAAAGTTACAAAATGATACAATAATTTTGAATTAATTTGATTTCATTTTCTCATAAATTAGCAAAATATATTTAATCACTTTTTATGAAATATCTTACCCTGAGAAGGGAATATCTGCCACTCTTTTCTCTAACCAGAAGGAGTGTGGCTTCTCTTACACCATTTTTTCGTGGAAACATGAGGAGATCATCAGTAGGTTCTGGCTGATAATCTTCTTGTGTCTGAAATTTATTAATGCATTATAAAGTCAAGAACAGAAGAAATACTTTCAACAAATAAAAGCCAAAAAGTTCTATAAAATTGAATGAATTTTTTTTTTCCATTCTGAATCTTTAATAATTTATGAATTTTCAGTGTCTTGACTTCATTCAAATCAGGTTTTATCATGAAATAAGTCATTAGTTGAAATGCATGTCTTTCTGTACAAACTGAAATATGTATGCATAAGGAACCAGGTGAAGGTTATTATGCAGAACCAACTATGGCTTCCTCATTCAGCTTGGACATGTATTAATGATCAAAGGCTGGAATTTAGTTCTTTGGTTTTCACATGGGTAACACAACAGTTGGAAATCTATTGATCTTGGATGGTTACGAAAGGAAAATTGTTGAATATTTGCATAACTGTTGGTCAGGGACTTGCCGTTAAGGCTGTGTGGAACTACTACTGCTGTAGTATATTTGTACATTTAGCGAAAACATTAGCTGCATTACAGGATGGAGGGATTGGAGTATTACATACAGTGAACTGATAGTGGGAGATCTTTCTCATTTCTTGAAGTTCAACCGTTATTATTTTTTGTTACGTATAAATATATTCTGAGGAAAGAGAGATAGAAAAAATTATTTGACTTACATGAAATAGATAGAAGGCATTGAAGTATGAAAACTCACTATTTTTGTACTTATCTGCAAGTTGACTCTTATCAATTCAAGGTAAGTCAGTGACTTTTATCTGTTTCTCTGTCCTATTCAATTTATTTTCAAGAAATATATATATTTGGATTTACCTTTCCTTTGGTAACTAAAAGAGCATTAATGGGATTAAGCTTGATTGTTCTTCCTTTTCTCCAGTTGTTGTCAGTTGGATTTGTGTACAGTAACTTTCCTTCCATCGAGAAACTTATTTCATCACGATTCCATTCCAGTATCTCCAAAGCCATCTAAATATATTAATATGATTTTAGTTGATAAGTTGAACTAGTCTAAATCTTAGAATAATATTTTAAAAATTTGATAATATTGAATATAATGAAATAAAAAACTAACCTTTCTGAGTTTAATATTTATCATATCACTTTCACTGCTTGATCTTCGTCCATTAATAATGGAAATACGCCTCCAAAGTTTCATAGTGCTAATGTCCTTTGCTTCCTAAAATATAGAAACAATATTGTAAAAAACTTGCTCAGGAAATAAAAAAAATATTTTAATGAAATACATTTGGAAAATGTGATGTATTAAATATTTCATGCATTATCTCAAATCAGGTTTAGAATAATAAAGCTTTACATAAATATTTCTGTATTTTTTCAGAAAATTAAGTTTGAGTAGGTAAATATATTGGTAAAAGAAACTAAGGATGAAGTGACATTCTCATAATATGAACAGGAAAAAGAGAACACCTGACTTGCCTTAAATTGGGTGGTTATGTTTCCATGTTAATTGCTAAGGAGTATGTCAAAGTTTCAAGTGGATATGTCCCTTTTTCAATATAGAACAGGACTGTTGGCTTATGAAAAGCAATTTTGTTCTATCTTAAGGACGGGACCTTAGGGCCTTGAAAATTTAAGATGCTCCTTATTAGTAGTGCAGTCAATGCCAATAATTTAAGGAAAGTCAGGTAGAAAGATGATGTGGCATAGTTAATAGTTTTTTTAAATTATGAGGACTTTTAATGTGTCTCTTTTAAATTTCATAAGTAATAAATCTATTATCTAACTTTTTAATACAAATTATAGTTAATAAATTGTTGGGGTTAAGGAAATAGCTAATATTAGCAAACAAAGTAGATTGATATATAGTTTTGAGTCCTTGATGATTGTGTTCTACTGTAAGTCATAGCTACAATAAATTTGTAACATCATGTCAGGTAGTCATCTGTCTGTCGATCATCAGTCAGTCCTTCACCTTTCCTGTAACTTATTAACATTAACATTTCCTAGATATATTATGCTCAAAGCCTATTTAGTAGTAAAATAGTTCCTAGATTACCAAGGATACTTACTGAGTTGATGTGCTCAAGGTGTAACTCAATCTTATGTTGTGCTTGTTTGAGAAGTTCTCGGCCTTCGTGATGTGCTGGAGTTACTTTGTATAATCGAGCTAGGAGAAGTGGATACTTGGTAACTCTCTGGACAGGAACCTAATAAATAACAATTATATATTTAAGAATTCAATCACATAAATAAATAAAAATGTGTGAGGGGTTGAATTATGTAAGTACTTTAATGGACAGTATATATTGCATGTTAAAGTCATTCAAAATGAAAATGATTCCTGTAGCAACATGATGGTCAGGATGTTTTCAGTGAAAACTTTTTACCTAGTCTCCCTCAGACCACCTAAAATTATTTTGAAAGGTAAAGTGTAGATTAACTAACTTAATTAATTGTTCTTGACTGAAGTAACTGAATCTGCGATGAATATGAATATATAGTTAATATACTACCTTAATTTATTTTGTGTGTCAATTTTGATACATAATATTAAATAACAACTATTAATAATGCACTTAGTAGCCTAATATAAGACATTATTTACATACCATCAGAAAGGAATTCAGATTCATTCGTCGAAGTACAGCATTGTCCATTTGATTGACTCGTAAGAATATTCTTAAGAGTTCTCTCTCTTTTTCTAAATTTGCCAAGAGCATTGATGCAGCTCCCTGAAAAATAAACATTCAAGATTACTTAACATTTTGTAATACTATTACTATATTACAACATTAATATTTTTACAGTATGTATAACATCTTCATTTCTCACAGTTAAGGAAAAGCAGAGCACATCAGTTGCTTTTGATTGTTACCAGAATGATAATTGTTTTCAAAACAAAACCATTTTTTTCTGTGAATGTAATATAAATTTCAATAAATTTAAAACCATTCAGCTTTGAAATACACAACTTCAGGATATTTGATGTTAAATCATATTTATTTTGGTTGTTGGTAAATAGAAAATTATTTTGAAGAAATCATATTAATAGACTTTAGCATCATATTCAGTAACTTGTTTATGAAAACTGGTTAATTATGGTGTATTTGTTTTTAAAAAAATATTGTATGTTTTACTATCTTTGAAAATTTTTCCATACAATGGAGCAGCCCCGATAGGATGGAATAATATTACTCTTCTTACTCCATATATTTACGTATGCTATATGTTTTAAAAAATTGGTTGGATAGTTGGCCAGATATTAAAACAATTGAAATGAAAAATAAAACTATTTAGAATCAAAAGTTATTAAAATCCTTCTCCTTAAGCCACTCTGACTAATTTGTTGAAAAATTTATGGGAATGTACAGTGAGAGCATGTGAACAGCTCCAACCTGCATTATATAAAATTAGCATAAAGTTTGCAGGTAATGAAATTGCTTTAAGACACTGTATTTGGACTCTGAATAATACAGTGGAGGGTATGATCTGAAGAACCTGAGATATTAATAACAAAATAATTAATTAAAGTTGAAGAATATGTATTTATACCCAGGCAATGATAACATAAATAAATTAAAATCCTTCCATTTATTAAGGAGTTTTGAAAGCTAAACCCAATTAGAATTTCAGGGAAAAATAAACATACATTTTATAGAAAAATGATTGTAATCAAGTTATGATATTGTGTTGCTGGAGATGAATGCTTGTTATGATTGTGCAGGCTTGATTTCTTATCAAGCAAACGCAGGTAAAAATTATTATTCTTTGAAACGAATCTAATCACCCCATTTAATTTAAAAACGGTTTGGTTCTTTGCATGCTCTATTTGGGACACAAAGGGATCGAGTTTATTTCTTCCAGATGTTGAGTGCAATTGTTAAAGTGGAAGTAGCAAATACCATTGTCAGGCCGTACAAGGCGACTTCGTAGAACATACGAAACACTGAAAAGAAAGCATCTCTGTCAACGGTTCACTGACAGGGCATTGTGGCTTCTGCGGAGGACAAGCCACAATCTGCCACCAGTAACGAACGAGCGATTGGACGCGCGGGTTCCTTGCCCTTCGCAGTCTTTTGTTGTTCACTTCGCCTGTGGTAGGAACATGCTTTTTGGACTCGTTGAGGACACAGCAACGTCGTAAATTCGTATCAAACTAAACTAACGTGATACATCAGTTCACTATCCAAATATCACTTAATTTTAGAAACAAAAATTATTTAGAAGGATTACAGAGAAAAATTATTCTGTAAGATTAAAGCTGTTAAGGATAAATATACGATTGCTATTATCACAAAAAATAACGCAGAGAAAGTCTTCAATCTTTAATACCCATATTACTTGGATGCTTAGTCTAAATGCTAATAGGACAAAATTTATTTCCCAGTAATAGTCTTATTTCATAAAATTCCTTACTGACAACCAGACTTGATACAGAAACCATTGCCTTTGTTTCGAAATATTCTCGGAGACATGAGAACAAAACCGTTCTTGTCCGTATTGGGTAAGAAATGTACGTATACTTTGGTTAAAGTGACTAGGCCGATGGGAAAAAGACGAAAGGAGAAAGGTAACGAAAAAAAAACGGTCCGGTGAGAGCAGTGGCGGCGCTACCTGGCGATGACAGCACTCGGGAAGGTGATGACGCGAAACAAAGCAAAGAGAAATCGCTGAGAACTGAGACTTCGTTAGGCATTTACTCACGCCGTAATGGAATATTTTCTCAAGTGGTCAAAGGCTGGGAGACAACTCATGCAGCCTGGGCAAAATCTTTAGTGTAAATATGTAACGTAAAATTATTTCCGTCTTGCGTTCTAAACTTGCGCTATTTTCGGATCACACAGAAAACAGTAATATTCCACGCAATTAACCGCTATTTTAACAACTGCAAAAGGGGAACTAAGAGAAAAAAATGTAATAGTTCCTGAAAAGAAAGTTTAGTCTTATTTTCTATTCCTAAGAGGGAAGTGATGTAGTCTGGACTATAAGAGAGCCACAAGTGAATCCCATTAAAGTTTCTTTCCCGTCGAACGTTTTACTGTTTTATGACCAGAATAAAGCAATCTTCTAACAATGTTTCATCTTTATTTGTCATAATGCCGAACACTTATCTGAGCTTTCGCCATAAGTTTTCCTTCTTCGTGGAATTTATTGTACCTGTTCGTCGTATATGATAAAATATTTAAGATTTATGCGTTGCATTAGATCAGGTGTGAAAGTTCGCTTTTAGATCCATGCATGTATATTTGTTATGAAAAAATATAGAGACATTCAGTATAACTTGAAATCAGCGATATCATGCGGTCTGCCGTGTATTTCGTTATTGTGTTTCACACACGCAGCGTGCGAGTGCATAACTCACATTGACGCCCCCTCCTTTATGCTATTTTTCCTGCCTCGGGTTGTAAAAGGTATTTTATTTCGTTTACTTAGCGGAGCGTTTAAAAAAGAAACAACTTTTATAGTCAAAAATTTAATGTCATTACTATGCTTAAATATTAGAATTTTCACAATTCAATTATTTAAAACTTAGTTACCTACTTACAAATGAATGGGAACATTAAAATTAATAACCTCAGGATACTAATTTTACTACCTCCTATTTTGTCAAAGTCAAGAAAAATTCAATTAATGTATTATTTTACTTTACGATTCAAAATAAAACGTGCAAGTACGTATACAAATTGAAGATTTCTTGCTTCTTTATTTGTGAAATCTGGTATTATTTTTCTTTTAGTATTTAATATCCGAAATGGGAATAAAAGTCAAGTAAAAGTGAGGTTAAAATGGAAATATATGCTGCATAACTATCGATAACAAGACCTATAAATGCTTTAAAATTAGAATGCCAATTTTTATTCGCCAAATAAATAACACTTCTACCTCGGCAATTTAATTTTTCATTACAAAAAAATTGTCCTTAAGTGGTTCAAAAAGCAGACGTATTGGACTCATTTTGAATAGATATGAATAGATAGTGTTCTTATGGCACATCCGTCATCAGCAGCTCTGAGATTACGGATTATAAACCTAGTTGGGTTGTGATATTAGGAGAAAGGGTCACGCTGCGTACGTCGGATGCATCAGCATGTGGAATCGCTGATCATATGCTGTCAGTCATCTCAAATAGACGCTTCATGAGCTGCGAAACCCACACCGGAAGAAATTTGTGAGTTTGGCTACTGATGTTTAAACCACGTGAAAGTGAACAGCATGCCGAATGAAAGTGTAGATAATTAATGATTGCGTACCTGTCTGGTACAGTAGGACTCGAAGGCGTGCAGCATGGGAGCGGCCTCCAGGAAGAGACGCCCCATGTTGACGGTGAGGAAATCCTCGTCTCCCTGCTCCAGAGCCATGTCCAGGGAGTCCCTCAGCTTGTGTGCCAGGGCGCGGCTGTGCTCAAGGAGCTCCTGGGTGTTGAGGAAGATGGAGGCCAGCTGGTCAGGAGTGAGCAATCCCGCCACCAGCATGGGCCTGTAGAACTCGTCCAGTGTGATCTTGAGATCGCGCGCGTACTTCTCCTCCGTGTCCACGATCTCTGCCAGAAGCTCCTTCCGTTCCGCACGACGTTTGGCGCACTTCCGACAGACGAGTGGCGCATACACCACTCCGCTGTGGAAAGGAAAAAGAGCACCATCGTTATTATGGAAGTTTTCGAAAAATATATTTATGAAAATATCTCTAAATCGGAAGCCAAGTGCGGTAAAGTAACTTCTGCAGTGTGGAATCTATTTCACTTAATATTTGAATTATTGTATCTGTATGTACTTAAGACGAGGTTCATTCAAATATTATGTGTTAGATTAGTTCAAACATTAATCCAATTATTTCGCGGCTGAATACTAACACTAATTGATAATTACACAAATAAGTACCCATATTACAGACAGTCATAAGTGATAAAATAAATAGGGTGTTGCGTGATATAATGAAAAAAAAAACAACTAAATTTGAGAAGTTAGCAATTACTTTGTAGTTAAAGATTTAGCCATTGACAGATATCAACATAGGAGAGTTTGATTGAAAATTAAACAAATCTTCCATGTCGTTTTCAACGGTAAAGAGGTATACGGCTGAATTTAAATGCCATTGAATAGATGACTAGCGTTCAAGGAGCCCACCAACCACTACGACAGATAAAATCGCGTGCTTTCACATTATAGTACGAAAGATAGACGATATGTGATCCTGCTGAGATTGTAAATGTATCGGTAGATCATGTCTACATTTGACTTGAACACTTTGTTACGAAAAAGGTGTCATGGCGGTTTCTTTCGCGTTTGATGACCAGGTACATATTCGAATGGTCAGTTTTCCTTTGATTTAGGATCTATCTAAACGCAATCCAATCAAGTTTCTCCGACGTTTCATTGGTTATAATGAAGCGTTGATAAATTATTGCACTCCCAAGTCCAAAAAGCAAGGAGAGAGGAAAAAGTTGGAGTTCTCAGTATGTGTTACTCGTAGTATATATGAAAAACAGCAAAGCAATCATCGGAGAATATTGTGGACCTTTATTTCTGCAATTGAAGTTAGTCGTTAAGAAAAAATTTCTGAATTTCGTTAATTAAAAATTCTTGCAGAGAACAATGAAGTCGCTCTCACTACAACTGCTGTTTGCTAACATCCATGAATTGCGCTTCGAATATTCACAGGAACATAATTTCCGATAGGGTAAGTCCAATAGAATATTTTCTGTTTCAGAAACGAAATAAATGCATTGTCTGTCGAAAATTTACTTCGAATGAAGAAGACGGATACCTGCGGAGTTTGGGAAATTGTTTTATATTCCAGTTATAAAGAAATTGGGAAAGCGTTGATCTAAATGTATTGATTTGTAATGAGAGTACATCAAAAAATAAATTGGTAAAAAATGTTTTTTCTTCTTCGTCAGATGGATCACATTTCGAATCATCCTCGTAAGAATAGTAGCCAAGCTACTCCTCAGAATATATTGAATTATCTGAATTAAAATTTCTCATTAGGTATTAAGTTGATCTGCTTTGTGTAAATCTTGTGTTTCATACAAGATTAATAAATCTCTTTTTATGTATTTGATAATAAATTTATTATATTATTGTGTTTTATTATTTTTCTTTGTGTGTCTTTTTATTTTCACTTGGAGCAAATCCATTCTCACGTAAGAACTTCATCAAATTTTTATCAAAATTAGATTTTGTGCTCCATCTACTAAAATTTTGTAATTGACTATGTTCGAACGTGAAATTGGAATTTGTGACCGGACCATAGGGACATGGCAGATGTAGTCTTACTGGATATCCCTTTCTGAAGGAACTGGTGGGTGCACTGACGGAGAATCCAAGCTCAACGGAAGAACTAGATCAGGAAGAAAGAATTAGAGACAAAATTGAAGATGAATAAGACACATCTGGTCGAAAACATCTGTTGAAAGAATCAACGAAATTGATAAATATTATTTGTTAATGGATTTGTAAAATTGGATACTAATTTAAAACCCAAGGAGAACAATTAAATTACAGTTTATTCATTCATGCGCCAATTTAATTTGATCCCCTTGTAGAAAAGAGACCATATACAATATTCTGAGGTCTTCTAGGCAATTTTACAGATTCATTGGATATTTCAGTGAATCGTGGTTATCTTTGAATAAATTTAATTTATATTTGAAGTCTATATTAAATAATGTTAGTATTTCCAACCATAAACCGGCAAAAATCGTTGACGAGTTATTTGATTGAGTATTTAATAAAATCTGTTTTTTGTCTGCTTATATTCGTTAATACTAACAGTGACATCTGTTGTGAACCGATAGAAGGCTATAAGTTATAGACATTTTACTTTAGATACTCTAGAAGAAGAGGTCTTATCTGTCAAACCTCGTAACATTCTGGAAGGTCTATAATCATTAATTTGTGTAACAGACACTATTGAGTGGTAAAGAGTATGACTGACTTACTTCTGTGACTTATCAATAAAGAAAATTTGCTGACTCAACATAATTAATTATTTTTCAATTTTTCAGAGTCGTATACTTATGACGAGATTTTCCTAGCAGATTTCCTAATGAAATTTTACGGGGTACTTTTTATTTTTGGTTCCTGTGAATTAAGAAACTTGCAGTTCCGCGAAAGAAAACGAAATAGCAGTCATACGAATGGCATTTGTTTCTGAAATTGTGTTAGTAGGCTGCACTTTAAGTATGACTTCATTAACATAGGGGAAAGCAACATTTACAAAATATTTTGGTATTCAATGTTTGTTATGGTTGCGAGAGATGGACTTTCTAAGAGCAGGCTGTGTCTAATTTATCGCACGCAGCTGCTAGGTGCCTTCCTAACTTTCCCAGAGGTTGTGCCTCTCGCATAATTGCCCAAAACACCCTTGGGTCACGCATACTGAATTAACCATGGAAATAGTGACACGCGTATCTGTAGAGGCAACAGGATTCATGTTAACAATCGAGGCGTGGGAACATAACATGCCATCGAAAGGTTGGGAGGAAAATGGCTCACATGCAGCGGAAATTTGAGATGATTGTTTACAAATTAACGTTTATTTCACCTAAAATCGTCCTACTTCATTACCTTTAGACAACGCTATTGTAAAAAACAAAAAACAGATGGCCTGTTGCATATACAATGAAAATAAAGAAGAGCAAATACTTTTTTAAATACTGCTTAATCCATAGTTCCTCGCCTTTGGGTTACTCAAATTTGACCACGCAACAGCTTAAGCTTTCCAAAATACTTCTGGCTGTTCAACTCTAAAAATCTTAATAACGCGGTATATATTTACTTTTAGAAATAAGATTGCAATATTTAAGAATTTTTCTAATTTCTTAATTTTTATTTCACAGGTCAAAATCCGCCCTTAATTTATGGTTTGTTGGAAGTACCTTGTATTTTAATCAAGTGGAAAGTGAAATGATAACCTTTTATACTGTTACTACAAATTCAACTACAACTGACGATAATTTATCAGAACACGCGATTTTTACAGGCGTGGAGATTCATGAAATACTTTCAGCAAAAGTCAGCGTAATTTTCTATATGCTAAAAATATTACACCATTTTACGACATTCATTCCAAAAAGTAACATACTTCTCTTATTATCATTCCATTATGTCTTACTGATTAGCAAACTTGGGTCGCTTCGGTCACGCGTAGCAAATTTTCAAACTAAATAAGGGCGTCGTGCGGACTAGACTGGAAATTGTAGACATTTATTTCGGAAACTAGGCACTCATATACTGGAAATATTTGTCGTTTACCGTAACAACGTTAGCAATAAACGACACAAATCATTTGTATGAAACATTCGTTTGAACGAAACATTGTTCCCTAGCCTCTCTGAATGGAACATTAACCTAAATAACAGTATCTAAGTGATATAAAACACAGATATTATTCATAATATATAGTAAATATTATTTAATTAATAGAATTTTTTATACAGTTAATAACATCTACGGTAGATCTTAGTAAATACTTATAAAATACTAATAATCCCCTTGGATTCAAAAATCGTCGCCTCATGTAGCCTGTTAATTTACTCTGTATGTATAATTATGTATGTAGCTATTTATTGACGTATCCTAGGAAAATTTCAAAAAATATATATCTATGTAAAGCAGGTGGAACCCAAAATGTCTCTAGTAAAGAGCTTTGGATGAAAATTCGTTAACACATGATGGCAATTTCATTATAACTTGCTGGAATATTTACATGTAACTGGAGTACGAGTGAAAATATTTAAGGAAATATCTGGAGCTTAGAATTAAAAGCAAGTATTGAATAAAATTTGTAACCTTAAATTCAGACATCAAATGTACAATCTCGTCTCGCTCACGTGGACGGTCTGCATTTAGCGCTATTGAATCACTCTCACAACAATATTTAATAGGTAATTAATTATATACAAACAAAATATGTC
Organism: Eucriotettix oculatus; assembly: GCA_034510155.1. Lineage (NCBI taxonomy): Eukaryota > Metazoa > Arthropoda > Insecta > Orthoptera > Tetrigidae > Eucriotettix > Eucriotettix oculatus. The sequence goes on from CM067376.1 coordinate 92,587,441, forward strand.
CATAATTATATCCATTAGTCAGTGTTCAGTTTTTGCAACTAGAGCGCCACCTGACGAGAATAGAGAAAAGAAATTGAAAACTTTGCTATCGAGTTCTTCACTTGGTTTGTGCTGCTGTGTTGCGTCTTGAGGCTAGCAGAAATATTCTATATTTATTTTACCACTAATTTACTGTCCGTATTTTGACTACTTCTTTGTACACTTTAAGCACAGTTTTAAAAACTTACCTATTTTGATGCACAACCGGAATCTTTAGTAAAAAGTTGCGGGATGGTGGAAAATGACATTTATCTCCACTCAATAGCTTTCTAGAAAAATTTGCCACGTGATTTTCATCCACCATTTCTCACTTTTTAATTATCGAAGGTATTACAAGACCTCAAAGACAAACTGATAGGAATGCAGAGAGGATCATATTTTGTGAAGGAACATATATTCCCCAAAAATGTCGTATATAAATGATGCGTACGTATCAAGGTGCGCGCACCACACACCGCAACCAACCCGTACGTTGTTCGTCTATGCCCTTACTCTTTTGTAACAGGACGTACCTGTAGGTTTGGTATTTCGTTGTCGTGAGGCGTTCATCAACATGCAGTATTAGTTGCCTGTACATGTCTTTTTAAATAAAACGTTTTTTGCATACAATTACTTATATTCAATTTTAACCCTTACGGGCGAATCACCTTTACCTGTGTGCTCCGGAGTACATGTTCTTTCACAACAACAACAACAACAACAAATTCTCTCTGCGTGGCCTACCATTCCTATCAGTTTGTCGGTTTGGTCTTGTAATTCCATGTATTTAGATCATCCCATAACACCTAAATATTTTATTTGATTTTAATTTACATTTTATCTATTTGCATTTTTAATTTTATGAAATACTAAATTAGCAACGGTAGTTTTAACTAAGACACTTGCTCAGTTTACTTCTTATAAACGGCTCATTCGTGTTTCAAAGGAACATCTATCTATATGGCGATCTTCGCTCTGCATTTTACACTTTTGTTTCGAACCAGAAATTGTCAATTTGTTTAGTAATTCGTGTTATAATTAGACACTAGGGTGTCCGTTCCAATACTGTGCCGCTTAAAGCAGGAGCGTGGATGTGCGCGTACCTTTCTGAGACGTGCGTGTCCACCCTCTGGTCGCAGTCCTCGCAAGGTAGGAGGTCGTCGCCAGCAGCTTGTTGCCATCGGCTTCTGCTGCTCTTGCTGGTCTCACTGCCCACTCCAGAGTCATTCCTTTCGATTTCCGCTGAACTCTTGCGGGCCTGAAAAATACAAACATTACCATTATTAAATTGCCTCACATAGTCAATTTTTAATAGGATTCTCTTGTTTGCATATCTACTTGGTCTCACGTGCAACTTATATTAATTCTCTTACAATAATTCTTTTTTATTATTGACTTGAATGCACTCTAATGTGATCAAAGCCGATATTTATGCAGGGTTTACGAAGTGTTCACCTATTAATGAATAGCTCAAGTTTTTATTTTGCGTCGGTATAAAATTACCAGAAGTCTTCCGCCCAATGGATTAATGGGTTTCAAAAACATATTACTTTTAAGTTGAAATAAAAGTAAATAATGTGACGTTAAAAACTCTTCTCTCAGTTAACCTAATTAAATCAGCCATATTTACTTTGTATACATTTAAATTATGAGTAATAGAATGATATAGATTATATATATTATGTTTTCAATTAACGTAATTAATTTATCAGAAATTATATATAGGTGGAATTAAACATTTAGAATGAGTATGTTTTAAATGATAACATCTTAATAACGCTACACGTTACGTCAAAGTTAATCTTACGTATTAAGTAAATTATAATGTACTGACAAAAAGTAAAAAATTATTAAATTAAAATTAAACAAAACGTTTCATAAATAAGTTTAGGGACTACCTAAGTTGTATCGTTAAGTAAGTAATTAAATATGATGAAATCTAAAATAGTTTATTTCCAAAAAATAAATAAATTTTATTAAATAATATTTATAATAAAGAGAGAACAATACGGAGGACTTTGAATAAGACTAATAGGCCACGTTTTGAGACATGAGTCTGGTAAAAATTAGTATTAGAGGAGTGTGGGGTAAGAAGAGAAGAGGGAGGTAAGGGTGGAATACACTAAGCATATTAGTGAGGATGTGGGATGTGTTAGTTAAGCAGCTTTCGCACGCAGAATAAATTAGCATGGAGGGTTGCATCAAACTACTACTACAACATTTATATTAAATATCGATTTTATTTATAATTCCTAAATTATTATGAAATTTGATTTTTAATAATATTTTTGAATACTAAAGTTATCAGAAACAGTTACACGTAGATATTCCAAAGTTACCGGTCCATCAGTACATTCGAATCACGTCAGACTCATGTTTCCAGGAATTTGTATTTGTCATGCTTTAACTGTAGCTGTTGCAGTTGTTATAATAGAATATCACTACAGCGTTTCAGGGATTTGTACAACTGAAACATAAATGGATAGTTGATCTTTATAACTGCTAATAAAACCCTCGCAGTTCTGCCATCAGCACCCATACGTTCTTAATTCCAGCGGCTCTGATTCAGATTATCCGTTGAATGTGATTAATACACGCTACATAAATGGTTTCCTTCACAGTACTTGGTAAGCCAGACTTTCAACTTTCGGTGACGACGTGTGTTCAGTTTAGTAGCGTAGGAGAAAGTAATCAGGGCAGTACCAAGTTTGAGTGCCAAGTTATGTACTTGACGGAAAACCTGTCCTCTCCATTTTCGATTTCTGTTTCAATGTAGAATATTTAGCATGAATAAAATAAATACGAACTTGGCAATGTCTGTTTAGATATAAAGAAGTATAATGCTTTTTTACAACTTGGGATATTTATAATAATACTGGAGAGTTAGGAATTGGCAAGTGAATGAAAAACTATACCCATCAACGATTAAAGAAATCTTCCGAATCTTAAACTGGAAAGAAGAACATAGAGGGAGAACAGGCGTAAAATTTGCATAATACACTGAATTAAATGTAGATAGCGATACGGCGTGACGAAAGAGAAATTCACAGGAAAATAAGGCAATATTCAATTAATGAGTCGAAAGCTAACTCACAACATTTGATTACACTTCACGCCAAAATAAAATATGTATGATAATTAAAGAAGAGGTGTCAAAGGCTAACCGTGTAGTGTTAAGTAAACAAATGATCAAAACAGCCGCCGGAGGCGCTAGCGCCCACTCAATTTCGCCCGAAGTTCTACAAGTTCGAATATGACTCGTATTTTGTCCAAATGAATAAATTGTGCATTTAATTTGCACAGTAAGGGAAAAATGTAAAAGTATCATTAGTGCTGCTTGTTGACGTACGTTAACTGACATTGACTTTAGTTTATAATTAAAAACAAAGTTGAGACTGGTTTATTGAAATATTAAAATATTTCCAGTTGTCGATAAGAATGTTGAAAATGATATTAATAACTTTGAATATGTGAATATTGGAAATGTAAATATAGGGAATGAAAATGAATTTGTAAAACCCATAGTGAAATCGTACACTAGTTTGTCATACATTGAAGGTACCACAGATAAAATAAGGAGAATACTTTTTAACCATGGTTTCGGGGACATCAATATTGCAATGAAACCTATAAGTAAACTCAATAGATATATAAGTAACAAAAAAAGACAAAATTGGTATTGTAGATAAGAAGGATATTGTTTATAAAATTAAGTGTAGCGATTGTGAAAAATATTACATTGGGCACTCGAGTATGTTTTTAAAAAATAGAATATATAATATGTAAATGCAATATTAAGCCAAATAGTAAGACTAGTACAGCTCTCTGTAATCACTTAACTGAAATGAAACACAAAGGAAAGTGGGATGATGTAGAGATTTTACATTGTCAACCATCCCTGTTAAAAAGGGAAATACTGGAAGGAATTTATTTACAACAAAGTCTCGAAAAATGTTTGGGAACCACTTACGCCAATATTCTTCATACAATGAAAGTGTAAAGTAAAAAATTGTTTTTCAAGGATTGTATACGTATAATTTATAATGATTTGTTTTAAACTGGTTTTCTTAAAATGTAAAAATTGTGTATAGTTATTTAAAATATTAAAGTATTTTACTTTACAAACTCAACTCTGAACATATATGTAGATGATCCTCATGTAGCCTGTCACTAACATAAAATAGAAAATACCGGGTTCACAATTGGCTCTCTTTCTACGTTAGTACAGTCGACTCATTTTTCTCCAAATTTTATTCCTGATTTCATGAATTTAATATAACGCACACAAAAAATTGTATTTGTCATATAATCATCTGTTGGGTGGATGCAGTTGCACTTTTCTATTTATAGTTTACGTTCACATTTGTTGTCGTCTTCGTTTTGAGGCATTCTCCTGTACGCGAGGGCGTGTCTGGTGATCCATCCATGCACGAGGAAAGGTTTTCCAGACCCTCAAGGCCTTCTAGTGAAAGCAATTTCTCTTCGACCGTGGCCCAATTAATGAATTCTGAGTGAAAATACAGCACCCTTGACCCTTCGGCGGCACACTTACTCTGGCAGGTGCAGCCGTACTCTCTTCACCGCAAATGCCAAGCCTCGGCACTTCCCACTTGTACGCACTTACTAATCCATTGTCGGTAGATAACGACAAGTAACATATACTAAAATTGATTAACGTGATGATACTAGTTTAGAGAACGAATTGAGATCCAATTAATCAATTTATATAATTTTTCACTGATGTTCGTCTTGGTTTCAATTGAATAATGCTCGGGACGTGTTGAAGGGAATAAATTCAACTTTCCAAATTAATTGAATAAATATCCCACGATATTTGAATATTTTTAATTATCCAAATTGAAATGAAGTTTTATTATTTCCTCTTAAATCGGTTGCTAAGGAAAATGTGTAAAAATATGAAATATGAAAGTATTTTAAATATTGACCAATAAAATTATTTCAATGGAGGTGGAAATATTACAGTCACTATATGAAAATCAATGGGAATCTTTGACTTTCACTATAAATTAGGAACCATTCTTATTTTTAAGACTTGACAGTAGGTCTTATTTATAAATAAAATAGGGAATTAGTTCTGTCTAATTTAAATAAATTAATTAGAATAAAATGGCCATAATCAGAAATATAAATTCAATACAACATAAAATAATTATAAAAAACACGTGGCATCCCGAAGTTTAGGGACCTCTTCAGTTATCTCTAGAAATAAATATAAGTAGATATATTAAGTTGATTTCCTAATAAATAAATAAAATTAGTATAACATGTTTCTTACATAATAAAAAATGTGAATTTAAAATTGATTTATTTGGTATTTATATTTAATTAGTTATTTCAATTTCTTGTGGTTTATTTTTTAATTATTTTATTTTGTATTAAATTTATATCTATGACACATCGTCATTTTACTGAAATTTTATTTATGATTTGAAGTATTTAATAGGTTAACAATATCTGTAATTGCTCCGATGTCACTATTGTTTCATATAACTATCAATTTTTACAAGAAATATGAGCAATTTTAGCAGTATTTAAAAATTTATATGCGGATGTGCTATTGAACAGGCATATTTGGCCAGTTTTTTTTACTGATATACGTCAGGAGTTGATTAATACAAATTTAGTTTCTTATTGGTATCATGATTAGGACAATCATGATACCAATTCTCAATCAAAAGATTTCTTCTGGGAAGAGGACTTCGGAAAGTAAATGCCGTATGTATTAAACTTTGAGTGATATGAGCGGATACTTACTTTGCTGGGAGTTTCTGCTGAGATGCTGTCTTCGCTGGAGTCGCTGGCGTTGCTAAGCTGGCTGGCGCGGCTGCTCAGCTCGATGTTCGGCTGTTCCTGACCAGCAGGGGACACCGACTCTTCTTCTGGAACTCTCTCCCTCGCATCAGCGAGGTAGTTCAGTATGTCGTACTTAGAAGCGCCCTCGAAAATAGATCGGGAAGTCGTCTGGCCGTCTTCGCACGTCTCTTCTACTATCTGGGGAGGCACCTGTGGTGAATGTGTGGAAGCCACATCTCCTATCTCCTCGTAGATGTGATCTTTGATGCTCTCGTAGACGTTCTCGATTTCATCATCTATGTCATCATTTGCGGCGATCTCCAAGTCTGCCGTGTCCAGAAGCAAGCTCTTGGCCGTGTCGTCAGCTTCACTGTGTGCTTTGGCTCCGTCCAGTAAGTAGGGGTCCTCTTGGGGAGTTTCTTCCTGTTTACTCAGCAGCGTGCTTAACCGGTCAACAGCAGAAATGGGATCAGTCTTACCACAAACGTGAGGTACCAAATTTCTCCTCACAGCCTCCACCGGGTCCTTGAGCAAAGCTGCTCTTGTTTCTTCATCGAGCTCAGACGGGTCCTCTTCATCTGCTTCCTCTTCAGATTCTTCATTTCCGGTCGTCTCGGCTGTCGTTTCTATAATTACGTTAGAAATGCTCGAGTTGTCGCCGGTGTCTGAGTCCAAAATTGTAATCTTGTTTGGAAGACACTTTTCGTCTGACTCTGGGGTGACTTCTGTCTCACTCTGCCAGAGAAACGGCGAATTGTTCGTTGCTCGATTAGTTAGTTCTACAGAGCTGTGGGCGCCAAGAAATATTACTGAACTGGGCTCTGGCGTCACGGGAATGACAATGTGGTTCGATAATGTGTCACTTGGAGAGAGTATAGTTAAGGAACTAGTATTATTTTTATTGTATATGATATTTGGATTTGATGTATCTATGACAGTTCTAGAGGAACTGCGTTGATAGTGTTCAGCATTGGGTGCAACTCCTCCGACGCTGATAGTGACTTTGTTGATATCCCTTTTGGTAGATTCCACCACCGGTGATTGTCCTCTTATGGACACCGAAGTACGACTCGCACCATTCCTGGCGAGATCGAACTCAGATGCTGCTCTGCGCAAACCTTCCGAGTGGTGTGTCCCACTGGTGATGAATATTGACGTTCTGCGGCTGCTGAGAGGACTCTCTGCACCGAGGTTGCTCACGGACTCGCTGCGGACCTGAAGTCTGTGAACGCTTGGAGAAGGAGGAGAAGTTACGGTCACTATTGTTCTGGCATCAGCTTCCAGCCTATCTAGTTGATCTTGTTCCATCGACGGCACAACACTGTCCCCACTCGCCTCATCATATTCCGTGCTGGATTGCAGAAGGGTCTGACCTGGTTTGAGTCCTCCCGGTCCCGGACCAGGGTCACTGTTCCGATGCTCTTTCTTTCTGAAAATATCTCTGCCTTCTACGGATGAAGCCCAGGAGTTAGGGCGACCCAATTTCGGCACTTGAAGACCTTTGGGATTCTGCTGTGGCGAAGGCTGAGAGTTCAGTTCCACGGGCAAGCTAATGTCATCCGTGGAGAGGGATATACTTGGTGGTCTTCGCGCTTGCTGTTGGTTCCTCAGCATCCCCAAGGGGGGCGCACGTACCCGCTGAGGGGCAGCTGGAGGCAACGGAGGTGGCGGTGGGGGCGGTTCCCGTGGCCGCGGCCTTCCGGGACTCAGCACACGCTGAGGCCTTCGCGGGGGCAGCTCTGCAGAGAGGCTCTGGTGAGAGACGTGTTCGAAGACAAGTCTGCTGTCCGAGCGAGGTCGCTGACGAAGCCGCATCGTATCGTTGAACGCGGCGGCGACTGGAGGCGGCTGAATCGCCAGGCGATCACTGAGGCTGCGTCGTAGAGTTGCCGCCCCAGGAGGGCGTGGCGGCAGATTCGCGGTTGCCGCAACTGAAATGAGGAAATTAGTTATATAATTGAAAGACGTGAGAAATGACAAATACATTAATTTAATTTATTTTGACGTTTAAAGCATAAAATGTATCATTTCAGAATGAACTGAAAAAAGAAAATCACGTTCGTAGAAATTTCACAATTTAATTAAGTTATTTTGCTCTATATATGTATTATAATAGTTGATTATAGTTAAGAATGATAAATCATTAATGAACGTTGTCAGTTTTAACTTTTAGCAATTATGAGAATTTTGGAGTTGATTTGGTTCGTTCTATACTTTTAGGAGTTAACATAAATTATTCATTAAAATTCAGTAATATACAAAGTGAAAGTAAATATAATATTTAACTCCAGTAAAATAATAGCAATGGGATATTCATATCCACCTGTCCTCTGTCTTATTCTGTACAAATATAGCAAAATTATTCAAATAAAAGTAAACCCACAATTTAGCCTTCCGGTATTAAGAATAATTAAACTACACATTACAGTTACAATTAATCCACGGTTGATTACAAGACTCACTAGTAATGAATCTCTAAAAGGAAATCAAGTCCTCTAAGAAAGCACTGGAATCACTCAACTTTAATTATGGCAATACGAGTGCTTCGCCTCATTAACCTCGTTACAGTGGAAAGCAACATGCGACTTTACAATACACAAAGCTTTGGATATTTTCTACATCGACGATAAAAACAGCAACAGAATGCGGCGACTGCGCTAAAGAAAAAGTGAAACTTAGAGAGTCATAAATTTCACCGTCAATTAGTCAAGGAGTCCCCAACGACACAGGTGAAGCACGGCCTACGGTAAAATGCATTGTAGTTGTGTCATTAATATTCATTTACCATCTGGGGGTAATTTATGATCCCTTGAAGAACACCCCGCAGCTCCTTTCATATCATTTCTTTCAGTTAGGTGATAGAATACCATATGTTCCCTCCGTCTAAACTTTATGCAATAGTAACATGAAATTTTCGTTAGCCACCAAAAAAAAGTATAATAAGAATAGAGTTTGTTAAAATATAATTTTTAAGCATAATTGGAAATTGACGAAATTTATTTCTAGTGTCAGTTAATTTTATCGTAATTCTGTTACTAGTTTTCCCTCTTAATTCCACGAGTTGAAGTTTTATGATCGGCGCTAACATCATCCGAGGGATAATTGTCATATTCGATTATTCTGTCGTAGGACGTAAAAAGGGTCTGATGTTAATATTTTGTAACTAGGAGTAAATAAACAGAGTTTTAAAGTAGGAAGAGGCTAATCTGATAATCACGCCTAGAAAATATCAGAAAATACCAACAGAAGAACAAACTTGAAGGGTAAGTTATGCAGAGATTGAAATAACTCATCTGAAATAATAATATAAAATCCATCGTTAATTTGGTACAATTTTGATCAATATGGTAATGCTTTAACGGCGAGGTCGTTTTTGTGAGAATAATGAACTTTTGATGAATACGTTACAATTAAGGGGTTATTAAGTTTGTCCAATAGTTTTTTTACATTTTAATAGTAATTGTGTTTTATTAGTCACTATTTTAATAAATCACTGGAAACCGATGCACTCAAAACTAATGACTTATACGTAAGTTACTAATAAATATGGACATACTGAGAAAATTACAATATTTCCGAAATCTCTGGTTTCCATAATTAAAAAAATAAACGTTGTATTTTTTAATTGAGTTAGGCAGAATTCCATTAGGGAAAAGATACAAAAAGATTAAAACTCATATATTAATCACATTAAATAGACTTTGATTGAATGTGTAGGTTTTACGCAAGTCAGAAAAATGGATAATTTTAACACAAACGTAGTTTTTGTTGATTGTATGTAGCAATTCATTAACAAATCTTTTCTTACTTCATTTATCAGTGTAAGGCAGAAGTAGCTTGTTAACAACGATATCCTGAATTTATGATACACTTTTCCTAGTTTGCACGTTCGCATTTATTGTTTGAAGTTTAAAAAAAAGGAGAGAAAACTAATTATGATTCATAAGCATTGAAACTTTCGGACAAATACCGACAGAATAAAGAAAATATTATGAATTTTTACGTTTTAATGCATCTGATGAGATCTGCAATGTCATACATAGCGTTGTGCTTTTAAAGTTTCCCTTATTCTATCTTTAGTTCACCAAATTTCATTACTTATCTATTTATCATACACGAAATAATATATTAAGTTATTCTTGTATAGAATATCTGCTACATTATATGTAATCAATGGTGGTTATATTTTCTGCGATTAAGGAAAATTTGTGTTTGAAATGTTGTTTACTTATTTTATATGACAAAATATTAATGGATGGGGATGAAACTTGTGGAACGTATTTTATTTGTTCACTGACAATTGGTGGGTCGGACTTCACTTTCTTCTCAGTGTGCCAGTGTGCTACGTGAGTGTGATTCACGTAATGTAAACTCACCTTTAATTCTTTCTATTTTCAAAGTCACAGTAATTAAGGATAATTAGTGTGAGATCGGGTGTACGATGGTAAATTAAGAGATTTGGTCACCGCGCGGGAGAGAGTACTTGGCCCAGGATGACCCGGAAGGTCAGGTGGAAGCGAAAGTTCGCAATGAGACATGTGGAATTTCAGAGAAACAACGAAGAGAGAATCGTTGCGTCAGAAGATAAACAGGTGCGTCTACTACTTCCTTCCGACAGTTTTAACTCCTCGTGTGATACAGAGCCTCACGACAGGGGATTCTGAGTTGCATAAAGGAAAATTTTGATATTCAAAATTACGCAATTTTATGCACAACTTTGAATGGTGACATAATTTGGGTTATTTACGAGACTACGATGCCTTGAGAAATAAATGATACTATCAGGTCCTGTTCCAGGATTTTTCAGCCCATTATGAAATCTACGAAAAAGGAAGATTTTAGTAACAACATAATTACACCTATACCGAAGGAGACTGGCGCTGATAGATTCGAACTACACAGGACAATTAGTTTAGTATCTCACGCGTGAAAAATAATAACGAAAATAGTATATAGGAGGATCGAACGTCAAATAGAATGCGAGTTAGGAGAAGATCAGTTTGTTTTTAGCAAGAATGTAGGTCAAGAGAAGCAATTTTGTCTCTTGGTCTAAGTTTAGAAAACAAGATAAGACAAATCAGCCCTAAGATCATGGCAATAGTTGATCTACAAAAAACCTTTGATAATGTTAACTGGAACAAACTACTAAGGTTTTTGAAGAGGATAGGAATATTGAGAAAGGAGAGTTATCCATAACCTCGATAGAAGTCATTCAGCAGTAATTAGAATTGAAGGGCAAGAAAAGAAAGCAGAAATCAAGAAAGGAGTAAGACAAGGATGCAGTCTGTCACCCATGCTCTTTAACTTATATATAGAACAGACGATGAAGAAAGTTAAAAATAAATACGTAAAGGTAATAAAAATGTAAGAAAAAGAAATAAAAAGTCTACGATTTGCCTATAATATTGTGGTATTAGGGAAGTCAGAAGAAGGCTTGGAAAACATAATAAATGGCATGAACGTGATCCTGGAGGAAGAGTTCAATATGAAGATTAATAGAGAGAAAACTAAGGTAATGGGACGTAGAATAGGAAACAATTAACAAAGTGTGTTAGATGAGGAAGGGATACTATGACGGAATTTAAGGAATGTTGCTACTTGGGCAGCATAATAACTAGGGGTGGTAGAAGTATTGTAGAAATAGAAAAGGGTGTCATGATATTGTCATTACTATGTGCAACATTTTTTATTTCTGATTAATTAGACTGTTGAGCTAATTTATTTTCAATTAAGTCAGATTAATAGAACTATTATAATTTAATTTGATCAAAGTTTTGTGACGACCTATAAAATTGTGTAATAAAACTTAATTATAAAAATAAATTAAAAGTTGAAAAAATACTTCAAAATTATTACAGTAGCAAATAATTTGTGAGATTATGATTGATAATAAAAGTAATCAAACGAAGGTTGTTGATTACAAATGCGCTTCAATAAATATTCTAACAACGAGAATGCTTGGAGTGACGTTAATTAATTCATATTACAGTGTTTATAAATTTCGCGGAGACGTGGATTAAGACTACTGGAGAATTGATGCACTGACCACGTATCACTCCAAGATGACATTCAGCGGTCAAGACCCTGAATAGGCTCCAGAGCCTTATATACAGGTCTTAGAAGATTATAATTTATTGAATTTGTTGCACTTCTGGTATGTGGTTCACCACACACAATGTTTACGAGCATATTACGAGAATATTAGTGTTATATAAAACATTGTTGCTAGTTATAAAACTGTCTTAATTTATATGTCGATATCTGATAAATAATATTTACGCTAATAATTGGTAGTCGTAAATACAATATGTTATTGTTTTCATTGAAAGATAAAGAAAATTTTATGGTTTAATAATTACTGGAGAGAACCGCCAGAGAAACAGTTTGTGGTGTCTTGGTAAAACGTGTTTCAGCTATCACAATAAAAACGGTTCTTTATTTTACAGAGAGTTCGTTGCTATTTAATTGTAACTGTTATTTACTTGACCAGGCCTTTGATCTGGAGCCGAGTTTTGAGATTCAATCGGTGACCTGTGTAATCGAATTAACGAATTGGTGCTTATCGTTAAAGTCAGGACAAGGTTTTTCATTAACACTCTAATATCTCACCTGGCCTCTTCTTCTTAAGTCTAGCAGACAATTTAATGGACGGTTTGCCGCAGGTAGAAGAAGAGCTTCACGGGGGAGCTATTAATAAGGGCCTGGCCTTCCAGTGCCGTTGCTGCCGAGATACAAACGGAATGTAGTTTCCTACGGAAGAATTATTATAACCTTCACCAAATGAAGCGCACTATTATTGTATTACTTCCGCATCGGTTCCATACAAACATAATTTTTTTAGAATATTTTTAGATATATAAGTAAGAAACATATGGCCCTACTCGACTAAATTTTTTAGACACTCTTACGTAAATTTAATAATTAGGCCAATTTTTGTGAGGGGTAACAAAACATATTGATAAATTTACGAAATCGAGCCATTTCAGCGAATATGAAATAAATTCTACCACAACCCAAAATTTCAAACAAAAACTAAGCTTGTTAGTGAAAGTGGAAAGTGGAAGTGTCGTTGGAGCTAGTGGTTAGCTTTTTTACAGTCTTAAAAGTACACCTGCCTTGTTGGGATGCGTGAATTTTTTGTCAGTGAGTGTTTCGTAGATTGAAGATCCTTTTGAAAGAAATTATTTATATTTCATTAATCTAACTTTCACCTCTTCTGCTTTACAGGTTTCTTATAACATTGAAGTGAATTTGATGTCTAAACACTACTTTCATAAAATGTAAGGAAGAGAATAACAAAAAAATAAGACTTGTTGTTCGAATATTGCTTAAATACCATAGACTTTAATACGTGTAATGTTTCCTAACATAACAAAAAAGAGAAATGTCCCTCCCACTAGATATAAAATGGGGAATGAAAGTTGTAACGGAGTCAAATAACTGTAAATATCTTGGGATCACGATTAGTAAAGATTTAAATTAGGGTAATGAGGTGAGCGAGGTCTGTGGCAGGTAAAGGGTGGAGGGCGCTGCTGCTGCTTCACTTAGTAAACAGGGTCTTGAGGAAAAGCACGAGAAAAAACAAGATTTCTGCTTACAAAACGCTGGTGAGGCCAATTTTAGAATATGGGGTAACGTGCTAGGATTAATATCGAAATGAACACACTCTAGAGTTGGAAAAAATACAAAAACTGACTGAAAAAATGTTTGGGGGTCGATTCGCGAACAATCCTCACGAGAATGTAGAAGGTATCAGTAATAGAAGGAAACATGCGAGGTTGTGCGCAATAAATAAAGCTTATAAGCGTGAACCGGCCTGGAAAGAAATAAAAAACCATCTTACGGCGCTGAATTATATTTCTAAAAGTGACCAATCGTTCAAAATTAAAGAAAAAGGGCAACGCACAGACGCAAGAAAATTTTCATTTGTAAATAGGTCAATACGCGACTGGAATTCGTTGCCTGCAGAAATATTTTCTATGTCTTCTAAATTTTTCATTTTTAGTTGCTCCCATATTATCTCTATTCCATAAGTTATAATTGGAGCAATTTTGAGTCGGAATAAGGTGATGGCTGTGTTTATTGATAAATTTCTTAAGTTTTTGATGCTGTTTGTAATCGCTTTTGCCGCTATTATTCTTTCTTTTAGGTGAAGGTCATATACGTTTCCTTTGCTTTGCAGCGTGATACCCAAGTATTTAAAGTTCGATACTGATTGCAGTGGTTTGTTTTTATATATGATGACGTCATTTGCTGCTAGCTTGCCTCCTCTCCTGAAAGTCATTTTTACAGTTTTTTTCTCGTTTAGCTCTAGGTCATTTTCGTTGGCCCATTTTGCAAGTTTGTTAAAAGCGGCCTGGGCGCTTTCTAGGGTCTGCGATACAATTACCATATCGTCGGCGTATGCGTATATTTTGACGTTTTCTGTGGCAATTTGTTTCGGTATTTCAGCTGTGGCTATTATGAATAACAGAGGACTCAGTGGATCCCCCTGAAGCACTCCGTTTGACTGTTCTATCGGCCCCGTTTTCGAAACATTATTGTCTATTTCTATTTGATTCTTTGCAAGAATATTTTGTATGAGTCTTGTAATTTGGTTTCTGCCGGTGATTTCTTCTATTTTCTGTATTATTAATCTCCTGTTTAATAGATCGAATGCCTTCGTGTAATCTATGAATATGGCGTGTAATTTTCCTTTTGGTTGCATCAGTGCAGTCGCGATATCTTCCTGCAGGCATTTCACTGCGTGGATTGTGGATTTTCCTTTAGTGAAGCCAAATTGTTGTTCTGGGATTGCGTGGTTTGTCATCTTTCGCAATCTTTCGGTTAGTAAGCTCGTCAGTATTTTTAGTGCTGTGCACTCAAGGGCTATCCCTCTATACGAGTTTGGATCTCTCGTATCTCCTTTACCTTTATATAGTACTTTCATTGTTGCTAGCCTCCACTTATTTGGGATGTTTCCTTGCCTTAAACATTCGTTGTATAGTTCTGTCCATGCATGCGCTAGAATATGTGCCGTATCCTTTATATGTTCGTAGTATAACCCATCTGGGCCGCATGCTTTTTTGTTCTTTGTTCTTTCTATTTGCTTGCGGACTTCTTCAAAGGAGAAAGGATGAGTTGTCTCTGTTCCTACGTCCCCGTCTGTGATTTCTGGTCTTGTTTCCTTGTTCTGCAATACTTTTTTGAAGTGTTCTTCCCATTTGTCTAGTGGGACGTCTCTTGGATAGTACGGCTGCTTTGGAGAAGTTGCTTTGTACCATTTCTGTTCAGCTTGTTCAATGAGTTTTCTCTCTTCTTCTGCCTGGTATATGTCTTTATGTTTTTTCAGTATTTGTTTATACATTCTCCTAGATATGTTATACTGTGTTAGTGCGTCCTGCGTTTGTTTTTGTCTCGCTCTGTGGAGAGCTGTAATCGCTGTTTTTCTTGCTCTGTAACATTCTTGTTTGAACCACGGTTTTGCCTTCCTTTGTATACTGACGACTTTTTCGGGTAGCGTAAATTAGTTTAGGAATAGGCTAAGAAAACTTAAGTGAGTAGTATTTTCTTAGAATCAGTGAAGTGATAATTGTGAAGTGCAATGAAGTGATTTGTGTGTGACTCCTTTCATTTCTTTTTCAGATAAAAAACTACACTTCAAAATTTTTCCTTAGTGTAAACGTTTTGTAATTGTATTTGTGTTTTCTTTGTATATAGCTGCCACCGGGAAAATGCCCAATAGCAGCTAAGTAATAATAATAATATTTGTTCACCTAGTATGTACATCACAGTGAAGTATGTCGACATTATCGTCACACAGAAGTTAACAAACAATTTTCCTTTAGAAAGACTACTCTTTTCTAGTGATGTGCTCTAGTATGGAAAATTACATATGAAGGGCGAACGTTATAAAAAATAATCCAATATGGCATCAATGGGAATATACTATATTTCATAAGAAACATAATAGAGATGACAACTACATAAACATAAGGACTAAATCAGCAATATCTGATGAAATTCATTTAGAAAACCGTATCAGCCAGGGATCGAGTCCAAGTGTTATCCTGTTTCTAGTTGCTGTCAACGAGTTAGGCCGTATATTTAAATTCTCTCTCATAGACGCAGATGACATAATTCTTCTGACCAGAGGGAATAATATCAACCATAACAATTACTTAATGCAACAAGCAAACACTGAGTCATCAAAATGGCCTGACAATCGGATTTAATTTCAAGCATAATAAAGCCAAGGAGATAACCTTCCCCAGAAGTTATAAACATAATAAAGATATTAAGACAGATTATATATTAATTGAGCAGGTCAAGCTCATTAAAATTATGGGCACCATATGGGATATAAATCTGAACTTCAAAAAAACATATAAAATATCTAAGCATCGAGATAAGAAAACGACTTGAGATATTAAAACTTCTATCATCCAAAACCCGGGGATACACTGAACATACACAGCAATGATTAAGACCAAAATAAACTATGGCTGCAGATAAAAAATTCTCTAAGGAAATTAAATATAATCCACAATGGTTTAATAAGAATTGCCACTGGATATTAAAAAACCACCCCAAGACTGATGATGGAAGCCAATGAAACTTAACTAGAATTTACAAGGAGAACCAAAGTTAGATGTACTCCGAAGGCAAGGGAAACCCCACACCAAATCATCAGACATGACGTCCCCCATATATATCCACCTTAAAACATTTAAAGAAAGGAAAAGCTGACTATCCCAAAAATAGAATATAGTACCTTTCCTTTAGTTCCACATTGGAGAAGCTTCTAAAACTGAATGGAGAACTAAAAAAGTTTAAAGAAGACAAGATTAAATCCATGGAAAGTAATTGGGAGAAAACTAAATCAAACGAAAACTTTGGAATTTTCCTAAAAGACTGTGATTCTAAAAAAATAATTCACCCTAAGGTCTTTCCAAGAAGACATCAGATGGTGCTATCAAGATTGAGAACAATTCATTGAAACAACTCACTCGTTCTTATTTTCGAGGAATCCTCCTCCAAACTGTCATTATTGTAACATACGGTTATTAATACATCTATTTTTTGAATGTCCTAACTTTGAAGTGGCCAGAAATAAGTGGATAGAAGGTTACTACAAGGAGGATTTCAGTTGCTCCAGCCAAAACTGCAGGAAACTGACAGAATTCACAATCAGAACAGAATTTATTGAAAAAGTAGAATTTGTTAATATAAGCCAATACCAATTAATTTATATTGTTTGTAAATGTAGCAAATACTGTTTGTCGCGAACGGTATAGGCAACTCATAAATGAATATTAAAAAAAAGAATACTGAAACGAACTGTTCATTTTGATTGACGGCAGCACATACTACTATTATTAATGTGAGAAAATCCGAAACAGTGTTTAGTTGCGTCAATTTCGATCGAATTAGTCAGTCGTGAGAGTACAGAACTAATAATCTACCTACACATTTTCAGACAGTATAAGGATGTGACATTTAATGAATGATTATGCGGAATTCGAAATTTAGCGTTGTGAAAAGGTCAACATGAAATTAGCGATTGTATAATTCATGTGTACGTCAAAGTGATTACCTTTTCAGTGAGTTACATAAAACCAACCGATGAGCTGACAAAGCCTAATTTTAAGATTCTTTTTTGAACATATACTAGATCTAATTTTCGTGAATTTCTTTATTACGAACCCTTTAGCAGTAACCATTCCGATTTTCACATGTCGTCTGTTAATTACCTGTTTTTTATCCCACGAACGAAGTTTGAATTGACTTGATATTTTATAACCCCTTCAGGATTTCATGTAACTCGTTCTTCCATCAGTTTTTCAATTCTTTGAACGTTTCTAGACCTTCAACGAAGTTATACATTTCGCAAAAAAAATTTAATGATATATTTATGTGAATACTAAAATAATATTTTGTATATTTATTTATATCATATCCATATTATCGATTATCGTCACAGCTCTATTGTTAGATCTTAGCCTTTCAACAGATACTTAATTCTCTATTCACTTTTGGTTTTTCCCTCCATTGTTTTAATTTTAACGGATATACACTAACATATGTCCGTTGTACACTTTAATATGTTTTTAAAATCTTTGGAAGTTTCTTATTGCCTGTTTGATTTGATTCCTGTATTTCCATTTCATGTACAGTTAAGAAAAAATAAGTATGAATCACCAATTAGTTTTATTATTCCATCTTCACATTTAAGTTATGTACAGTTAAGTACAGTAAATTGCAGTCAAATACCGCCTGTACCAATGGCTAACTCTTATATATGTTCATAAATATGCCTATAGGTGTTACTTTAAAATGTAAATTTAATTATTAATACTACATATTTCAGTTCAACCTTTTTCGACCTCACAGTCTCCTACTACTGCCGATTAGTGGACACCATGAAGTGAACCAGGAAGAGGCTACTTATATTGCTGTTAATTACTTTCCAAATACGAAATTTGACACTTGCAACGCATTATACAGCGTTATACAAACAAACAATAATAGTCAATTCTTGTTATAGCCTACATATCTTCAGCCTGGGAACATTCAAGTTTATTATTGTAGATAATCATTACAGATGTACGTATTAGTTGAAGAAATGCACTATTCATTATTACAGGAACTAACTTATCTAGGAATTTGTAGAAATCTTCGTCTATTCGAAATACTCATTGATAATTCTGATGTGATTGTAGTGCCCATGTTTAAATCAGATGCGCGATCTTAAACAAGTAACCACAGGCTAGTAATCACATTCGCGTTATGCAAACAATTAGAGCACATGGTCCTGAGTTTTTGCGGTATGACTGATGAAAGTGGATGGATCCTCTTGGACACAGGCTGCCAAGATCAGTTCACGAGGTATATAAGGGAGGGAGAACAGACGAAAAAATTATTGATTTACTAAAGTGGATTCATGAATTTGTACATGATCCAAGAATTAGAGTTCACGTGAATGACAAATTGTCCACCTCTGTTAAAATTACGTCAGGGGTTCCGCAGGGAAGTGTGATCGACCCCTTACCATTCATAAATGAAATAACACTGGCTACATAATCACACATTAAATTTTTTTCGACGATTGTATGGTTTATAGAAAAATTAATAGCTTAGAGAATGAAAGTATTATTTATAAATGAACAGTTAGAAATAAAATACGAATAAACTCAACGAAGAGTAATGCAATTGCCTTCAAAAACAAAGAAAAACATCCGCCCACTTAGTTATATTAGCATATATCGATTTCGGATCTCCTCGATCATGTTACGAAATATTAAACTTGAATTACTCCATTTGAAGCGAAATATAAATAAAAATATCATTTTATTTGCAGCTCCTGAGCAGTAATCATTATTGTGCTAAAATAACCAGAAATTTAAGACAGAAACGTTTTAAAGACGGATTTCTCCGAACAGAAAATCAGGTAGTTGATTTTTTAAATGTACTTGTATACGCAGTGGCCAGTAATGAATAACAAACCCTTCCAATTCGAAAGACCTCCGTAAACGTTTTTGTGGCCTAAAACCCACTAAATTACACACATTTTTTCGCTAAAATCTGAAACATGAGGCATTATATTAAAAAAAATGCCTCATAATAGATTTTAGAGCATTTAATTTTGGATCCAACGATATATTATACCGAGAAATTCGGTTGGACGTAGTTGTCAAATTCTGGATATTTTAATTTTTGAAAATATTACATTTTGTCGTATTTAATATGGAGATATCTTCAAAATGTCAGACGTACAGTAATTTGCCTTAGAAAGAAAACTGTATTGAAATCTATTTCCAGAGCGTCGTCTGGTTTGAAAAACTCTTTTTATAATTTCTGGAAGTACAATCTATAGAAGAGTTTTCATGTTAATTTATGTAGTTCGTTTGTTTTCTACATTGGAACGATTTGGAATGAGTTAAATGCCCACTTGAGTAGCGAGGGTATTAGTGCAGAAGAGTTAACGGGAGCGGCCCTTCCTCGACGCTCCCGTAACGGGCCGGAGCGGCGCGGCGCGGCGCAGCGCGGCGTTGTGCGGCATAGCGCGGCGAAAGGTCAAGGTGGCCGGGATTCCGACAATGGGACGCAACCTCTGACCGAACACGATATATGCGGCCCCTTACCTCAGCTCAAACAATAATAGCTCCCACTATACAAGAAAATTTCCATCTTACTGAGGGCACAGATACATACAGAATATTCTTTTAAATTCTCATAATTATCTAGAATAAATTGCCTATCTACTCTTATACACATCGACTTCATTAAACTTTAGACAAAGGAACGTACGTCAAATTTACAGATTTATTTTCTAAGCTCTCATTTATAAGATTTACCGTTTTCGATTTTGTTGCCCAATGTTGTTGTGGTATTCAGTCCTAAGACTGGTCTGATGCAACCCTCCAAGCTAACCTATCTTGTGCAAGCATTTTCATTTCATCATAATTAGCACAATCCACATCCTCCCAAATCTCCTTAGCGTATTCTATCCTTGGCCTACCTCTTCTGTTCTTACCCCACACACTTCCCTCTAATACTAATTTTACAAGACTCTCATGCCATAAAACCTGGCCTATTAATCTATCGCTTCTCTTGGTCAACGCCCTTCATATTGTTCGCTTTCCCCTTTTCTGTTTAGAACTTCCTCGTTACTTACTCTATCCACCCATGTGATTTTCAGCATTCGCCTATAGCACCAAATTTCAAAGGCTTCTATTCTTTTCCTTTCCCCAACTCCTATCGTCCACGTTTCGCACCCATATAACGCCACGCTCCATATGAACATTTTTAGCGACGATTTCCTAATATTCACACTTATATTACCCGTAAGTAAATTCATCTTTTTCGCGAAAGCCTTCCTTGCCTGTGCTATCCTACTCTTTATGTCTACTATGTTTCTACCATCCCTAGTTATTACGTTTCCCAAGTAGCAGAATTCCTTAACTTCCGTCAAAATATCCCTTCCCCTTTCCACTGTTTCCCAAACTACACTCCATTACTTTGGTTTTCCCTCTATTAATCCTCCTATTGAACTCTTTCTCCAGGATTCCGTTCATGCCATTTATTATGGTTTCCAAATCTTCTTCTGATTCCCCTAATACTACAATATCGTCGGCAAAGCGTAAGGTTTTTATTTCTTACTTATATTGTTGCCCAATAACGTGAACCATTTCAGTAACGGGGTTGTCATTCAAATGAGCTTTCGATTATTTCCTTGATTTTTTAAATTCATTTTTCTAAATTCTGAGTGATTCTTTCTCTATGTCCCTCAATTAATGGTACTGATCTCCGCAATAAGAACAAAATCTAAGCTGAGCGAAGCTGTTGCCTTATAGCAGCAAATAACCATCGAACCTAGACTAGGAAATGAGAGGTGTACCAAATTGTTATTTATTCGCTGTATAATTATAGAATACTTTTGTATCAAAATTCATTACTTGAAAAATTATCATACACTTTTAACTGGGAATAGGGCTGAACTTCTGCAGAAGTATAAAGAATGATGATACATCGACGAATTTACGTCTCACTGGGTACAAATATTTCAGATTTGGTTTTTCTTAGAGAAGAGCTCAGTGGCGATGGAAAATTAATACTAATGTCTAGTCATACGAGATATTGTATATTTGGATTGTGTTCGGCGTTCCTCGAGTAGTTATATTGGCCCATAAAATTCCAAACTAATTTATTGGACAATACGTGACTTAACAGGTATCGAGACCGTTACTTTACTACTTTATAGGCACATCCTGTCCTATGTCCATTTGGGGTTAGATATAAATTAACCGGGATGATAACTGATAGGTTGAATAAGCACAGCACCTTAAGAGAGTGTAAAAATCTCGGTGCTCTAAGAAAGCCAAAAGTACACGCTGTGCATTAAATATCATTATGGAATATAAAAGTATCCCGGTACCATAAGTGAGACCAAAATACCTTAAAGGAGTGAAAAATGCTCTCAATACGTTAGGAAGTGAAGAATAATCCCTGTACACTGAGAGTCATATATATTCCCGGTACCTGATAGGATCTTACGTTACGTATATAACATGTACCCTTTTTCTTAAGTATATGACACAAAGAGTTGAAATTTTTCCTGGTGCGTATATTAGCACTCACTTGTTGAAAGGATTCGCGCTTCACCTATTGCAAAATGGTCGCACTAATTCCGAAACCACTGCGGCTCGCGAACCACATACTGTAAAAATTTTGCTATTCGAGAGGATGATCACCACAACTTAACAAAGTTTCATTGCAATCTGCGTGCACTCATTCGAGATAAATTTAGGCAATACATTCATTTATGAAATTAATAACCCTATCGAGATAATGGGCTGCAAATATGTAAAATGAACTATACAGATATTGTAATAATTTTAATAATTATTGAGCCTTATCAATGAAATACAATAGAAGGTTTATTATAAAATAAATTTATTTCTGGATATATAAAACGCCACAAAGAAGTGGCCAAATTACAGACAAAATTATGTGGTAAAATATGTACCACACAACGTTTCTGCAAATGCTGTATGTTCCGTCAGATGAGTCAAAGACTCTCTGTTGGAACTGATTTTCACTTACAAATAGAAATAGGCATAAAGAAAAGAACGCATAATTAATTAGCTATGGATTACGTGCGTGATCTACAGATAAAAACTAATATATATACATATATATATATATATATATATATATATATATATACCGGGAGTAAGGTTGGAATCGAAACAGCCGCGGCAGCGTGTGTGAGAATCGGGTAGTGCCAACATAAAGTAAAACGTGGAAATACAACTGACAACTTACACGACAGTTCATATCGTGTCCTTTTATTCGGACAGGTGGTGTGGTTAGATGTATCATTAGACAGCAATGAATCCCTTTGAAGTTGATATGGCCAAAATTTATGTGACATTGGCTCTGACTTCGGAACTAATAATAATTCTTCAGGCTGACGTAGAACGATAAAGAACATTGACAGTGACCTGCTACATCTGTGGCGCTCTGGAAACGCGTACTTCTGGTAAAAGTTTAAGTTTATTTGGGATTTAAATTAAATTTTCATGAAACCATACGCAGTGAACTTTTTATTTACATTTCCCTTTAGTTAAAATTATACAATGCGGTTCCGTCGAAGCTACGTCAGCGATCTGGCTTTTGAAATACTGTTTGCATAATTTCATATTGTAATATTTGAATTTATTTACTTCTGCAAAAGGAAGCCGGATGTCAGATTTTATCGGATAAGGAAATAGTACACTGGACCGTCTTTGAGAAAGGTCAATAAATCGATGATCCATTAATCATTATTTTTTTCTAGGAGTTATTTTCGCTTCTGTAATAGGCCGTTCCAACAGTCGTAACTACTAAATAGTAATAAGTGGAAAAATTATTAAAAGTTTAAACGCTTAGGATCGAAAATATTTCATTTTAATACGCACTTAGTCGTAATACATCTACAGATATTTTTTTAACTATTCTTATTCCGAAAAAATATTCTGGAAAACACTAAAATTTCGAAAAAAACGATTCGAAGCACATTCCATTACTCCGCAAACTAGTTGGATTGTAAGCATATTAATCCATTTTTAAACGAAAGCAATTTTTCAATAGAAATTTAATTCTATTAATATTGCCATTTTATATATCAATAACATTTTTATTAATTTTTCAATCTGCAAGTAAATCTTTTGTTTCAGACTTAACTTCTAAACAACTAAGAGCTTACCGAGAACATCCAATTGAAAATTCTCATATTTGTTAAAAGAGACTTATCAAATGGTTTGCTCATTTACAGTTATAAACACGTTCAGCGGTAATTTATTCCATAAGTATGCTAATCGAACCTATTACTCAAATCGGAAGGTTTGAATCGTTTCAATCGCCTCTTTTCCTGCCCTAACAGGTGGTTGGCCAGATTGATAGGATTCAGTGAAAGTTGTTTTTGGTATTTAACATAAAAGATTTTAATTTTTGTAGATATTATATCTTTATAATTTCGAATTATTTGATTTGGTATGGTGCACTGACAATACTTCTGAATACTTTGTTCTGAAATCCTTGCTGGATTTCAATGTTTGAGGTGCTGGCAGTGCGACACAGTCATGTCCAACTGAGTTTAATGCTTACCTTATAGAGTATAATTTTTTCTCATTTCAATTATGTCTTTTCAGAATCAATGACATTGATCAGACGTTTACTGTAATATTAATAAGGGTCATTAAAATACTATGAATAATAATTTAGAAAAATTGCAATTACATCAAACATCTTTTTTACAAAAGTTCGTTCCCGTAGCTTTCTCTGATTTCAGTAGGAAGAGAGAGAGAGAGAGAGGCATTAGCTGCAATATTGTCGTCCATTTCAATCGGTGCGTTAAGTACGGCCCATTGGCTCTAGAGAAAGTAGTTGCTCCATCGCTCCTATCAAATCGCAATCGTCCGAGGCTCTGAACCTCTCACTTGTTCCTTTTCCTTCTCTTATACTTTCAAATACGAAACAAGACCGAAGTACAGATTTACTCGTATTTTGTACTTAAACGATTAACAACTTCTTTATAAAGAACGTTCACGATTCTCGAGCATATGCTGAATATTAATACGAAAAAGTATTCTAGGGCCACTTATAATGTATGTTAAAACGAAATTTTATTTTTTGAGGTTATTGATAACTGAAATGAATCAGTATAAGGTATACAAATATTGAATTTTGTATTAATTAAATTTTATTTGATAGTTTTATGAACAATCATAGACTATGGATAATTTAAGCGGTCAAGTCGTTAAAGATAAGTTTCCCCTAAAAACACACTCATACGTTCTGCTAATACGAAATCAGTAAGGGAGTGTTGACTCGAAGCTACTGAACATAGATATTTCAAATAAATTAATTACGTCATTAAAGATAAGCTTTCCTTCAACACACTCATACGTTCTACTGACACGAAGTCAATAAGGGGGAGTTGTTTGACCTGAAAATTTTGAACAATAGATGTTGCAAATAAATAAATTACGTTTTACTAGTATCCGTCACGCAAGGAGTAAAAACAAGTACGTTATACACTTTCTTGCGTGTGTTCTTTTGTATATTAATAATATTTTATCTCATGAACTGAATAGAAATGATATGTGGTTAGAGTTAGATCACGAAAATTTATGTCACTGTTTTACATACTTATTAATAAGAGATAAAATATTACTCCAGAACTCAAACTGCTTGCGCCTGTTAGCAGGTTCAACGATTACCAGCGGATATTCAAATTGCATTACTTACGTGTCCATGTCGCAAGGTTCCCTTCACATCAGCAAACGTCTGGTAAATCATTCGCGAGTTCGTTATCACAGGTTTACATCACACGTGAATCCCCCGTTCTCACCCCATTGCCTGTCTCATCCCAGTGCGTGGACAACGCAACACAAATCCCCGTAGAGACTGCTGCTGGCCTTGATCATGGGCAACTGCTGAGAGAGGAGAAAGTTCCGACGAGTGAACGGGCCCTGAGGAAGTCCCAACCTTCAATCTTTCTCTCCGCCGCTCCCACCAACCCAAAGGAGATAGATTAGACAGCATCCCACAGCTTTTTCTGTTGTATTTCTGGTTGTGTGTCTCTGCTTATTATGCTCAATAGAATTCAATGTGCCTTATATAGATTCATAACAGTTTTGCCGACTTTCTCTCCATCCCTAACACTTGGCACCTCATTTATATCTAATATTTCTATTTAAAATATTCATGTTCTTGTTTTGCCCGCCGCTTTGTCTTTTTAACATTTTTTGCAATTGAGGCCCGAGTGACATTTTTTAATCAATCACGCAATTACGCACAAAAATACAAATTATAACAACTCAACAATTATTAAAATTATATGTTTACAGTTAAATAATTTTTTTATATCGGAATGTTGTTGGGATAAAAATTCAGATTCCAACAATGATAGCCCTTATAGATATACATTCCAATGTTAGGAAGTAGCCTCGTTTTCTCATGTAATAGGACGAGTATAAAACGTATATAGTTTTAAAATTTGTTGAAAGTGACGAGAAAATTATGTTTATAAGTACTTTTCGGGTATTCCATTGACTCAGTAAAAGGGAAGAAGAACCAAGAAATGAAAATAACGAAGGATAGCGTTAAAACATAGGCAGAGAGATGCAAGAAAGATAATTTCAACCGTATTATAAAGACGGATAACTTGGTCGTTGCGGGATTGTCACCGACTGATCACAAGTTCGTGACATCAAAAAGTCAGAAAAGACAAACAGACCGGTCTTTCGGTCCGCCATTTGTAACTCAGTGGAGGACACTGAATTGACCCAAAGGCAAAATACGTTCTCGTAAAGCTAGAAACTGTACGATCATGAGAGCCGACAAATAGCAGCACCAATTGGTGCAAGAAGTATGCACACATAAGGAATAAAAGTATTAAGATTATTAGTAGTTAGAACTTATTTGTAAATAATTGTAAAACTCTTATCTTTAATGGCGCTTATCAATATCGGCTGATGAACTTACTACTTATTAATATCCTTGAAAGTATTGAGTAATATGTTTGTAAATGGTAAAATAGTTGTTGTTTATTTGTATGGACCATCCAATTATACACAATTAAATGCTACCTGTTAAGTGTAGTTTGTATTAGAAAAGTTTTCACCACATCTTAACATTTAATTTTATCTCTTGTCTATTTAAACAATTTATTTTTATTTATTCGCTCGTGTGTGTAATTTATAATACATATGTATAGCTCTTCTCGACATCCCCTTTTTTCCCTTCCTATGCTGTTAAAGGGGAGTTGCCTGTTACAGGATCATCCTCATGTAGCCTGATATCTCCCCTCAAAAACTATTGAGATCATTAAATAAATCTGAATCCGACACACTGCTGAAATTTTTTAATTACTTTGAGTCGTAAGTACTATTATGGTTAAAACGTATGCAGCTATTGTAAGCGAGGGTGAAAATTACGATATGATGGAATTTCTGTTAAACATTTCTGGAGCAAGCGAAGCAGCGTTTGTCGCGGGCTTTTAATTGCGCCTTGAAAGCTGCGCTGGACGGATTTCTTGTTCAAATGAAAGTGTCCGTTCACCGACCGACCGGTCCATGTTGGACTCGGACTTTCCTTGTCAACTTACTTTAAAACTGCAACGAGGTTGAGTAGCTGAACAAAAACTAACTAGCTGGCTCGCTTGTTATGGTAACGACATTTCTGCTCTCGACGTACGTTAATTAGTTCAGATGCGACCGACTGGCTGTGGCATGCCTCTTGAAGTCCAAGGGCCAGGATAATTAGCGAAGGAACCGAATTTGCTGCACGCAACGTGTCAAAGACGGATTTCCGGTACACTTAAATCGTTGAAGCGTGTTACGGAAATCTGCGCCTTTAAAAATGACCCATAACATGATTTCATTTGCTCATCATCTTTGCCAACTTATTTTATCAATCTTTTCTTTTCTCCCCCTCACATATTACATTCCAGACCAATCTCGCTTCCAAAAACGGAAAATTTGGAATTTGTGATAGGAAAGCGAAGGATTAAGGACATCATCTCCTGGATAAAAAACTCCTTAACGATGTATACACTAGAATAAGTCAGTTCAATTAGAGCGATATAGTTTTTCGAAACGAAAGGAACACACACACACGTACAAATTTGAATGGTTATTACAATGCTTATAACGAATCAGTTAATGACAGTCGTTTTTAAATCAAGTACCGATATTTATATAAAAACCAACGGAACATTATTTTTCAGATATTTTTTATCAATCATTACCTTACAAATCACCTTACTTCTCCACATAGTCAAAGCATCGTCACTTAGTATTTTCCTTTTGTTTCAGCGTTTCGAAAGGTTCAAAATAATCGAAGGACTCGTCGGGACGTTTCTTGTATGTAAGGAATTTTACGCCAGAAAACATCCGTTGTTAATTGCGTGAGATGTACGGGGAAGCAGTAATGAGCGATTGAATGGCGACGATATGGAGAAGATAGTTTAATGAAAGTCGTGCAAATATGCTCGATGAGCTTGGGTATGACTGCACGTCTGTGATCATAGGCGGCATCATTGTTTGACGAAGGCATACAAAAACCAGTTTCGACTTACGACAAGTGCCTGAATATCGGCGGTCACTGTTGAGAATATGTGTGACGTGTTAAGTAATAATTGATAATAAGATATCTAAAAAAATTAATTCCGTTATTTTTAATCAAATATCAGAACTTTTTTAAAATCAACTCGTATATAAATGAACACCGGAATAATAGAATGGATGACGTCACCCAACGTCACCGAGTTGCGTTTGTTCTATACTGAAATTTTGCCTTATCGATACCTTCTGCTCTCTAAATGGCATGACATTATATGTTCTTATAATAAAATACTTCAAAGTGCATTGCACATTTACAAAAGTCACCAAATGCTCGGCTTCAAAGAAGGATTACAAAATCTCCTCACAGATATTACGTGTCAAGTTGATTTTCTAAATTTGGAAACTGTCTACACCTTAAAACGACTTAAAACGGACGGTAATCCAGTCTGAAAGCTGGAAGTGAATTCCGAGAATTGTTACGTTACATACTGTCCATCGAGTAAGTGCCTGAGTTTGTATCCTTTTTTTTTCTTAACTCTGTAACATTTGTACAATTCCACAGACATGTAAGTGAGTGTACAAACAGCAGTTTATTGTAAATAAATATTCCGCACTGACCCGCTTAACACATTTCTCAGTACCTGTGCATTGTATTACAGATCGAAGGCGTCTATAGACGTGTTACAAGTATGTGAATGTACGCGGCTTCCATCTTACATTACCTTATGACGTTGCCATTTGCATATTTGTTACAGTTTCATACTATTATGAGGTCGCTATTAATACAATAAATAATAAAAATATTATTTGTAGGATTGACAGATGTTTGGGTCGTAGCGTGCCATGATTTATATTGTAGCCTGTATGTTACTTATGAATTATTTTTAAAATACCGTAAAATATCGTAACAATGAAAAGCATAAATAAAATCTCCTTTTTATAAATTCTATGAAACAAACAAATCATCGCGAGCATTGGAATTTCCCGCAGGTCATAGAAACAGATGGGCGAAAGATACCTCGTTGAAAGATCAGATTTACGCCCCTTATTATGTGTTTACAAGTCACCAGTGTGTGTGTTTGAATGTTGTGCTTGTGTAGACACGCCTTATGCACTATGCATAAATATCTTGCTTAAAGTTCGTAGGGCAGGGCAAGGAGAGCATTGATAATTACTGTTATTCGTCCCGTTCTGAAGGGAAGATGAAAAACGAAGAGCAATAATAAGCGGGGCCTCAATGGCCCGCATTTTAACCCCTTGTCCCGGTCCTCCTTCGACAAAAACCTGGCTCACGAAGCCTACACGCACATATATTCATAGGCTATCAACGGAAATACGTGTCTCATTACAAAGTGACCACAGTCAAACAAAGGGACTATTACGCACGTTTACAGCAAACAGCGTGGCTCAGTCAAAAATAAATTTCTATTAACGACAAAGAAAACGGTGTATCAGTATTCAAAAAAAGAAGGAATGACTAATTAATCACGTCAACATATTCTGTATGTGTCTTTTAAGTGCTCGTACTTAATTGATAAAAATACATGTTAAATGTACTAAGATAAGTATGATTGATTTTATTATCAGAATATTCTTTCATTTTAATAAACCGAAAATCTTTATTGGAGCCAATTATTCCTCTGGAAGAGTTTATACTTCCTGTTCCAGTTTTTTGTAAACTTATCGAATGGAGACAGACATGTTCATTGCACTTATGATATGTAACAGTGAGAAATGTTCGTTCTGTTCACCTGCTTTAAATATAAACTAAAGTGATGAGAAGTCAATAATTTCAGTGTTGTTCTCTGAACCTACTATGATCAAGTCCCAGAACACCAAGAACAATCCTCAACTACTGCCGTCGACTTCAAATGTTGTGTTTTGATAATTCATTGTGTTAAGTAGGATAGTCTTCAAATTATATATTTCGGTAATTTATGACAAATAAAAGTACATAGTTATGTTTATTTAAAAACTTACAATTCGCAGGACTGCTTTGTTTACTAAGAACTTTTGCAGATTTGGGAATTTAGTGAATTTACAATCAATATAGTTTTTTTGATGATTTAATTAGCCTCTTTGTTAGTAATTTATAATTTAAATGTGAAATGTTACGACATTTCGTCTCTCACCAGACTTTTTCAGGTTAATATCTAGCTGTTCATGGAACCGCACTCCAAGAATCCTCCGACCGATTATACATTTAATTGTCAGAAAAATTATTTAATTAATATAGTTTTGATTAGCTAATACTCTGGATTAAACATAAATTTCAACACACGATCATTTACTGTTTGATATGAATTAGGTACCATTAGAGTGAGAATGCTATTTGTACCTACAGCTCGTAGTATGAATATTGCGGGTATGTACTTTTTATTCACAACTACATCCGCCTCGTCTCTGCTCTGCTGTAAAACCCAGAGCGTAAGCAGTACTTGGAAATGCAGATAGTCTGGAAGAAAGTGAGGCTTGGCAGATATTTGCAGGTGTAGATAGGATCCTGAAGAGTTATCGCTACAGAGGTAGGTCAGAGCCCTCTTTAGGCGCAGTGAAAGCCGCTGCGGGCCATACTTGTTTGTAAACACCGCACATCACCTCCTACAACTCTCCATTTCTGTCTTCATATGTCTTCAACCCCTTTCAGAATTTTCACGAGATTGTTTCAAGCTAATTAAATTTGCGTGCCATAATTCCAAGTGACATGAGAATAATCACAAATTTTAATTTCATAGAAAGTTAAATATTTAAATCTGATTCCAATCGTCATATTGTGCGTAACACAACTCGGCGGCAATATTTCATGAATGGGTACCTCAAACTGAGAGCAAATGCATAATTACAGAACTATCCTATAGTTTATTAATGTCAGTGCATGGTGGCGTGCCATTTGTTTAAAATAAAATTGACGTTTATTTGAATATTTCTTAGCACCCGGAAATAATTACCCGTCATGTCTAAGTTAACTATCCGTATCCGATCGGATTGTATGAACGTCCACTACTTTGAGCGTTCTGTGTGCATTGTCAGATGAAATCTTCGACGTGACCTCTATTTTAACCGAATACAGGCAGCTGCTCTTCTTCGCATTGACTTTCGAACACAATTTTATAATATATATATATATATATATATATATATATATATATATTGCTGAAATTTTTCCCTCGAGTTTCATTACACCAAGTCTAAAAGTCTAGTATTTTCTAACCTACTCCGTATATTACATGATCTTTTATATAGCTATGGATCAATCATTGGTCTCCTAAAGGTTTTGTTTCAAATGCTCACATTTAAGTATTGGACAATTTAAGATAAGATGGTGAAAAAATTAAAATACTACTGTGTCATATTCATGAAATAATAACATATTGTGAATATAACATAAGGTTAGTTTCGAACAGCGCATATTGTGGACTCACCGAGTGCCAATTCTTGGGAGAAGGATTCTTCGGATTGGCGTCGGGCGTCGTGGCCGAGCTGGACGCCGATGGGAGTCGCATCGTCAGAGGAGCCGACGTCGTCGTCCTTCTCCGACTCCTCGTCTCTGTCGTCGTCCTCTTCTTCTTCTTCGTCGCCACCCACGAGCGTCGCTTCGGGAACGGTGTGGTCCTCGTCGGGTGTGAAACACACGAACTGCACCTGTTTCTTCTTGCGCTGCTGCCTGAACTCCTGAAAGGTGGGCAGGTAGAAGTCCGCGGGCGACGGAGAACGCACAGGCAGGTCCGGTTTGCTAACGGTGTCACAGAAAGCGTCCGCCGGCTTCTTCAGGATGGACTTGATGGCGGGGGACTCGAGAAGGCAGGCAGCCGCCGCCAGCAACTCGCTGTCGTCCTCCGACTCTGACGGCGTCAGCGGCGTCGTGACTGCGCTCTTTTGCTTGCGAGGCGGGCGTCGCGGTCGCGGGATCCCGGAGGCGGGGGACGGGGGCGGCGAGCTGCGACGGAAGCTCAGAGACGCGAAGCGTGGAGGCGGAACCTCTTCTTCTTCGTCCTCGTCCGTCACAAAGTCATTGACGTCACAGAGCGACTGTGAGGCTGATATTCGAATGCGTTGGCCGCCTATGGTGACGCCGCCTCCGACGCTCTGTCGGTTATTATAGTTTTGTTCAGTCTTAGTCGTATTTCCATTCTCCAGAGCGTTATCACTAAGGTCGTCGCTCAGGGCGTCGTCGTCTGCACTGGCAAATGCTTTCCTGTCACCTTTGAGGTACTTGGCTATGAGCTCGTACGCGTTCACGTCGCACTCCAGTATGGACTTCCTCTTGTCTGCCGACGCTTCCATGCCGACCAACTTGTTCACGTTGAACTGCGTCGGCCTGACGACGCTGGGCGACGGGCTGCGGTGCGGCTGCATGCGGCGCGTTGGGGAGCTGCTTTTGGCCCGCGTCCTTCCCCTGTGCACGGCATTAGGATTCGCCATCGGGTCTCCCATAGTACCCAGCCGGTTTCGCCGCATCAGGTCGTACGGGTCCGGAGTCGCAGCCTTCAGAGGAGGGGGCGGCGCGCTCAGGGGCGGCGGCGGCGGTTGCGTAGGGATGAACAACGCCGGTCGCGACCTCGTAGCGCGCACGGTGCCTCCTGCGGGGGCGTACACGGCGCGCGAACCGCCGCATTTCTTACATATACCTGCGTGAGGAGCTCGTAGGCCCCTGCGAGTCCCGCCTCCCGGAGCGAGCTGCTCGGGGCAGGAACAGATGTTCACCAGGAACGTAGGCGGCGGCGTCCTCACGGAACCGTACAGCCACGTCTCAGCGTACTTCATGGAGCGCGACAGGGCGCTGCCCGACGACAACGTCCCTGAAATACACAGTATTGAACTTAATTTTCTTCTGTAAAAGCGACCTCAACCTTATATTTACGTGTGTTTTACATTCAAAATATAAGGCAGTTAATTGTTATCTTCACACAGTTTATTTCATTAATTAAAAATCCTGAGTAAGGTATAAATGCTCACACAAGCATTGTTTTTTTTAAATAATGAAGTAAAATACCTGAATCTGGATATTGGATGCATTCTATTTTTAATTATAACAACGGTTATGTATTCTTAAAAATAAGACAAAAGTATCACTGATAAAAATAATAATTGAGTCTAACGGCTTGAACAGTAAAAAAATTATGTTAGAACCCGGGAACAAAATTATAAACCAATACTACTTTATAAGTTTTCCAACACTACTCTTAAAGATATGAAATTATGTAAGCGACAGATTTTGCGCATCAAATGTTCTTTCTTCATCGAAATATTTGTGATTGAAGCGTATCATACGGAAATTTGTAACATACGTACACCTTACAGCAAACGTTAATATTATAATTTACATTGCTGTAGCTGAAAATGAACTTCGCAACAATACTGAAAACACAACGTTCCTTCCAAAATAAGTTTTTTAAATCTATATATAATATGTTTAAGTTAATTGATTTATTAAAATCGTATAGTATAATCTACAAAACAAATAATTTATTGTAAAAACTACAATGATTGTGTCAATAATTTTGGTAAACAAAATTCAGTTTTTAAAATTCGCCGTAAAGATTGCAGTGTTTGTTACATACATCAAACAAGGAGGACATTAAAAACTCGTTTTAAAGAACATTTTTCCTATTTGAACTAACCTAGTGACGAACGTGAACAAATCATTTTCAGTAAAAATATTTTTGTTTTGATTAATGTTACATAAATGATAATGCTGACTCTGAGATTTTATGACAACCATGAAGTTACGTTTTGAGAAGTTCATTGTCTGCATTTTTTTCAATTCACAGGCTGATAACCACGTAAAACACGGAACCTTAGAAAATTGAAATAAAAACATCTCGTGCTACTTCCAATATTACTTCTCAATCTACCCTATACTTTGAATTCATTATTGTAAAAAAACTGGCACCTATTTCACTCCTTCATATGAAGTCACGTCATGTATTTTTTTTACTGAAGGCCCTCCCTAAAAATAATCTCATTTCCATTCTCCTTCCACATAAACTCAGGGGAGAAATTTAATTTAATAAATACTTGAGTAGAACCGCAACCGTGTGACTGTAAACGGGAATAGTTTCTTGTTAAAAAGCTGTTTTTCAATCCTCACCTTAATCAAATTTGACCTATTTCCAAGCTTCTACGTTTTGTAATCTATTCCTATTATTACTGAATTACTCCACAACTTACAAAGCAACAGGTCGAAAATTTAAACCCCATAGAGCAGTCTTCAAATAAAAACGCAGTAAATGAAACGATATAATCATTTACGTGATACGGCTTATGCGTCAGAAACGGTGTTTAATTTACTGTCTTAATTCAAATTATTTGAAATTATTACTAAGCCTGCTCTCTGTTTATGAAATTTTATTCTGTCTGAGATTAAATGATAATCCGGCAGGTTATGCTGTGTATCAAATTTATAATGTAAACAACTACCTCCGAACAACTGTCAGAGTTAAATATTTGAAAACATGCAGCGTTTGCGATGCAAGAATATCGAAACAAAATTTGTTTACCTTATGTAGGCGGCATCCCGGGCAATTTTCATTAAGCTATTATTTACACGCTTCCGTGCTTACGATTAATCTAATGTTGCGGAATGGTACATTACAATCCAAATCTTCCGTTTTTACAAATTCGAAAACATCCTGGGAAAGTGTTCATTATTAAATCTAACCCAGTGTATTTCCGCGTAATAATACCGAATCAGTGTCAAAGTGATGGTTATATCTGTTTAGCAAGGCGAATGGAACATTTTTGTAAACTACATTGTTGAAACTATAAAGTTTGCTCACTCATTATTTCATTAATCATATGGAATATAAAAAACGCTGAGCTTATTTTCTGTAAGAAGTGAGCTTGTAAAGTTGTTTGTTATCGCGAAAGTCTTTTTTCTCGTTTGCATTGATGCATTTATAGGTAAGAGTTTGGACACAAATAGTCTCTCGTGAAGGTTTTTATGTCAGCAAAGCTTACAGCAGCAACCATTAACGACGTGGCTGCAACAGAGAGTTGCTATCCGAGGGAGAAATTCTGTGTAGCGAAATTGCGCCGTCGTATTTAGTGGTCGCTGCGGTTCGTAAGTGTGGAAGTAGCAGTACTCACCATACTTGTGCCGGTACTCGTTGAGCAGGTAAGCGCTGTGGCTCTCGTGGCGCTGCGGCGGCCGGCTCAGGCGCAGCTTCTCACCCCACCATTTCTTGCCCTTGCCCTCGCCAACCAGACCCTGTGAACCGGAGGTCAGCTCATCAGCACACAGTTTTCACCAATTACAGACACGTTCTCCTGTATGTCATTCGGGTTAATGGTACAATTTCTACGAAGAGCTTTGAGAGAAACACTCCAAATAGAAGCTTTCAGACTATTGAAACTAATAACAAGACAATCGTCTGTTCTTAGAAACAGGTTCTATCAGTACTAAGCCTGACTCCTGGAAGGATAGATCCTTACACAGACATCTTCAGATGCACGATTGAGAAAATTGGAAGGTATTATTTGAAGACTACTCTTAAAGGATTTGTATATAACCAATATAATAAGAATTAAATTAAATGAATTGTGTTAAATATATAGAGTATGTAATGTGGGAATAATATACAAATTTATATTAAACGTATCAATTGCAAACTGTTATCTGCTCTTCGACAGACCTCATCACTTACTTGAAAAGTAATTGGTGGGGTCCGCTGAAGAACAGTGAAAACGTCGTACTAACTTCGAGTTTTATATGACTTTGTTCGTCTATTTTGATATATACGCAAAAATTAAATTATATCACTACACTACTATATATATCGTACTTTCTATGGAGCACCGTCAACCTTCGTTTGAATATTTTGACTATCCTTGATGATGCTGTAGTTATTTGCGACCGGGAGCATCTAAAATTGATATATTTTTAATTAAAACATTTAATATATGTTGTATTTATTATTAATTATACTACATTGCATATTGATTCGTAAGTTTACTTTATATTAAATTTAAACTTTGATAACAATAAATTTAGTAAAAGAATACTACAGGAGAAGAAATAAAAACAATAAGGTTTGCCGATGATATTGTATTATTAGGGGAGTGAGAAAAATACTTGCAAACAATAGTATGAACGTCGTCCTGGAGAAAGAGTACGACATGAAAATTAATAGAGGGAAAACCAATGTAATGGAGTGTAGTATGGAAAATAGTGGAATAACAAAGGGTGTTAGATTGGGAAGGGATATTTTGAAGGAAGTTAAGGAATTCTGGTACTTGGGAAGCATAACAACTAGGGATGGATGACATAAAGAGTAGGACAGCACAGGCAAGTCAGACTTTCGCAACATTTACTTACGCCTAATATAAGTATTAGGCAATCATTTCTAAAAACTTTCCGATGGAGAGTGGCATTATATGGGTGCGAAACGTGGACGATAGGAGTTGCTAAAACGAAAATAATAGAAACCTTTGAATATGGTGCTATAAGAGAATGCTGAAAATCAGATGGGTGGATAGAGTAACTAACGAGGAAGTTATAAGCAGAATAAGAGAAGAGTGAACAATATAGAGGACTAGACCAAAAATAGGCATAGGTTAATAGGCCATGTTTTGAGATAGGAGGGACTTGTAAAATTAGCATTAGAGGGAAATGTGTGGGGTAAGAACAGAAGAGGGAGGCCAGGGAAGGAATACGCTAAGTAGATAAGGGATGATGTGGTATTTGTGTAGAAATGAAAAGTCTAGCACAGAATAGGTTAGTTTGGAGGGTTGAATCAGACCAGTCTAAAGACTGAATACAACAACAACAAACTTAGTAGCTTGTCTGGAAAATAAAAACAATTAGACAAAGAAACAAACGTAACAATAAGGACGAAAAACAAAATGCAACGTAGCTTTGAATAACAAACGTAAATTACTATAGAGCCAGAGAAATAGGGGCGTTTATTAGTACGCCAGCAACACTAAGCATTGTGATATTTTTTATCATGATGCAGCACAGGAAATTTCTGATGTAAAATTCATCCTCTTAAGGCCTGTAACATTATACTCATATCGCTTATAGTCATGAAAAAAATTCACAAATTGTGAATGAAATTTACCGTCACGGAACGTGAGTTGGAGCGTGCCATCTTCTAGAGTCGTAACTCATATACTCCAGCTTACTCTTAAAGGCGCGGTGCACACTGCTTCTAGAAACGCGTTTTATGAAATATAATTCTTTTAGATATGCACACTGACAAAACGTATTCCATGAAACAACACACATTCATCCTCCGTCATGCCATAATAGTTGTAATATATTATGACATATTTCCCAATATTCATATCTTGATACCTAGATCTGTGAGTCAATGGTCATTGGAAAAATGAAATATGAATTTGTAACAGTTTATTTAAAATTATTTTAAATTAAGAATATAATTAAAAACTGAAAATTATGTTTGAAATCGAATTCCCAGACAAAGTATGGCAAGTCTTAACTTTTTTAAAAAAAACGATGCCCCGAACGTACCAAAAGCAAGAAAATCATTAAGTACAGGTAAAAAATGAGTTCTGTTTTATGAAAATGTTCCCTCTCCTTTTAAGAAACGCTGTTTCATGAAACATGTTTCTGTAGTGTACAGCAGGCCAAACTTTAAAACATGAGTAAAAAAGTTCCATTTCAAAGAGCAAAAAAATTATACTCACTCTAAAGGCGTGTTTAAAATAAATCACCACAGTATAAGTGGTAATAATTTTCCGAGTTTATATACTGCTCATTCAATTTCCCAATAGTTCTCTATATTTTATTGCTTTCACTCATTAACTGAATGCCTTCCGTCCAAAATTCCACTCTTGATCAATTCTAATCTAATGAGCTCTTTTTTCCCGCGACCAGTCCACTTCACAGCCATTTTGAGATGTATTATATTGACTTATATCATTAATAATATCATGGGAAGCCTGAGGTAGTTGGTCTCAGCTCTCGTACGTGAATCTTCTTGCAGAACAGACCGGGGCTGCCTTCGAGGATGCCTTCTTCTCTCTTACTTTTGAAGGTTCCCTCAATCTCGATCCAGAGTCTCAGACCTTGGGCAGACGGTAACAGCTGTCTGCTGTCGCGACTGGAACAGTCGGTCAACTGCCTCCTGAGCTGGTCGAGGCATGGAAAAATGGAATGCTTTTTCACAGCAAACCCCTCTCCCTCATTCAGAAGAGCGTAGATAGATACCAAAAGCCCGACCTTATGTTTCTTGGGGCATGCCCTACATCACATTTAGGTGAATACCTGGTAGGATCCTTAAACTATAGTTGTGACCTTAGGTAACCCCTGGAAGCCTCGCTGTCCCTTCCGCATGCCCCCAATCAAATTTCCTTCTTATGCTATTAGAGGCTAGTTGCCACAAAGGGGATTGCCCTATGTAGCCTATCTCTACTAACAAAATGATGCTATTAATGTCATTACAAGCTGAAGTTCCTATTCTATAATACAAAACTTATGACATCTCACGTCATGTGTAGTTTTGATATAAATCTGGATTATTACGTTTTACGTTCCGTACGTACGTCTGTATCATCTGCCTCGTATCTACCTGAAGATGGTACCGGAAGTTATGATGCTGAGAGGAAAGTTCTTCCTTCCGAGGCGTCGAGAAAGTGTCCTGAATATCGCTGACTTGGCACACATCACCCATTCACAAAGGTCGTGGTTCGTATAAATCTATCAGCTGTTGTCTGTCACAAGGAAAACAGCTCCTTGATGCAACTGGAACCATCTACCTGACGAATGAGACAAGTGCGGCTGACTGGAAACTGAGGATTTCTCATTATTTCAGCTATCTATTGATTTATTATGCTCGCAGGAATGACTTTCTTTTTATATTATTCCGGTAATTAGATTACTTTACAGGATGTTTCATAGTACAAATTCTATAATTGATTAATTAAGCTGAAACTTATTAAATATGAAAACACAAATATACAAGTTTATCCCCCAACAGCAAAAATCTTCCGGGGCGAAATTGACGCTAATATTCTACCTCATGGCTAGATTGTCAGTGCTGGGTCAAAAGATATGCCGTTGCTTTGTTGGCCACTGAAAGCTCCAATATTAACCTCTCGTGATTCTTTATATTCTGTGGTGTTTTGAAAACTCAAAAAATTGATCAAAGTTCGGTTACATAAGATAAACGTTTGAACAGTAAACAGGTGATTGCGTTGAAAACGCGGCGGGCAACTGAAAATAGACAGCGAGAGATGAAGATATTTTCGAAAACAAACAGCGCGCTTGAGCCGTCGAATAGTAAACCAGCAAGTGTAACACAATTTTTTCAGTGAATAATAACTTCATAACATGGAGCGATACGCAGAACAAAATTTTCCACTAATTCCAATCCACTAATAACGGTTACAAAGGGGATTGTATGTCTGCTCTTAGCAATGCTACTGTTTTAAGCAGGTCTCCTTATTTATTTTTTATTTATGCTCTCTTTCGTTATGCTCTGTTACTATCTCACGCGATCCTGTTACACTACGACGCATTTTATTTGTCCTCTCTTATTCTTCCTATTATTCTTTTAACGTTAACATACTACAGGGGTTTTCAGTAACGGCGGGTCGATGTTGAAATGGAATAAAACAAACTGTAATTGAGTTATTAACAAAATTAATTTTTTATTTTAAATGCCCATGTATGCCCTTTTAAATAAAAAGTAATTTAGATTTCGTTAATACCTCACTTACAGCTTATTTTATTCCATTTCAAAATCGACCAGTCCTTATTGAAAAACCCTATGTAATTTACTTTGTACAAAGTTTAATAGAAATAAATTTTAACATTAAACCTATAATGTAATTACATTTCATAAGAACAAATAGAAGAAATCAAATCAAAATTATAAAATAGTATCTTCTAGCCTAGTTTGGTCAAGTGCCTATCTCCGCTGCCTTGCTCCACTTTGGTCGCGGGTTCGAATCCGGGTATGAGCATGAATGCTGTGTGTATGAGACCCCTAAAAAGAAATGAGTTCAACATATGGTAGAAAGTCAATGCCACTGTAAATAAATGTATGAAAAAAATATATAATCCAATATTTAATAATTTTTAAGCTTTCGTGACAGCAAATATTTGGCGATAACGTGATTCATATACAAAAATAACTTATTTTGAAAGTGGCGTGCGGACACGAGTATGTAAAAATTACCCGAGTGAGCCAGATTAATTTGTATTTCATTGTTTATATATTAATCATTGATGAAATATATAATACCGTGGTTTAATATAATCGTTTCACTTCTGATTGAAACCCCGCGAGCACAATCATTTTTATATGTTTTTCAGGAATGGAATTAAATCTCTCTGACTCGTTTCTTTGTGCCTAAGATGCTGTTTGAAAATAAGACATTGCATGTTTCCGTAGAAATGCCCTGTGGCCATAGACATCAAAGAGCGCAGTGTAGCTTCCATCGCGGACGGAAATCTTTATGAAGGTTACGTTTAATTGCAGCCCAGTTGTAGGGGAACTTCTTTCGTCTTGCTACTGAATGGATGCAGTGTGCTAATTGGTACAGGAGGGTCATTTGTAAGCAGTTAGTGGAACTGGGGCGGATAAGCGTCTCGATTCTGTCCTAGTTAATGCCAGCAAAAATAGGGCACGATTGCACTTCTTGCCAACCACAACCGCAGACATTCCACGAAGGCCCAGGCCCGCAAGCTTATGCAACTAGGATACTGTATAACAAGGAAATGGCGACCTATCTTTAAATTAGTTTCAAAAGTTTAAAAAATTTATGATACAAAGTGGAAATTTTAAAGTATTCTACCCCGGAAAATAGAGAAGAGTTTTAAAAAATGTTTTGATCTTAGTGTCTGTACCTTACTGTGGTGAGATTTTTTAGGACCTTGCTAATTCATGACTCGCGTGTGTTGTACCCAATGCCTTTAAAACATGCAGAGGAATTTATTATGAATTCATCAATAGCTTTATATAGGGTTTAGAGAGATATAAGCAACATATTTATTTTACAACTACTGCAGTATAAGAGGATCCGACAATTTTTGAAATAGTGAGTAAAGGTCTGTGTTAGGAAAAGAAAAGTCAAATATTTTTCAGTCTTCAGACGTATCGACGTGACGTTTCTCTAATTGGTGTCGATTTATGGGACTTTTCTTTATTCGATTGAACTGAGCAAAAATATATTTGAGTTAATATTTTTTACCTCGTTTGTTTCGAATTCTCTGCTACTGCAATAAAGCGAGTCAAGATAGAGTATTGAGATTCAGTTATAAGTTAATTAAATCCAGTCTTTGACGATAACACAAAATGATACACAAGGTATATTACAGTTTATATATACGAAAATAAGTGACTTAAACGTGTCAAGTTAAACAATTTCAGAATTAAATGCACTGTTATTAAATTTGAGTCCCTGGATAAGAACTGAATGTATACTAACTCGTACGTCGAAGTTTTTATTTACGTTTCAGAATAAATTTACATTGTTTAAATGATAAAAATTTTCTTAAACGTACTTGCATTACATTTAATAAAATTTTACGACCTGATAACACGATTATCACCATTACAGAAAGTTAAAACGCTGAACTAATTACGTTTGAACTTAAATTAAGGTTTTAGTCAAATTTTGGAAGAAGAAATTATAGTATTGATAAAATTGCGGTAAATAACATGGTAATTCGACTAAATATTAATAAATGACAAAATATTGTCAAAGAAAGTATTCAAACGATAGGAATCTAAGCTTTTGTTAATAGTATTAGTGTGTTTTTGGTAGATAAAGCTCTTTCAGTTTTTCAAATATGACTCTATTTAGCGTAATTGAAACCAGTTTAATACCATTTTACTATATTATATTACATTACTTTGAAATATATATTTTATAGAATTGGGCAGAGACGTAAATTAATATCGAATGTATTGTAAGCAACGTCTGATTTATTTCACTTGTAACTTGTAATTTTTCCTTCCATTCATGGAATTATGAGAAGTGAAGCCTAGTTCCATTCTAAATCATTCTTTGCTTATTTTTACAAATTGAGTGTGTTTATGAAACCGCGAAGTATAAAGCTCACGAAAGATACAAGAAATGTTAGCAATGCTCTCAATCATCTTCTTTGTATCGAAACTACTTTATTTCTCATAGATGGTAAAAATAACTGTCATCAATCCTCGTCTACATTAAATATTTTACTTTATATTGTAGTATTAACTGTTACTATTTAGCGTCACTTTCTCTAGTTATCCTTATTCAAAAGTTTGCTTCTTCACCGATTCTTCATTTCATAATTTGTCAGTAATCATAATTTTCAAAATTCTACAGTAGCACAGAGCTACAATATATTTAATTGTTCTTTTTTATTAGATAAAAACACCAATGTATACATGTGCAATTTCACGATTCGTGCAACTCACAAAACTGTTGCAGATCCATTAGGTTTATTTGTTTTAAAAATTTTGGGTAAATTTATACGTACAAAATTTTTCTTATAATATATTATTGGGGAAGTAATAATTTATAACTATTTTTGATTAAGGAATGGAGACGTTAGTGTGGTGTAATCATGAAGAATATAATGTACAATAATTTGCAATTACATCGGTCAGTCATGTCAATATTGGCATAAACGCCGATAAAGGAATAAACTCAGAGAAGTTTGTAATTTCTTCATTTGTGCCCGAGTGTGGGGTGAATGGTTGTAGCAAGCTGTCGTGGCACTCTCAGTTTCACGGGTCTGTATCTGGCCGCAATATCTAGGTCGGAGCACAGCCTCAAGGACGCGCGCATGGTCCAGCCACAGCCGCTTTCACTCGAAGGCACAGCTCATTTCAAGTAATATTCATACCCGACTGGCTCAACGACTTTTCTATCATCTCTTATAATATTCACTTTTAATCGTTGAATTAGTCAGCACAAATTGTGTATTTAATAAAGAACCGAATAATTACCATGAAAGTTCCAGGACTCTTTAAGATGAGTATATTTTTGACCTGGTGTCATTCTAGCAATTGTACAGAAGCGCACTGAACATATTTCCAAGCTGGCGTATATATCTTGTTCGCTGTCTTCATTGGAGCCGCCTGCCAGCTTCTAGTCATCGGAAGAACGTGGGACAAGAATCAAGAGCCCAACGTACCTCAGTCTAGGTATATCCAGGAATTTCCCTGAATCACATATAGATGAGTGTCATAGTCCGGGTGAACTACTTAACCTTTGGCTACTTTGCTATCCCTATCTTCCACGCTATAATAGGGAAGTAGCCAAAATATAACTTTTCCTTTAGTGGTCTATAGACCTTTGCAACCGCAAACACGGCTCCAGGCAGTGATTCCCATTCTTTTTCTTACTATGCTCCAAATTCGCCTACTGATGCCCATAAGTAACACATACTTTGTTATACAAAAACCTGAATTATTCCCTAAATGAAGGCTAATACAATTTATTCAGATAAAAAACTTGGGTTTTAAGTAGCAATTAATAATTAATTGGTGTTCTTGCTAATCCCATGTCCAAGTAAGGAAAGTTCTCTATGCAGAATCTTTTCCTCTTTCAAGGGAAATTACACAGCCGTGGTTTCCTGTAGCTTTGCAGTGTTCTACAGTCGAACGTGGAAGCGGGAGCTCTGTAATGGGTTTGGTGATTGTGCAAATGCTGTATTCCAATCATTTATTTCAAAGTCATCAATTAAACAGTATAATGTAGAATGGCTTTCGGCATAATTGCCGTATTCATCTGTAAAAACAATCAACATATACCCATATCTCAGTATTACTAACTAAATTTACAAATCTTACATTGAAAAAACGGTCGTTATTAACTCTAAATAACACTTTGAGACCAAATAAGCATACATTAAGCATACTCATAATGTAATAATGTAATCGTGTACTTAAAATAAAGATACAGACAAGTTAATAACGAGTTAATAGTAATTGAAGTATTGGTTCTGGGAAGTGCAGCAGGTAATTGTAATTTTTAAAACATGTAATAATTGTAAATCTCAATTCGTAAGACAGAGTTGTGGTTATGTAGTCAATTTTTTACAGATGAATATGGAATTTATGCATAAAGC
This sequence comes from Eucriotettix oculatus, assembly GCA_034510155.1. Classification (NCBI taxonomy): domain Eukaryota; kingdom Metazoa; phylum Arthropoda; class Insecta; order Orthoptera; family Tetrigidae; genus Eucriotettix; species Eucriotettix oculatus. Next base: position 92,631,397 of record CM067376.1, read on the forward strand.
TACTGTGAATTAAACTGTTTAATTGATGACTTAGAAATAAATGATTTAAATACTAAGTTGGTTTATTAAAACCTGATAAGTTGCTAATTGATTTAAAAATTGTTGAATGCATTAGACATCCACACAACATACACGCGAACTGAGATTTACAATTATTACATGTCAGGATTCGAAACCGGGACCTCTGCGTTGTGGACGTCGGCAGGAACAATTTCTATGAGATTATTAAGAAAAAAATATTACGAAAATTTTCAAAAATATAATAGATAACTAATATTCAACTACAATATAATTTCTATGAAATATTTTTCTGTAGGAGTTTAATTATTAGTAATTTTGATTTCATTTTTTAACAATCTGAACATTCAATGTGAGGGCACTGGAGCAGTGAAAACCTTGTGCTCCATCGCTCCTTGTGCTGTAGAGAGATTTTATATTGCACTAAAATTTTGTCAGTATTAGTCCCAAGTCTCCCCTATTCATAAAAGTGAGATGGTCGTAGCAATTGTCCAATACAGTCGCATCATTCCTTTATTAGCCATAGTGAACGCAGAGTAAATTGTACTCCAAACTTTCAACTGCGATTCTATAGAAATTTCAGTACTTAAATACCACTTATTTAAAATTGAGATACCAACAATCTTTCACCTTGTACAAGTATAATCATAACAGGCGGTTAGGTTTTAAATTCTAGTCGAGCTCATTTCAGAATTGCCCCCTTGAACAATAAAATTGCCCCCATGTGGGGCGTGGAACCCACGTTGGAAAAATCATGACTACAGGGTTAATAACATATTCCTTTCTCGAACTCGATTTAGAAAGTCAATAATTATATTTAAAATGCTGGCAAAATATCAAAACAGTGAATTATTTTTCAAGAAATGAGTGTCAATGACTACGTTTTAATTTTGATACTTATGTATTGGATCGCCATGGGGTTTTAATCAGACAAGGAAATCTCTAAAACTTATGCTAAAACTTGAAAATGTAATAAGGTATCCTATTTCCTCAGTTCAGGACTCTTGCAATATAATCAAAACTTACAGCAATTAATGAGCCGAAAACCATCAGTATTATGGTGAGAGCCAAAACCTCACAATATATTACAGGAAAACGTTTTGCATGACCTGTATTACAGTATTGATTTAGCTAATCTTTATTGTTCTTTGCTAAAGAAAGGATGTTAGTAGTCTTCTGATAGTGGGAATTCTGAATATCTAAGTCAGTTTCGGAGCATGTATTCGACATTTAAAAACGACCTGGAGCAAGTGCATTTGATTTATTAATATTTTTCTATTCTTGTTGATTATTATGCAGGACTATATTTCGAAACCACTTACTGAGTTTACTCACGTGAAAGTATAAGTGAGAACGATGGCAGAGTACGCCATCGAAACGTCGTGGCTTAAACTCCATTTAACCCGGGTGGAAACCCAAGAATTGTTTATTCAGAATATACGCCGGGAAAACCTTCGATCTTTAATAAGTATAAGTGATGTTGAGTTTGAACAATGAAATCTTGTTACACACGATAAGTTAAAGTACTATTCTTTTTAGATTGTAAGTACATTAACAAGACTCAAAAACTCAGCATATTTTATATAATAATACCTAGTCGTTAACGAGTATAAATTATCTGGCTACTCGAGTAATTGGAATGACACGAGGAGAAAAATGGATAGTGAGGCGGGAGGAGACAAAGGGATGCAGAAAAAGCAGAAAGACTAACGTTGGGAACCGCCCTCAATGGAAAGTAACTCCCTTTCAATTAGAGGGAGTAGGGAAAGAGGATTTGCAGCATCGTATACTTCCCTTGATTCCAAGAACACTTCTTTCAGCATCTTTCTAATGAATAGATTTTTTCCGTCGACATTTTCTTAATTATTTAATAATACGTAGACTGCAAAGAACGTTAACGTGATAAAAGTGACTTTCAAAAGACTTACAACTGAAATATTAAGCTACACAAGTTCTTGAAATGATTTCTTCCCTTCAAAAGAACTTACCAAGTGGGGTGAATAGTACGGCTGGGGGCTGGCGGGGGCGGGTCCGGGAGCAGAGTCCTGGCGCCTCATGGGGGCGGCTGGGGACCGTGGCTCATACTTGCCGCAACAACTGCAACACAGACAACATACAACAGTTATATAAATGATTGTTTATGAGTACGACATGTTTGTGGATGTCTCAACATTCTCTCGATTTGACAGTATATAGTACGAACTATAGACCTCTGCGGTTTAAGCACTTTATACAAATTCTACCACTACAGTCCGATAAAATTAGATGGTCCTTGGCTTTTATTTCTCGGGAGGGGTCTGAAATTGAATCTACCAATCAGACCGCTTAAATGAAGGGCGTGACAAGCTGCGATGCCGACCAATCGCAGTGTATTTTATTGAGCTGTATACGAAGCCCATTTTCAACCATCTCTCTCCACAAGGAAACCATAACTGCAATGGTAATAAAATGTGCCATGCAAATGTGCAAACATTATATAAATAAATAAATGTTTATGTTGGACAATCGAAGATAAGTAAATATAATGTGAATTGAGTTACAACTAAGGCATTGATAGACTTATGTTTTATTAAAGAATCTGATTACTATGTAACACCTACACTGCACGAAGCCGCTGAAATATTTCGGTAACATTCATGTTACAACTCATATATGTTAACTGTCATTCAAACAATAGTCACAATTGAACGAAGAAATACAATCAAACCTACGACTCGAAATTCAATCCGTTTCAAAACGTAATTTTTTTATATTATACTAAAAAAACAATAATTGCATTGCCTAAATCATTAGCAAGTAAATTCAGTGAAGGGATGTGAATTTCAGTATAGAAAGACGTGAAAAAAATAGTGAAGTGAAATATGGCACGCAGGTTCATATATATATTAAATAACGGAATCATCTAATTCTGTGTTAGAATTAAATATAGGGTCTCAATATAAATTATACCTTTTAAGTTTAATTGCTGCACAGGAACCAGATAAATACTCAATTGTAGTTTACGAAAAATATTTGTTTCGAGAGTTGTATTGCTTAACATGATTTGAACGGCGGAGGAAAAATACAAGAGTTCATCCATTTAAAAACGTTATTTTTATTGATTTTATAATTTTTGTGTGTATAATTACCTGAAGTCAAAGTTGGCTCAAACGTTGTATTTATAATTATTAAATTTATTTGTTGACTTATATGGCCGTATTTTTATTTATTTGTCATTAATATTAATGCCAGAAACATTATGTTTGAAGTACAGGAATGAGTAACATTCACCACTTGACATTTGAATCTGTGCATGGCCTAAAAAATTAGGATGGTGACTGATCATATTAATGATAGCAATCGATTTAAATGAAAGGATAATACCCTGAAACAATAGTGTTATTTTAAAGGAAATTACTTTAATTTCACGTTTTGGCAGACGGTCTATCCTGATGACATTCCGAAAAAGGTGTTCACGCATATTGATAATCATCAATAGCATAGTGCGGTTACCATCTTATAGAATTCCTGCACTATCGTATGAGAGTTGCTTTCTACTTTGTCTGTTTCTTTGGATGAAAATTTAAGCGTCGAGAGGAAGAATAGTTACCCACTGTGAAAGCTAACACGAAGAACAATGGGAAGAGACCCAAACAATAAAAGTGAAAGTCTTTTACTCTGCTACCACACTGTTGAATAGTTCCTATTTTTCCTTTGTACGATAAAGGACTTCTCTTCTGTCCATATTTTACGATAACTATTTCCGCTGAGATGTAAAACTGAAACTTGCAACATGCGGCTCAAATGTCCGCAATGGAGGAAGATGAATACTTGGCTAACCTTTGAAGGATTTATTTAATGCGTAGACCAAGAACAGAAATATGGCCTTAATGATGTCTAGGAAGACGTGAAAATTAAAAATGAAAGCTTAAATGAAAAAATGTATAACGTAGAAATATTCATATAATTAACAGTTTCCACAATATCTTCAAATTCTAAAGTATTTACACTCATACAGTTGTTCTTTTTAGTGAGAGGATTATTTTCTGTGTACGTAGAGTTATAAGGTACAGCGTTAAACAACAACGGTTTTTGTCTATTGTATTATAAACTCAGGCTCTCAATTCATTCAGTAAAAAAAGTACTTGAATCAGTCCCATTAACAATTTTATAAATACATTACATTTAATTTAATTCTTTCAGAGACTTAAATTGTATTTGTAAGTAGTGTAGATACCAATTTATAATTTCAATATATAAATAGATCCAGTTAATCGTAGTATATGAAAACCATGACAAACGATTCTGTCTTCCTTCGGGTCGCTTCAAGTGACACAATACGAAAACTAATAATCATAACGTATTTTTGATTTAATGGAGGTTTTCTAATGCATATAGAAGTAAGGATCTTAGAAGCCTAAAACATGTGTAAAACTCGAACTGAATATAATTCGCGACAGGTTCGCTTACAGGTAAAAACATATGTAACAATCTATTCATAATTTTTTATTGCTGTTATTATATATCATTTCACGATAAAAGTTACTTATAAGTCTTTTATAAATTAATATTTGACAGATTTGTAATTTATATTGTGTAGGGGTTTGCTTTAACTGATTTATTAATACATTAATACTAAAATACAAGAATAGATTTATGTCATTTGGAACAGGCTTTGAAAATTATCAATAGATATAAGAATGGTTATATCATTTTCGGACAATAAAATAATCTATCATAGTTAATTTAAAACACAGATCATCAATAAATAAAATGAGCAAAAATGGGAACGTTGAGAAACCTCCGAAACTACTTCAATTGTGCAAAAAATGAGTTTTTTTCAATTTTATATTATTTATCACTATTGATCATATGAAAACCAATTCGTCAAAGAACTTGAAATACCATAATATTTATTTTATCTTTAAGAAAAGTACGATTCACAGAATAAAATTCTTTGCTGAAACCGTATTTGAAATTTTACAATTTACGTAACTAAATAAGAGTTAATCCTTTTTCCTGAGATGAAACCACAATAAATGGCAAAATAAAAGCAAAAAAATCTTAAATTAGAGTGTTACTGAAAATTTGATAGAAATAATTTTTCGGAATTGTACTCATGATTGATCTTGCATTTATTGAATCTGATTTTGACCTATGTACAGTTCCTGAGATTCTACATGGCACGTTTAGATGCGCATCAGGGAATGGAGAAAGGGAGTATTGTCGTTTGAGGAGGAATTATCCCTCCGAGGGGCCTGGCGAAACGCTACTATTATTGTATTCATTCAAACGGGATTTGGAGACTGCAACAAAGTCTTTTAAACACACCCTATACTTACATTTTACGGATGCGTTTCTCGATGTACAACATAGCCTGAACTGACAACAATATATTTCCTTGTGCCAATGTTTTCAGAATTACTTTAATACTACCAAGTTGCGTTAACAAAATTCGGAGTAATATTAATCTCTTGTCTACCCTCACTACAATATGGGCTGAGCTGCCCACTGCCCATTATGTTGACACATGACTAGCTAAATCTCCCTAACAATATCTAAGTGTAAGAATGTGTAAATAATATCTGCAAAAGAAAAGAAAAAACGCAGCTACACATAATTAATTTTATAATGGGAAATATCTTCTTCCTTGCAAGTTGTTTTCGTGTTTTCCTTTATGAATTCTAGGCATACGCCGATTTTTGAGCACGGCTTCCAATTTTTCACTAATAGGGTTGCAGTGCGGAGGAAGACGGAAATGTAGTTTAAATGGGCTGTGAAATGCTTATGCAGGACACATCTCCCTTCAAACTCTCTCAGGCCGCTACACAGAGTGCGTAATAAATATGTATGGAATACCGTACACAAAAAAATATTGCCTGCGTTAAATATTTCATGAGGATGCAGGAATTTGTAGTCCAACATGTGCGAGATAGACGAAATAAATTTAGATAGTATATGTTAAACAAAACATGTATTTTATGAATTTTATTAGTTGGTTTCTGCGGAGTGATGCTGTTTTTTTTTCTACCGCATTTTAAATCTCCATCTGGTCAGTGTTCTCTTCTCCTGCTCAGGTGTTCACGAGGTTCTGCACGTGGCCGTTAGATGGCGACGCTCTCACCTCAGTCTTGTATAGACGAAGAGAATTTGCCCGCCAAAGAAATAACTGAGTCCAGTGATAGCATTAATACCCTTTAAAATGAAATGAAGTAATATAATTAGTAAAATATATGAAAAGTGAAGTATACGTATGAGACATCATACATGTTAAATAGCGGCAAATAGTGGCAAACCCGTTATGATCGCAACACAGGGCATTTAAAGAGTGGGCCCATTAATGTTTGAATTTACTAAAAGCCTATGTTAAATAGCAACAGAAAGTAATGTCCTTGAGAAAAGACGGCTTTCCATCGTTTATGTCAAGTTGTCTATGTCCAGCTTTTGTGCGAACAGTTCAATTAGATAATTGTATCGCAATTGGCATGATTGAAACTTGGAACTAAATTTTGTTTGACAGCAGAATACATTTATTAGATTAAAATTAATTATCTGACATTAAGTATAATAAATAAAAAATGCAGCCAGTTTTAAGGCAAATAATAACATAAATTACGACGTTTCGCACATATTTGTGTTCTTAATCAGGTAATTTTTAAATAGATATATGGATAAAAATTATCGACATGTGTAATAGTTTTATCCATTTAAATACTTACCTGATGAAGTCCTCATTTATGGACGAATCGTCATAAATTATATTAACTAAATATTAATTAATTTTTGCTGTCAAATTGGATGTATTTTTTATTTATTTTTTTTATATATTTAATTTAGATTGACTTATATATGATTACATTTATTAATATTTTGAACCTCAGAGGGTTTTAATCAACCTCAATTGTAAATGTTCAAATTGTTCAATTTTTTAAATACTTTTAATTGTGCCTTAAGAATTTGGTAAATGCCACAGTTTTATAACAGAAAAATATAAATATCACAACCCAACTGTCAAAACTTTTTTCATATGTTTTTATTTATCAGTGTATGGCAAAATACTTTCGGTATTACAATGAAAATATTATAAATAGTAAGTTGTGATAATACGTACTGAAGAAAGTGAAATACGGCGTTTCCTATAAATTTATTATAATTTATTAAAGTGAAATCAAACTGAAAACCGATCATTCGGAAACGAAACTTGAATGACTGCACGAAATAGGTAGAGCATAACAGTTAGTTTAATCGGGTTCTCGAATGGCGTGGTTTTGCGAACAGCTTTCCCGGAAACTTACATTCAGAAGTAGCAAAAGTAGACTGCATTCAATGTGTCTACACATCGCTTTTTTCTGTCGGGTGGTGACTGAAAAGGTTTGTCACTGGGCCTACTACTGCTTTACGATATTATTATTACTTACCAATTTACACAGATACGTTGTAATTCTATTCGTAGAGAAAGTGCAATTATCCGTTGCCCAAATTTCAAAAGCATGGAAGATTTACAAAAATCAGTAACATGCCATTTTCACAGATATAAAAAGCAGTCAATGTGTCAGTTTTTTTTACAGAATTTAGTGCAATTAATTTTTATTAATACAACATTTCTATCAAATTTTTGGACTTCTTCGGGTAAATTTTTAATTGATATAAGTTTATAAACATAAGTGAATTTTGCTTTCTGGACTGCATTCAGAGACGGTTGTGGACAATATTGAATACATTATGCTAGTAGGGAACTTTATTAAATACTGAAAAAAAAATTGACACGCTGGTTATCTTTTAAATTTTAAACATCTCCTTTTTTTCTGACCTGTCACAGTCCACTTGAAAGTTGGCAAACTATATAATCTATGTTGTAGTTTCATAAAATTAAGCTATTTCATAGTTTAATCCGTTAAAAGGAACTGATGCCATAGTCAACCGCAATGCTTTGAGTAAAAGTATTAATTACTGACTTGATACATCCCAGAGCTTTTATATAAGTAGGCAGTTATGAAATAGTCGTGTTCGGTTTTTAAGAGACAATAAATTATCACGTTTTCCATCCAACAATAATATTGTGCGCTTGGTTAACTAATACTTTCTGAATTAAAGTTATTCAAATAGTTATATATGACCCATGTTGGTACAGTGGAAGATCACGGAGAAATGTTTGTCTGATGGTTATTTAAAAAAAAATTAAATGTTGTAGTGTAAGATATTATTTCTTTAATACTTACCTCAGTTCGTCGGTAGTACCCTCGTTAGTCCATTATCGTTCTTTCACACCAAGTGCAAAATAGTGTGCAATGCAGATTACATTTTTCATGAATATTTTTTTAACGTATGCTGAAACGGTTTTTCGTCTTGTTCTTCCGTGAGAATCAGTTGCCCCGTGTACAATAGCGCTATATCGCACAAAGGAACACCGCTAACCTCGGAACATAACGGAAGGTCGACACGTACCAAGCCAAAAAGGCGTAATACTAAAACTGACAATGAAGTATAACGACCGTAAACCACACTACCTATTCATATTGTCTCATATTTATAAGCGATTTCTTGTTCCAAAGTAATAATGGCGTACTATGCGGCTGAAGAAGTCAACCTTGCAATAGTAGATGGTCAGCCGTTCGTCGTACAAGGTTGAAAACATCTTAACGTTCCCCGGGTAACATTTTATGAATCAGATGACAAATCACAAATCACTCCGAAGAATTCTGATGCAGTGTTGTATCACTATCTACTCAAATTGTTGCGATAATTAACGGAACCCTTGAGCGGGTAGTAGAAAGTGTTGCAGTAAGTTCGCCGATGTTCAACGAGGTCCCTGGAATAACTCACCTCATTAAGTCAAAAGCAACATCAATCTACAGATTTTAAAAAATAATTTCAATGAATTATCAACCCAGTTAAAATACCAGTGGCATATGGGAAATGATTTAAGAGTTTGAATTATGGACCCCAATAATTAAGCTTCTCGGGAAGAAAATGTATTTATTTGACCTACTTCTTAAATTTAAATTATTGCCAGTGTGAATGTATAAAACCTGTTCTTACAACCGTACCAACATATTAAACTATCAGTTCCTCATGCTTTTAAGAGCAAGCCAAACGCACTATTATGAAGAGAGAATTCATGGATTTAATGTTTCTTTCATAAATGAACTTTTCAGTAATTTGAGTATAGGGATATAACCTTAAACCATTATGCAATTCAAGGATCTTTCGAATAAATCCATCATCATCTTTTCCAAACTGATTTAATCATATGTATCAAAGGATGCAACATCTCATTTTCAGTCTTAAATAAAAATTTAAACCATTTTTTAAGAAGAATTATTTTTTTGTATGAGATTTGATAATATTTCTGCAACTTTTTCCCATCAATTTTAGGTTTATACCTAAGAAATTTAAATTTCATCATGAAAAAGTTTATGCCGTTAGCTGAAAGCTCCTTAAATATTTAAATTTTGAATAAATACTTGTGAAATATTTATAACATATGTTCAATTTTGACTGATACACCATGGGAACATTAAAAAATCAGTCACATATAAATATTTAAATTATCTTAAGAATAAATTAAGACCATTCGAAATGATCAAAATACTGAGATCAATTAAAATGAAGATATATACTTTATACTAACACAAAAACGCTCTAATATTTAAAAAGGAGTACGAAATGCACAAATTTATAACTAATCTTCTTTAACATGAAAACTTGCTATGAAATTCAATAATTAAAATGTTATAATAGTATGTACATTACTTAGTAGCACAAATGGGCCCATTATTGATTACGTATTTTGAATCCTTAAGGTTTTCAAAAGATGAACTCTATTTATATTAAATGCAAACGTTAATTCATAACAATATTAAAAAAATAAAGTAGTAAATTAGTGTAAATCAGCAATATTGCTGAATACTTCGTGAAAGAATATTTTAACAATATAGATTATTTACTATGAAAGTTATTATAATTTATTTTTATACTCCAATCCCGTTTAAAGGTATGGTCAAGATCTTTTGAATATAGAGAAATAAAGAAAAATCATCTTTACCTTGCACGTAGAAACGCTTCCTTTGATTAAGGCTGGACTAGAATGTCGTTTAAATGAAGTCAAGGCCTTTGACGATATATGTTTCTAAAGAAACGGAATCGATTAATCCCGTTCCAATTGTTGGCAAGCGGAGTAAGTTCTACTTGCATTGAAAATTACTGTATTCCAAGGCTGAATCGCATAGTTTCCAATGTCGGCCTTCAACATCTATGTGTTGGCCAAGACCTTTGCTAGCACGTGCGCTACGTTCACGTTTTGAATACTTAGTCATAACGTTTATGATGATGGCGAAAGGTCGTCTGCTGTAAATAGACTACCGTCATTCGGAGTTTCACACAGGATCTCCAATCGTTACATAACGGTGTGAACAATTTTAATAATCGATATAGGCACGCACTTGATATTAAATACATGCCTCTCGTTCAATGCGTTTCTTTGCAGGGATTACGTTTCCTTCGATGAATAACTGCTTAATATTGAGAAAGGGATATTATGTTAGAATGTCGTAGGTTTTCCGGTGAATCTTTTGAGTAAATAGTTCTTGGGCTTCCACCCGGGTCAGGTTTGTATTTTGCCACGACGTTTCGTTGGTAAAGATCTCTTCCATCGAAACGTCGTGGCAAAATACAAACCTTACCCGGGTGAAAGCCCAAGAACTATTTACTCGGGATATTATGATATTGCCATTATTTCAGTTGTAATAGAAATTAAATAGAAAAAAATTAAAGAATTTTTACTCGTCGTACAGAAGGTAACAATTTAAATAATTTTTAAACTATTTTATATCCTACAGTAGTGATGAGGAAGTAAATAATAATGAAGACGAGCAGTTGAGTCAAATAGTAAACTAATTGAACGATTTATTAATAATTTAACGTATGGGATCGTCAAGGTCTTTAGACAGATGTCGATGAATTTATGTGTACAGTAAACAAGCTGCTAACCACATGAAAGATTTGTTGACAGGAAAAAATATAAAATTGAGATTGCAAATAATTGTAATGTGGCTTATAATATCCAATGCAATAATTGTACAAGAACTTCCAATGGATATAACGTCTACAAATATGAAAACCGACATGTATAACAATAGATCAACCTTCAAATACAAACCCAAAAACAACACCACTATGTCGGCACTTGTAATAAAAATGAATTTGATTTTAATTAAATTAATATATTCAATAAAACAAATTATAAAACATAACTGAGATTTTCGGAGGAAATATTTATAACGTTGAATAGAAACACTATAGTGAATTATAAAAATAGGAGTAACGAAATTACATGACTTTTCAAATAGATTTTTCGAAATTGATATAGCATGTAGTAATTACTTAATGTTAAAATGTGAAAATAATGTATGATGACTTATCTATATAGCTGTACTATATAGAAATATGAGTTTGATTATATAATAAGTTGACACATATTTCTAATAAAATAGGTATGAAATACGATAAATATGAAAATCATCTGTATTATTATGTTATTTAAACGTGCTGGCTCGGTGAATAAGGCAGAAGATTTAACGTGTAAAAAATACGTTTTTAACAATTTATAAAGCCAATTATAACAAAATGACGGTATGTAAATTGACAAAAACATTTTAAATGCAGTAATACGTTTTATTTCTTTTTAAGGTCATATGCTTTTTAGTGTTCGAACTGCAATTCAGCAACCAACATATATTTTTATTTTCGTATACTGGGCTTATATAGACTGGTGCTATATTATTTGTATTATTGTGACAAAATACAATTAAGGCTGTATAAGCTTATATTTGTGTGTTATAGATTTTACAAACGAGGAGGCTAGGCCCGATTCTGACTAAGGAGCCGTAGGAAGATGAAGAATATTTTACAAACTGGAATGGAAATAGTCATTACGTTGGAACAGCACTTATATTATAAGCGATTTAATCTGTTGTACGTTTTAAAAAATAAATAATTGAACACCGGTGTTTCTTGAGATACTGTGCATTAAGTATTAAAGTTATTACAGAACGCGAACTGCTATAGAAAAAGTCAAAATCAAGAATACTTTATTTAGTGTTTTTGATGATGGCCATTGTTACAGTTCTGTTTATATAAAAATGAATAAATGCAAACCTCTGTGATAATCATGGATATCGCCATAAATATTGTATGTTAAATGAATGTAGCGTGGTAAAATAGAATAAATAATTCTTAGGGAAAGAAATTAATAATATTAATGGTTTTGTGAAGGGATGAAAGTGAAGGATGATTCTTATTGTCGTCCTCATTATGAGAACAATGTACGACTTTATGAGCAAATGCCAAATCTTTAATTTAATAAAAAATACAATATTTCGTGGAACATATTACGTGAATATTAATTCTATGCTAAAATACGAAATTACCAATGTGTTGATGAATTTAAAAGGCGGGGACAGCTTTATGCATTAAATATGAAACAGTAAAAAACGTCCGATGTAAAATATGTGCACTAGTTCATTTAATAAGTGCCAGTATTGAACTAAATGGAATAAAATTGTGAAATATAAGACCGTGGCCGGCCATAACCAATTCTGAACCGGCGCTTTTGAACAGAATGCGTAATACTGATCGGATTTGTTATTCCAATTACTGTGCGTATCAATTCAATTCCGCAATTTGGCAATGGCATAGGAGCTCGCGTAACATCGCCGCCCACCTCGGCCACATTTTTCATCAGTTCGTCCGTGGGTTTATTTTTATTTATTGGTGGACCGATGACCTGTGATCTTTCGCGAATTGCATGCAGGTTGGGAGTTGGGAGTCTGCGTGACGCAGTGCTGACGTAAGGGCAGAACAGAACCTGCGTCACGCACCTGCGATTTGCCCCAGCCCAACCACGAGATACACGCGGAGGAGGGGATTAATACTGTCTACGGTAATTATGTTTTATTCGTCGGCGTGTTGCATGAATTAACGCTTTTGTATATTTAATCCGGCTACCATGAGTTAAACAAGATGGAAAACGTGCTCACTGAACTTCCACTACACTCCTACTGTTGGATCAAAGCAAATTAAATAATACATAGCTGACGTATAATGCAGCCCAGCGTGTTCCAGATTAATATAATAAACTATTTTCTATGCCTATCACGTCCCGAGTTTAGCTTTACGGATCTCGTCTATAAAATTGCGTTCATCATTATCGTAAATAGTGTGTTCTGTATTGACAAGCTAAAACACAACTGCATAAGTTGAGATAACAAAGAGTGAGTATTAAAGAACCTTGTTTTTTCTTTCTGTTATTTTTATGATGTTCAATAAATAAGCTTCCGGAGCATCCTCAAACTAAGAGTTCTCTTTGAAAATGATCGATCTCGTTCTTTGGGACTTTTCCTCCGACGAGTCAATTTTATGAATATAAAAAAATTCGAGGGAAATTACGAAACAACGAATATTTAATTAACATAAAAATTTACTTCAAACTCAAAGTTGTAATTACACTCTTTGAAATTGTCATTTTATCAGCTCACCTTACGTGGTACTATTTTAGCTTGAGCGAAAGACATAACTAATTTTATGAAATAGAGGAAATCATTTTTCAATAGGAAGCAAAATGGGCCATGAAACTAAATTAGAAGATTAAGGATTGGAAAAATATCTCGGCATGACGGGGAAAGAAAGCCAGGACCTTCGCTTTCCGGGTGGAAACTACCAACTGACCTTATTCGCATTCCTAACGAAAAATTATTTCTTCGATTCTAGAATTAAAAAAATTTGATCAATTTGTACCAAATAAGTGCTTTTAAATTCGTGTTCATAAAATATTCAGACCGTGGTGAAAACAGACGATTCGTAAATTATAATATGGCTTGATATCAGTTCTAAAGGATGGAGAGACTTCGTTCCGGTCGGGAGTCGATCCGGATAGCTTTGATATGTGATAAGAAAGCAGAAAAACATCAAACGCGCTTGAGGTAGAGACAGGAAAACTTTGAATTGTAATTTGTCAAATTTCGCTATCGAATCTGCATATACGTGCATCCTTACATTGTTTTACTTAAAAACAACGTCTTCTTGGAAGAAGTGGAATTTTGTCTTTATTTATTGATTTGAGAGTTCAAATAATGATCTGTAATAATTTCCATTAATTTTTTTCCATAAAGTGAACGTCAATAATTTGTGTACTCTTACAATCCGTTTCAGTTTCTGGTAATTTCATCAAGTTTTTCTGAAACAGGTTCGCCTGCAGAAACCTAATGTTTCGCATTTTTGGTTTTCTTTGGAATGTTGTGATAAATCTATGTTTCATCAACAATTATTAACCAACGTAGGCACTCATTATGGAAGCGTTGTAAATGTACCTAACCAGATACCGATTTTATCACAAGATTGCGTTTTTTGAGAAACGTGGCAACCGTCTTAGGCATATTTTCTCACATACAAGTTTCCATATATAATTGACATGATTGATTCAATTTGAAATTACTTGAGTCCTCTATTGAGGAGTAAAATTGATGTTTGTGTGTACAATTAAATTAACGCAGTTGTTATTCTCGGACAATTTATTGACTACTTTACAATTTGCTTGTAGTTAAAAGTTCTGATTTGACAACATCAAATTCTATGTACCTGAAGCTACATTTAAAATTTGTGTTAATTCGTTTCACATTTCCTTACTAAATAAACCATTAATAGATATCCCATTGAAATGTGTGTTCAGATTTGATTATTTACGTATAGAAATTGTTTATTTGTTAGATAAACTGATATATTATTCTGAACGAATTATAAAACTGTAATATGATTTTAAATCATTCTAAAAGTTGTCATAAACGTACTGAATGCACGTTTTCACTCACGCCGACAGTACTGATTCAAAAGTTTTTGAACGTCATTAAATTTTCCAAACAGGTATAGTTTTTATTAGAGTCTTGACAACTGACTGTACATCACTTTAAAAATTTTAGGTAACGTAAAAGTTTCGCTGGACATAGAATTTGAGCTGATGACACACTACGAGTGGAATCGTAATTCTAATGATTTTTAAAAGCCAATGTAAATGTCGGGAGTATGAAAAATATTAATAATAATCCGTGTCGATATATTCATAAAATATGAATTTGTGTGTGTTGTATAGCTGAGTTAATCTTTTTTTAAAAAGATATGAGAAAGATGCCGAGGTATGGCAAACGAGTTTGTGAAGTCTTACCAAAAGTTACGAAATTTGAAATAAGTAAACAGTTACCTTTTGTTTGCAAGGCTGATGGAGCGAAGACCATTACGATAATGACTACGGAATAACTGTAAAACTGTGGTTTCTTCTTTTACTTTCACCCGATTCAGGATCCTGGTTTCATTCAAAGATCTTACGCAAATAGACTATGAATGCTATACATTTGTAGAAGAGAAAATTTAAATGAAGTATATTCACAAGCTTTGTTCGAAGTAATCGTATCTATATTCTTGTTCATTCAGTGGTTACTATCTATCTTGATTTTAACGATTATAAATATTCTACTTCGAAAATTTAATATTTAGATATACTTGAAATAATAAGGGGTATGAAGCTCCCCCGTTGATTTGTAATTTCCAGGAAATAAATTTATGGCAAGAAGTCTTTAAGCTTAAATTAAGCACTGACGATGAATTTAGTCTTTTCTGAAGATGATTTCATTGTTGTATATCACAAGCATATTCCTCTCATTATTTTAGTGAAAATTATACAATAGTTTCACAAGTACACAAACTATCTGTAAAACGGCACTTATCTTATACGACACAATTATAATTTTATTGTGAAAAGAGTAGATTTCTGAGACAACCTTGGGGACATGGATTTCAATAACACAAAAAAATTGTATATAAAACCGAGACTTATGCACTCAAAAACTTCCTATCTCAGAAACTAATTCTCTTTCCAGATATAATGAAGATAATGAAAAGATTTATAGTTATATTATACAATATAAACTTCTGTTAAAAGAATTTTTTGTAGTACGCTTTTAGGTTTTTTTTTTGAACTGTAGAACTTTCTCCCTCTTCGGCTTATGCTAATGGTCGAGGGTGAATTCCTAAAGAGTGACTACTTTGTATTCGCCATATTCTGCAGTTCATCTGTCTCCAACACGAAGGCAAAAGTTAGCTCTAACTGCGTGTACATTTCAATTCCGTAAGTTAGCAACAACATGTTCACTTTCAACGCTCGAGACATAAAGTCAGAAGGTATTTCCAAATAGGTATAAGTATAAATTTGAGGACAAACTATATGATTTCGACAACAATGGAAAAATAATTGACAGCGATTCAACTGGGCACCGTGTTACATGCTCACCCCAGGTTTTCTTAAATTTGTTGAAAGTTAAACATTAATAAATGATTAACAAACGGCATTGTGAGAACAATTGTTCTGAATTGGTTTCTGTAAACATGTGATGTTACGACACTCAGCGGCTTTCATTTAAATGAGGCGATAATAAAAAGAAGCCAGTTACAACTATTACTACTCAAACATTATTGTTGAAATGCAACACCTTTAACGTAAATGCTTCTCTGCGTTGCCGGAAACGCAAACTGTTAGGGAGAGGAAGAGGAGGGTAAATAATAACCGAGTGAGGTTCTTGATCTACTTTGGAATTCGATTGTAGTTAAGGTGGTGGGACGAAGTGTATTTAGGAAGTGTTTACTGACTCCTGCTTCTATGCTCCCTCTCGTAAATCATTCATCACCCTCCTCGCTTCGACAGTCACTGGAAGCTCCCCCTCGCCGCTGCTTATCAAAGTTTTGATTGATTCCAGTTCTCACTTATATTTTAATAAACGAAGGTTATTTTTTCTATCCAGAGACAAAACACAATTCAAAGAAAAACTACTTGTACGTAGTTGAATAGTCCAGACAAGGACATGCTCTTTCCATAACTCTTTTAATTGCAGCAATTCTACATGTACCATAAAAAATGAATTTAAAAAAACATAAGCTAGTATATGATACAACCGATAGTTTATAGACTTCTGAAATACAAAAATTAAGTTTCATAAATGTATAACAGAGAAAGAAACAGCCATGAAATTATTATTAATGTTTTTTCAGGTAGGGTGAACTATACAGTGAATGAACATTGCTCAAATAAACTGGAATATTGAGGTAAGTGGAACAATCTTTATGTTCCTTGAGAGATCAAATATTTCCATTGGACGGCACCCATTTCCATTCCTGTGGAAGCCACTGTCAAGTCAGTAGTGGCTAACAGTCACAGCAATTATTAATAATAATAATTTTAGAGTACTTTTATCAAAATTATTGTGCTGTTTATTGTAGCATTTCTAAGAATATCAAACATATTTAATTTTATTTTGCTGATCTGGTGCCTATTTATTGAGATATCCCCATTTTTCAATGATTTTTTTTACCTATTTTGATTTTTTCTATTACAACGCCATCTGTAACCGAAATTACTCGAATCGTAGGTCAAATTGGAGTATTTTTTTCTGGAAAATACGAATTTGCAATAAAAATGGGGCTCCCATTAAAATTTTTAACTCTTACCTCCCCCACCCCAGGAGGAGGGGGTGGAAGGTCGAATTTCGTATCATTAGATGTCTCCAATTGAGATAAAGAAATTTATTCACACTAATTTGACCCGATGTGTGGGTTCTCGAGATATTTCAATGTCTTCAGATAAACTGAACACTCTGTATAGTGTCAATAATGTGATTTTTAGTCCTTGAGGGCTGCTGTTAATTAACTGGGCATTTGGTACGTCAATGATTTTATAAATATTTACTGAATGTTCCAAATGAAATAAAAATTACATGCGTAAGAAAATATCTAACGATATAAAAGCCATTTTTAACAAAAGTCGTTTTAGGGGCGGAGAAAATAATTATATAAACACAAATCCGAGTACTACAAGGCTAAGTGTTCATTCGAGTGTTCACATTTCCACATAACTGCAACATCCCACATCCTCCCTAATCTGCTTATCTGGTATTCAATCCTTGTCCTCGCTCTCATGTTCTTACCCCGCCACACTTCACTCAAATATTTTAAAACATGGCCTACTAATGTATCCCTTCTCTTGGCCAAAGTCACCCATAATATTCGTCATTCCCCTAATCTGCTTAGAACTTCTTGGTTGGTAACTCTATCCACCCATCTTGTTTTCAGCATTTTCCTAAAGCACCACATTTTAAACGTATTTTAACGTCAATGAAAAAGAAATGCAAGTGCGTATTGGCGGAGGATGATTAAGAAAATATGATGATGATTATTATTATAGTGCAAAATACAAGAGACAGCGCAGTGAAGAATGTACAAGCAGAGCGGAGGAGCTAAAGTAAGGCCGTCGGACTCCTTTTAGTCAGCAACCTTCAAGCGCCTGTTTCTTTGGTCCGCAGTACAACTCGCTACAAACGATTTTCAATTACGAGTAACCAAAACGTTTTTAATGAGACATGATCACGTTGGTGTTAAGGCCATTCCTCCACTCCGTGGTACGTTGCGACGGTGATGGCAACAGTGAATGATTGTTACTTCCACTTCGCAGATTACCAATTATATCAATCAAATCTTTTTCTGAGATGTCACCATGCATTATTTTGAATGTTTTTCTTTTTTAGTGAAAAAAAGTGTGGGATTTTCCAGTGTTTTCCAGAACTGTATTCATTCGTAAATGTAAGTTGAAAGAAAATGTGTGCGTTTATCACAATTGAACCACGTGCCTGATTGAATAGTTTCCATACCACGGGTTGTTTCCATGGTGCCCGAAATTGACTTGAGGATCGTCGGCGATTGGCGAGATAGCAGGGCACAGTTATCCACGGAGGCAATGGACCCTTCTTGTGACCTCGGCAGCTGGGCAGCCAGGAAGTGTAACGGTGCGACCAGCTGCCACGGTCCATACGGACCAGAAGTGCGAGTACATCGACCCAACTCTAGGCGGTTCACACGGAAATTCAGCGTAATAGCGCGGACAGAGCTTGATGAATGGCCAGCGGGGGAGAATTCTCGGGTCAGTGCGCGAGTCTGAACTCCACGGACAAGATCGTGAGCCTCTCAATCACAGACCCCGTCACAACGGGTTTCATCCGAACCCCACGACCGGGCCACGCCCTGGAATAACAAGAGGGGAGCGAACAGCTTAGCTGCCGAGGAATCGATACCAACTTACGGAAAGTGGAGCTGTGTCCGACAGACCTTGGGGCAGATAGGAAATGAATACACTTTAATTTCGCCAACCAGATATTGATGCAAACGGAGGGATAATAGACGGAGTTATCGTTTTCCGTTCTCCGAGATCGGCAGAGTGCGGTACACCACTAACTGAATCTCTTAACGTTTCCCTTCAACCACCTACGTCAAGTTTCCATCAGGGAATTCTATTTACAAATTATTTCACTGAAAATTTTTTATTATTCTTGTTTCATTGTTTTCTTTGGTGAAATATTTGCTGGTCCACATGAATTCAAAAAGATCCTCCGAATATCAACGACAGAGTAAAAAACTGAAAATAAATTATCTGCCAATGAAGTATAAAAATTAAAAAACAGCCAATTTGTCATAAAATATTAATTAATATTTAGTTAATATAATTACAACGTTTCGTCCATGTATGTTTTTTCACCAAGTAAATTTTTGAATGAACTATTACTCATGTGGATAATTTTTCGTCGTCACTGAACGTAGTCCACGACGCAAAATTATCCACACTTGTAATAGTTTGATACATTCAAAAATTTGCCTGATGAAGTTCACAAATATGGACAAAGCGTAGTAAAAATATGTCATAATCATCTATATAACCTATTATTTCTTTTGTCAACATTTCTACTTCTTCATACTCGGTGGTTTAGGGCCTTGGTCAGCGGGACTATCAGTTAGTATGACACATTCCGTTATTTTTTGGAGTGGTACATGGTCAGCTTTCGATTCTACTTTAGTATTAACCCCAGTCTTCGTGATTACGACGATTACGAACATCCATGTCATGCTGGGATTCGAACCCGAGACGTCTGTGCTGAGAGGTAGTAACGCTGACCACTACACCTCAGCGGATTGGCTTTGTCAAAATTCAATTACAATTAAATTTTTTCAATTAAACCAAACTGACTTATAATTTTAGTTTACAATGCCTCAAATTGTTTGTAAGATATTTAGCTAAATGGTTCATATCTGGATCTTAGATTCTCTCTCAGTGCTGTAAGGAACGTGTCTTTCATACGGACTTCCTATAAAAATAAAACGACCTTGTCCGTATGGGCCATATGCAGTTCGAGTTAATCCAATATAATGTTCAAAACTGATCCATTTTTAAAAAATATCATTTTCAATGCTTTTGTACTCCGGAAAATGACACGTTTAAAATAACATTTATCGATGCAAGGGGTTCAAATTACATAAATGTCAAACCAAATGCTAGCATAGTAAATTTATAGTCCTTGAAGAACTATTCACTAAAGTAACTTCATTCATGATGATAATTTGTCCATTGCCCGTAATAAAATCTATTTCAACTTTGATTTCTAAATTTTATTAGGAGCTTTCGGCAATTGCCATAATCAATAATTATAGGAAGGTATGTACAATATTTTAAAACATTATATTAATGAACGCAACTAAACAATGTTCCGTATTTATGTATTTAAAATTTTTTAAAAATTGTAATGTTTCAAATTTTTGTAATTTTGTATTTTATAGATGATTACGGCAATTGCCGAAAGCTCCTAATAAAATTTAGAAATCTAAATTTAAATAGATTTTAATACGTGACTGATAAAAACAAGGGACAAATTATCATCATTATTAAATTAACTATCAGTCTTTAAACAAATAATTTGTAAAAAATTCCTTGAAGAAATTATTGTAACTTTATTCATTAGCAAAGTGGCAAAATTATCCCGACGACACTTATTTATAATTTTATATCTGTATATATACCATTCGTTCAAAATATTAACGAGAATAGAATATAGAAGGATGGAGCATCAAATAGAATGCGAGTTAGGTGAAGATCAGTTTGGTTTAGGAAGAATGTAGGGACAAGAGAAGCAATATTAACTTTTCGCCTAATGTCATAAAATAATAATAAGAAAAACAAGCTTACGTTCATGGCATTTGTAGATTTAGGAGAAGCCTTTGATAATATGAACTGGAACACACTATTAAGGATTTTAAAGAGGACAGGAATAAAATATCGAGAAAGAATAATTATCCATTGTGGCGAGTGACCACGTGGCTGGTTGTAGTTTCGGCCACGTTGGTCCAGGTCACGTGGTTATAGGGGACTGTGAATGAAGGGCTTTCCTGGTGCCGTCAGCCGCCAATAGGAAGTCAAGTTTGGGAGATAAGCGGAAGTGACGCAGGGTGTTGCGGGTAAGGGATGCCGAAGGAAAAGGCGGGAGAAGACAGAGATCACCGGTCATGCTTAATCTGAATTTGGTGAGGAAAAGAGAAATTTTTTCGTGTGAGTGTTTGTGAAGGAAGGCCATTGCGGATTAACAACGGAGAGTACCTCGGAGTCGGCGCGACAAGATCCGGACGGACGAAACAGGGAGCTGCTGCGCCACGGAGCATCTTCCCGAAGCAGCAAAGAGTAAGCAAAAGTCTAGTCCATTTTCTTTCTGAATCAGTGCGCAAATTAAAGTAAATTCTTTATCACTGTGGAGATTTCCGCCATTTTCATATTCCTTTATCTGTTGCAGAAATTTGATGCTGTCGGTTCTCTGAGAATGCATGTCCCCACTTTTCGAGAATTGTTAATGCCTGTCAAATTTAATCTCAATAAATGCTCATATTTTGTTACATAAAAGTAGTAAAATTTCAATTACAATGAAAGCCCACCAGACCTTTACATAAGGCATACAGCAGTAATTAGAATTGAAGGGCAATGAATGAAAGTAGAAATAAAGAAAGGAGTAAAATAAGGATGCAGTTTGTCGCCCATGGTCTTTAATTTATATATAGAACAGGCGATGAAGAAGTTTAAAAAGGAATAAGGAAAAGGAATCATACTTCAAGCAGAAGAAATAAAAACTCTACGGTTTGCCTATGATATGGTAGTATTTGGGGAGTCATAGGAAGACTTGGAAATCATAATAAGTGGATGACTTTGATCAAGAAAATGGATAGATTAATAGGCCACCTTTTGAGACACGAGGATCTTGATTAGCATTAGGGGAAATACGTGGGGTAAGAACGAAGGATGGAATATGCTTAGCAGATTAGGGAGGATGTAGGATGAGGTAGTTATATAGAAATGAAAAGACGTCCACAGAATGGGACCAGTCTAAGGACTGATTACAACAACAATAGATCAATAGATCGCGAAATGCAAAATATTTAATAAAGTATCAAATCTATTATATGTAATTATTCGAATATTTTGCTAAAGAACGTATTCTTTGCTTAATAAAACACATCAATTCGTTCATACATATTTTAATATTTTATATGAGGGATTTTCTCCACGTTTATTTCTAATAATTCATCCTCGTCACTTGGTTTTAAATAGTCAAAACTTCACTTTTTAGAAGTTTCTGAGCTACATTGTTTATTTAATAAGAGCAAGCTCGACGTATTTTTAGGAACGTTTTCGCTTCGGTTGTTTAGGCTCTGAAGAGTCAATGTAACTTCAGAATGACCTTCCAAGGAGGTGTCGATTTTTCACGCACCGCTTGGTTGCTCACTCCGATTCGCTTTTCGCCTCATGTTTCCCGCTGAGATTTTTCACGTTTCCAGAATAGGGACCTTCTCGCGCTGCTTTTTCTGTAAACGTTAGCAGAAGCGCGGAGTCTCCAGCATATAGTGAAAGGAGTCGTGCTAACGAACTGAATCGAAAAACCGTAGACAATAGGAGCCTTCAGAAGGATGTTGCGGCCTGTTAGCGGATAAGCCGAATGCTTCATTTCTCGCAACCGCGGCCATTGCTCTCCGCTGGACAAACACCTGTTTTGAAAAGATCTCCTTGGTTCGGATCCGTGCAAGGCAGCACGAGTTTAGGGTTTATATACAGCATTCAAATAATTTTATTATTTTCTAAAATATGGAATAAGTTAAGACAGTTATGACTATCACTACGTGGAAAAGAAAATCGTAAAATACGTTTTAGCAATAACTCGAGACATAAAATCGAAGAGAAATGGATTTGAATACAGTAATGATGAATACTAAACTCTACAAAGATTAAGTCTCAAGACCATATTCATAACAGTACATAATACAATTATGTCTAATGAATCACAATAAAGTCTATTGAAGATTTTAAATTTTAATGTGTATTTCATAATTTTAGTTATGAATATAATGTTACAATATGGACGACGTTGACCAAGTGAAGGGATAGATTAATAGCCCACGTTTAAAGGCACCAGAGGCATGTAAAATTAGCATTACAGGGAAGTGTGTGTGGGATAAGAACAAAGAAGGAAGACAAGGATAGAATACGCTAAGCCGATTAGGGAGGATGTGGGTTGTGCTAGTTATGAGGATTATGAAAAGGTTTGCGCAAGAATAGGTTAGCATGGAGGGTTGCATCAGACTAGTCTTAGGACTGAATACCACAAATACAACAACAACATATATAGTCTTGAAACAAATTTAAACGCGAGGAAAAATTACAACACATTATTATAAACAGGAAGGGGAGGGCTGAGAAACGCCTAGTACAAACGTGGAAAGAATTTATAGATACAAAAATATGTGAATGTTTCAGCACGAGTAACTCTGGGACGTCACTGAGGATTGAAAAAGAGTGAATACAGGGAAATCCGACTATTTGTCTGCTACTCTCACGTGTTATAAATATCAACTGCAATGCGCACTTTTGGAAATATGGAAGGGTGATGGAAAATAATAGATAAGTTTCGTTATCATTATAATTTAATAGCGTTGTTTCAAATTGCGAAGTCTGACGAAGAAATTTCAAGTGAGAATTGTAGAGATTTTAAGTAATGTATTTGTTTCAAATTTTGTGCATTTATTAATAGTTAAATGTGACACAAATGTTCAATTATTAAAATTTAACAGTTGTCAATGACGATGTTAAAAGACTGACGCATTAATTACAAGTGGTAATTGCAACGAAATAAGAGTATTATGCTTCCTATAGGAGAGTTGTTGGATTTTGTTATTATTTATATTTATTCACAAAATAATTATAATTCACGCTTTAAGCATCAAGTTGTAAATAAATAGATGCAACTGTGGCTATTGTGTTATGTAGAGAATTTAAAATTTCGCCATATGTCATGGTTGGAGTTTATTATATAATAACGGGAGAAAAGGTGATCATTAGATTTCAAATTTAGTAACAGAGGTTCAAATAATGGTTTTCAAAATTAAAATAAGTTCTGTTCTTATTTGAATAAATAGCAAGAACTATGTTCTGGCATATTGTTGTTTTAAAATAAAATGGCTGTAATAGACAACCACTGAACCCCGTTAATGGCTCCTATACATAAAATATCAGGATAGGTGTAACTGTAGAGAAATTATTTTAATATTTACAGAAACTTCAGTGTTATTGTTGGTACAATCATTATGACATATACTTGTCAGAAGGTACATCATTTATAATTATTTTTAATCCGTTATGGTACCCCATGCGTTTTGGTCTACCTTAAGTTACCGGCATTATTCTTAACTACCTTACGGTAAATGGATGCTTTATGCATCCATCAAAGTACTAGAAATATTATTAACTCTGTTAATACACCAATTTTTAGACTCTATTAAGACACTGTACTTATTTAGTGTTCTAACAGTTGCCGCCAGTCGTCAATTTGATGTAACCTCCTATCGGCATAGGTCGAGGTGTGACCATCAAAGGTTTATTGGCAAAGGAAGTGACAATTCCAGTGTTGATCAAGATATTGAATAAAAAGTTCTTGAGTTTCAACCCGTGTCATATTAGAATTGAGAAAACCGACGTTGCGCTGTACACCTCACTCATCTTTATCAAGTAAAAAAATATTGATGAAGATGAACGTGTTATTCATCGAAAAATCGGTTTTAAATTTTAATATGACCCAGGTTGAAACCCAAGAACTTTTCATTTAACAAATTCATAGGGAATACCTACAATCTTCGATCAAGATATTACTGTAAAATTTATTCATTTTCTAAGATAATGTAAATAAATACTCATGCAAAGCTGAATACACAGAAAGTCTTCAATAACTCATTTCGATTTTGTGGAATGCTTAAATTAAATTTTACATAATATATTTAATGAGAGAGAAAATTAATTTATTGTTCGCATTATCTGTGTGTAGCTGTTTGTTGGAAAATACCTTCAATCCAACTAAAAGAAAACTATAACCAAAAATGTACATTGCTGCGTGAGAAACCTTTCTGGAACTGAATCCGAAACGATTTTTCTAACATTAAATTTATGTGAAATGAATAGTCTCCTATTTAAAAGACTTGCAATAAATTTATATGGAAACTCTTTGTAATCTACTTTACGAAACCATTTCCAATCAAATCAATTTTTAATTAATAGAAATTTTTACTATGGAACCGGTGAAATGAGGTTACAAATGATACCTTAAGATGCACTTAATATCCAAACATTAAAATTTCATGTTAACTCTGGAAGAAATTTGATTAGGAGATGTGCTTCAATGTTACGTTTTTAATAGTGAAAAATAAATTTGGCATTTAATGATGTTAACATTAAATTAATATTAAACATTTTGTTATACTGACTTTTATTACAACTGTCACTTGAAAATGTACTTCGATAAATTTTAAACTTCCATAAATATATCGAAATATATATAATTTCAAATCATTGACACACACTTATATATACATATAAATATATATAAAATGAGTGTATGTGTGTGAGAATAATTTGAAATTTAGAATTTATATCGAAAGGTTCGCGTAAATTACGTAACTTCGATGAGCCATGTCCGGTTTTAGGACAACACCTGTTGCCCTGAAATCTGGCCACCTGTTGCAAGATAGAATCACGAAGTTCAGTAAAACTCTAACGGTACATGGAACGTTTTAAAATCGACGTATAATGCTGAAGGAGCATTAATATTTAAAACAGGAAGTGCATAACACTATACAAGAAAATTATTGGACTATTTTCGATGAATAATTGTTGTTATATTGCGTCACAATGAGGTTTTTAACACCATTAACCTGCCGTCCGTCATTTAGAATCTAAATGACAAAACCAGATTTTAACTGATAGAGAAGAATTTATTTGATTTACAGAAAATCGGTTAATCGATCTGTTATTCAACATTTAAAATGTTAAAACAAAAAATCAGTATTTGTAATTTACTTTTATATAAAAATGTATATATGTATAAAGAAGAAGAATATACATCTATTATTTTTTAACCCCTTAAGATACTAGGAATGTACATAACTCCCTTAATGTTCAGAGAGTAATCTTCAATTTATTAAGTTATTGAGAGAATTTTTATTTAACTGTCCGGTGCTTTTAGAGTCCCTCATTGTTTCGGCATTAATTCGAGCTCCTTTAAGGTACAGGGACGTTTCTCTACTTCTCTTTAATGTTCTATGTATTTATGGACTCTCTTGGAGTACAGGGAATACAGCGGATATTTGTAATTCACTTAATGCACCAGAAAAGTTTTCGTCTCTTAAATTAAGCACTATGAGAATTAATGACTTGAGTCCTCAACCCCGGTAATAGGTCGGGGTGTGCCCATAAAGGGGGTTAATGTTCTAAAAATGGTAACGGCCTCGAAACCAAGTGTTGACCAAGAAATTAGTGTGGAATCAATTCATTTTCCGGGTTAATATGAATGAATACCCGGGAAATTCCTGGCACGTAACTAGTATTAAATAAATTTTACCTTTTTTTAAGTGGCATGTAAAGAAAATATTTTTCTGTCAAGAGTAAATGAAAAGATACCGGCACAATACTCTTATTGAAAAATGTAAATAATATATCAAATAGGAAAATAATAAATACTGGAACAATAAGATAAAAATAACGCAGGGGGTAGAACGGATAGTCTCAACCCCCATATAATCCATAGTATACATTATAGAGAAATATTTGTGATAAAAATATGTAAGATAAAAACATTTTAAAAAGTTTCAACACTGTTACGTGGGAACAAATGTGTCAAGTTTATTGTTACTTGAAAATATTAAAAAATATAAGGGAGTAAGTTTAAATTATTTTCATAGTTGATTTTACGCTACATCATTTTCAGTCCTCAGCTAGTGATATTCCTAAAGAAGTCTTATCAACACAAAGACTATGTAGTATGCAGTAGTGAATTATTCAAATGTTTTGACTTTGTTCCAAATCTTTTCTCATACTTGAATTCAACTATGTTTCCTATTTAGTAACTTGAGGAAGTAAATATAAAATAAAAATATGGGGCGATAGGGCGCTGCGGGAGTTTTCTCGCAGGCGCTTCAGCCCAGAGTGACTGTGGGGCTCACCTGATCATGCCGGGAATGCCTCGCACTCTCTCTGGGTACTTTTTATCAAAGTTCTCATATGCCGAGACACCTTCACCTATTTTAGGAGGTATATGTACCGGGGTCAAAGACCTTGGGCATATGGCAAGAGTTGTCCGCTGATCCCATTGGATCAGTCGGTCAACTGCCTCCTGAAACTTGTGGAGACACGGAGAAGGGAATGCTGCGTCCCCACAGCAGACTCGTCTCCCGTCATTCGGAAGGGCGTGAGAATAGTACTCAATGCCCGACCTACCTGATGCAGGTTTTCTAGGGTTTTCCCTGCATCTCTTTAGGTGAAACACCGGGTAGGATCCTTAAACCATAGCCCGGGGGCCCTAGTTAACCCTTGGCTACCTTGCTCTACCTTTTCAATTCCCTTCGTATGCTATTAAAGGGGAGTTGCCTGTTTCAGGATCACCCTCATGTAGCCTGTTAACCAAATATATATATATATATATATATATATATATATATATATATATAAATATTTATTAAATTGTCCAGCCGTCTTTGAGTTTTAGCGTATGAAGAAACCGAAAGACAGTCCTTCATGACTACTTAGTATATAAAATATATAATAATTGTATTTGATATACCTGCGTATCTTAGAACACAATTATCAAGTATCTCTTGCGACTTAAAGATTTGTACCCGGTCTAAGAGAGCGAATTTTTGAGTAATATACACACTATTTTGTCAAGGAAACTGTTTTCCTATGATCTCTGTCACGTGATGTTTACTACTTCAGCTACGTTATACGCCAGATCCGTTACCGAAACATCTAGACTGCTTTTTTGGGGTATTGAGAAAAGAAAGTCTGTAATGAAGCCACTGAAGAGAAAAAAATTAAATACATATGAGGAATCAGTGATAAAATTTTTAATTAAGTAATTTTTTTTTCATTTTTGTCATGAATAGTTTCAAATTTACGCCGAGGAACGCGAAGATTCGCTACAAAATTACGAACTGTTACCCGCCAAGCATATTAAGTGCCGTTTCGCAATGAGAGTGCCTTGGCAACGTATGTCAACCGAACTCGATTTAATCTTAATGTTCTTCAGATAGGCATTCATAAATTGGCCTTGGACATGACATTAATCGGCAGCTAAAAGCCTTACATATAATCTCTCTTACCTTGGAATTTTTTTAAAACCATTAAATTCACATTTCTTTTCTTCCACAGATTACGTAAGAATGATAACTATATGAATACTACAGTACTTTACGAAGACATTAATGTACAATGAATTTGTCACAAGGAAATTATTATTGTTTGTAGCAAAATGATATTTTTCTGTATCGAGGCAAAGCAGATTTACAGTCTCCTTCCAAGAGAAAGAGAATATGTGGAAACCGTCCTTCACAACATACATGATAAGCCAAATACTATTTCAGGTGCTCGTTGGCTATCAGGGCATTTTCCTTGTTCCCAGAATTAATTGGAATTATCCACCACTGATATCGAAAAGGAAAGGAAGGCAAGGTACGCAATGAAAATGTATTAGTAAATTAATTTAAATTTAGTTTATATTAATTTTTAGTCTATTTAGGGATGAATTTATTTTTATATTTGTAGGTTTTGATGTAAATGACGCCAAAAGCTCCATTTCCGGTAATCATTTTTTTCTTGAACCAAGTAAATAAAAGATTGAACGATTTCGTTTATTGTCTCTACTTAATCTAGGTTGTGCGTATTCAGATATTTTATTTATCTGAATACTTTATTTTTGTAAATTATATATTTGCTGGGATTTATTATAATCCAAAATCTACCCACAGAAAAAGTATGCAAGTTATATAGTGGAACTCGGGGATCTCACGGGATACCATATTTTTTACTGCTGAAGTTTAGTTAATATGGGTGGTACATGGTCATTGGTTAAGGAAGAAAGTCAGCAGCCAACTTGAAGTTCTGACTACACCTTTTGGAGAAAGGGAAAAATGCTAGAAAAGACTGTGCAGTTGCAATAAAATCTATTTGAGAAAGGAAAAATTGATAAAGCGATCAACCGTAAACAAAGTAAATATAAGAAAGAAAACACAAAAGGTGTTAGATTTTTCTGAATTTAAATTTAATTTCTTCAAGGAATTAATTAAAAATTTTGTTGATAGTTGTCATCTTTTTATTTTAATTTGCATTTATAAGGGAAGAAAAAAATTATAATCATTTTAAATTTAATTTTACTGTATTAATTTTAATTACTAATAATCCTATCCCGTTCTGCCCCAGGGAGTGGGGCAGATCAGGAAATTTGCTTCTTTTCAAAAATTCACCAAAAATCTAAATTCGTTGATTTAAGTTATTTTGATATTAGATAAAGTAAAGAATAGAATGAACTAATGTTTTATACCTTTATAAAGAGATTTTTCTTTTTCGATAATATTACTAAAATAGTTTAAAAAAATATGTGTCCCGTTCCGCTCGGACGTCCCCTGTGAGTTCTAAATAAAGATAATAATAACAGATTCTTGGCTCGTATTTTTGTTTCTGCGCTAATAAAGAAGTTAATTTTTACAATACAAGTCAGCCAGTTGTTTTTAAGTTTCTTTGTGTCCGGCTAAAGAGCATTGCGATGAACGTTTTAAGATAAAAATTTAATACCCCTACAAGTAGCAATTATTTCATGAGGTTTGTTTTCACGATAGCGACACGTGCAATTAAAGGCAGTGACGTTGCAGAAGTTGTGGACAAATGCATGGACTCAGCACTTATAGCCAGTATAATTAACTTTCAATTTACCAGTACTCACAAAATCTTTGTAAAACTAAACTACTGTAAGCGGTATTGTTGCAGAAAAGAGTTTTCAACCGTGCGTATAATGTGTACAAAGCTGTCTTGTACTGCACATAAAGTTAAAAACTCCATCGATCAAAATTATGCACAAAAGGAATCACTAATATATTCCATACTGTGATAAATACTCATTAAATCTCCTTTTATTTCGCTAAAATAATAAAAATTATCTTAAAATATTTTGTTTATTGAATTACAGATTTTCATGGATATATTGTCTCCTGTTTCTTCATTAAATAATCCACAGTGATATGGTTATTGTTTGGATGAAGAAATAAAATACATTTGGTGTAGTATGCGTTTTCCAAGAATTTCCTGGGTTTACAAAATATTGTCCAGAAAACAGTTAATTATAATAGTTTTCTTAATGACTGAACAAAAAATTACTGTATCGTATTACGACACATCCCTGTAACCCATGATAATAATTGCTAACAACTGTCGTTCTAAAACTTTGAATAGAACTTTAGTTCTACAGTAAAGTTTTGACACGTACAATGTGGATATAATGTGTACAACCACGAATGCCAAGTAACTAAATTCGCTGTATCAAGTTCCCAATTTGGATTTCCGTTAAGCATTACCACATGTAAAGAGGTTGTCTTCGAAGTAATATTCTAAAGTCAAAAAACTGATATTTATTTTACATGAATCAAAAGTAAAATACATAAATTATCCAGTAAAATAGGAAAATTTGGTTCTTTAAGAGAATTAAATTATAGAATCGCATCTCTTCAAATATATATACATAATAATAAAGGATGTACGTATTTTAAGTCAGTATATTGATTTGTTAATATATTATTAATAGAATTTTTTGATTTAATAATAATAATTTAATAGATCAGACGATGTGTTAAGACTGACGAAATTATTTCAAGCGGTAATTACAAACAATAACCACATTAATTCATATTTTTTAATGAAGAATCAGAGAATTTAGTTGTTTTATACAGTAATCCACCATTTATACTTTAAATCACAAATCTTTTGCGTGCGCAGGATTGTTAAGTTGGAAATACGTAACGCGTGGTACAGTTCCTGAGACTGTACATGGGATGTTTAAATGAGCAGTTAGGGAAAGGAGAAGGGAAGTATTGTCGTTTGAGGAGGAACTTCCCCTTCAACGGGTAGCCAGAACGCTAGTGGCATTGTTAAAAACATTAATTGTATTCATACAAACAAGGTATGGAGACTGCGACAACTGTTTTTAACGTATTATATACATGCCATCTATTACATTGTACGGATGAGTTTCTTCACGTAAAATATATCCTGAACTGACAGCAATATATTTTATAGCTCCAATGTTTTCAGAATTGCTTTTACACAACGAAGTTGCGTTTAGAATGTCGAGAGTTAAAGTGAGATCCTGTCTACCTCCACTAAAATATAGGCGGATATTTCCACTGCTCAACGCGTTGACAGATGACTAGCTAAATCTCCAGAAGAATAACAAATTGACTCAACGCATTTTTAATAAACTGAATCAGAGAAAACCTATAAGTCATAGTGGACGGATTTTTCTACAACGAGCCCATATAAATAAGTACCCGGCTAATGGCGGACAAATTGAAAAATAACGACATAAATATAAAGTTCATTTCCAACTTTGTGAAATCATCAGGAAAAACATTTTTTCAAAAATCAAAAATGAAAGGTGGCCAAATACATTTGTAATACTGGAGTTCTTTTAACTCGTAATACAGACTGTTTAGCTATTTGTTCAGACGACTAATTTATGTTCAGCAGTCTTTAAGTATCTTTTGTTGATCGAATTATGCTATCTTACGGACGCTGCTCACTTTCAATCTGAGTATTAACAAATGATGCTTCAAATAATGTCACTTCGAGAAAGAGTTACTTCAGCGAAGGAATTGAGTTAGGTGTTTGATGATTCGCTGAATGTCAATGTGTTGGAAGAGTGCGGGCCCACACGAGGCGTTGTCTATGTGGGTTAACGCTTATCGCAGGCGTGGCGAGGCATCGGCACAATATCCTGCGCACGACAGACGTAGGAAGAGCCGGCCATAGTCCTCAACAAACAACTTTCTTCCTGAATCATACCAGTAAAATCTCAACTCCTGTAACGGTTTCGACAGATGTATTGAAACCCGCCTAGTGAACAGCGTCTCTGGAATCGGTTACTCCACTGTGATATAGGTTCTCTCTGATTTAATCAATTACTCAAATTACATTTGTTCAATAGTATTAAAATAACTCAAAAGTTCCAATTACATTAGTTGACCTGACACATAATTTTGTAATTTAGGAAAAAATGTTTTTCTTTAAACGGGTTAAATAACTATTTTTTCTGACTTTATTGAGTAATTTATTCATAACAGCAAAAATTAACGTCTGTGGTACTAACAGAAACAGATACTACCTTATTTAACAGAGAATACTTACAAAACAGCGTGAACAAATTTCGATAAGCCGACATTTCGATGGAAGCTAAATATCTTTCTCATATGACTCCTGAAGTGAAACTGACGGCTTCTGAAGAAGGAGGACACCAAAGATATAATACCAAAGGTCGACCAGAAAGGAACAAAGAACTAAAATAAAAAATTATTTAAGTTTAGTAAGATTACCAATGTTGTCAGATTTAACATTAACGGTTTCTTGATGATTTTTAATTTGTAACATTTCTGAGAACAATATTTTTCGAAAATGCGCCACTCTGTCTGAAATACCTGTGTTGTCAAAAACGAAACAATATTTGAAAGCAATAAAATGTTTAGCGAACGGACTATGTTTACATCTATAAAATTTAATATTAATCTCTTCTTCTTTAACGCTAATATGCAAAGTTATTTTATTAGTAATCAGCAGCTAAGGTCATTAGCGACTACTTTGCCATTTGGGAATCTTATCTTCATTGCAAGGTTTACTAGATTTTGGAACGTAAAGACGCACACAAACATCCAATCCCTTGACAGCAATCGAACCCGGGACCTCTTTTTGTACGAAGCAGTGACGGCAGAGGTCGTTAGTTATTTTTGTTTGGCCTATATCATGATCAGACGTTCAATTTTGTATAAAACACGTAGTGAACATGCTAATAATCGTAACTTTGTTAAAAATATTCTGCTGGAAAACCTCTACCCTGTCAAATTTTAAAAAAATTATGAAGTCTAGATTATCTCAAATTAATTCATGTAACAACCATGAGGAACAATGAACAATTTAGTTTCGTTGTTTTAACCTCTGTGGCGCACTATCAACTTGTTTGTTTTAAAACCAAAATATTTCTGTAAGTCTAAATATTATTCTTTTTGTATTATTAAAGGACAGTTAGATGCAACAAATACATTGTCCACTACCAATTTTGTATACATTTTCACGATTCATATTATAATTATTTGGTTCATGTGTGTAAACAGTAAATTATTAATTCTATTATTTTACGTCTCAAGATATGCTTTTTATGGGATTTTTAGTAGTTTTGCAAGTAATTTATTCAACTTCCACACATACACCATATGGTTAAAAATAATCTGAAAAATTCAGTGCTGAATCTATAACGGTGTCCGAGAAAACGACACCTATTTTAAAATTGGCAAGGTAAGCTTTCCGTCTCCCCTTAAATGCAGGAATGCTTAAACGTAATCCATTCTTTTTGCCAAAACAGTAGTAATATATTACTCACGCTTTTAGCGCTCGTCTTTGATTTGGTGTTGACCTTAAGACTGCGTTCACATCGGAGATGGCAACAATGTTGTCTGCAAATGCTCACATTTTTTAGAAAACTTCTAGGGGGCAACATTCATTGGCAGCAATTTTGCCCGTGTTGACAACACGCAAACATTAGTTTTGTTGCCAAAATTTGATGGTGACAAAAAATGTTGATTACATTTGGTGTAAAAGCGCCTTACGGTGATTCACGACTATCAACTCATTTGACGGGTGACCAACTCAAGAGAAGTATTCACCTGGAAATAAGTATTTGCTTTCAATGAGCTATAAAATAAATATTTTACGAATGAATAATCAGACTTCGGAGTCAGTTGTCACTTGTTCAACCATTCCGTGTGACAAGCGTCGCAGGTCCAATGAACGTAGGCCCAATGAAGTGAAGGATTCTTCGTGGAAATTCACTATGAAGATGACGTGCAATTTTCATTCATCCTTTACGCGGCTAAAAAGCGACGAATTATTTATTAATTCATGGGTTCACTTGTTATGTTACAAAAATAACATTTAAGGAGGAAAAGTTGAAAATAGGAAAGCCACACCCGGCTTATTTAAATTGAAACGGCTCATTCTCGACTGATTTATAGTATGTGAACGGAAGGACGTCGATCCTAACTTTTAACGAGCGCGATTGTATTTCAGAGCCATGTTGTAACCCAATATCATCCACTGTAAGAATTACATTTTTTCTTGTTACGAAAAAAATCCGTCAATATGGTTGATTGCCTATACTGATTGTGTCTGACGGATGACAATCAGTTGCGATTAGAAGCGCGTTTACCGTGAGAGTGTCTGCAGCAGAAATTGGCATTTACTCGTATTTGGCGGCACGTCTGAGCTGCGCAGTTTGCTCGTTACGCAGTCTTGAATAAGTAAAATCCCTCACGGCGCTATTGTTCCGGTGCTCGGGGAACGACTGCAGGTAATTACGAAGGTTCTTCATGCGGGTGCGAAACTGATCGCGAATCTAAAAACCCTGAAACAGCCTTTCACTGGAATCGAAATGCTGCATTGTATTACTTAGTTTATGTCTGGAGTTTCTATAGATTTAGATTTATTATTCAATCCATTAGTCCTCGGTTGAGAAAATAGGATACGTCAAATATAATATTACAAGAAATATACAAAATTTTACAATTAAGATTTTAAGGACAAAAAGAGGAAAGATTGAATCCAATCTTCAATTTTCAGTCGACGGAGGAGGAAGCAGAAGATCGTGTGTAGGTTCCTGTCGAATATGAGAAAGAAAATGTCAGAAGTTAAATTCTAGTAGAGTATACTTGTAAAATAATAGGAGAATTTGATAGGACACCAGCAAACTTCCTATCTACGAACTCTTTCTGTGAATAATAAGCTCCATTCATTAACAAAGATCTACAACTATTTATAAATAATTTTTGAACTTGAAAACTTTTATTTCTTCCGGCAGAGTATTGTATAGATTTATTGTAGAGAATGCATGTTTCAAAAAGACTTAGACGATGTTTTTCAACAAGGAGCTGAGAGCGATTTCTTGTGTTGTATGAATGGCTTGAACCGTTTAGAGCGTATAGATTCATGTTTCATCATATAAATTTTAAAATTTCTATAATATACGTACAAGGGAAGGTTAAAATTTCACGTTTGCAAAACAAAGGCATGCAAGTGGTATTCCACTCCGCACCAGATACAGATACTATTCGTACGGCCCGCTTTTGTAGTTTAACAATGTGAAGCGCGTGATGCGAATGACCCCAGTTTGCAATACCGTAACACATGACAGATAAAGTACTTTAAATTCAATAGTATGTTGACGTTCCTTTCATTTGTGTTGATTACTGACGAAGTTTCCTTATACTTTTGCTATCGTCCTGAGCTGAAGTGTCTTGACAAATATGTTGACACATTTGGAAAATATATAAATGGCCTATAATTGAAGAATTTTTGAGCGAGTGGTAGGAGTTTCCAATACTAAATAAAGTTGAAAATAATCGGTCAGGAACACGAGTTCTAATACTCCTTAAAATAACCTTTAAATTCATTTTATTTTAATCTCGGCTACTGGATCTTTAGCGTCTGTCTAACGACGACGCAAATGAAGACGAACAAAGATAATAACAGTTCTAAACGTTTGAATATCTCTCCTCTCTTCCACTATGTTTTTAATTTCCTATATTAAAATGATACCATCTTTCCCGAACCAGAATTGTGATCAGACAACATGCACGGACTACAAACAAGTGTTAATGAGAGTGAACGATTAGTTAGATGAGAAGTTATTTATTCTATTGGTCCTTTATGAACTCTCGCGTGATGAGGCACATATTCGTACTTCATCCTGCATTCTACACTGAGAAAAAAAGAGTGTTATCAATTGGTTTTATCATTAACATCAACTATATTTATGCTTCCTTTAAGACAGATATCTCATTTTTTATTGTTCAGGTATAGTAATCGATTGTTATTGCTCAAGAGATTTAGCTAGTTGTGTGTCAACAAAATGCGCAGTGGACAACTCTGCCCATCTTGTGAGGTAGACAGGATCTCACTTTAACTCCAAACATTGTAAACGCTGCTTCGTAATGTAAAAGTAATCCTGAAAACATTAGAGCTAGGAAATATATTGCTGTCAGTTCAAGATATGTAAAATATAATAGATAGTAAGTATAGGGTGTGTTAAAAAGACGTTTAATTTAATACTTTTTTATGTCCTCTTTACCTGATGAAGTTCTAAATATTTGTAACAAAACGTCTCTATAGAGAATAAAACTTTGCAATGTGTCTTTAAAGTGGTCATTGAATTTATTGTATATTTTAAAATTATGAAAGTCAAAAAATGTGCAATATTCTGTTGTTTTACATTGTTTGTTACTTCATATTGTATTTCAACAATATACTAGATTTGAGTTTGAACCATTTATTTGAAAATCAAGATGTGAGCTAAGTAAACCGTTAGTTATCCGACTTTTGCTTCCCATATTCGAATTATTTTCTTGAAACTCTATATAAGTTTTTACCTCCTCCCAAACTTGGAGCATCTTTCCGAAATCAGCAACGTAATGCCAACCTTTCCATTAACGCTGCGGAAATTCCCGAGATTCGTTACAGTTATCTTGAATTGTATTTCAGTTGATTTTAACAAATCGTCTACCCATGGACTGCGAAAAAGGCCTAATGTAATTCCAGGACCGTTTTATTGGCTTTTCGCAAAACAAATAGTGGAAAGAGAATAGAATGAAGCGAATCAGCAGATAGACTCGCGCTTGAGTGTAACGTTCGTTGGAAATATGGTAGTTTTGTCAGCCATTTTAGTTCTGATTATTTCAATGAGTACTCATAGAATTATTTATAAATTGTAACTGAATGCACAACTAACCAATTCTAACGTTAAGTCTGAAGTAAAGTGAATTTAATGTTATGAAAAACTCAGAACTATTTTTCCAGACAAACGTGTATGTCTTTTCTCATCGACATTTATTTTTTGCAAAAGTGGTATATTGAAATTATAATTCACTTTATAATCTATATAATGGTGCTTATGCTACGATATTAATGTTACTTCTATTTTAGTGGTAAAAATGATATCGGATATTCCATTGCCTATAATTAACACTTAAATTAATGCATCATCCAACATTTTGAATTAAAAAAAACTGTGTTACAAATAATAACTGGGAACAAGAGAACTAATAATTCTTACAGTAACACGTAAATTTAGTTTATTCTAGAGTCGCTTCCGGATCAGTTGTGTTTGTCTGATGGCGTCTCAACTGAAGACGAACAAAGTTTCGTACTCTACAAAACATTGAATTATTTCTTCCCTCTTCCACTGTGTTATAATTTGTTTTATTACATAAAATCGGAAAGCTGATATCAGAACTTTATTCTTAGTAGACTCTGCTATAAAAGCACAACATATTTAATTATAATTAATTACTTTCTCCCATGGAATAATTCATTTTAAAAATAATGAAACACATACTTCATTAAGAATGCACGAATGATAGCTTCCGGTAATTTTATTTTTATTGGAGTCAGAATACTTATTAGTAACTTTTCATCATTATGCACGTTTGCATTTTTCCACCTGCCACCACTATTCATCATTCTTTCTGTTAGCGTGTGTGTATGAAGGAGAGAGAGGCAGAGTGATCGAGATAGATAGATGGAGGTAGAGCGAGAGGTTTGATTGAGTACGCTCGAGTGAGTTACATCAACGGATAACTAATTTATACTGTGTTCGGAAATAACAGAGGAAACAGCAGTTACACTTTAATTAAGCTTCTACAGTTCAAATATCATGAAAAATTCATTATTAAAATGTTTAATAAAGTAATGGCATATGTTTATCATTATCACGGTTAACGTTTCGGAAGTAATAATACTACATCTCTTCTGAAAGAAAACCAAATTGGCGGTGCTATTACTTGAAAATAAAGTTGCCTTCAGAAAGCAAAATATCGAATCTAAAAACCACGTTTATATATAAGTATTACACGATTCTCTGGAATTTCCGGCCTAGAATCGTGCAATTGATGCCTATTTTTTGTTATGGAGCAGACTCTCCGAAAATGATTGAACTAGTGTCCAAACAAGTTCATAGTTAACTGACTTAGAGAATCGATGACAAAACCCGACCGAAATAAAAATAGTAGTTGTGGTTGGAATTCCTATGAATTAAATAAAATTATATGAGAAAGATTGTCTTCGCAAATCTACTACCGCCAGAGAATAACACAAGCTCGATGACATTTTATATATGTAATATATGTGTATATTAAGACAGTTAAAATGCATTAAAATAAATTAGTTTATATTTGAAAATATTTGAAAATCCGTTCTTGGTTCACCTTCCTATTTCTTTTACAAAAGTCAACCAAGAAAATCTTTGCATTGTATGGACCACATCTTTATTTACGCAGTGAAACAATTTACTCTGCCGGTATGTTTTTCGGTTGAGACCTTAGCGCGTAGTGACATCAGGCAAGGGGCAGAGCCGGGGTCACGTAGCGGAGTTTCTTTCCTCGGTGACACTCAGCGATGGACATCACGCGCGCGTCTCTGATTGCGCTCTTTTTACCTCCTAAGGTTCACTCCAGGTATGTGCTGACTGTACACTATTCTAACATCCGTGCTGTCTTATGAACCCATGTAAGATTTCTGTCATGAAGCGCATATAAACACGGTGTCTCGTGTATAGATACAATGATAAAAAATGCGGAAACAGACAATTAAAAAATTTACATAATTTAATTGCGCAACATTTTGGCGACCCTTATCAAGTGAGCTATAAAGATATTCAAAACTATAGATATCGTAGTATAAATTTATTAGAGGATAGTCAAAGGTAATTAGTTACATTACCTGACTGGTTTATATAAATAAATAATAAGTTAGCCTAACAGTCAGAACCAATTCATTATAAATTTTATTACCACTAAACCTTACACTACGTTTTGTTCCTAAATTTTGAATCTGATCTTTTATATTGCAAAGAATTGATAAATTGAGGAAGATAATAATTTAGAAGTTCATGCTGCACAAGCAAAGAGAACGAATGACCTTTTAACTTAGGCAGGATTTGTGTTGGATATATGCCCTTTATATTTATGTAATCTTTCTCTATTATATTTGTTTATGAAATGTAAATTACCCAACGAGATGAACTTTAGATAAAATCCTTCATTAGAAACGGAGTTTAGGGTTCGTATTTCCATCATAATTCTCCCTGTTTTTATTTGTTCAATATATTCTAGTGCGTTATTTTTTACTCTTCATTTAGTGAATATTATAGAACCTTCTGTCCCTCCCCCCCCCCCAGAAATGAGGATCACGTGAAACAATGATATACTATAATTAAAAAAACTCCCTGTTTATACGGCCTCACCAATTAAAACACTCAGATATATTTTAGGATCAGGATAGGAAAATCTCGACCGAACCGGAAATAGAGCCTGGGACCTTCAATTACAGGGTGGACGCTGCCGTGACAATGTGATTCAGTAAAATTGTAGGTTAACCTGAACTTCAGGTCTATACAATGGATGAAGGATTAGTCGGAACACATGGCTTGATATCGACTCGGATAGTTCAGATAGTAGAGTATTCACCCGGTAAGTGAAGTTGCCGGGAACGATTACCAACCCGGACGAGATCTTCTAATTCAGTTTCGTAGCCTTCATGGCTAAGGTTCAATTGAAAGCGCTTCTTCCGTTCTTGAATTAAAACACTCCGATATTTAGAAGCCACTCTTTAGCCTTCAGTGTTTGTTGGGGATAGGTCGGTGGCATCGTAATCGCGGTGCTTGACTACTTCAATCCGTACCCTTCGCTTCTTTTATATAGTTTATTAAGCTAAAGTGGTTAATATTTGTTAAAATATGCTTCCTTCTCTATTTGAACTATAGTCGTGCGTGAGCGAAGTATTCTCATTACAAAATATATGCAACAAAAATCACTATTTACCTTTAATTGAAGTTACTTTTTGTGTTCAGTGGAAAATATTACCTGAAAAATAGAAAAGTAAAATTAATTTAATAATTTAAATACATTAAATAACATATCTCAATTTGAAAATAATATGACAGAACAAATTGAACGTTAACAAGAACATTAATTTATGTACTTTGGAGTTATTCTAAAATTATCACAGAAACATATAAATATAATTGTAGTTCTATGAAATTCTAGATTCACTGGTTCGCGACGCTGTGTTCCTTATGTATTGCGAAATGACCCATTACGAATTTACGTAATATACCGTAAATAAAATTCAGTGTCAATTATGTATGATTCTACGTGGTTCCCTACCTACTAATTGCATTGCGACCATATTTCTCCAACAGGACCATAAAAGTTTATTCTATCAATGTTTAGGATTCTCATGCCTTTTGAAAAATATTCATTTCTGACATTTAAGTATAAAATGAATTTATTTTGATGGCAGTTATTCAACTATTTTACGCTGTGTAAGTCATTTTAACACTTTGTAAAAACTTTTTCCCGCGTAGGAAATGTTATTTCTGGGAACAATAAAATTTGCAACAAAAGGAACTGAGTTGCACAAAACACAACATCCGATCCTATTTCAAATGACAAAGTCACTAGTTATTCTGTTTTTAACATATGTACGTAGATACGCTCGTAGTTATCCTTTTCCTTCGGATCCTGAAACAAACTCGCTACACACAAAATGTCATTGGGGCATGCGAGCAACAACCTTGCAGAATAAACTAAATAATGGAAGATAGTTCCGCTAGTTGACATATATTTTGCATCAATATGTTTGGAACAGCGGTATACGTTTAAACCATTCAAAATCATTTTCTTTGTAAGCAGTAATGTTTTAGGTTACAACTACTGTGAAGTGTTAACAGAAACGAAGGTTCAGGATTTTATATTTGAATTATCACATCGCAATCATTTCACATTAATTGAGGTTGATTTAATTCGTATCGTATTTTTTAGATTATATTTTTATTTATTCCATTAGTTCTCAGTTGAGAAAATATGTTCCTACATGCAACTAGAGATAGTTTGACCTACTAGAAACTACATTATATTAAACTATAACAATTTTTTTCTAAGAATACACCATTAATTGATTTTCTTTCTCCATGGCTCTACAGCCCATTGAGGGCCTGGGCCTACTGAGTCGACTGCGGACTGTCATCTTGAATGACACATTCCGATTTTGGAGTGACACGTGGTCAGCGTAACGATCCTCCAACAGTACAGCATTAATTGATAGAATTGCAAAATAAAATTAACAACTACGATGGAACACAAGTAGTAGGCGTATTATTATTCTAGAATTAGATTAAATATATATGGTATAGACTTGAGTAGACTTATATGGGGAATACGTATATCTGAATGGAAGGATGAGGGCTTTGGAACGGTTTGCCTGTACGTGTACTGGTGTCTGTGTCAGGAATATTTAATAATTGTAGAAGCTAACCAAATCACCTTTACGAAACTATGATTTTTTAATTATTATATACGAAATATGCTACATACGCTGTTGTACGATTTACAGGAAAGTAATTTTTACTAAGAGCCAAGATAGGTAAATAATATCAGAAAAATTTTCCATTACGTTCTAGTATATCCCCTTGATGGGGGAAGTGCCTTAAAAGCATTAATTAATTACTGAAGAAAATAAGTGTTACTCTTTTAATTTGTGTGAACATAAGGTATACATGGTTCAGTAGGAATTTTAATAATTAATATTCCCAACTGCAAATATTCTCCGATTAAATAAGTAGTAAAGGAATCTATATGAGATGTCGTAGGAAACCCTTTAGTTCGTATTTGTAGAGCTCGCTGCCTACTGAGATGGCATAACAAGATCGATGCGCCGGTGCAAAATTACCCTTTCCCCTGACGTCACGGCTGTGACGCCGATGGCCGGACATCAACCACCTGCTGCTCAGAGCCACCCACTACGTCCGCCATTTATAGTATGCACCCCTCCTTTCATGTATTATTACAGTACATCCTATGGATGGCTGCTTGTGTATTAAATTTGCCATTTGCGTTGACTTGAGAAGCTTCGATTATAAAGAATGATTTTTCTCACTTTATTATCCTGAATTCAGTTTATACCAATTATATATTCTAATAATAAAAATAAACTATATCACATGCATCCGGTACATTTGGCCGATGGAAAATTGTTACACTTGCAAAAGGAAAATAAAAATAAGTTTCGTGATAATTACTTAGATATTAAAATTCTTTATTAAGGCTGATTTCTAATTTATATTTAAGACTGAATAAAACACGAGTTACAAATGTAAAGTAAGTGTTTAATTTTAGACTGATTGATCAGTATTATAATTATTTGAAAAAATAATTCTTGATAATATTTATATACATTGCTCAATATCTCAGAGATATTTTTTTCGGGCACAATATCTGTACACCAGTAATACGTGTTAATATAAACTCCATGTAAAAATTATTTGCAGTTACATGGTGAAACGTAACGTAGGTAATGACGTGAAAGACAAAGAGTCAAAGTTGTTTCCGAGTTGGTGCCCGCAGTTTGGCAAACCGTCGACAGGGTCGCCACCGACCGTAGTTGCTGAAAGTTCTGCTATTGTCATTATAATTGAAACATTTAAGAAAACTGTAAAAAAGATGAATATAATAAATGATTATGTATGTGACTTTATAATTACTCTGTATACTCTTTTACACAGCAATGAAAGCTACAGAGTTTAATCTATTGTTACGAAATTAAACTACGTGATAACCGCTGGAAAATAGCGGTCCAGTTTCCTTCTCAGGAATTATAGATAATAATAAAGAGAACAATAATGTGAAAAGATAGCAAATCGCTTTAAAGTTTGATGCATGAAATACAAATGTCTGAATTTTCGGATTTAATTGATCCTTATTTATAGTATAACGCAAAGACGTTACATAAAATCGTGATATGATTAGTTTTAGTATAAAGTATTTATATAAGCTCAAATATTTACATTTGTGCTGAAAATTTTGAATAATAATTACGTTTAGATTTCTCCTTTTATTGGTAAAGACAAGCAGTCATTTTTATTTTCTGTGGCTTGAAGTAAATTAAAGACATGATCATATAATTACACACACCAAAATGAAGAGATTTATGTCGTTATTCGATCAAACTATTTGGTACCAGGGTACTAAGGGCAAGAATTATACCAAGGGAATATCGAGTATTAGCATAAAAATATATTACGTAGATTTAATGCAGTAGTCAACTTAGGACACTGGAATAAAAATTAACATATTTCACATTATATCTTCCAAGTAACGTATAGCGAATACGGACCGATATTTATGAACCGTACTTGTGGAAATGTATACAGTTTCAAGAATCCGTATTATGTCATAATAGTTTCAAAGAACTAAGTTTATTTTCCAGTAAATGCCCAACAGGTTTATGAAGCGAGCTATTGTTGGCTTTCTTTGAACGTAGATATAAAGGGGCAAATATTGCTATGATTTAGCTGCCAAACAGAATTAAAAACTAACAATAGCCCCCTTCGAGTCAGTTATTAACTTCTCGTGGAATGTATAGAAAATTGGAAGTTGGGTAATAAGCTTACCGCTTTCTCGATGAAATCGAAACCTCAGAATCTAATTAAAATAAAGTGCCCTGGCGGAACTGAGAGTGTTAATAATTCCAAAAATTTTGTAAGTTTAAAATAAAGGATGTGAAATAACTCTAATATGGTAAGCCATACTTATATAGCTTCCAACCTAAGGCAGAAGTAGTTTTCAAAGTAGTATAATGACTTTTAGGAATCACTTTATAATATCCAAATTTAACATTCTTGTAATACAACGTAAAATATTAGCTAAAGTAGCGTTGTTAAATCATTAACAATTTGTCATGTTTCCTACTGTTATGTCACTATTTGAAGTTATTAGACAGTCATTTGTGCAATTTACGATGAAAGAATAATATTTGAATCTTCTACATTCTTTTCTATTCTACTGTGAGTGCAACACAAAATTTCATCGTTTACTCATTTTCGATTAAGTATAATATAAAAATAATAATTTTAATACCTGATTCGTTACTTAACTGTTTTCTAAAATTTATTAACATTGATAATTCGATTTTTGAGTTATGCCTTAGAACGAATAAATAAAATATCAGGAGATTTTTGTGAATTTTCTATTGTCTTTAGAATGGTGAACTAATATCCGATTTTTAAAAGAGAAAATAAATTTACTAATCATTGTATATTTATTATTAAACATTGATTTACAACTTATATATTATTATA
Source organism: Eucriotettix oculatus (assembly GCA_034510155.1). Classification (NCBI taxonomy): domain Eukaryota; kingdom Metazoa; phylum Arthropoda; class Insecta; order Orthoptera; family Tetrigidae; genus Eucriotettix; species Eucriotettix oculatus. The sequence continues at coordinate 92,676,105 of CM067376.1, forward strand.
GTAATTAATGGGAAATTAAGTCAAAAAATATATATGAAAATAGATCTTTAGTAAGATTACATTCATTATTCAACAAAAAACAAAATGTACCATACCAACAGTTCGGACGTTTTTACGTGTTAATAATTTATTAAATTTACTTATATCTTCATGATATATATATATATATACTTAAAATAAATGAACGTAATTTAGACCTTCTTACACACCTTTCATTCCATGTTTAAAAATTATGTGTATCATTGCATATCCATTAATATTTTCGGATTTGGACGTGTTTCCTGTTCCTCTCACTCTAAAGGGGGGATAGCAGCAGTGAACTTCCTTGTGAAGTGTCTTCCCTGTTTGTTCGCTTGCCTCACTCTTGTTTGCTTTTTTCTGTTTACTCCTGTGATCGTTGTTGACGTACTCAGCCTTAGCAGCTTCCTCCCTAACTTTGAATGAGAGAGCGATTTCTTTGGAGGAGGGAAGGGAAGGTTGAGTACACACTTCATGTATAACGGCACACATAAGGTCTAATAGTCATACATAAAAAGGAGAAAATGTATTAAAATATTATTTTCTTCAATATTAGTCCTACCCAGTCCATAATAAATAGTGTTTAAATGTTAATTAACTGTATCAACTTGTAAGAACATTGGGCTCGTTGTAAGCTATTTTTCTTGTCTTACAGGAAAAAGAGCTAGGTTAAAAATTTTATTAGACACATTTTCTTCCAGGAGGTGTAGTGTAATTTTATCAATAATAATTTTCATTATAATTTCAATATTATAAATTTGTGTCAACTTTTAATGGACATAGAAGCAGTCTCTGTATCGTGAATTATTTAAACGCAGTGAGCTTTAAGAATATAAAGAAATAATTGCAAATATTTTACACTTCCTTGTCAAGTATCTTCCTCTAATATTCCTCAATTTTATATTCAGGCCAACGATGCTATAAAAATATCTGAAGCGTCTCTTGTATTTTGATTGTCAAAAAATTGACATGTCATCTGATGTTGATTGGGAAAATAAATATAAATAGAAAATAAGTCATAATTCGTTTAATACCACAAAATCCATTTCAGTGGCTACATTGACATTGAAGTCTATACAAACGTAAAAACTGAAAAGAAAAACGTCGTTTCGTCCAAATTTAGGACATTGTCCAGTGGACATAATAAGAGTTGAAACAGGTGAGACGTTAACAGTTTAGTGTCGTAATAAAAATCTCTTCAATGATGAAGAATTTTTCAGTTAATTCCAAGATCTTCAGTAAATACGATCCAAGAAATATTAAAGATGATAGAAAATAAGATTGAATAAAAATTAAAATGAAATGTTTGGTTCAGTAATAACCTAAATCTATTTATATTGGCTTCATTGTTCATATAGTTATTTAATTGTTTAATTAGTGTTACACTTGTTCTAAGTTTTTGCCTTTTATACTTATTTATTTTCATTCTTTTTTGTCATTTCATTATGATGAAAATTAATAAAATGTTTATATTTTTTCTTGTTTATAAATTACTTCTCATTTTTATACGAATATTTTTTTTATATATTTCATTATTAGTATGCGCTTTGGCCTTAAAAAGAAACGAATTTGATGCGAAATACATTCCACTTGTTTTTCTGTTATTGCTCTACCATGTTGGTAAAATGTTCCGAAGTCTATGATTCCGCTGTGGTTCTTCGCTGATCGCCAGGAGCAATGGATGCTCCACAGGAGTATCAGATCTTTGTTGCAGTAGCAGGAATCCAGGAAGAGTGCCTGGTACAGTCAGTCGTCAGCATCAGTCACCCAGAAACACAACCACCGTTACGAAACCTGAGTCCGTTCTTGGATATTCCACTAATATTGCACATTACAGTGAGCGCATATTAAAGTTCAACCAGTGTTGACACGATTGCAAATTGAAGTTCTGTTGCAAGTATAAAAAAACAAACAACACACTCATATTTATTCATAAAATTTGACCTCTTGGCATTTAAATATATAATTGAATGTATTCATAAGTCAGCTGTTCTTGTCATCTTAATAACCTGATCCATTGATTATTCATAAAATTTGCTAAATTATTTTATTTGCGACTACAATAAAACATTACATACCATTTTTCGGATGATATGGCACAATATACTGAAACGGTAAGGTTTAGTAATAAATATATGTAACTGTTATTTGGTGATATATTTCAGTCTCCTTAATTTTGATTAGTTACTATTAAAGTTTTGAACGAAATATAATTGAAGTACATTGGAATTGTTTGTTTGGTGATATTACTCTACATCTGTTTTATTATTCACTTTACACAGTGTGAAACGTGTGAATGAAAATTTTTAAAATAATGTCATATATATATATAATAGTAATCCAATTTCTTTGCGAACTTCTAGTCTCCTGCGTTTCAAACTAAGCCCGGGGGCCTTAATCAACCCTTGGCTTCCTTGCTCTACGTTCTACCCCCTCTCCCCTTTTTCAATTCCCTTCCTGTGCTATTAAATGGGAGTTTCTAGATCACCCTCATGTAGCTCGTCACTGAAAAAAGATTGTTTGTGTGACAATGCTTAAATATGTCGTATTGAACGTTGGTCATCACAGTGTTCTGAGTTTTTTTTTGTAAAAAGTCAAACGTATAGCAACTAGTACATTGTCTTTCCTATTTGTACTGTATTTATGTACTGATTTATGATGAAATAAAATAATTCTTATGTATTACATAATGTTTGTAATTCCAGTCCTGATTCACCAGATATCGTTTAAAATTCTTTCATCTTCTAGAGCAGAAGCCGTTTCATTTCGCGATCCACGTACACATATTAGTTCTAGTTGAAATAAATACTAGATGCTACAAATGCAACATTTTTTTTTGCAAAATTTTCTGTGGTTAAAACACGAAACAAAAGTACAGGGGTCAAGTTGTTTCTTCGTAAACATAGTTTGGTCTAACAAAATTGGTATGAGGGTTTGAACTCGACAACTGTTGGCCAGAGATAGGGAGATTTTAAATCGATCACGTCGGATCGGTATTTGAATTATTGGTTTACCAGCAGACAGAGAGAGCGAAGTTCAGAAATGTAAGTTTGAATAATCTTTTTAACGTGATAGAATCGGTGGGGCAAATATTTATTTGAAGTAAGTTAGAAAAGGAAATAAATCGCGGAGAGACATATTTGAAGATGAAGTAATTGTAGCTAGGCTTGATAGCTAAAGTGTACAGAGATGAAAGCCAGTATTTGGTGAAGATTACACAGCAATTTCAAGTTAATGTTAAGCTCCAGTTGTAGTAGAGAAGTTGGGGTTTCCGAATAATTTGACGAAAGCGTCCGCCCGCAGTTCTGGCTGAAGTGATGAACAACCTCCTGAGTCGATGACGACTTCGTATCGCATTCACAGACATCTCACACTGCCAACAGCAACAGTTTTACGTAATTTTAGAAAGTAATTCCGCGTATATATAATAGTGGTGAGGAAAACAAGTAACTCACAAATGACTGTTTTTTATGAAGAACTCGAATGTACAATAATAATTTAAAGCAGTGTCTTAAATTGAGGTACTTAATTGGAACGATATATTGGGAGAAACATTATAAAAAGTGAAGAGATGATACTTTTTATATTAGAGTACGGTACAATATTTGAGAACTATGGTATTAATATCTTTTTGTTAAATGAAATGTAACAAATTCAATATAAAATAAAGTGTGAATTAAGTGTAAGTATTGGGACTGTTGTCTAAAATTTATAAGAAGTTGAAATTAACTGTAAATATTGTCTAAATGCATATTTGCTCAGTATTTATGTAACATGCAAAAATATTCAGTATGATCATAGAGATCAATCAATCAATTCATATCCTGGTCAGTACGTGAGAACTTAGATTATGTTAATGGACTACCAGATTGTAGGTTTTGTGACGGAAGTGGACGATATTTAAACTGATTTAATTTAATTAATAATTCCATTTATAAGTTTCATTACATTATTTTGTGTCGATCCCTGAGACCAACGTCATTTTTTAGTTGTTATAAAGTGATTCCATTAATTAAGCTGAGAAAAAGATATTTGTTGAAATAAAATACACAACCAAGTTAAAAACTTTGATATGGTACGTAATTTACTGCTACATCAGTTTACACTAAATATTTAAACTCTCTGTAAATTTGTGGTCTAATTGCAGTTGAAGTACTATTTATGGGTATTGATGTGAATTGTAGGTGAATAAAGTTGTCTTCATCATATCTATTTGTTCATCAAGTTATTCTTTCCATACAAGATAAAATCAAGAGTACTTATGTTGCGAGATCTTACGATACTGAATTTCCACGTCTCTTCCATCTCCGTAATTACTCGTTCTTGCCCTTGTTCTTGGTATTCGTCTTGTTCAGTTTTTTTTTTACATTTGTATATCCAAATGGACTTACTTTTCCCTCTTTTATTGCGGTTGTAATGGACCAGATATTCTCTATGTAGGTATAGAATATTTTATATTAAACTTTGAAGAGTTTTGCGAACAGCTTCTAAAGACACCAAAGTGAGGAACTATATGAACAAGTGTCGTGATGTAAGCGAAGGGGAAGTTACCCCTGTGAGTAATTGCCTTACACGTGGACTGCGAAGGGCGTGGTCTTCCGCACGTGCACTGGGGTCTGGTCTAGAGGGCGGTGACAGAATGACAGACTGAATTGTATGGAAATACCTGTCATCCATCATTAGCTGTAACACCTCCCGCTAATATTTATAACGACGTCGATCCGCAGTGGAGAGCCATGCAATGCTGACTTCGAAGGCTGGCTTTTGAAGTAAAATGAACAAATAATTGGCAGAAATTGCAGATCAGGCAAAATGTATGCAACTTTTCCAATTCTAAGGAATCTGCTCCTCTATAGGAAAAAGATAGGAATCTAAGCTCCAACATTAGAGACCGAACTCTCGATACCTACTAAATTCAGACTGTCATCAATGAGAATTGCCTGCTAGATATTGCGCCACTGTTGAAATGTTGAGTTTTATTCCTCCTTACGTAACCAGTCAAAATAAATCCAAATAGCACATGAAATCATAGATAATTTTCTTGATACAAACATTACAAAACCGACTAAAATCTACATTCAGTGCTACTTAGCGCAAAAAATATGATGACCAATTAAATATAAACAAGATGTACATAAATGAAGAAAGCCTCGGTTTTAAACGAATCTCAAATTTAATAAAAACGAAAATTATGTTTTTATTAATTTGGATTACAATTTTTTTTTAAATTACGTAAAGTAACCTTCGTCACATTCCACAATCATCAACAAATTAATTGAAACACTACAAAAATTTCTTTTGAATTATGCTTAATAAGAAACTATTTTTATTATAATTCGTTTTAAGAAATTCTTAATCTGCTGTACATTCCTTCATATTGCCAAATACAAGTTTTATATTAAATAATTTTTCTGACAAATATATTTCGGCCGAAGGAGTCATGGAGTGAAGTTCCATGTTCAGCTAAGTTTTTACCCGAGGAAGTCTGAAATTAGAGACGAAATGTCGTAATATTCAATATTGAATTGTAAAAATACCTACAAAGAGGCTGATTAAATAATTTATTATAAATTCAATATAAGTAAAATTTACGACCAATTTCAGAGTTTATTTTTAACTGTTTCCAAAGTGGAAAAAACAACGTTTCGGTACTTATTTGTACCTTCTTCAGGTTATTATCCTGTGGAGAAACATTGAAAAACATTTTACACATTTTAGGTACACAAATGAGTAAAGAAACCTAATAATAGTTCGGACTCTAATGTTGGAGCTGAGGTTTCTACCTTTTTCCTATTTGTGAACAGAGTTTTATATATTACTAAATACATGCATTCTGGAATTGTGTGTAAAATTTTAATTTTTATATTTAATACATGTTCAGGATTGAAGTAATTTTGCAACTACTTGTGACGAAACCATTCTAATTTCCGCGTTAAATTAATGTTTTTGGAGGACTTGAAAAACATTACGCAGTACGAGGTCACGAGCTGTTCAATACAATTAGTGTAACTGTAGGCAAATATGAAATCCAAGGTCTTCGGCTGGTACCGAGGACCTTGAATGGTGCTTCAAAGTTCAGTGTCGTTTTAGGTAAGAAGGAACGTAACATTCGAAGGACCGAACTCTAATTTCTCAGATGTTCAGAATTTGAGTCGTCGTGCACTTTGCCTAATGCACATATTTTATATGAAATTATTAACTCACAAACACAGTTCCCGATATGATGATCTCATTTACTGATGTAAACATAATAGTCAGCACCACGAAAATGTAATAGCAACGTCCAGACTTCCGAGTACGTTGGCAAACTTCATGCCCAATAACAGACAGCAAAATCTGGCATCACATTTTCGTGTCACCGGGGAGAAAACTCAAGGGACAGAATTTTGAGCCACATTACTGATAAGAGATTTAGATTAATAGTTAATGTTCTGCTTCCTGCTGCTAATGGAGGGCACACGCGTTCGTTGTTACGGCGTCTTCCGCGTTCTTCGGAATCTTGTCGACACTTATTTTCGTGTGCCACGTCGTTATCGCATGTCACATGTGGTCATCGTGAAATGGCCACTTCTCCTGAGACATCTGCCTCCGTCATAAAACACGGCCATCCCGTTACTCTATGGTTGTGGGATTAGGACTTTTACTGCTCGAGGTGAGATTAAAAACGAGATGTTGCAACGATGTGTCAAGAGTAGAAATCAACTTGGACGAAAATAATATGAGGACACACTTTCATATTGTAAAGGAAAATCCTACAGAAAATGTATCTTATAATATAACTACTCCTTCGTAAGCGCATTCACGTAAACACAAAATTGCCATACGAAAAACAAAATATAACTCTGAATTAATGTTTTTGAACACTAATTTACCCAGTCACTTTTAATTAAAAAACGAAATTGCGTGAGCAATACCACGTAAATCAGTTTGATATTCTAGAAATATTGGAATTACACTGATTTTTTTAAAATAAATAAATCAATGAAACTATAAAAAATTCCAATTAGGCAAGTGGCTCTTAGCTTTTTTAGGTGCTTCTTTAAAGAAACATTAGTTTTATGGGCCAATGGAATTTTGCGACTTTATGTAATATGTAATGGTTATGTAATATTTTTTCCAGTAATTTTATCGTAAATACTCTCCAAATTTCCCTGGAACTAATGTGCATAATTTAATCTAAACTAATGAAGGATATAAAATTTCGTGTATCCAAAGTTGGAACCAAATTTTTTGACGAAAAACTGTTTGACCAGTGCGCACTTTTAGTATTTCTGTGTAGAAGAATGTAAAAGTTTAATACTGCTGGGCGCGTGTAATAGATTCATATACTTCTTATATGTTGCAATATTACAACAAACTCATCTCCCGTCATTCGGAAGGGCGTGAGAATAGAACCCAATAGCCCTACCTACATGATGCAGGGTTTTCCATGCACTCCTTACCAGGTAGGATCCTTAAACTACCGACCGGGGCCCTAATCAACCCTTGGCTACCTATCTCTACCTTTCACATCCCTCCTTTTCAATTCCCTTCCTATGCTATTAAAGTGGAGTTGCCTGCTTTTAGAATCAACCTCATGTGACCTGTTACCAAAAATAAAATTACACTACAATTTATGAAATAAATGTACCAAGTATATTAATTAAAATATTATGTATGTTTATATATACGTTTTCTTTCTACATTTAGTTCGTATACATAAACAAGTATTTTGCTTCTTTACAAACTTCTGTATCCGACTTCTTAAAGTTAGCTCCTGTTTTTGGTTGCCTTGAAGTGAAGTAGAAACTTTACGACCCAATAATAACGCCATAAAGAAAAGGAATCCTCACTTCCCATCCTATGCAGGAGTTTGTAGGTTTTAATGCTGATATAAACGGAAGAATGCTAATCGAACTTCTCCCATAATGGCTTACTGATTCATCTTGCCTGGTGAAATTTTAGTTAAAATTCTTCAACCTTTATTATTAGTTATTTCAACTTTCCTTGGTGAAAGTGTCTTAAGGATCAATCCTGGCAGAGCTTTCTTTCTCATTATACTTTTTACACTCCATGACTTATTTTATTGCTCTAGCAAATGACTAAAATATTATTTGTAGCTTAAAGTTAATCTACTTCATTGTATTTAATTGAAATAATTGAAATTTTAACGAAATATTGATTTTCTAAATTTTACTAAGTGAATTAACTGGCCATAAGTAAGATAATTATTATTATTTTTCGAGAAAGTTACATTTTCGATTCATTTATTTTCTTTTTTACGAGAATATAAACATATAAGTTTAGAAACCTTTCAAATATCCAAACGAATTATTTTTCTCTTTGTAAATTAATTACATATTCCTGGTTCAAAATGAGTATTAATAAATGTAAACCTAACGATTTGATACCTCAGAAATTTACTAGTCGTTGGAATTGCGTTTTTAATTCAATAATTTTAAATATTTAGTTAGAATACCAGAACAGAGTTGACTTTTTAAAAATTATTTAAAAAAGAGAAAAAGTCGGGACTTGGTCAGTTGCGACAAAATGGCGATACGGAAGCGCGAGTTTTGTCGTGGGTGTGTAGTGCAAAGCTGCATTTGGCACGGAGCCAGGCCCTCACGTGGGCCATAAGAACCGTTACTCTGACGTAACATCCGGTCAAAAATTAGCTATCGAAGTGGGAAGCCAACAATTAAGTAGAAAATTAATAGCAATTAAAAATCTAGGCTAGGATAACACTTGAACGTAGTACTTAGTAACAACTCCATAAAAGTGAGGAATTTTGTAGTTATAATTCAAAAATGAAAGGAAGAACTTCTTTCCTAATGGTCCACTATTTTGCCTGGTGAATGAAACGTGGTGAGGAAAAGATTAGGATTGAAAATTATTTATAAAACACCACGAATCATTGCGTGTTGTGAAAGACTTAATTAGTTTCAGTTAACATGCCATTTCTTTGGAGTTTGTACCCAATCTAACAATTATAACACACAGAGAATGCGGTTTGGTTAATGGCGCTTGTTTAAAAACAGATGTCTTCATCCAAAAAATTATAATAGTAACACAATCTTGAAAAACTTCACACTTCTTCCAAACTAGAAAATGTAGAATTAGTCGTCGTGATCTCAAAAGATTCCTTCTGTGACATGAATTGAAGTCTTATCATACTTCACAAAATAAGATGTACAACATAATGTATACATGAATTATTCTATTACTGTATCTATTTCTAATAGGTACTTTATACTATGTCTTGAAACTTCTTTAATTAATGGATGGAAGATTTGGATGTCAATCAATCAATAAATTAATACATTACCCATTATAGGTCCTCCACATAAGACAATATAAAACACTGACAATATTAGTGTTTTATACTGTCCGATGTGACAGGCAATAATCGATTATAAGAAAGTCCCAGTTCTTTTATAATAATAAGAAATTCTTTCTACGAGTAAATTGTAAACTTTCATCGCAGGCAATTAATGAGAGAACATATCAAACATTTTTTAGCAGTTTATTAGATAAGTTTATATACTAATTAAGTCAACATAATTACAATAATGTAATTAAAATTAAAATCCTGGTAATTTTTTTTTGGAAATTGGTTATTGATTCACTTTTACCGAATAAAACAAGTAAGCCCGAATAGAAATTAATTCTCTTAAAGTGCTTAATGATTTGAAAAATTATTGTTGTGTTAATTGAAAAATTACTTTTGTGTGAACTGAAATAACAATATAATTAAAATCAAAATTCTGGTCCATTTTTTTTTGTAAATGGGTTATCCATTCAATTTTGTTGAATAAAACAAGTAAGCTCAGATAGAAATTAATTTTCTGGAAACGTTTAAAGTTAACCCTGAATTCAAAATTTATTTTGTGTGAACTGGAATAACCATACTTGAAATGGTGCAAACTCTGATCGTATCCACAACTGTTCCGTTTGTTCTCTGGCTTTACGGAATATAGTAAGCGAATCGGATCAGTGACGTGCTTTTGGGCCAGGAATGCGATAGTGGAGAGATGTGTATATGTCAATTAGCGATGTCCAATAGGACTCCCGTGTGTGTGTGTGTGTGTATGCGCTTGTGTGGTATTAATACATTAAACAGATCCTCTATCAGAAACATAGCAGAGGTTTTCATTTTGTGCGAAAAGCACGAGTTTATAAACCTGTACCTAAAATATGTTACACCTTGTTGCATATGTTAATGCGAATATATCTCTCGCTGCTTTGGCACATAATGCTCAATATTTTATAAACAATCACAGTTTTCTGTTAAAATATTTACAAAGAGCATTATTATAATCTGGGACCATTTCAATATACATAAATTGAAACTCAGTATTAAAAACTTTAACGGATATATTTGCAACAATTTAATTCTCGTGCTGACTGATTACGGCGATACAAATATAAATATCAGTTTTCTCCTTTCTCTAGGCCCTACAATTTGATATTAGCTGTTAAAAGAAAAATGTTTACTAATCGTTTCGGCTTATACGTATTTGCAAACACATTTCCCAGCTAACAATCGTTAAATGAATCCACCATAACAAGAATATTATTTATGGATTAAGTATATGCCGTTCGTATTTAACATTCGTGATAAACGATTTAACATGTAATAAGATGAAGAGCAGCTAAAAGCAATAATTTAGATTTGGGAGATGGCCAATATTAATATAAAAACTGGATTACACTTCTTAATATTCGATTGTTAAGAGCTGCAACAACTAGGAAGTTTGAAGCAGAATAAGAGAAGAGAGCACAATATGGAGGACTTTTACTAAGAGTAGGGATAAATTAATAGGCCAGGTTTTGAGATATGAGGGACTTGTAAAATTAACATCGGAGAGAAGTGTGTGGGGTAAGAACAGAAGAGGGAGGACAAGCATGGAACACGCTAAGCAGATTAGGGAGGATGTGGTAGATATGAAGAAATGAAAAGACTTGCGCATGGGAGGTTAGCGTGGGGGTTTGCATCAGACCATTCTAAGGACTGAATACAACAATAATAATAGCTGCAATATATTCAATGAAGAAGAGAAGAATATTATTTGGGTCTTATTAGTTTTTGTTTCTTAACACAAATTCATTAATCAGAGAGTTTTTTCCCAAATTTTCAAGCATTCCGAAACGGAGTTTTTGGAAAGTAGAATCAAGCTTTGTTTTAATTTCCTCGTGCGTCACTGAATGTTTTCTTTTCGGCGAGTCGTTTAGATCGGAAAAGAAAATAATTTTTCCCTCCGAACTGTATACGTATGAATTCTCTTGATGGAATAGCGCTTTCGTTGTGGACAAATGCTCACGTGTTTCCTTTATTTCTTGGTTCAAGTGATCCAATATGGAAGCTCAATTCTCTATTGTTCGTCGATGTGGACAATTCCACGTGTATCCTGAAAATCTGCCAATTTAATCTTTCTCGGCTACTTTTCCGGAGTCGATAGACCTTCGGGAATCTGTTGTTTGGAGTGGATTCTGAGAGTGTAATGGCGGATCCATTTATCATCAACACTTAAGTATTGACGTAGAAATTTAAAGAAAGAGCGACGGAATTGTGCACACGATTTTGTTTATTCACCATTGCGAAATAACGCCACATCCATCTTGCGGACATTTTTTGAAACACATTTTTCATTTTTAATAAATAAAATGAGAGGTTGTAAAAAAAATTTTGGAGATGTTTCTTTAAAAAAAACTTGTATGTGAACAAATAGCTTCATCGTTTATAGTTTGTAAGTACTTCTTGACCTACTAGGAAGTGGTATTATTGTTTGACTGTGTTTTTTTTACAAATATATAAACAGTTAGAACTTAGTGGAATGTTGCGGTTTTTTTCCAGAGCAAAGAAGTGACAATGCGACAGGTGCAGAGCTCCACTACAGAGCAGGTGCTCTCGGGTTCAGTGTAGCGTGCCGCCAAATCCCTTCCTTACCTTCCCACTTTTCACAAGAATTTTAGTTTGCACCTATTGACTGTTACTTGAAACGGGGTTCTTATACGTAGTTACAGGTACCTGAGAATTTGTAATATATTAATATAAGGCGGCTGTCTTCCTGCGAGGTGAAATTAAAAATTGTATTCCTTGCATGTTTTAATATTACGTAGTAATAAAATTAAGCTACAAGAAGTAACAAGAATTTTTTTTAGAAAAATAAAATATATTATTAAAACTTTTCCCTAATTCAAATATTTTTATAATTGATTCTCGGGTTACGAATTATTTATTTATTAAATCGATTCACCCGGAAAGACCCCGATGATATCTTACTGATTTCATTTTGAAAAACTGAGTCAGATTTGGATCTTCTTGCACTACAACTTCCAGCTAGGCGGATATTTCTCATATAGACTTTGTCATCGAAAGCTTAAAAATAATAAGTTTCCTGTTGCATATTGGCGACACTTTATTCCTATTGACATAACTTGTAGTTTCATGTGCCCATTCAAAGATAGCTCTGAAGCGCAATATATTATTTGTGGTAAAAACGTTTGTCGGAATATAAATAAAATTCTTTCTACACGAATATTTAGAAATTATTTGTGTATACAAAGGCCAAACAAAACGAACCATCATTACAAGATTTAGGGAATGTGTGAGCTTCGTCATGATTAATAATCTGTAATTTCATTTTATATAACATGCAAACTTTCAACTGATACAATAAATTTTTTTTAGGTAAAGACAAAAATGAAAATCCTCATTAGTTTCCGAAATGCTCCACATTAAGCATTTAAATAATTTTTCTTAATATCCCTATTAGAACGGAATAACAGGGACAGAAATAAATAAGTTGTTTACCACGAATTTAATATACAGCTACTAGAAAATTAAGTATTTTAGGTCCATTGTGAATTGAAATCCATTACATAGTAGCAGAGTAGAAATTTATAACAACAATACTAATTATTTTTGATTTCTATGTTTACGTTTTGTAGGAAATATATCTCATAAGAATTATTAACTAAGATCTTAATACAATAAAGACAACTATTGTATTAAAAGTTTCTCAATAATTACGGTTTATGACATATATATTATTACAGTCGTTTACTGTCAATTTTGGGATAAAATCAAAACGAACACTTATTTATTGAGTAGTTTAAAATTTTTATCTATGTATTGCAATCTACTAACTTTTATTCTATTTCTGTTTGGTATTTAATCTTTTTTTATATAATGTTTGTGTATCTTTGTGCAGTTATATGTTTTAATACGTTTCTTGTACACCTGTTCAGGGTTCATATAAAAAAGACAATGTTATTAAATTATTTATGTTGTAATCTTTAATTTTCTGTTTCTCTTTTATTAATAATTAAATTTAAACTATAAACACGAAAAACATTATCGTTATTTAAAGTTATAACGTCATATATTTCTTACTTTCCTATTTGCCCCACAAGAAATAGTTATTAACAATGGATAACTTTAGTTTTATCCCGATTCTCCTTCGTATATATGAGTGATGTAATAAATTACTTGATAATTGATTACGTGCTTGAGAATCAAATTTCTGTGACAGTAACATCCATAACTTGTATTTGTTTATCGTATTTATTCTGATCTGATTTAAATATCTAATTTCACTTAAACACTGTAAATTTTACAAATGCGTAAAATGTTCTCGGATATTACTTTTTCCATTAGGGTGACGAAGGAAATATTTTGATACCCGTAACGTTTCATAATTCGGAGTAATTTACTTTGCTGTCGCCTGTTATTACATTGGTGAGAAATTATGTTACGTTATTAGCGGCGTTCCCTAGGCTTAATTTCCGGATACATTGTACCTAATACCAGAGAAGGACGTAATATTTGAGAACGCTGTTGGCCTCGATGTTCTCGATGGCCTTCCCAGGTTTCTTGAAGGATTGACAGGTTTGCTTCGCACTGGAGGTTGCACGGTCAGAATGGGAAAACGCCAAGCATCGTGTTTCCATATCAAGTGGCGAAATCACCAACATTGCCAGAAAAGTATAACATTTGTTATTAATTGAACTATGTTCTCAGGCATTAAATAAAATTACTATTATTGTTTGTTGTTTTCTTCTTCTCTGGTCTTTATCACGTGTGAAACAAAAGGTCACTGTTTGTCTCAGTTATCGGATACTTAACAATTCCAATTTCTTTAAATTTGACAAATAATTCTAATTAAGACTGTTTTATATACATTTCTGTTAATTCATTCAAAGCCCTAGACTAAATCAGTAACAAACAATATACTTACAGACTTACTTTAAAGAAACGTTTTAATTTAATAATCGATATAGCTTTCAAATTCACACCAAAATCAGCTTCCAAGGATAAATTACTTAATTTATAGTTTGAAATTTCAATAAACAATACATAGTGTATCTTTAAATTAATATAAATATATTCAATATAAAACAGAATAATAATTATACTCATTTAATTATCAGACCAATCTTAAAAAATTCATTCTTAATTAGAATTTGAAACTTTGTGGTGGAATATATGTTCACACCTGTATGCTATATTTTTGTTCCCGGTAATCAATTAATTAATATATCGTAATTCTCAATAGATGAAATTCAGCTCAATCAGAATTCCGAATAAAGATGCACATAATTCTGAAACAATAATTACTTTTTTGGCCAAAGTGTAACTAATATTAATATAAAATTATAAATGTTTTTTGGAAGTTAAGAGAAATGTTATATATAATCTTATAATTCATAACCCAAAATATACCATTAATTTAATTTAAAGTAATGTGGCGTTCTACAATTTTCTCAAGATTTTGAGATTTTTTTTTTACTTTTCCGTAGCGTATCCGACCTTATAACTAAGAAAGTCAAGTTGGTTGATTTGTGACATTGAATGAATTAAAAGCTACGGAATTTGGCGCTGTCCAGTTGGAAAAAAATAAAACATTATATTCTCTATTATATAAAATGTTGAGATTTTCAATATCACGTTTCATTTCGGTTGATTATTAATGTTTTTGTTTATAAAATTAATTATTTTAATCGTACCTTTTGTTACATCAGATAACAAAAGGATCTATCCTGAATTTTTAATATACTATATAATATATACTATACAATGTAAATATTAGATTGTTTTGTGATATTTTATTTCACGGTTTAATAATTTAATTTGTTTTGAGCTTATGGTCTAGATGTTTCCTTTAATTTCAATTACATATATAATCGTTGCTCGATTAAGTCGCTATTTCGCGTAGAAATGTTCGGAATTTTTAAATTTACTTGGTAATTAGGATAATACTTTAATTTATATATATATATATATATATATCGTAGTAATATTGGAAGAAATTATCCGAGAAGATCCCAAAATATGACGACGTCGGTTCACTTACATTAAAACTGGGTCTGTAAATGGTCTTAAATTTTATTTGATTTACTATGTAAATGTTTCACATCAAATATTAATTTATTACAAGGTCGAACTCTTTATTATTATAATAGATATTTTATCACGAAATATTTTTGATGGCATTAATCTTAGAATACGGCAGACATATCTGTGAAACTAGAACAGATGCCGGGGTCATGAGAAGTGTACAAAAGCCTGTTTGATGTGGTCGGCTCTTCTTCAGGCTGATGAACACGAATGGACATTGAGTCCGTGTGCCTCTGAGAGGCAGCCGCGAAACAGAGCAGAATGAAGGTCTGAAGCCGTTTCAGGCCATAAACTGTGGCATCGGTCACCAGGCTCCTCGTGGCCGTAACGGGACTCAATTCGGAGCTCAAATCATTGTCTTCCAGCAATCACGTGTCACGGTACCGCAGTAACAGAGGCAATCCGTACACCGAGAAACTGAATTGAGCTGAAAGTGGGTCATGTATTCATCAAGAGGTACACAGGCTTGGAATCTGTAACGTTTGCGTGGTTTCCTTCTTGAAAAAACCATTATTCTCTGACTTTAAACACTTCATTTATTAATACGTCCCGGTGTTCCTTTTCACAATACTTAACTTGACAGTCCTCGTTGTTTTAATATTTTTTGGTTGCAGAGGGTTTTGATAATCACTGCAGCTTCGAATGTATAAGCTGCTTACCATAATGACCCGGAATGACTCTTGGACGAATGTATTGTCAATAAATTACACTACCCCACCCCTCTAATTTTTTCTCATGAATATTTAACATCTCAAAAGTTTAAAGTTCCTCTGTCTACATGAATTACTATAAAAAGAGTAAAGGTAGACGATGTTGTAATACCAATTTTCCTGATGAAGTTGCACTCCAAAAAATCGTATAAACGACTAGGAATGATAGGCAATTCCTGAGCAGTTTGCAGCGAGTTATTGATATGAATGGAATTGAGTGATGTGAGGAATTTTTACGACCGCAGTCCAGAGAACTAGGACAGGTGCCGCCTTTTAGCTGCAGGGCACGCTTAGCTGCGTTTAAACCCGATACACGTCCTTCTCTATGCTGCTAATAGCTGCCAACAACCTACCACGGTAGCGTAAACACAGACACAGATATTACTCTACCTACTCTCCCTCAGGAACTGCACGATTATGTCTTTCTGCTTCCCCTAATTCTCCTCAGATTGAAGATAGCATTCACATCCCATCAAATAATGAACTTAATTAGAACGAAAGAAGCGCGATTTGCTAGAATAGTATTGTGGCACGATCGTCTAGACTCTGCCCACGTCCTGCATCACGATGCAGCAGCAATAGTGGCGCCAGCTGTATGTTAACAATGGGACGGGTGATGGAGAGGCTCGGCTCACCGTCCCATGCATCGAACATTACGCAGTGAGAGTACGAAAACAAGAGACTGGCTTATTGATATATCTTGTTGAGAGTACATCACAAGAATAGATTTCCTCCACTGACAGCAAAAAAGAAGAGTGTCCCTTAGCTTTAGAGGAACGTCAGAACACAACGTAGATTAAGCCACCCCCTGTCTTCTTCAAGGTAACAAAAAAAATGTCGCTACAAAGTAACCAATTCACGTTCCTTACAAACTTACGAATTTTAACGACTATATGCTACCGTGCTGTTCATCAATTTTAATTTTTAATGTTCGTCAAATATTTTAAAGTAGAAGGAGGCACTCAGTATGCATTCACAATGAGTTCGATAACTATACACGATTATGTAAAATAATGCGATGTGTAACTGTAACTTCACAGCAAACACAAACAGTTTATCTCGTAACTTGGAAAACATTTCAGAGCTCGCACCTTATCTTGGTCTGCTTATTGGCAATAATTTGAAATGGAATCACCACATTAAAAACTATCGGGAAAACTCACCAAAATTTGCTTTAGATTACGAGTGTTATCTCGGGAAGCCGACATAGCTACATCAGAAATGATGTACCATGCATATTTTCATTGTCATGTGTTACGGTATTGCAAACTGGGGTCATTCGCATCACGTGATTAACTTTTTAAACTAGAAAAGCGGGCCGTACGAATAGTATCTGGTGCGGAGTGGAATAAAACTTGCAAACCTTTGTTTCGCAAACTTGTAATTTTAACCTTACCTTGTACGTATAATCTGAAAATTTTAAAATTTGTATGAGCAACATCAATCTATATGCTCTAAACGGTTCAAGCCATTCGTACAACACAAGAAATCGCTCTCAGCTCCGTGTTGAAAAACATCATGTAAGTCTTTTTGAAACAAGCATAAATTATTCCAGTATAAATCTATACAATAGTCTCCCGTAAGAAATAAAATCTTTAAAGGTTCAAAAATTATTTATATAGAGTTGTAAATCTCTGTTAATGAATGGAGCGTATTATTCACTGAAAGAGTTCGTAGATAGGAAGGACTAAAACAGTTTGCTGGTGTCCTATCAAATTCTCCTATTATTTTAAAACTATACTCTACTAGAATTTAACTGCGTACTTATTTTCTTTTTCATGTTCGACGGGAACCTACGCACGATCTTCTGCTGCCTCCTCCGTCGACTGAAAATTTGAAGATTGAATTTTCTCTTTTCCCTTTTGGTTCTTCAATTCTTAGTTGTAAAATTTTGTATATTTCTTGTAATATTATATCTGACGTATTCTATTTCCTCAACCGAGGACTAATGGATTGAATAATAATAAATCTAAATCTAAAAATCTGTAACGGAATTAGTCAGTAGCTCCAAAGCAGGAATAACAACACTAATGTCATCCCAGAAAGAAACGCCTTGCTATCCAAGCTTGAAAGGGAGGAATTCTGCACGTCACCAGTTGCAATCTACAGCCTACTAGAGTATGTGACTAAAATAAGCTTATTCGGCAGTATATAATCAAAATAAGTGACTACTATAAGCTTCATCTAAACGAGATTTACTGCCCCCATGTAGCCTTTGCATGAATTCAGAAAAACTTGTATAGCATGTTGTAATTTATTAATAACATTTTGTATACGGAGAGTCGATAATAACCTGTTGGTTAATGCGATGTTAAATAAATAAATAGAAAACTAATGTAAGCTGTCATGATGTGGTGTAGCGGCCAGCGTTCCCCGCCCCCCGCCCCCGTCCCATGCCGCGGATTCGAATCCAGCATGGTAATGAATGTTTGTGCATGTCATGGTCATGGGGTTCAGACTGAAGGAGGATCAATGCGCTGACCACGAAATTCGGAATGTGTCACGGAAGTTGTCTCGGTAGACCAAGACCCTAAGCAGGGTTGTAGCCCTTATGACGAAGAAGTAATAAATCAGTCACGTCACTGATTATTAAATTTAAAAAGAATATTTTTAATAATGGGGTAAATATGATCAAATGTAAATGGCAAAAGTCTGATAAACAGTAAAACAGCTTATAAGTCAGAAAAAATTAGTATAAACTTTATTACAGTAGTTTATGCAACGACATTTCGTTCATAAATTTGAAACCTCATCTGGTGTCAATTAAAGGAATCAAAAAATTAAGAAGCATGCAAATTTAGACGCGCGTCGCACAATCGTAGAGCACCAAGGGTAGGCCTTTTTTAGCATTCATTGATTTACCAACAGTCAGATGTTATAACTAATTACCGAAATAACTTATATAATAGTTTATGTTAAGGGTGACGAAATAAATTATTTGTTGTTCTTGAGTCATTTGAATAATGCCTTTAAGCGTCAGTGTAGATGAATGTGGCGATAAGAGTAGCTCTTCGAAAAACTCCTGGTTTTAATTTTTTTGTGTGATGGAAAATAGAACAAACATAATAATAAAACAAGGTCTGACTCTGTAAAGTATATAAATATTTTATTAGTTTTCGCAATTATATTAAACACCGGAGAAGTTCCGCAATAGATGTATGGAACATTATGATTTATATTGCAAACCAGACTATTTTTAATTTAACAATTGTTTCATTCGATGAGTAAATTTATTCTGACTGTTCTTGGGTGTATTCTACTACTCGATAATGTATTTGTAAAGTTTAAAATATAATATAGTTGCTTTGTTGCATTCAAGTATTTAGAAAGCGTTTGGAAGAAAAAAGAATAAGTTTCACAAACTTCAGTAAATGAATAAATGGTGACAAGTGGGTGACACTTCATTTCCTTGGCCTTTTAGCAAATATCATCAAGAGCGTAACAAATAAAGAATTTTGATTTCCAACAATTAAACGCATTATAGTTGTATGTACATGGATACTGTATGCATTAGGGATAAATGGCAATTGGGAGACATAATCCCTCAGCGGGATGACTAAGGGCGCGGGTTAATTAGTCCGTAAATGAGAATGGCAGATTGGGCTTCGCAGCTTCACAGGTGGAAGCAGTGAAAGTGCCAATGCAAGGCCGCGCTGGTCACATCCGGTTTCGAACCAGATCCTCGTCAGTTCCGTGCCGGCTGTGATCACTTGGTTCTTGTTTCTAGGCGCAAAATATTTTCAATATTTCCACATATACCAAGAAAGTTAATTGGAGGTAAACATTGTGGACTAGTTTACCCAATACTATGGGAAATCCAGGGGAAAAAACAAATCAGGTCATCCCGGTCACATGTCAGTTACAAATGCCAGATACGATTGTGTAACAGTTGAGGAAATAATTGTAACTATGAATATATTTCAATGTAACAAATTAATATATATATATTCATTTTGATTTATTAAAACAAGATACTATTTATTTACATGTGTCAAAAATAATAAACATGCGGGAAATGTAGGTTATTTGGAAATAAAAAATAATGAATGGTGTAAAGGCTTATAAGTCAGAAGAATTATTAAATTTATTGACATCATTTCATTACACCGCGTTTCGTCTCGTAGTTTGGGACCTCATCTGATGTTTTAAAGAAACAAGAAGAAGATATATGGCGTGTATCTCGCACGTGCGTAGAGGCGTCGTGTAATGAACTGATGTCAATAAACTTAACAATTCATCTGACTTACAGGCCTTTTAACCATTTATTATTTCAAAACAGTCGGATAACCCAACTGTTGTTGTTGTTGTGGTATTCAATCCCAAGACTGGTCTGATGCAACGCTCCATACTGACCGAAAATACAAGTAATAAAAAATAATGAATATTAAATTGTTTACGAAGTACTATGAATACTTAATTTGGGTCTGCAGATTGCTTGGTGGGAAGCAAAGCCAGCCGGAGTAGTGCAAGGTTCGTGGATCTGCTAATTGAGAGAAAGGGAAAGCGGGACCAAATTAGCTGCTCTCCGTTTCTGGGAAACATTGCGTAAGGTAGTAAGCCAGCGTGGGCGACAAAATCCGGGACAAAGGTAATTTGCGAGTAAAGAGTGTTATTAAAATCGGTGGCATATTCACCCCGTGTATCAGCTAAATTAAATACACATTTATTTGCGGTTAAAAAAGCTTAATAGATGCTGCTCACCACACAATTTGATAAGTTCATTTTACTACGTACTGTGAAATTCGTGATTATTAATTAGCTAATTATTATCCAATATTTTTTTGGGTTAACAGGCTACATGAGGGTGATCCTGAAACAAGCAACTCCCCTTTAATAGCATCAGAAGGGAATTGAAAAGGGAGGATGTGGAAGGTGGAAGGGTTAACTAGGGCCACCGAGCTATAGTTTAAGGATCCTACCCGGTGTTTAACCTAAAGAGATGCAGGGGAAACCCTAGAATGACGGGAGACGAGTTTGCTGTGGGGTCGCAGCATTCCCTTCTTCATGTCTTCGCCTGTATCAGGAGGCAGTTGGCCGACTGATCCACATGATCATCACCGCATGTTCTATATATAAACAGCATGGGCGACAGACTGCATTCTTGTCTTACTCCTTCCTTTACTTCTTTTTTTTGCTCTTCAATTATAATTACTACCTTCTGTAGAGGTTATGGATAACTTTTTTCACTATATTTTATTTCACTCTCTCTCTCTCTCTCTCTCTCTCTCTCTCTCTATATATATATATATATATATATGTATATATATAACATTATTAAGACTTCAAGAGGTTGAGTGTCTGTGGGAGTTTTCTCTCACAGGCGCTTCTCCCCAAAGTGACTGCGGGGCTCCCATTATTATGTCGGGATGCCTCGTACTCTCTCTGGGTTTTTTCAAAGTTCTCACATACCGATCACCTTTACCTTTACCTATTTTAGGAGGTATATGTACTGGGGTCGAAGACCTTAGGTATAAAGCAAGAGTTGTCCGCTGATCCCATTGGATCTTCTAAACCTGGTGGAGTAATGGAGAAGGGAATGCCGCGACACCGTCCCCCGTCATTCCGAAGGACTTGATAATAGTACCCAATGCCCGATCTACATGATGCAGGTTTTCTAGACTTTTCCCTGCATCTCTTTAGGTGAAACACCGGGTAGCCCGGTGGCCCTTGATTTACCTTCCACATCCCCTCTTTCAAATCATTTGCTATGCTATTAAAGGGTAGTTGTCTGTTTCAGGATCACCCTCATGTAGCCTGTTAACCCCCTCCCCCCAAAAAACATTATTAATAAATAACAAATCAAAAGGTTATCATCAGACTGCGTGTTTTTTGTTTTTCTCTTGGTTGTGAGGTTAAACGATAGTCTTAAAGTTTTACGTTGAGTCTGATGTTTAATCGTTGAAATGTAATTATGTTTGGTTCTTTTCTGTCTGCAGGGTGGATTGAGATGGTTGGGCGGGAGAAGGGTGGGGGGGGGGGGGGGAGAGAAGACTTGCCGACGCGTCGCAGCGTTGCGCTGTGCTGCGCCATGCGGCGTCGTTTTGTTGTTTATCGTGGTTGGGAGACGAACCGTGCTCGGCGCCCTTTGCCCTTTGAAGGTTCCGCCCTGCCCAAAGGCACCGCGGGACTACGTTAACACACAAAGACTTACCATTGGCCCGTACTGCCCGAATACATTCAAAACTTTATAATATCTGCAGGTAATAGTTTAGTGCTTAATCTGTAGTTACAGGAACAATTGATAATTATCCTCATGTATATGTTGTGATTACGTGACCTTGATAAATAATATACATATATTTGTTTGTTATTTATTCTAAGTTTGAACTACGAGCCAAATGTCATTACGTTCTGCTGCACCGTCACGGCATCAAAATTAATATTTAAGTTGAATCTCTTAGATTTTTATTTATGCGTTGTCTATTAACCTGTATCTAAAGAGTAAATAAATTATATCATTAAGTCTCATTTCAAAATATAGTCCTATATATGGGACAATAAACTCCTAGTACTATATTTTGATTGGGACGCAAGATTTACTTTTATAATATTATTACTTCTTTAGACGAATAGCCTAAATACATACCAGGAAAATTAATTAAAAATTTATACATCCCAGTACAAGCGAAAATCAAGATATGCAGCCTACTATGCAGAGGCATTCAAGAGTGAAATCACGATGATATTTTATTGTTATCCGATCTAGTATTGTATTGTACGAATTAAATATATATTAAATATTTTACGACTAATTATTAGACTTCTCATAGTTGCCAAGGTTTATTAAGAAAATTCTTTTTTTAAGAATTAAAAGTTGGACTATCGATCGTTACATTTAATTAAAAACTTACTCGTGAAGAATTATGAAATAATATGACAGTTTTTTAAATTTTGTATGATAGCTCCGCAGGTCAGTTTCAGTTATTAATTAAAATTCCAATACTTACTTTTTATGTTATTTTATTAATTTTCAATCCAGGAGCTTCCAGCCGATAATTTAGTCATATAGCCATATAGAAGGATATATACATATTTAAGAACAAACATGTTATGAATTCAAGGATATGAAATCCACAAATACTACGAAACAATTTTTCAATGTAGACATCCCTAAAAATCTCTAAACTGATCAAGTTAGTGGTCAATAATTACAATTGTTCAACCATATATCAATAGATGAGGCACTTAGATGAGTTAACATTTTTAAAAAAATGGAAAATTGTTAATCGGGGTTTATAAGCTATTTTGGACAGTGATCAATCGTGAGACAGGATAGAATCAAATGCATCTTGACCGTAGATGCGTAGTCATTAAATATTTTTATAGTCCTCTCAACAAAATTGTATTGTGTTTTTGACTGTGGAACTGAAGTTATGAGAGGAAAACCTAATTATTAACTAATGACATAAATGTAAGGTGGTATTGTTAATTTCAGTAATTAGTAGATCTTTGATGAATGCCATAATGATATAAGAAAATAATTTAAAATTTAATTTATATTTTGTTCAATTGTTTATATTATGATAATTACATCATGGTGTTTAAAATTCAGTACAACAATCTCACAATAGATCTATTTGTGACAAGATATTGGGGAAACATATAGACATAGTGTTAAAAATTACTTCTCATTCTTCCGTGACGAACTTTAAAAAATAATTTTCATTGCAATTTTGTTTAATTTTGTAACTGCTCACTTTCTGATTCAAGGGACAATAAAAGCAAGTACATGATTCAAAGTTTATATGATATATTTTGTAATCCTATTTCGAGAGTAGAAAATAGTGTGGAGCACAAGATTTGCAGAGTTTTGTATTAGGCCTGGGATGAGGTCGTAGTGGTTTCCCCCTTGTTAAAGCGACAAATTAACGGGGCCTTAGGGCAGTTCGAATGAAAACATTACTTGTCCAGCTCGTTGCGCCTGGGGCATTCGCACCCCAATTTATTGAACTTGGTGGGAAGGGGAGAAGAGGCCTGCTACTGATAGGGATGCAACTGAGTACAGTCTGGAAGCGTGGAAACGAAATAGCTTTAATATTAACAGTGTAATTTCAGTCCTCATGCCTACAGAGGGGAAAAATGGAAACACATTGTACGAAAAAGAAAACACTGCATAACCTGCGCCCAGGATACCAAAAAAATATCAGGGAAGCTCTTAAAAGAATTTTATATTTTCATGTTCATTGACTTCGGTGGTTATATTTAATTTTGAGCTATTGTAAAGAATTTAGAACGCAACCTGGGAAACACTCGATTAATTTCTTTCTAGTCCCACGGGACACGTTTCTGTTCAGTTAACACAAAAAACATGAATAAAATATATACTCCTTCAAATCGGTCTGATGGATTATATCAACATAAAATAAATGCCTTACGGAATTGTTCCCTTGCACGAAAATCGTCCAGGACAACTGCATTTCATAAATTAAAGGAAAAGAGAGCCTAAAACCAGGCAACTTTTAAATAAATAATTTTTTTACCACACTTTTCAGTCCCGATTTCTGTATGTAACGTCATCAATACTAATTCACATAAATAATAACACAAACATTTGAGCAAAGTTGATAATAAATAATATCACTGAATGTAGTAACAGAAGTCATATTTATTATATTACTTACGCCTGACGAGAGTCCACATCAGTCGAGACGGTTGTCATTCGTATCGTGTTTGCTATTGGCGATTGCGTACGAGAGGTATTCTTTGGACTTTTCCATGTTTTTGGATATTAATCAAACCATGTAAAATCAAAATTCGAAGATCACATAATAGTGTAATAACGTTTCCTTAAAGTTGCTTTTATTCTGGCTGTCTATTCTTCAATTTATACCTAAACATAACCTGCTTTACTGTGTTCTGAGGGAAATATCTTGATAGGGTCGATATTGTGGTTGATACATTATAACATCTTTTGACCATCTTTGGACTTATGGATATTTATATGTTTATATATTTAAAGTTAAATGCTACATTGCCCCCCAGATAAATTATTAGGAGGATAAAGATATTAATAAAGCTACAAAATATACAGGGTTGTTAATACTCCACGACCCGTATTAAGCTATATTTTGTAATTTCGAATCCATAATAAGAGAAACGAAATTTTAAAATTGTATAAATGTAAAACCATATTGGCGAAAAAAATCTAACACGACAGTATTTTTGCTTATTACATATTTTAAATAAAGAAAGTTAATTTTAGAAAAAATTCACATATTATAGGAATATTTTATGCAGGATCATAGGTAATATTCTCAGAATTACGAAAGTCTTCGAAATGCCGCCTGTTTTTAATAAACTTTGATTAAGCTAAATAAAGAACAAAAAGTGCATAAACAGTAATATTTTTATTAATTTGTCAAAAAAATTTAAAATTGTATCCTGATGACGCTGCCTCTAGAGCTGTGTCAAAAGTCAGCACGCTGGCTCTGACGGTGCTGTGCGTTTGGTAGCTCATATTATCGCTGGATCTTAGGCGAGCAGGGGAATGAAACAGTAATAATGCGCATGCGCATTTCTCATTCCACACAAGATTCTCGTGCTATAAAGATGTAGCCAAAATATATACGAGAGGGAGCGCGCTGGAAGGCGGACAGTTTAAAGTCTTCAAAATCGAAGCAGAAATTCACATTCTTAAAATACTATTATTTTAGAGTTTCTTAAAATTACAAAACAAATAATTACTTCTAAATTAATTCATGTGCTGCAGCACATGAGCACATATGCACCAGCCGCCCGACATTTGAAAATGCTGTTTCTCGTGAATAGTGATTTTGAAACTGTCAAAATAAATTGATGTCACAATTACTCGACGTTCGGGACTTAAATGAAGTGTAAAGTAATGTTAACAGAGAAACCCGCTCGATTCTTGTGGAATATATCTTAGTTTTGTTTCTATAGTTTCACTACAACTCCACATGTAAAGTAATATGATACCAACATAGCCTTTGTTGATTTATCTATATCTTAAATAGTGTTAAATGTGCCTTTAGCGGTAGAAGGTGTTCAAAATAGTGATTGGCTCATTTTTTATTATTATTAATTTCTTCCTTCAAACTAAACATTTAAGAACCGTTGACAATCTTAAAAAATTATTTATATCACATAAAGACAATACAAGAATAATCTACAAGAAAAGTTTTGACATATGTGCCAAAACTTCTAAATAATAAAGGAATGCAAGATGTACGAGTAAAAGTCTCTTTAGTTGGTAGAGAACGATCTGATTTATGTTTTGACATACGTGTCAAAGCTTCTAAATAATAAAGAAATGCAAGATGTACGAGTAAAAGTCTCTTTAGTTGGTAGAGAACGATCTGATTTATAAACGTCGAGGACTTTCCTCGAAGTCGCTTTACTTGGTAGCTTTCCCAGTGTTAATGCCCAAACAATGGCAGCCGCGAGTAACGAAAGTAGCTGTTGGGGGAGTGAAGGTGAAAACGAAAATAAAAAGAGGTCAGGGCGAGGCTGCCGGTTTCTCGGTGGCCAGACCCACGCACCGGCGACGGACTCTTGCTCTTATTTAGAATACAGATGAAGATTCCCATTCCTCACACGAAGCGGCTGGACAACGCATTCATATCCAGTACTTTTCAAAGTCTCTGAAGGATGAAATAAATTATTTATACATCTAGAAATATAAAAAATTCCTCGTCAATTGTAATACTGAAAAATAAGTTACTGACGAAATTATTTCGAGAGATATATAGATAAGAATCGACGTCTGGCTTTCAGATAATGTAATTCAAGGGGGAAATGAATGCAAACTCGATAACTAATTGTTTAAATAGTAAGAGCATGTTTAATCAATGTGTAAATAGAACTTAAATCGAAGATTAGAAATGAGTAAAATGGAACACTTAATGACATATTTGACGGACAAGACGTTACTGTATCTAAGAGATGATTTCGTCAGTTACTTACGAACTGGAGAGAAAAAATTTGGGTCAGTTCCAGAAATAAATGGTTAGAACATCTGGGTGTTCAGTCCTAACATTTAAATAATAAATATTAAACTCTGATATGGATTATATGAAATATTTTGTTATTATAGACGAAAAAAAAGCATTCATAGTTTTTTGTAACAAAAATGTGTTAAATGGAACTTAAAAATATGAAATAGAAAAAAGTTATTGGTTTTTAATCATTATAAATTGTAATTCTTATAAATAAAAATAACACTAAATTCAGCTACCTTCTAATAAATTAAAAAAAATAATGAATTTATTTTAATATAAATGTATACAAATTTTTTATTCCGAGATAACTGCGAAACTTCAGTGTTTGGTAGAACTAAAACTTAAATATACTATAGTTGAAAGGTTTTAGATTTATATATAAATATTTTGCTCACCTTTTCAGATAATAAATATCCAATTTAATTTTTATAAATCCATAATCGGCTCATTACATCATTTGATTTTTATTATTTAAACTTTACTGCTTCACGATTTTAATGTCAACTTTGAATTTATATTTGAGTTTTCCGTTCTGAATGATATAAAGCATTGTGAGAGGGAATGCCTCAATATCACGTTATTTTAACTAAAGGAGGTATATCAACGTTACACGAGTGAGTTACATTTGTTGTATTCTGTACTGCGTTGAAGTAATCTATGGAAGTTGACTTTTACTAGCAAAAAGCAAATTAATTGCAATGAAGACGTTAAATACAAAATCTAAATGTCTTATATCTGATAGGTTTTGTATTTAGGCACTTATAATTGTGTTAAAAAATATTTTTGATGTGATTTTGAAATTTAGCATTTTAACTGTTTTATTTATAGACAAGACTATAGTTTATAAATCATCGTATAACGCTTTAGTTGTTTGACCTAGTTTGATATAGAAATGTTAAAGGTTGAAATCGACCTACTGTGATTATGAATGATTTAATTACAAGTTATTTGATTAAATATTTTTCTTGTTACATATGTTTATTTGTGTAATTGAAAATTAAGTATTCATGTCATTTGTTAATAACTAAATAATTATCAGTATGTTTTAATGATGTTAAAGCGATTGATTTCAAAAGATGTCTCCGAAATGTTGGTTTAGAATCTACTTGTAGTTAGAATTTAGGGCTCTCTCACTGGTTTTGGAATATATCAAGTAATTCAATGTCAACTTGTCAGTACGCTCGGATCTTCCATACCTTATAACGTAATTAAAATTCAAATGTAGTGGCGCAATAGTTACCGACATTGCTGAGGTACATGGTCGACTTAGAATATTGAACTATATATAAGAAGATGGTTCGTAATTCATTTCGTACGGGGATGAGCAGTGGATCCTGAGTGGTTTAGTGATAAACGAGTTTGCTCCAGACATGTCTGTAGGCATGATGTAACCGTAACACTTTTTCCATGTCGAACACAGGATTAATGGAGCAATAGTAGCCAGACTCCATCAGTCACTGCCCCAAGGTTCCCGAGGTGTCGAGGTCGCCCTCCTCTGTCCGCCTCTCCAGCTCTCCAGCTTCCTTTTGCTGACCCGTGTCCAGAAGATTTGCGGGTATTGTGTTTTCTGGGGCGTGGGGAAGACTAAGGTAGGCAGAGGCGAAGCAAAAGTCTGACAATTAAGAAGAAAAGTGGAGGAAAAGTCAATTAGCGAAATATTACAATGTAAGACTGTGGGGGAAAAATGTTGAATAAATTGAAGAAGATAAATAAAATAAATTTAACACTCTTTCCGTCTGCAGGAAAATAAGAGCAGAGGAGCTGGAACTTATTTAATTCGGCTCAGCCCTAGAAACTACCAGGTGTCGGAGTTTTATAAATTTGAATGCACATTACTGCAAAGTTTCCATACATTTGTTACTACACGAATGACAATAAATTAAAAATAGAAATTTACAGATTAAGATAGAATAAAATCGACTGATCCGGGAATCGAACCCGGGAATCGGCTACAAACATGTTCTCGTGGAGGAAACCAAAAACAGCTTGTCAACATTAGAAGAATATATAAATAACTTACATATCTATTTCCATAGGTTTTCCGCACAATTTTCTGCAGGAATTGTTCCAGGTTTTGCATCCGGGTGGCGTTTATTAATACGACGTTTGTCTACTAGTCGATATCGTTTATGAGGACGAAACTTGTATAGGTTGATTAGATGAAATCTCCAAGTATTCTACTTTTGGAATAATATAAACGAGAGTAGTATTTAATTTTATAAAACCAACAATTTCTAGTAAACTTAATGATATGCTTGATAATTTCTCAACTATGTAACCCTAATTTTTTTAACAATAACAGATATTCGACGTAATTTTATCCCAACAAATTATGTCAATTTTCAAAATCTTTCGGCGTTTACAGATTTATTTATACACAACTGCTTCGGAATATGAAACTGATGATGACTAACGCCGTAAGCTTTTCGATGTTTAAATTGATAATTTTAAGGAACTTACCTTTTTAACTTTTTTGCGAGACTGATAAAACATGTCGTACTGTATAATTAAGAAACTGGTATTTATTTATTAACAAACAAACAAATCAGCCAATACGTAAGCTTAAGAACACTATATTCACTTACGACGTTTCATGCAGACTTGTGAACTTCAGGTACAGACAAGTAATCAGATTCCACTGATGTTAGCAACACACAAAAATATACAATCCATTATAAAATTAAATACTCAATTTTTCGTTAAAATGTGTATTTTTTTAATTAAGTTAAAACGTAAATAATACAAACTTTAACTTTAAATACGTAAAAATTATTGAGAATTAAACAAAATAAAATAAATAATTCCCTGGATTGCGTCCACTGACTTTTACGTCCGAAATGTTATTTTACAATTGGTTTGTTACTTGTCTGTATCTGAAGAAATCCAAAACTCAGGATGAAATGTAGTAAATGAACTTATATATATATATATATATATATATATATATAGTATTTTAGGCCGATATGTTGACTGATTACTTAATTTTTGATGAGAGATAATTGAAATTTTGTATAATTTATTATTTAACTACAAGGAGGACGATTTAGGCAGTATCGGCGAGGCTAGAAGAATTCGGGGCACACTAACAAGAAGACGATCGAAGTTGTTACAACACATACTGGCACATTGAAGTTTAGGTATTCCGATGATGGGAGGGTTAAGGTACAAGAGCAGGGAAAGACAGAGGTCACTATATAAATAAGATAATTCGGTTGTTTTGTGTAACAAGTTCAGTAATATGATCTCGAATAAATATTACATAAACGTTATTTCTGCCGAACTATTTTTTATTCAAGGAATGGAAAGAGAAAACGGAAACGAATCTGACGTAAAATCAATCCTCCGAGCTCCCCCATTCTGAACTTACGCGGAAAGTCGCGCCGCGTTTATTTACTTCACTCATACTTTTCACTATTTTCCCATAATTTTAAAGGATTATTTCTTCTTTAAAAAATAAAAACCATATTAACACATTTACTTTTATTATTTTTTATCATATGAAAACGCTAATGAGATAATTAGAAAAAAGAGGAATAATATAATTTCTGATAAAAATTTAATCTACTTTCATTTTGAAATTATCTCAAGTTGCGGATAATACTTTTTACATACTTTTCGTTTTACACATTATGCATTTTATATTCATGCTTGGCGTGTTGCTATGTAGTTTATTCATATAAACTATAAACTGAGATAAATTACCGCAGCGCAACCCTCTGGAGGTATAATAGTAATTAATTTTCCGCAACTAGTTGACCGCACATAGTATTTCTCCCAAATTAATGATTTCACTTTGTTGAAGTACTTTCTCCGTATTCCGTTTCAGAGAGTACGACTTTAAGTACGCTGCTATTATTGTTCGCAGCGTAACCAGTTTTGGAATTACACTTCGTTGTTCATCGAAACGTCATGATCTTTTTATGACGCGCAGTTAACAACATTTACAAATTTGTGGATTTAGAACCCACAAAAATTTACAACCATCAGCAGCCGCCAACAGGTGAGCCAGATTGTAGTTGAAGTATTTCTAACTCGTTTTCATAAATCCTCGCGGAAGTGAGTGGTGGTGACAAGGGCGAGCGGAGAAGAGAAGCGAGAGCAGCGTCCCTATTCCCATTTGCCGACGAGATGGTATCGAGTGCACCGTCACGCTTTCTTCACTATGCAGGCAGAGCTGGGAGGCACGTCTCTCGTGAACCATCGCGACCTTCCTACGCGGTGAAATACATATGTGAAACGCGGACCCCGAGGCCGCGGAAGACGCCCTTGGCTTCCATGTCCTTATTACTCAAGACCAAACCATCGGCTTTCCTATCCATTCTCTAAACAGTTAACTAAATGCTACTGTAACACCAACCGAGGAGTGTGAAATGTGGTGCTATAGGAGAAAGCTGAAAATAAGATGTGTGCATAGGGTAACTAACCAGGACGTTATAAGCAGAGTAGGGGAAGAGAGAACAATTTGGAGAGAAGTGATCGTTTAATAGGCCACGTTTTGAGACATGAGGGTCTTGTAAAATTAGCATTAAAGGGAAATAATCGTCTGAAGTGTAGCGCTAAATGGATGCGAAACGTGGACGCAGAAGGAAAAAAAAGGCTTTGAAACGTAGTGCTATAGGAGAATGATGAAAATCAGATGGGTTGGATATAATCACTAGCGAGGAAATTCTAAGCAGGCTAGGGTAAGAACGAACAATGTGTAGAACGTTGACCAAGAGAAGTTATAGATTAATATACCAAGTGTTAAGACATGACGGTCTTGTAAAATTAGCATTATAGGGAAGTGTGAGGGGTAAGAATAGAAGAGAGAGACCTAGGATGGAAACGCTAACCAGAATAGGGACAATGTGGGATGTGGTAGCTGTGAAGAAATGTAAAGGTTTGCACAGGATAGGTTAGAATGGAGGGTTGCATAAGACTAGTCTCAGGACTCATTACCACAACAAAAACAACGATTCACGTCGGGTATAGCTATTCTTTACTTCATACGGATCTGGAATGAGGCAGAAGTACGAATGTTTAAGATGAGGAGGAAAAGGAGACCAAAGAAGATGTTAACATGCCAAGGAAGAATCGTAACAATAACGATCCATCTAACCCTGTCCCTTTTCGGTCAACATAACATAACAGCGTCTTTACGGAAATATTTTACTGATACAAGCTACGTTTAATCGAGGCAAAACTTTTTTCTCATAATGATAATTTAAACGATTCAGACAAACCAAGATGTGTAATCACTTACGACGTTTCGTCCTCAAGTTTGGGATTTAAGGTACAAATAAATTTATGCGGAGTTATAAACTACGTCATTGAAAATTAACCTTGATGCAAAATATGAAGTTTATCATCACGTACAGTTGCAACAGTAATATGAATTAATTAAAACATACTTAAAATTTTCAGAAAAGTGAAAAAACTTCTTCGTACACTACGAAATTCCACATTTAAAGACAAGTATGTGCTATGGCATCGCTAATTAGGGAAATTGCTACAGGAGCAATTAAATATTTAAGTAAAAAATACTTTCCAGTACAGATATTTGTATCGAATTGCAAGCCATTCTTCAAAAGCTTGCAAGTATTTACTTTAAGCAGCATATAAATTCATGAAATATTAAAGTTTGTAAAACGGAACAGTAGTTTAAATGAGTTATAACAACCTCTTTGTCAGTTTTTATTTCATTTAAATAATGAAAAAGTGTTTGTTTCAAACGAACGGAGAATTTCACGAATACGCAACTAGAAATCGCTCAGCTCTAAGCATCGTCTCGATATTTACCAGAAAAATAGCCACCATAACGAGTTAATCCTATAGAACAGCCTTCATAATCACAATAGTTTCACGAATCAGTGTAAAAAGAAGCAATTAAATAATGCGCTGTCCTAATAGAAAAATTAATGTTCCTACAAATTGTTGATTGTGTTTCTTTGATAATTTACTATTACATAACTTTATGTATAGTATTTTCTGTTTGATTTGTGTATTGCCAGAAGCTATTACCGAAGATCAGATTCCTCGTCGAACAGTTCCAAGAAGTGATATTTCCACAGTTTATGCTTGTGCTTTTTAGTGTGCATATCGTCTTTTTAATTATTTTATATACGTTATTTTCACTATAGTTACAAATTTAAGAATTTATATTAGTTAATCTTATCACAATTTATTTTGGTCATTAATTATTTATGGTCCCTCATCCGAGGACAAATAAATAAAAACAAATCAAATTACATCTAAAATCAAAACATCGTAATGGAATAAAACTTTTTTTCTGTCTGTTTATCTTTATATTTACTACTTGGGAAAGAAACAGAAGTAAAGTATTAATCATTTCTGTCGTTGAAATGCTAAAATTAATTTTTCTATTATTAACTAAAGTTAAAAGTAATGTTTTATTGCTACTAAAACTGCCATTTATGATTGAAATATTCTACTACTTAATTTCTGACATTCGTAACACGCTTTAAGGACAATTTCGTTTCAGTAAGCAGAAGAAAATTTTAATTAATTTCCCGGTCTATGACGGAACCTGTGATTTCGTAAAAGAACGTATTAGTAATAAAACACATCTGCCCTAGAATATTTCATAACTATCCTTCAGTTGGACAAGAAAACTCATTAGAAGGAATTTTCTTCTTTACGCAACATAATAGGTTCGTCGGGTTGGAGGTTTCTGTTTGAAAAATAACTACATAAAAGTTTTATTCATTAGTGGAACAAACT
The DNA here is from genome assembly GCA_034510155.1 of Eucriotettix oculatus. Taxonomy (NCBI): domain Eukaryota; kingdom Metazoa; phylum Arthropoda; class Insecta; order Orthoptera; family Tetrigidae; genus Eucriotettix; species Eucriotettix oculatus. Next base: position 92,709,890 of record CM067376.1, read on the forward strand.
CTCCGCAACTTTGCTCATTAATGTGAAATATATTTGTAGCCTTTATGCACTAAGTTTATGTTTTCAGATATTCATGTTTAAACTTTTTAGATATCAGGAAACTATAATGAATTTTTTGTCTGAACCGAAAAATTTCGATAATTACAAATTATAAAATATTGGACAAATATAAAGGCTGAAAACATATAAGCTTTTAAGTTTAAATTAAATAACCGTTACTATGCAAAATATATTCTTTACTCACATACTATGAATGTACGTTATCCACGCTTGTTTATGTAACTGAATTCTAGCAAATAAATGCGAACGCCTGTGGCAGTGGTACGTTCTTATCTGCCTTTTCGTCGGACCCTGTGCTGCTGTTATTTTTGAATAACAGAACTCTTATGGCGTCAGCTTTGTTTCTTATGCAAAACACCTGGTGCCAATTAGCAACGGTTGTTCTTCTAGAGGCCCGGAAGCAGCCCATTTCTCGCGAATACTCGTACTTCGCAAGTGCTCTGGAACAGCTCTGGTTCTCGGTAGCTGAACCACGAACCACGAACACGTGACACAATACAATAAAAAATTATTGTTCAATAAATTTATAAAATAAAACTTCGAGTAACTCTGAATATTTAATGGATAGATCCATGAAAGTTGGACTTATTTACCCGGTAGCGAATTGTTTTGTTTCCATGAATAACAGAATTTGCTTTAATTCGACGTAACTGAATTAGAGACGAGTGTTGTGAAGTACAGCGAACACGTGTAAAATTAACATAATCTTAACACGATGGGTGTTCTTAGTTATCAATGTAAAAAATATATAGCTACATGTAGGTTTTGTGTATTATAATACGTAATTTTAAAACCTACCGAGTCAATTTTAAAATTGAATTACATGTATAAATTTTTATAATAGATTAAGTTTCTACCTAAATTTTCTTTAAAAAATTTATCAAGAAGATGCTTGTGGCTTAGACTCTTCTAAAATTGCTTAATTTTACATAAATACTTGTTGAAGAATTTTACTTAAGTGTTTAATTTTCGACTAATAACTCAGGGGTCAAAGAATAACACTAAATTACTAAATTTTTATAAAGGTAAATTAAAACGACCAATTTACAGTCAAAATAGACTTTATATTCAATTACTACTAAGTTTGGACCTCCATTTGGGACTTCATCAGACACAAATAAATATCTTTCAGTTTTTTACAAAACAAATAATAATTTTTATAAAATTTTAAAGTATGAATAACACATCTGATAATTTAACTGTTTCTTTTTAATTTATTCATCGTTATTTCTTTTAACTTCAAGAATTAGGTTCAGGACGAAATGTTTTATATTTAAACCTTGATTTCTTGATTAGATTACATATTTCAGTCCTTTAAGTAATATTATTTATTTTATCTAATTTAACTGAGAAATTAAAATTTTAGTATTTTTTTCCAAAGAAATACTTTTACTTCAGATTTCTTATTTTTTGTAGGAGTAACCTAAAACTTTTATTGGAACGTGATAATGTCATAAATTCAAGTAGTAATAATTGAAAAAATCTATTTTTCCAGTATTTCGTGGTCTTTATATGTATATAGAATAACAGACGTTAAGTGAAATATGAATAGAATAATAAATCAATAATATGACAATCAAATATAACTAAATGTAACCTAATTATCAACAAACGATATAATAATTATTTAATATATTTACGACGTTTCATCACTAATGCACTCATTGTAAAAGTTACCCAATAATTTACACAAAACATACTACACACTTTTGCTACAATAATTTAAATTTTGTATTGTTTCATTTGCCATTATGAAATTTAACGACCTACATTGCTTACTCATTGTTAAATGTCATTTCAGCCGTAACCGTCGCTGGACGCAATCCACGACGCAAAATTACCCGCTTTTACATATATGTTATCCATGTAATTGAAAACTTAACTATTTATACTGCAACCAAATATTCTGCATTCAAAATTCTAATTGTTTTCGTAAATTTTGCCTAGTTACCTGGTGAATTTAACAAAAATGGGAGATACGTCGTAAATACATTAAATAAATAGTAGTTTGCTTACTGACAAATTTATTTATCAATGTAAAATAAGAAATTATTGTTCTATAAATAATAATGATCTCTTTAAGACAATGCTTTTTATGTAATGGTTGGTTAATTCGTTATTACGTATAGAATGTTTTGCTACGTCGATATTATGAGCATTAGAAAACGATTTTTATGAGCTACACAAGTGTAGGATCCGTTTTACAATCTGAGTAATATTTGTAGCAGTCTTCCTATTTATGTACGGACCGCAAGCGCTATTAAAATACCATTATCGTCAACTTTTCACTACGGCTTATGTTTGTGGTATAATCCCTAATGGCTCCTTGTGAGTTGTGCAATGTGTCTTAGCTGTCCACTTGTTTCCCTGAAAGATATATATTACAAGCAAAGAGAAATGTAGATTTTAACTACATGAAGTGTACTAGATTTTCCAATGAGCTATTACGATGTGATATCTTAATTTTAGTTTAGTGGTAGTTACAGGAAAAATTATTAAACATAATTATAATTTACCAATTTCAGTTTTTAGTTGTTATATAATTGCCAACTTGAAATGTGTCTCAATATTGTGGATTTCGCCACTCGTGATAAATTATTTTATTATCACTATGATAAAACGATTTTTTTTCTGAGAGCAACATAATTAGTGGTATTTTGAAAGGATAAAGAAATTGAAGGGTCTTTTACGGCGATGCTGGTATTTTGTGATCGTTTAGCTTGACAATAACGAATTGGCAACGGCGGTTACGTGTCGACGAGTCAGACGTGGGTGTCCAATCGCCTTAGCACGCATGTTCCTGTTCCTTCAGCGCCTGAACGCGGAAGTTGAAGAACGCCTGCCGTAAAAGTTTCGACGTGAGGTGAGGTGAAACTGGGAAAAGCTCAGCCAAGCAATGCCTACAACACAGTTCTATGAAAATAAAGGCTAGCTGACCCGTTTCCTGGCCAGGGTTGTGTTTCATAACAGGTCTTCTTCCGGAAGGGAGAAGGGAAGGCGGCAACTCGATACACTCGGCTTTCTGCTTGGAAAATGTGCGAAACTCTATCCTCTGAGAGTCAGTGCCACAGACAAAAAGGTGCAAAACTCCGTCAGCCTTCGCCTAAATGGACTCTCACACAGCGGCGCCACTACTTTTACGTGTTGCGTAAATCTGTAAATATGCCAACATGTATCCGCATTGGAATACAGTTTCATTTTACAGCAACCAGTGTTCAATAATCGGGAAACGAAACGCGACATTAAATTTAACACAATGCAAATTGCTGATATGGTATCATAATTAAACTTAGTAAAACATGAGTTAGCAATGAAAAAAATGTTTTAATATTCAAGTAATAGTCAGCTGAGTTCAATTACGTATCTAAAGTCAACAGGTAAGACTTATTACATGCAAAATCGTAACTTAGCATTCAAGGGTCACCATTTTCAGTGCCAGAACGACTTCTGATAAAATGTTCCGTTAGGCTAATGGGCACGTTCACATTTATCAAAGTGTGTACCGCATAAAGAGATTTCCTTTGAAGAGTTTCCGTTAGCTTAATGGAAACTGATGGCCTGGCTAAAAATGAGTTAATTTGTGAACACTTATCCTCATGGATGTTTAAGTAGATTATGATGTAAAAACAGAAGGGCTCATTCAAGTTATTACGTTTTACAGTTTCATTGGGTACGAAAACATTTATGTAAATGTTAAAAAATAATGTATATTTCATTGGTTTAAGATATAAAAACTAATCCTTCTCAATAGACAGATCAAATTTATTTATATTTTCTTTCAAGATATAGAAGCACAGAAAACACGGCAATGAAAGTGACAATTTCAGTCAATTTTATTTCGCCTCTTACCGTCTGAGCAATCGTCCATCTAATGTACATTTCCGAGCTCATTTTCACTTAATCCCACTCTTCACTCTCAATTTTATTTATTCAGTATATATTTGTTTACGAAGTAATTACCGCATTTTTAAAGTAGCATTCTACTAGAGAGTTATTCACGTTATGGGTAGGGAAGAAGAGCAAGGTAACCGTCTTGTTTCTAGAGTGACAGGCTAAATGAGTGCAATTAACGTGGTGGAAAATCGTTTTAAAACTATTCTAAAAGATTTCAGAGGGGGATGCCGAAGGTACAGGAAGGGCTCCGACGTGTAATTTAAGGACCCTGTCCGGCATTCGCACTAAGGTGATGAAGAAGAACACTACGAAGCCTGCATCAGGTCAGTCGGGTTAGGAATTCAAGTAACTAATTATACACAATACAGCAAATGAGAACGTGGAATCACAATTATGATATCCATAAGAACAATTATGCCCGTGAATAACAAAATCAAAAGAAGAATTAATGACCCGTATAAAGACTTTCACAAAAACACTTGAAGAATTTTTAACATAACTAAACGTTTCAACCAACCATTGTGGTCCTATTAATAAACGAAACCAACTATACAAGAGGTTGGTTTCTTTTATTAACAAGAACTACAACGTTAAGTTTACTTTAAAAATTCTTCAAAATTTTGTGTAAAAGTCTGTTATACGGGTCGTTAATTATTTTATAATATTGATAACTTCTCTCTGAGATCTTATTATTTTGTTAGTCGTTCTATAATCTCTGATCATATGTTATTGGATCTGTTGTTGTTGTGGTATTCACTCCTAAGACTGGTCTGATGCAACCCTCAAAGCTAACCTATCTTGCGCAAGTCTTTTCATTTCTGCATAACTAGAACATCCCACATCCTCCCTAATCTGCTTAGCGTATTCCATCCTTTTATTGGATATATCTGAGATATTCGTAGGTAAACAGAAACACACCATTCACAGTAATGTTAATTAATATTATTTTTAATAAAATTGACCACATAATGTGCGACCTTAATTCCATAAATTTGAAACAGGATACAGCTGGTCTCACGCCATCTATGAATTTTCACTAGAGAATCTCTGAGATGTTTCTCTGTCACTTTATCTCATATTTTCTCTATAGCTTATCTTCATGTAGTGTATGAGAATCCTACAGACAGATTTAAATTAGTAAAAATAATAATTACTCAGTAACCAAGGCTAATGTTTTTACAAATTAACATCAGTGGTTACATCGTATTCTTAGACAGGATTTCACGAACCTTGCGACCTTTCATTTTAGGACCTTTGTTCGAACTTTCTATCAGAAGATTTATGAATACAAATTAATCAATATAATCATATGTATTATATGATCTTCTTAGTGATGCAACAACTTTAATTATATCGATATGTAGTAATTAGTTTTAGTGTACGTATGAGTAAGCAAATATTATGTGGTCATGGGGTTGACAGTAATGAAGAGAAACTTAGTGAAGGTCCACCTGATCTCCCTTTCAGTAAAACCAGAGATCTGCATTCTGTACGTTGACCACGAAACGAATTCTTGCACGCACGCCATTTGAAAGGAAATCCCGCGGCGCTATAAATTGGCGGTAACTGAGCAATCAAGCGAATCTCCCCCAAGAGCGCTCGCATATCAGCGGGCGTGTTCTCACCCTCCCCGCAAATTGTGAGCTGACAGACGGAAATACTGCCCGACTAAATCAGCCAGAGTGCTAAATTGCGAAGGGGGAACTCAAAAATTTGTCTCGCGTACACCACGCGGAAAATCACCGGCTTAGCACCGCAATCTTGGATGCAAACGCGACGGTAACCCTCTGTGCGAACTGGATAAACGCATACTCACACGTTGATTTATCGATGGGATTAAAAGACAATCTGTTACATTAAAAGAAAAGATAAACAATAATTTCTAATATATTTTTTTAACAATGATACTGCCGAATAATGCACAAACCATTATGATAATACGCCGACCTCCAGTGGTCTAGTGGCTACCGTCGCTGTCTCACATCACAGAGGTCCCGGGTTCGAATCATGACATGGGCTTTTATGCTTGTGTCGTCATGGTCCCGGAGACCGGGATTAAGACTGCTGGAGGATCGATACGCTGACCACGTTTAACTCCAAAATTAGAATGAGTCATGTAAGATGACAGTCCGCGGTCGACCCGGTAGGCCAAGCCCTGAATGGTCTATATAATTTAAGCAAGAAGAGAGAAATTATGATAATATTAATTTAAAAAGAACGATTTAGCATAGTAATTTGTAAATTGTTATTAGCACACGGAGACATATTGTATATGAATTTACGAATGTAATTATTTTATGAACACACAATATTAATTTACATTTTTTGTCCGATTCGTCCAATTAATATAATCAGTAATACTTTTTATATTCATTTTGTTTATATCTCTGTTATTTAAAATAATTACATTCACCATATATCTCTTCTTTTACGATTAATAAATAACAAAAAGGCAAATCCAATTATCTACTTTTTGCGTGTAATAAAAAGTTAATAATTAACATTTAACAACTGATTTAGAACAGATCACAGCCTAAGCGGCCCTCTATACAACAATAAAGTCAATCGTAGTCCCCGTGTATTTGTATATCTTTGTGCCATCGTTGAAACTAGGTATCATAACCAGTTTGGAAAAATCAGGGGTTTGCTACTTTTCCCGTGATTTTAAAGTGCTTTTAACCTTACCAAAATCATTGAGTCTATAACCACGTAAGTTGCTCAAACAGATAGAAGTCAGGCTACTGCTAGAGTGTTTTATTTTTCAGATTGAATGATGAGAGCCGTGAATCTGAGGGTTAAACCAAGTCACGTTATTAAATTTTTGGCAAAAGAAGGTAATACACCTACGGAAACGCGCAGGTCAACGTGTATGGGGCAGTGGTTGAAGAAGTTTCGTAACTGAGAAACGGACATTGCAGATAAACTACGCAGCGATTGCAAAAATGGTCTGGTAAGCGGAGCCTCTTGCACCACCCTGATTTGGCCTTGTATGACTTCGATCAGTTTGGACTTGTTAAATACAAACAACGTGGTTACACATTTAGTTCCTTGTTCAAGTTAAAACAGATTTAAAATCATGGGTTAATAAGTAAATATCTCAATTTTTCTAAACAATCTCTGATGTCTGGTTTCAACGACGGCTCTAGTATGTAAAAATACACGCGGACTATGATGAACTGTAGCGATGTTTTGAGGTTATGATTTGTACTAATTGAGTTGTTGTATTTATAAAATTAAATTTTTATATCACTAGAGGCAGTACTTTTTTATTTACCCCTGTTTTTATGAATGCTAGGCACCAACATTATGCATTTGAATTAACTTTCCTAGACTATTTTAAAAAAATATTAATGTAAAACCTTTATTTTCGTTCTCATACATTCACACTTATAAAGTGATCATCAATTATAAAACTGGAGAGTTTTCCTTCTTTTCGGATATATTCATCTCTTCCTACAACATGACTAACAGGGATCAAGTCACATGGTCCCCTACTTTCCTTTATATCCTCCAGGATCGCTGCCATATTTACATGTACAGTTTATACACTTTACATTTTAGATACATTATAATATTCACATACTTGTTTCCTCTTTATATACATTTTACATTTTTTATTATACATTTCACATATATTTACTTTTTATTTTCTCTATTTTTAACGTTTCTTATTTTCTTTATTTATTAATTTGTTCAATACATTTACATAGGTTATCCCTACAATTCCACTTTCCTTTTTATAATTCAATACTTTATCCACATTCATCCTTCCGGGATCTTTCTCTTAAACAAATTCCTTTCTTTGCGAATAACTTCAACTTCCTCCGAATCAATCTTATGTATTTCATTCTTCACATGGAATGATAAAGCTGTATTAATATTTAAATTACTTCTATGGTACTGCAACCAACACTCATACCCGTATGTCCTATATAATATTCATTACATTTTATTTTTAAATATTTATTCAATCAAATTTTAAGATATATTATGGGTTAATGTTATCGACAGTATCCGCGAGTAGAATATATTACCCGGATAGGATTGGGTCAGCGTTTACTAATGGAACATGACGAGAAACTGCATGTGTCGATGATATGTTATTATGACAATCGGATCGAAAAGTGCATTTGAGACGAAGTTCTCCTTTGCCATCGATCGCCTCACTGTGCTGAAATCAGGAAACAGGAGTAGTCTTTCCTCCTTCCAGAGCGTGAAGAAAGCACAAGGGGACCACGTGTTTCAAATATTCATATAGGAATGGCTGTAGGGCCTGGTGGGGCTGTGCTTGCCAGGGGAAACGAAAGACGCAGTTGGAAGCAAGCGCGAGGGTGACGGAGCACAATGGAAACACTTTCCCTCAGAGATCTGGAGATAAGCACCAACTGGAAATGAACAATTGTGACTTACGGATAATTTAATCAACATTTCTAGTGGCCAACGAAAGCAAACATAGTATATTGCCTTCGATATAATATATTTAAGAAAAACTCCGTTTTGAAAATTTCAATTAGTTTAGTGCTTTCGTTTCAAATTTTCAACAAATCTTGCTCAAGAAAACATTTAAATCATCTGTCAGAACCTAATGCCCAAATTTATGTAAAAAGCAGAATGTTCGAACTCACGCTATCAACTATGATATATTTTTTTTATGAAGACGAACAATTTTTCTTCTACTGTTAGAAACGTACGATTTTTTCTTTCTCCCTTCAACTCTCTTGCAATTTCCTATATATCTACATTATTTTCAACCACATTCATACCAAAATGATAAAAAAACGGTATGGTAGTAACCCTAATAAAGCAGTGGGAGAAGACCGAAAACGATGTTGAATTGATATTCATAAATAAGCCATTACGTAACATTTGTATCCTTAAATAAATTATTTGAAGATAAATTAAACCTACCAATTTACAAGCAAAATACAAGTATTATTTAATTATTACTGCGTTTTGCTCTCGCGTTTGAGATACCAAAATTTGATGTATGTAATTAAACATTAATCCTCTGGGTATTTTTTTATCAAAGTTCTCATAGACCGAGACACCTTCACCTATTTTAGGAGGTATATGTACTGGGGTCAAAGACCTTGGGCATATGGCAAGATCCCATTGGATTAGTCGGCCAACTGCCTCCTGAAATTGATGGAGACACGGAGAAGGGAATGCTGCGTCCCCACAGCAAACTCGTCTCCCGTCATTCGGAAGGGCGTGAGGGTAATACCCAATGCCCGACCTACCTGATGCAGGTTTTCTAGGGTTTTCCCTGCATCTCTTTAGGTGAAACACCGGGTAGGATCCTTAAACCATAGCCCGGGGGCCCTAGTTAACCCTTGGCTACCTTGATCTACCTTCCGCATCCCCCCTTTTCAATTACCTTCCTATGCTATTAAAGGGGAGTTGCCTGTTTCAGGATAACCCTCATGTAGCCTGTTTTCAAAAAAAAATTGACAAATATAACTGTACATGGATACGTATCATAACGAGAAATTTAATACCGGAACTTTAATTTTTTTCAATATAACTTATGCTTTAAAAATTCCGTCATTTTGGGTAACAGGATCCATGAGGGTTATCAGGAAACAGGCCTGAAGAAGTCTCAAAATGGAGAAGAAACGTCGCATTTTGTGAATAAATAGTGATATATATTTATATGGTGTCTTTTTGGCCGTATTTTTATTTAATGAAATGTTATTATACATTTTAAGTTGCAATGTCTGCCACGTATGCGTAACATTTGGTGTAAAAGGTTGCAGCACTGGTCGTGATGGGATACTCTGGCATTGCCCTGACCCACTGAGACGCCCGCGCCCTTGTGCACGCCTGGGAACGAAAAATTGCTCCTTGCATAACATCAATTAGGAAGACTCCAGCTTGCTGACAGCAACACTAATATTAAAAACAACATCTGATTCTTAATATAGCCATCTATCATTATCCAAGTATGCTGTTAGGTAACTCCCTTCAATTCACGTAACACATTAGCACTCTCAATTACTTATTCCCTATCTACAACTCACTTTTACATTAATCCAAGCAGAAGATTCTTCCATCATCCTCTGTCTTCGTAATTTCCCTTTTCAAGTTATGGAGAACATAAAACTGCAGCATAGTCAAGCTTATAGCAATGAGAGCTTTACACTATAACCCGAATAATGTCCAAATAGTTACCCATTTAAATACTTTATAATGCACTTGAACTTTAAAAATTAACTTTTCGTCCTTGAAGTCTACTTATGATGAAAAAATTTTCTGGATATTACTTTGAAAGGTTGAAGCGTAGTATAAAGTCTTTACAATTGAGCTGATACGTAAGAATATAGCAAAATATATTTTAAACACTCATAAATATCACAAGGATAATTTTCCTGTTCTGTACTGTAATTTCGTTTATAACTCGTGTGTAATTATTTCATGCAGTTGCTGAGAGAAAAATTTGCTGTTCATTTACTGTATTTCAGAACAATTTATCTGTATTGTAAATTTTTGTTTAGAATATCACATAAATATTTTTCCATTAATTTAGCTTCAAATCTCAATAGGGAATGATTGAGGTACATGGAGTAAATTATTTATCGTTATTATTATCATAATAAGTGTTGCTCACACATCAGGTTATTATATACTCATATTTTTTAACCATCAAATTTGCATGTAATCACAATTACCATCACTTTAATAAAACTTACCTTTTATTAATTTTTTATAGTCATATCAACTTCTGTATCATTACCTACTTCTGCAATTGTTACATTTAAATTTCAGGGTGTATTTTTAAAGAATTTGATGACACTTCTTTGGTTTTGATGCTGTTTCCTCATCGATCAGGGTGTTACTGAACACTTATTGGAGGGGGGGATTATTGTTATATGTAGAGGTTGGTAATCCTGGTCTTTTTTATTAGCTTATTGGGTTGATCCTTGTTGGCTTCATAATGGACCACTGATCTTTATTTATAATATTACCACATATACATACGTAGCAATACTATATTATGATTCCATTAAAAAAAACAATACGCAGTTTCATATGGTGCTAAAAAAGTTTAATAGTAAATTTTCGATGAAATGTTTATATTACTATATGTGATTTTCAGACGTAATTCGATGAAGAAATCAAAAAAAAAATTATTCCGTCCTGTTAATGATAAAATGATCAAATTTAATACAGTAAGCGTCTCCATAATTTACTCATGTAAGCTGTCCGGGCATAAATAGTCGCAAGTATAATTAGAACATCGACCATGGCGATAATAATTTAAAATGTATCTAAATTAAACATGGGAGAGAATATAAATTGTTATATATTGGAGCGGACGTATTTTCTGATGAATTAATTTTGTTTTATTTTCGTTGATTAATCACTTTTCAGTACAAGCAAATAAATAAATAATTATTATTGGAATTGAACTCATTATCGGCGGGTTATTTTGCATTGTTGATTGCCAGTATCATATTTTTTAATCGTCATATTCTATTGTTGAAATAACTACTGGGAGGATATATCAAGAGTCAGGACAAAAAGGCATTGGTGTTAGCCGTGAATTTACGCATTCCGTAGAATTGTGGTTTGTACCGGGTGCCCACTAATTACACATATTTTGATCGTAAATAACAAGCATATACACAGGTTCAAGATCAGTCATTTAGTGAGCACCTAATAATGTGAGGACAATAAAAGGTGCCAAGATGGACGCGGAATTGATGAAAAGAGGACACTTGGTTCTGGGACGAGGAGGGGGGAATTCTGCTATGGAGTCGTATCACCATTAAGCTGGTTTTCATTATTTTATTTATTAGTTATCAAAGGAACATTCACTAATGTCGTTCCCTTTTCAATTAAATATTTAGGTAATCTGGTGTTAAAATTTGGCAATCGGGCGAGCTTTAATTCGTACTATGAACATTACACAGTCACATAGAGGGGGTAGAGCAGACGGACGCTGTGGACCTTGAAGCCAGCAATCGGACTCCCACGCAGTTACCAGGAGGTAGACTACGGCCCGAAACGTGAGTACTGGGTCGATAAACTGTATGCAAAAATTTGTACGTCACAGCCAATTTCTTTCTATAAATTAAATTCTTGGTTGTTGCTGTAATAACCTGCCCATTTACTTACGTATAACCTTATTGAGAACGTATACTCATGTGCGGCAATAAAGATTAACTGCTTTATTTTGTTTATGAACGTTTTTTACAAAATTATTACCGTGTGCTACTGTACCCAGTACAATTTTACACGAACTGTATGCCACAAGTCATCGGTGTCGTACGTGTACATTTAAAATTAAAATTGTTACCCAATTGTACTTCATCGGCATGAGAGTGGAAAGGTGAAAGATGTTGCGTATCTATTGCTTGTAAAATCTCCTGAAACTAAAATAAATGAAGAAATAAATGAGAATAGAAATGGTTTGTACAAAAAAAAGTAATTCTTTGGGAGTGAGGAGCGTTTATGCTTGTACATTACGGAGTTGCCGAATGAATTAAAAACAGAGGGAAACCGAAGGCGATGGAGTTTAGTATGGGAAACAGTGGAATAACAAGTGGTCTTAGATTTGGAAGGTAAATTTTGAAGGAAGTTAAGGAATTCTGCTACTTGGACTGCATAATAACTAGGGATGGTAGAAGTATAGTAGACATAAAGAGGAGAATAGTAGAGGCAAGGAAGGCTTTCGCAAAAAAGGGAATTTTACTTACGGAAATCATTAATAAAATATTTCTCTGAAGTGTGGCGTTATAAAGGTGGAAAACTTGCACGGTAGTAGTTACAGAAAGGAAAAGAATAGAAGCCTGTGAAATGTGGTGCTATAGGAGAATGCTGAAAATTAGATGGGTGGATAGCGTCACTAAAGAGGAAGTTTTAAGCAGAATAGGGGAAGAGCGAACAATATGGAGAACGATGACCTAAAAAAGGGATAGATTAATAGGCCACGTTTTACGACATGAGGGTCTTGTAAAATTAGCATTAAAGGACGGAAGCAGGAGACAAGGATGGATTCCGCTAAGCAGATTAGGCAGGATGTCGGATGTGGTAGCTATGCAGAACTGAAAAGGCTTGTGCATGTTAGGTTATCATAGAGGGTTGCATCAAACCAGTCTTAGGACTGAATATCACATCAACAACAACAATTATTTTGGTTTGTAAAGGTCAAGCACATCTGCTCGGACTCTTGGCGGTGCGGAGTCAAAAGAAAGGAGACAGCACTTGTGCCAGGGACTTCACGTCACGCCTGCGGTGTTTTCCAATTTTGGTGAGATTTGGCTGGTATATTTACCCAAGTTTAATAACCATAAATGTTGTTGCTGAATATCCATCCATATCCATATCCATTGGTGATATGAACTAAAGAAGTGGGAGTAATAAGGCTGGCAGGGAGACTTTTCGGACAGATTTTGGGAAAGCGGTGAGAGACATTTGGATAGATTCCGGGAGAGATGGCAAGACAAATTTGGTGAGATATTTCGAGAAAGATTGTTGGACCGATGATAAGAATTGTAGCAGATGATCGGCATTATTGGACAGGTAGTCCAAGAAAAGGAAGAATAGCGACGGGGACTCTGAGGAGGAATTGCAACGAGGAAGGAGCTGGAATATTCACTAAGCTGACACGGTAAATTACACCTGTAACCTTTTTTTCTGATTTCCTGTACTGCCAGGTCCGAGTAGATGTTGCGTAAAATATTCTGTTCTATGAGAAAGCCCATAATATACGACCCTGACTTTAGAGTTAGAAAACTGTTGATTTTAATAATTTGATTTGTATTATTTTTCATGTAAATATATTTGCAGTTTTAATTAAGAAAGAATTTCCGGCATGAAGATTGAAAATAGAAAAATTGTAATATTGATGTAAATTTGTCTTGGATCAAGTAAGTTTTCCTATTTTTAATATATAAATATCGCACTTAAATAATTAATAATGCCATATTAAATTCAGGCTGACTTTGGGGAAAACAATTCTGCGTGTACATAAAGTTAATTTTCTAATGTAATGGAATCATTCATTAAGGAAAGTTACTCGTGTTATCAGATAATAATAATAATAATCATATTCCGTAGATCCTGTAAAGAAGCTAAGCTTCAAGGATGTGGAATGGGTCAGGGTGTACATTTATTACATTATTTTATTGTATAAAAGAAAAATATACTGATAACAAATTTTTGTATTGTAAACTATTAATAAATTATCTTACCGATTTCTTCTATAATTCCTTTAGTGAAATAGAGGATCAGTGGCTAATCATAAATGTGCGTAGTAATTTAAGTGTTAAATTTACCTTGATTATCGGACAACAGTTTAATTCTGTGCGTGCGTCGGTGAAGAAAGTTGGATATCCCTGAATAATGCACACCGTTCGTGCCAATTGACAATGTTTTACATTTTTTATACAGATTATTTTGTTCCTTGTATTGAAGGGATGAATTCATAATTATTCAAAATAATGTGCCTATTTGTGATTAAAAATTTAACATCAATGAATAAATGTATTGGCAGCGTCACAAAGTGAACAATACCTACTTTTTGAAACAGAGTTACTGCCAAGGAAGTTCGTGAGGAAATCCTGACATATTGCTCTAATAACACCGTTTCTTGACTAATAAAAATCTTATCTATGCCTAACTGAGTTGCCCCAACAATATATTACCTTATGATAAAATAGAAGAAAATTGCAAAGTTACTAATTTTCATGTTTTTAAATCACTGAAGGTGGACATTGCTCTGACAGCATATGTAGCTGAGCTGAGTTTCCTAAGTAATTGATTAATCTGATCAGTACATGATGATATTATCACTAGAGTAACATTCGTTTATGTGGTATGAATTTATTATTTTGATTTCCCCAAGAGGATGAGTAAGGAAGCTAATTTGTCTTTGTTTCAAAGTTTATCCTGATTTAATTCTCTAGTGTTTATAAGTTTGGGGTAGGCTGAGTCTCTCTGAGTTCCGGAATTTATCGTCCCTGGCAGGAAGTTTGTGGAGCAGACGGCCGTTGTTTGCGAAGCTACTTCCAGGCAGGCAGGCAGGCAGGGATGTTTGCAAAGCGGCACGTGTCCATGCGCCTGGCATGGCCTGGCTGTATCCCTTGCGGCAGGCGCAGGTGCTGCCTGGGTTGCCATTCTGCCAGGGGCGAAGATCTGCACTCATTACATCATCATCATGGCTTACAGAAGCTCGCGATGTCTGCTACATTCAGAGTGCCCGAGAATCGCACGTGACTTTTATATCAGAGGTTTGACTTCCAGAAACTAATTGTTAGAATGACCAACTAAGTTCTCCATTTTGGCAAATGCCGCCAACTAGACTGATCTGGAATATATGTATCAGTTAATTTCTTTCATTATATTGAAGACGGAAAGCTTACGTACCAAAGTAGAGACTGAAGGAAGAAAATTAGACCATTGAACACGAAATCAGACCCTCCTGAACGTGAATATTAACAAACTTATGTAACTAATTTTTATACTAACTGTCGATAATACAGGACAAAGTACATATTAATGACTTTTTTCTGTAAAACAAATAAGAATCAAGTTAATGAATATCGGCATTCGTTAACAGTATTCATTAAGTGTATATGTCGCTAATTACTAAATATTGTAGTGACTGTAATTAAAATTAATTTCATTTTTATTATCATTATTTAAGTAGGCTTCAAGTTAAAAATATTTCAGTGTTCGTATATTTATGATTAAAATCATGATATCAAATATTTTACAGTTGGTGTGATGTCAGTATATCTACCAATACATTACATTTAATCGCAGGATATAAGACATATTCTTTACTAGTCTTCAAATAATTTATATATTCATTCAATTTACAGAAACATGTGCACCATATAAACTATCAGGAGTTTCCAGCTCTCAGTCACCATCTGCAGTATACAAAAAAAATTGTTTAAGTGCCTAATACATAATTTTTTACAGTTTACACAATCCCGTGTTGTCATGAGTGGACATGCACTCAATTCATATGTAATTCCAGTTTTCTCATTGAGGTCATTACAACATACGGCCTTCGTGTAAAATGTTGCTTGTATTATTTTTGTTTTTCCAACCACTATATAAATAAATTAAACGTGGCTCTATTACATTCTAAACGTGTATCTAAACACCAGGAGCACCAACCTATAAATGTTAACACCTCACAGAAAGGGAAAGTTATTTATTTGGGCTAGTGCGGAAGCTCTTTGCTTGGGGCTCTTCCGCAAGGATCATAAAATCGTGGGATAGTTACGACATACAATTAACGTGCTTCAACTGTAATTTTACTGAGCTTTCGATGTTCATTGATAAATTTCTTCTTAAATAATATGTACTAAATTGATATATTTTTATATATGCTACAGATAGCGCGAAACAGGTAATAAGTGACAGGAAAGCTACCGATATTTAAAAAAAATCGAAACTTAAATTTTAAAATCATTCCACTTATGAGTTTCATTAATAAGTATATTAAAAGTTAATTGAACACACAACCCGCAACCATAAAAAGTAAAATAATCGGTTACATCGTTTTACTATATCTAAAAAAATATAACTTAAACTAATTAACAAGTTTGCCATATATGGTGTTAAGATAATATTTAAATCATATAATAATTTTAATTTGGTTAGACAATTTAAAGATGTTATAAAATTTGAATAAATATAATGTTTTATACATGATTTAGTGTTCAGACTCACGAGCCTACTAATCAGCCAAATAAAGCCTAAGATACCAACCCGAATTAAAGAACAATTTGAAAATAAAAAACCTTCGGATAAATAATCCTTTTTAAAAATAAAAAACAAGCATACGCGAATAATCACAGAATTGGTTGGATTAATATAAAAATTTTGGTCGTTGAAAACAATTATTATCCTCCTTTGATGAGTGAAAACTGTGCATTAGGTACAGTATAATTTCAAAGTGAAATCAGATACACAAATTTAAATTACTGCGTTAAATAGAAAATATTACTTACAACAATGTAATTTTTGTAATGTGTTTGAATGTCGCGACTTTCTCTCAATACGACCCTAGAAGTTGTTGTAAGAAGAATAAATTTCTTTCTAATAAAGGTTATAAATAAATTTAATTAAATTTCGGTAGTTATGTAAGTAACCACGTTTGTTTGGTAGTCAACTCTTGTCTTTTTCGTTACATTTATTATATATAAGATAAGGAGAAAATCCTGACTTTTGATCAGGATACATTAATTATAAAAATTTCTAAAGAATGAAAGAGTAAGCATTAATGTTTCCCTTGGTGGCTCAGAAAAGCTATATTATGTGCATGCAATTTTGCGTTATCTTATCAAAATTTTAACTGTCACCTGACAAATGACAATTTGTAGTTATATATATATATATATATATATATATAAGAGCATACTCAATAAACATAGACACCTAATTCGAATCAGAGTATGGTCATACAATGATTGTGCTCGTCATGGCCACGAAAAGTATGGATAAGACTGAAAGGAAACGCTACTTGGCCACGAGCCACTCTGAAAATATGGCAGTCTGGCAGTCGTCCTGGTAAGTCAAGGCCCTAAAAAGGAATGTATCGCCAAGGAAAAATAAAAAGGTCACGGAAATTTTGACCAAGAAATTCTAATACATATCTTTTGGCGTAAACAAAATAATTCAATACACGGCGAAGGTATTAATTGGTTTTATCATCAATACGTCTACTTAAAATTTCGGAAGAGGAATAAGATCCATGAAGTTTCTATCAAAATGTCGTTATATAATTTGTATGTTGTTTTACGAAGGTTGAAAATATTTGCTACTGACATGTAATTAATTTAATTTCAACGAATCGTTGCCGTTTCGAATATTAATTACGTACTTCCGATACGGAATGGCAAAATTACTAGCACAACGACAAGGAAAAGATATGAAAACCGCCAATTAGTGTTTGAATTCAAGGGCGATCGACTTTTAGAGGTCTTGGAGAGATTGAAAGTACCGATCAAGGTCTGTTTTCCAGATGATCAAATAATTTAAAGCATTTATGTCAATTACTAGCATAGGATAACAAAATCTTTAGCATTGAATGTATTTACGTAAGCACGAATTGTAACGACGAAATTAAACCAGTTTATATATGAAATTTAATTTTAGTCCTATAGTGTGTTTTGGATATAAGTTTGAGTAGTAATTTTTAATTAAATTATTGGCACAGAATCCGACGCCGGTTTTCGCTATTATATTTTTAAAAAATTGCAGCAGTAACCTTCCACTCTAATATGAATCCCGATACGGTTGGCGCACTATTTACTACAGCATATAGATTCGCTGCTTACTTTGCTAACAAACTCCAAGTAGATAAGAAACTTGATATCTTGATTATTGTAATAGCATTTTCTCATCGTTTATTTGTTCATCCTTGAAACTTTTTTTATTAGCCTCATTGAAGATGTTTCCCTGAAAACTTACGAAACTTGTGACCGGTATAAGACTTCCCCACGTTGTGCAATCTTTGGCAACAGGGACGACTGAACTTTGCGAGAGTCGCGTTACTTCTTCCTGCGGCCGCTGCGGTGGATTTGAATTTGCATCTGCGGTCTCTTGCGTCACCCAGGGGTCACGGGTTCGAGTTTCACAGCGCGACAGCATGGCGAATTACCATCACCTCGCCGCATTTCATCAACAAAAACAAATTGCTGTGCCGGAAATTCACTACTTCTTCATATACTGCAGCGATTAAATAAAATCACTAAATATTACTTATTGACTATTATCTATGCTGATTAAAGTGCGCAGGTACGAAAGAAAATATCTGTAAGCATATTCTAAACTGAAAAAATTCAGAAGTTCGTTATTTATTTGCTTTATAGTATGTAATTTATTTTATAATTCTGCTTTTCTAATTTAATCATTATTCATGACTAGGATCCGAATTATTAGATACGTGTGTACGATCCCTACCTTAGATTTTTAGGGGGAAATTTATAAATAGCTACATTATTAAATCACCAAAATAAGTTACAATAATTACGTTCTCATACTAAATTAATGGCAACTTTGTATCTATGCTGAACCTTTAACCGAGCTATTTTAAAATAAATTTAAATAATTCACTTAAAAGTATCGTGCCAAATTTTTTATTAAAATGAATTAGTATAAATTAATGTGTAAACTGTGGCTAAATAAGTTTCTTAGTGTTGCCTCAGACCTCTCTTTTTATACAAAAATGGGTGTTTATAACATTTTATAATGTGTTGAATTTTTTAAAATTGGATATAACAATAATTTGATTGTGTAGAGAAAAACCTGAAAAAAGTGCCAATATGCGTCGAAACGTTATTTGAAACGTTACCTGAAAATACGGTTTAAAATTATTTCATATTAATAATATTTAACAATACTTTACCTGTATGTAGTATAGAAAGCACAAAGTTCTCACGAAGATACGATTCTGCTTCTGAAAAAGTCAAGAAAAATTTAAATTATAATTGCTGCGTTTCACAACTCAAAAGTTTATAGAACATTAGGAAAAAATTGTTTTTCATCAAGCAATATGAATTTGAAAAAATTTAAACTTAACTTGTGTTATAAATTAATTAACAATTTATGACAATTCGCAGACTTCATTACTTAGAATTTGATAAGCAACAACGTTTCAGCATATTTTAATGCCTTCTTCAGTTTTTTTCCAAATCAGTATCAAAACTCAGAGTATGTGATCCTTGCTGTCATAAATTGTTCATTAGTACTAGTTTCTTAAGTAATTATAAAAAATAAATAATCAAACTAAATAGATTTAAAATATTATTAGTATTGAGATAATTATAACTCGGTTTACTTAATAATTTTTTTGCTTAGAACATTATTGACTGTTTTTTATATTCAACGCAATTTGAAATGTGATGTGGCCATGCATTTCCAGTTTGTGAAGGGGCTTCTTTCAAGCAGTATACTCATATCAGTTATAACGGTACCAATTATGTGATATTTGGGACTAAGAAATCGTAGAGGTTTTGTAATCAATTGCTTCGTTCCAATAATACAGATTCGCGATATTTAGCTCTGTCATGTGGAGCTATATATGCATATGACTCACTGTATACAACGTTAAAAGAAGAAGATAAATCATATATCTCGTTTTCATTGGGAATAATTACCTTGAAAAATAATTTCCCCACTCATATTTGCATAATAACGTCAAGTATTCTGTATTAGCATAATTTTAGCTTGTACGTATATCTGCAGTCTACGGCCTAGAGATTCGAAAAAAGAATAGTCATTTACGAGTAAGTACATTATGTATTATTCAATTTTATATATAGATTTCCAGAGCCTTTGCAATCAACTGCCTGTCTGCAGTTTTTATAGGAATTGAATTTGAGGGCAGAAAGATTGGTCTTGAGTCGCCCTCCCACGCGTCATCAGTAATAAATCACCAAAGAAATGACAAACAATGGTTATGGCCCACAACTTTTGGGCAGCTCAACATGTGGAATAACAACAAAATTGAGAAGGCGGAGACTGGAGTAGGTTATTTATTTATTTATTGACCTTAGGATTCTTCTTAGAGATATTTCCCATTGGGCCAGTATGAGAAAGAATCTAAGTAGTGACAGTACATTGTTTAAGTCAGTCAATAAAGACTGCGATGAATTCTCATCACCATGACAGTATCTGCCTAGACGCAGTTGAAAGTGCTGTTAATTCAGCCGTTGATCATTTTTACTGTCTATAGATCTGTCAATCTCTTTATTGTACAACTGGCAATGATCACATAGCGCATATAAAAGAGGCCTTTTCAGGGGCAATTCCGCTGATTTGCGATGAAGTCGTCGTTCCCGAGACTCGCCGAGGAGTGGGCGTAATGAAAGTAACTCAGCTTATGGCGGCGCTGCTCTTTATGGCTGAGCGTGGCTCAGTAATGGAGGCACTTTATACCTGCACGCATTCTTTTGCACTTTCTCCTATGTGCAGTCAATAAATCGTAAAGTACGCACCTTCACAAGGTGTCTAAGAGAAAGCACGATACTAATTCCACCTCTTTTCCTCTAAACGCAGCTCTGAGCTGCGTCTTCTCCATGTAAGAGCTCTAATTATTCCTTGGAATTCTCAGATACTTAGATAGAAACAGGTACGCATTTCTCAGTACATTACTGACATTTTGTGAAGCCGGTTGTAGCAGTCGCTTCCTAATAATTGTTACCACGTGGGCGTCATTGTTTTCTGTGCTTTTGTAATACCACACTCTAGCCAGACGATGTAATGATGGGTTATCGTGCCATTGTTTCCTGACAATGCTTATATCGATATAGATATTTCCGGATTCCCATTAGTTGTTTTTTTGGTTCCTTGTCCCACTAACACATTGGTCGTTAGCGACATTAATACATTTCAGATTTACATTGTTTAATTTTACAAATAGTGTTTTCATTGATTCAAACGCATCAGCTTTTGCTGAAAATTTTAATAGGCTATAGATTACTGCAGGCGTCGTGAAGAAATCCAATTATGAGTGGATTTTCCATTTTATAACCGCCAAAATGCTACTCTTGTTCAAGGAAAATAGTTTACATCAAAGGAATCTTGAAAAAACTGCACTGGAAGTCCCGGTAAAATAATCTTCATATACGTCATTCAATACACCACACACATTTGATAATTTTAAGAAATTTTGTAGAGCTAATGTTTTGATATATACATGTATGTATATACTTCATCGCTGAAGTCTTCGTTCACGGACCTCATAAACGTCTCAGCATTGGACTTATAACGGCCAAACACATCTGCTCGGACTTTTGGCGGTGTGGAGTGAAAAGAAAGGAGACAGCATTTGAGCCAGGGCCAATAAAATCCAGATATCACGTCGTGCATGGGGTGTTTCTCAATTTTGGTGAGATTTTGCGGTATCGGCTGGTGTATTTCCCCAAGAGTAGCCATAAATGTTATTGGCCACTATACATCCCTGCCACCTTGGTGATATAAACTAAAGAAGTGGTGAAGAGATTTTAAAAAGGCGCGCAGAGAGATTTGGGACAGAGATTTTTCGAGAGCGGTGAGACAGGAGAGATTTGGTGAGAGATTCCGAGAGAGATGGCAAGACATATTTTGTGAGATTTCGAGAGAGATTGCTAGACAGATGATTGTAATTTTGGTGGAAAGATTGCTGGACAGATGAACGGCATTATTGGATAGGCAGTCAAAGAGAAGGAGGACAACCGGAAATTTTCCTGAACCAGGGACAAATAGCGGTGGCGACTCAGAGAAGGAAATTGCTGAGGAAGGAGCTGGAATATTCACTAACATGACACGGTAAATTACACATGTAACCCTTTTTTCCTGATTTCCTATACTGCCAGGTCTCAGTAGATTATGTATGATTATATTCTTATCTATAAGAAGGCCCATAATATACAACCAGGAGTTTAGTGTTCGAAAATTGTTATTTTTAAGATTTTAATTCGTTTAATTTTTTATATAAATGTTAGTTTTAATTAAGAAACAATTGCTGGCATAAAGTTAGAAAATATAAAAATTGTAATTATGGATGTAAATTTGTTTTCAATCATGCAAATTGCTTTTCTTTTTATTATAAAAAATCATTATTAACAGATAAATAATTAATAACAACCCGTTCCATTTCAGACTCCTTCAACAAAGTTTCTTTCGCTTGTTCTTGATGACTAAATGTCATCCGATAAATGATCACCGCAGAGGTCACTTTTGTTATTCTTGTAATTCGCTTATCTTGCCTCTTACCATCCCAAGTCATCTTAATTATTTTCTTAATGCCCGTAACGCTCGTAATCATTTTCACGAAGTCATTTCTTAAAGGAAAATCTCTTCTTTAAAAAATGAATGGAAGGGCGCTGCGGGAGTTTCTCTCGCAGGCGCTTCAGCCCAGAGTGACTGCGGGGCTCACCTGATCATGTCGGGGATGCCTCGCACTCTCTCTGGGTACTTTTTATCAAAGTTCTCATATGCCGAGACACCTTCACCTATTTTAGGAGGTATATGTACTGGGGTCAAAGACCTTGGGCATATGGCAATAGTTGTCCGCTAATCCCATTGGATCAGTCGGCCAACTGCCTCCTGAAACTGGTGGAGACAGGGAGAAGGGAATGCTGCGACCCCACAGCAGACTCGTCTCCCGTCATTCAGGATGGCGTGAGAATAGTACCCAATGCCCGACCTACCTGATGAAGGTTTTCTAGGGTTTTCCTTGCATCTCTGTTGGTGAAACACCGGGTAGAATCCTTAAACCATAGCCCGGGGACCCTAGTTAACCCTTGGCTACCTTGCTCTACCTTCCGCATCCCCCCTTTTCAATTTCCTTCCTATGCTATTAAAGGGGAGTTTCAGGATCACCCTCATGTAGCCTGTTAACCAAAAAAAATAAAAAATGATCAACTCTTGGTTATCTTGCTCTACCGTCCACATCCCCCTTTTCAATACTCTTCTTATGCTATTTAAGGGGAGTTGCCTGCTTCAGGATCACCCTCATGTACCTGTTAACCAAAAAAGCGTTTCCAAGACGGTTCGATTAATTCCACTTTCCCTACTTCGCGCGCAGTCAGATAATTATTTATGAAAATGTAATATTTGTACGGAAGTACTGCAATATTAGAATGTTCCATGCTATGGCAACTTCCAACCAATTCGTGTCGATATTTGAGTCTAATTTATTATTAATAAATTTTAAAAAGTTTAAAACTTCATCCGATTTCCGTTCCCCTGCAATAATAAACAAGTTAATAAATTTTGCCTGAATTATAATTACTTGCGAATCCCCTTCCTTTTCTCTGCTTTCTGATTTGCGATGGTTCCGCTGCGGTTATAGTCTGCTTTTTTCCATAATCCTGGAAGGGAAACTACGCTGTCGGTTTTAGTGCCATCAAGTGGCAGTTTCCCAGTAAAAGTAATAACATGTTATTAGCAAGTGAACGACGTGGCTGTGTACATCACATAATAAAAGGTGTAAAGCGTGTATATCATTGCATCCGTGTTCCACAGCATCTCTTTGTTCGTAGTCGCAAGTCACGCATCGTGGCTGAGCTTTGTGCCAAGGTTGAGTAACGAGCGACTGCTGTAATCACCACCTGCACAACCGTTATGCCCGGCCCGGACTTATGCTTGCATCTTCGCCTTTTACAGCTTCACGTTTCTCGAAATTCCTGCTCCTACCGTCTGTCTGCATTCCGCAAATGGTGCAAGCAGCACCACAAGAAAGGAGCCAATGCTCGGGCACTGGAAAATATATAGAACATTAACTGTTCTAAAGGCTTATTGGAATGTAGTATGAAGACCTACTCATCGCTCATAATTACCATTCCAAACGAGTATCTCGTTGAAATCCTTCAAACTTCATTAGTAGTAAAAAGTTCTTTTTTTAAAAAAATATTTATAGTCACATCAACAAAGTAGTCATTAGCAACTAACACGAAATTACAATAACCAGCACGTTTTGATCTTTAAATTAACAATTTTATACATTTTAGGTAAAAGTACATCAATTTTATTTAATTCCGACGTTTCTATTAATTTCTGGACTGAGATAAGTGATCATAACTGACGAAACTGGCCACAATCTCCATAGAAACGTTGTTTTATCATCCTTCTTTGCTCCAGTAAAAACCAGAGACTTTTAATACAGAAACTACACCAGGAAAGTCACCGTTCTTATATTAAGTGATCTCAGTTGCTTTAGTTGCCATCAGAACATTTGTTTAGATAACAAATTTTCATTATACAGGGTACTCGAAAATGCACTATGATTATTTTTGGACTTGTTGAGGGGAGTGAGTAGACCATGTTTTAAATAGAAAGCCATGCCCAGAAAGAAATCTTTCCGTGCCACAAACATTTCAAAATTGTTTTATAGCGTATTCAAGTTTGAAAGAGTAATTCAGTTTGGCGTGACTCAGCACGTCATTTTTTTTTACAATTCAACTGATTACGCAAAGAAACCAAAAGGAAAGTTAATCATTTCCCCCAAACATCTTTCTTTACAGTTTTGTTTACAATATTGTATTTGTCTCTTCAGTTAATTGTTATCATTCTGGTGCACCACAGCTACGTTTTCATTTGGCGACCACCAACGTCGTGGCCAACGAATGATGTTCAGGTAAACTCGCTCCATCACACCTGTTGTCTCACCAATCTGTTGTGCAGCGACCACAATTCGTGTAAGAAGATCCCCAGCTGTTTCTACAGGAGTAGAGACCCCCACAAGTAAAAGCCAAATCCGGTGATCATGGAGGCCATGCGATTGGACCACATTCGTCTATATCGTCGGTCCAAGTGATGTTACCCAAGTGAAAAGTGAGTTGGTTCGTCGTCGTACTGAAACGACTTGTCTTGACTGTTGTTCGGTGGAACAGCGTCCTACAACATGACCAATGGTAGTTGTAGAAAGATCAAGGACATGGGATCCGTTATCTTGAGTGGGTGAATGTACGACTCAATAACATGGTCGTTTTGAAATGGTTGTAGCAGGTAAACGGTACGCTTCCGGACATGGGTTCTTATTCAAGGTATGATCTATTCAGTCCCCTCTACAGACCATAAAATTTTGTAGGGTTGATTTTAAAGGACACTGTACAATTTCAGATTTTTTAAAAAAATATATAGGTTTTTAACAAAATTTATCAGTTATACAAATTAATATTATTATACAGTATAGGCCTCTTATCTGATTGCCACAGATTAACATGAACTCTAAAAGACTGTAATTTACCGAGTGGAATCAATCACGCAACAATGAAATTTATTCGACAATTTCTCTTTTTCAATACACTCGTCATCCATTGAAATTAATTCCCTTTGTATTAATTCCTTAAATTGTATGACTCTATATCCTGAAAGTGCGCCATTTTTTAAATTAAATGATGACTAAAGATTCTTAAATTACAAATCAATTGTCTCGTGTGTGATTTAGTACAGTTTAACCGAAAGCCTGCCTCAAGATATAGCCAATACTGCAACGATTCTGATTCGTTTCTCTTCACCGTAGTGGTACAGTTTTATTGGAGCCAGTGTCGACATGCTCGCGGTATTTCCAGATAGGAGAAAGTTCCGAGTAGCAATGGGCAGAGTTCAGTTGTGCGGGAAGTTGCGTACAGTCGGACGTTAGTGCTGCTTCCGCGCAAGGTCCTTATCGCTGTATCCGCACTGCTTTCTGGCCACAAGCATATTTCGTAATAAACAAAACACCGAGCAAAACGTTTCTTTTTCCATGTTAGCTCCGGAGACCTTTAAAATACATACCATTTACAATGTTTGTTTACCTGACAATAAAATTAATATTCTAACCTTATCCCACCGCTACGCGTCAACCTTCGTTCTTCGTCGTGTAACTGAAAAGTTGCTATTAACAGCTTTAGAGGATATGTACAAATTTTAAATCCATATTTCTGAAAGTATAGTATCATAAAGGGTGGCACGTTTGACGATGATAAATATGCTTTTTTAAAAGGCACCTAATGACTGCGCAGCTTTTGTGTATTTAAGAAAAGTGGATTCTAGAATTGTCGTAGTCATTAGATACGCGGGTGGTAAATTAACTGATGTCGAATTAAATGCTATTAAGACGTATGGACGAATGACATAATAAAATACTGCAGAAGATAGCCCTACTTTGCCAATGTTAAAATAGTTATTATACGCACAATATTTCTCAGTTTACTTTTAACCTTATGGTATATGTGTGGAAGCAGAATAAATGGTTTGTTATTTATGAAGATCTATTTACTTTGGATAATTTTAGAAGCATTTTATATAAAATTAATAATTCCAATAATTTATTCTGGTTCCAATGATTCAAACAAACAGTGAAAACCTAAGAGCTTTACGTATAGAGAAAAACGTACCTATTTTAGAATGGCTAAAGATAGGGTCTTACGAATTCCCTTAAGAAAAAACTTCTTTGGAAGTGGGATGAGCTCCAGAGTCTCTGTAACCTGACACTTTCTACAAATCTCAACAAACACTATTTTTCTCTGCCTGACAATATTAGATTCTTTCACATGGTTTGTATTTGGAGTGGCCATTTGGACCAAACAAAGTCAAAATAAATTTAGTAGGTACTATTTTAAGCCGAGAGAAAATGTTTTCTAGTAGAGAGTGTTTGGTAAGTTGCTGAGCAATTATATCGTACGGTGGAAATGGTGTCTACGGAATGCTATAAGAGTCTGAAGACGCATAATTTCATTGGGAAATACTTTCCTGTTCTCGTGTAGGCAGTTTTTTTGTTGTCACAACAAATGGAACTTCCAACGTTCATCTGCATTCGTAGACAAGGATACCGCGACCTTTAAAAAACACTCAACACTACCGGTCGTTCAATTCAATGAGGAATCAAAAGTGATTTTTCCATTAAATGCTGTAATTAATTTATGTGTAGTACTATTCTTTGTAGTTAAGTATAAATGGAGAGAAATAGCTATTCCTGTTAAAGTACCATGCGCAGTGGTGCACCTATGCTTTAGTTTGGGTAGGCTGGAGCTCACTTTTACACATATTTATTGAGGCAACTTGGTGGCGTAAAAATATCTTCTGAAAACCTTCTTGCACGGAATCATATTCCGTTAAGTTCAAGAATTTTTCTGTATCATAAAACTCGTGAAAGTAAAGTAATCTGTATATAATCTGTATATATCGTTCGCAATAATGTAATTAATGGTTTTCAAAAATCGTTAGGCCAGGTTTTCTCCAGCGACTGTTCCCCCCAGACAGTCAATTTCTGAGCTTCTACCGCACACGCCGTACGACGTCCATTTCCTTCGCTATAAATCGCATTTTACTATTAATAAAATTTCACGACTAACAGAGACAACGTGATACATGTGCATCATACTTAACCGTGTAGATTTGCAATTTTTCCTGAAGTAGTAAATCCACTTAATAAATTTCAGAACAGTGCGCTAACAAGTCGTCGATAAAACTTATACCGAGGAAATTAGGGAATAATTGTTTGGCCATCATTGGTTGCATCGCTGATTTTACAAAATACAAGTTTCTGCTACTTATATTCTCGTGACAGACTTTGAATGTATTTTATATATTGCAGCCATGAAATAATTGCTAACACAGTAATGAGATGCGCGAATTTTTTGATCCCGGGTAAATTTTAATTTGACTCGTTTATTTGACTAAAATCAACATTTTAAGAACAAATGGCTCCATATACTTCCCATGCAACTGACATGATATACAGAAGTCATCCATCAAACATTTTATTGCATTCGTATCCTAAGAGGTCATTTTCAATCTTTTCTACTTACCAGCACCTGTTTACATTGCTGGTTGAGCGACGCCTGATGGTGTTTGTAATTGACGTTCTATACATGTAACGCAATACTTTTATATAATAGACGAATATCACAATTATATCGAAAGCTCCTGATTTATTTTAACAAATAAATAAGTGATTTACTGGTTTTATTAATTTACTAACGAAGTTAATAAATTCCACAAAATGTTTATGCAAACCTCGAAGCTGGTGTAGTTTTGACAGTTCTTACGATTTTGATAACCTGACAAAAGCAACAAGGATTGCAGAAAAGTTGTGTAGGAGGTTTTTAACAAATTAATTTTATTTGTTGGCTAACTACTCCATATATAATAACTGCGACTAAATATATACGTTTTTGTATCTTTATCTTTTGTAGCGTTAAAAATATATGTTTTTCACGCACATTTATTTTACAAAATTTTCTGAATTGAAATCGTTTGTCTTTTTTTGCTTCATGTTGTTGCGGAAGCAATGCCAATTTGTTCTTTCCTTTTCGTGATGCGAATTGTATCACTGTACGCGGATGTGAGAATTTCTCTGAAATGTAACCGTTGTCTGCATTCCTTTACTTAGTAATTTGGTACTCCGATCGAACGAGTTCGGTATTGTTATGTAATTGATTGGGCCGCATACCTCACATTCCAGTCTGGTCAATATATGCACATAGTCCCTCTCACGGTAACTTAATCCTGCGTGGCACGGGCCGTGCGAACATTGCAACACATCCAGATGGAGAACGCCATGCTTCAATACCACAATCGTATCACTCTAATGCGTTCTTTTCCCTCATTCTATACAGATTTATTATCCAATTTTGTATTTATTGTCCACACAGTGTATGCATGCAACCATGTAATTTTTGTTAACATCAACTCAATATAATTAGGAGAGTTCGACGATGAAGTTGAACCATTCTACTTTCCCGTTATCTCATAATAATTTTTCCTATAATATCCGCTCCACCAGTTTACGAATTTAATGAATTTTCTCTGAAATCTGAAATCGATGGCAATTTAACTACACCTTATTTAAAGCAACAGGACAATTATGAAAATCACCATTGTCGAATTTATTTATTGTAATAAAAAAGCATTTCAATGCGTTTGTTTACAACTAATCAATTATAAATAAAGTAGTTAAATTAAATTGATCTGGCTTGCTATTATAAATAAAACACAAAGAATAGCAAAAAACAGAAATGAAATAATTTATTTGAATTGAAAAAGTTTTGTCCTCTAACTTTTGGGACTTCCTCACTTCTTTAATTAAAAAATAACAAAAGCACATGTTGCTTCTGAAATTTCATCCCGAGCATTGCAGCAGTAACATGAATTTTTTTGTTGTATTTCAATTAAAGAAGTGAGGAAGTCCCGACATTTGGGAGAAGAAACGTTTGCAATTCAAATAAATTGTTAAAATTTTTTGGTCATTCTTTGTTTTTTTTAAAAAAAATAATCAAATAAAAATTATTAATAACATAATTTGATGTTAGATGACCTTGGAGCCCTCATTTTGATTATTTCCTTCTATTTTGTTGATTTAATCTCGGTCAGTTTCTCTTGTCGTACTAACTCAACACGTAACAGAATTATTTCCGTTTCATTATCTCTACCTGCATCCGTGAATAATTTTTTTTGTCTTCTATATTTCATCTGTACTTAACAGTACGACGATCATCATAATTTACCCATGTTCTATTTTATGTAAAGAAAAAGTACTTTCACATCAACCTTTAATTGGCTCAACATGATAAACATGAGAAAATGTGACTTCTCAATTCCAAAGGTCAAGAAATCAAAATAGTGCTAATTGCACGAACAACATTCAATTATTGTGACATTTATGAATTTGCACAGGAAAAAGTTTTGGTTATAATTCTATAGTTCTTAAATGTAAGGTTTTAACGTATGTACAATCGCGACATACTGTATAATGTCAACATAAACAGTATTTTTACAACAATATTTAAATAATAATTTCGTATTTATCTGCAAATAAGTTGCTGGAATAAAATTATTTTCTGTACAGCTGTTGCACGATATGTTATGGTAAATAAGTTATTTTAATTTCAAAATCAAGAATGTATCTGAAATGAAGGTCTGTAATGACCGTAAACTGATATTCATAGCTGTCGATATTTAGTACTGTTGGCACATAATCTTAGCAATTTTGCTAGCCAAATGCGACGAAGACAATTGTCGAGAACTTGGCATTAGGACCGTGACTTCCGCGCTGCGCTGCTCGGCACGTCACGGCACATCGTGAGGCATGACTTAAGGTCGTACAAGTACGGATACAAACCAAGTGGTGCGTTGCCCTCGAGGCCAGTGGCACGGCTTTTCGCCAATCTTAACCAGCATTAAGTCTTGTGCAAGCAAAAACATCCAAGCCATTGTAAACAACGCCTCGTGCAGCTCCGTAAAAAGCACTCACGAGGAAAAGTCCGCAAGAAAACGAACAACGTTCACGAAGATAAACGAGTACACAGTTCCAAAACAAAATTTCTTTCAAATTTGTATCGGTTATGTACTAACACTGCGTGTCAAAACGCTTACCTAAAAATAATTAGTCCTGATGGTTTTCGTAAGGGATATTTTTGAAGAATTGGTTATTCGTTCACTCAATTAAACCAAAGCTTACGTTATGATTATTATGAATATTATTTACAATTTTTGCAGGTACAGCTTATCGATTTTAGGCGCACTTTCTTGTATTGATACAATGCACTGTCACCAACCTGTCCGAAGGATTGGGATAATTCTGAGGAACTGTTCAGACCACGACTGGTATTGACGTTGACCAGATTTGTGCCACCATTGGTTTCAAGAAGAAGTGGTACAAAATATTTTGCTTCAGTAAATGTCAAATAAAATACAGTATGGTAAAATTTAGGCTCACTTCAGAGTTCCGTCATGAAACCTCCAAGACTAAAGAGTAGGAGAGGAAGAATATCATGCGTGGACAATACAATACTCCGAATAAATAAAACGACGGCCAAAAAAGTCAGCATTAAATATATAACTATTTATTAACAAAAGCGACATTTCATCTCCATTTTGAGACTTCATCAGGCTTAAAATTTATCAATACATTATATTTCTCTTTTACTCCCTCAGCCGAAAAGATTACAAAATTTACATGTGAAGAATTTGGTGTCGCGGACCAACTCCAGCGACAGTTATGGCCGAAATGATGACGCTTTTGTTAATAAATAGTTACATATTTAATGCTGACTTTTTTGGCCACGTTTTATTTATTGTTAATATTTAAATCAGCAAACTATGATGTAATACTCGGAATATCTTTGATTAGAAGCGATTGGAGTGACGTCAAATGGAATTTAGGGGGACGACATCACTTTACGAAGGTCTTCTTCCACGGATCGCTGCCTAGCCCATAAAACCGATACTGTTTGGTACAGAAATTTAAATGTAGTTTCAGAAATACTTGAGTTTTTCAGTTTAGGCAAACTAAAACGAAGAAAACTCTCGTATATTTAGCAAATTTTTCAGTCAAACCAACTTTTCATTCTTAATTACAATTTATTTAATCATTTCTTTTCTACATCCTACAAAATTTTCCTTGGAAACAATTGAGCAGCCCTGGTAAGTATAATTGTACTGTTCACAGCGGCAGCTCAGGATTGGTTCACTGGTGCCATCGCGACGGTTAAAAATCAAGGGTAACTCAAGTATGCTAATATATTTGTATTAATATTTTCCTGTAGACTACATTAGAAAAATTGAGGCAAGTACTGCCTGGACGAAGCTTTCAACGGTAAACGGTAATAGTTAATGGATGTGTTGAGTGGCGCCAGGTTGGCCAACCTTGTGTGGACCGGTCTGTTGGGACAGATGATATCGGAGAAGCCTTATAGCCTTCTCACTTCCTTTGCGAGGTGTGATGTTTCGAGAACACAACGGGCTGCTTCCGTCCCAACAACATTGTTGCAAACAGGCTGTAGGAAAGGAAAATAACGACCTTATCGTCACCCTGATAACTGACAATATCTTAGCAAATTACTGAAACATAGGGAAAGTAAACGTAACCGTTGATAAGACTGTTTAAAAATAAACTTATTCCAATACCAACAGATTTTAAATTTAGACCTGTTTATCAACGTCCCTCCGTGAATCCCACAACCACCCATACATAAGTTATAAGGCAGCATCTAAAAAGTCCTATCAATCTTCCACAATCCTATGAGCTTTGGATGGAAACCTAAATTCAAATTTTTCTAACCTCGGATATCATCTTCCATAAGCTATAATAAAAAAACCTATTTTTCAATCAATTCTTTTCTTCATCCTAAAATATTGCCCAAAATTCTTGAAAACAATTGAGCAGCCATTTTTGATCATCCTACTACTCATTGTTTTTAACCTGGGTGACAAATCTATTTCATTAGCATATCCTGTCCATCATCCTGATAACCTTAACTTTGTTAAAAATATTTTACTGGCCAACCTCTATCCTTCCGAATCTATTTTTAAACATTAACTCCAGATTATCTAATATTAATTCATGTAATAACCTTTGTAATATCTACTCAATTTAGTCTCGTTATTTTACCATTCCGTGGTGCGCTATTAAATGTAATGACTTACTTTTTAAAGAAATCAAAATATTTCTGTAATGTTTTAGGCTGAACCTACTTTTTCTGCTATTATAAAAGTACACAAAGATCATATATATATATATATATATATATATATATATATATAAGTTGTTCACTACCAAATTTGTATACAAAATTGACTCTTCTGATTTTAATATAAGTTATATCGGCCAAACAAAAATAACTTTGAATATTAGAATTAAAGAACAGAGGACTAATTTTAAACTGTCTAGCTGTGAACATCACGAAACGTTGTATTGCTTCCAAAAATTGTTTCAATTTTTGCAACACTAGTATTTTAGACAGGGAATCGCATTTTCGGAAAAGATTGATCTCAGGAATGTTTCAATTTAAAAATCAACCAGAAATTGGTAACATTTACACATAACCCAGATAATCCTAGTAAGCTTTACGAACACAAAAACCTATTTTGTGTGTTGATAAAAATGAAAAAAGATAATGGGTGCTAAATAGGACTAAAACGAGAAATGTTTCACAATAACCGACAATACGTAAATTTTGGTAAGCGTAATGAAAAATTTAAAGTAGAATACGCATTATTAGAAACTAAATAATTTTCACTTCGATACTGGACTGAAAATAACTTTATTTTCAAACATTAATTTGTACAGAAAACATTTGACAGGGAAAAATTCGTAAATGGAGTATTGAAGTGAAAGTGCAAAAGCGCCAAATTTCAATTTTATTTTTGAGTAAACTCATTTAAAATCGATACGCTGACCACGTGTCACTCCATATTCGGAATGTGTTATGCAAGATGACGGCCCGCAGTCGACCCTGTAGGCCCAGGCCCTCAATGGGCTGACAGCATTGAAGAAGAAACTCATTTAAAGCAATTAGTACGGCTATTATTTTTCTGTATTATGTGGTAGATCCGCGGGGTCATTCCTGTTAACTGCCTCTGAAAAAATAATTCATTCCAATTTTCTTAATAAAGGACTACCAATGGAAAAATGAAGTCTCAACAATCTGCGTCTAGAACACTTATACAAACGAAATCTCTTCGAAATTTTATGTCGATATTACAGTGTCATGAAACGGAAAATATCGAATGAAATCCGAAGAAAGTAGAAATAGAATTTTCATTTAAAAGGAACCTCAAGGATTACTATTTTGAAAAAAGTGCACAACAAACAATTGATTTACTAAGATATTCAATTAAAATGATACTAAAAGCAAAACATAATTTGCAAATCATATTAGCATCCATTAACAATTATTCATATTAAATTTAAAATATACTATAATTGTTGCTGTTCATTTCTGTCAACCTAAAGAAACATTTAAGCGGGCATGTAAAATATTTTCAAGATATGTGTTACAAACTGATGATAAATTTATGTTAAGAAGAAAGGCCAATTAGACCGTCTTCAAAATTCACGTTTAAAAAGTTTTATTCAAATCATCTAACAATTGTCGTTAATGTCAGAAAGTTTCATGCGACTTAAAATAATTTTATTAAAAAATAACAATATAATGTTTGAAACCTTCGGCAGTTTTATGTGGTGTGATGATACTTTTTAATTTGATATTTGAGGGGTGTCTTATTAGCCTCCCTTCTCAACCTTATAATATTGAGTCCTAATTGTGCGCGGTAATAAATGATTTCGGCTTCTCGGCTTGTCCGGTTATAGCTGTTTTTCGGCACAGGTGAAATCGGAACCGTAAAGTGGGCTGTCGTTTTAACGGCTGGGCAAGCAAACAATTGCAGAGAAGCTTGGAATCCTGTCGTGCGACAGCGGGGACACGTGCGGACAAGTAGAACACGTGCCTGTCACATTCACATCCTTCAGTCCTCACATTTTTCTTGTTAGACTTTCCCGGGGTGATTGAAAGACTGGCTTAATATGCTTTCCAAAAAAAAAATTGATCTTGAAGAAACGTGTGTGTGCTTGATGTCAGTCTGATTTCAGTATCGAGCTCGATGAGTTAGTAAAGAATCTATACTAGACAGTTATGCCGCAAGACTTTGTCAGAATAAGGTGATTGAGAAAGAATTTAAAATAAGTTTCCTCAATTTTCCTTTCTTTCTCGCAATGAAGTTCACGTAACTAAAAGAAATTCACACTATAGTGCAGAATGTTACGTAAGAGCGGGTAATGACGTAAGTAGATTATAGTGGCATAAAACGATAAAATTAACGCTAGTAAATAAGAAACTAGTGCTTGGTGAAATAATATAAGTTAATCAAACTCAATATATAATCAGCAAACGTTAGGTTTTAATTCCTCTTACAAAACACAGCTCCTTATCTATAACCAATTGTTTTATAATAATCATATAAATTTCAATTACGGGGAGACGGTAAGTGAAAAATATAAAAACCTTTATTTTCTTTGTACGGTTAAATTCTTCTGCGCAATTTGATGCTACTATAATTATAAGCGGAAATATTTAAAAGTATGTGACACATGTCAATTTTTGTTGTATTATGCAACATTTTAAAAACCTTTAACTATCTCAGGAATTCTGTAAATGAGGCTGTTGTTTCAATTATTTGAAGTCACTTTGCTACTTTGCTTGAGAATAAACGAACAGTACAACAGCCAAAAATGAAAATTTGGACAAAAAATTAAAACTTAATATTAAACAGACGTCTCGACACTCACTTGTGGTCCTTGTCAATATTTGTAACAGACTGAAGTAATAAGAACAAAGATAATTCTGATCAAAAACTAACTAAAAGATGAAACTGACAAAATTAAATTAAAAACATCATATAATTTATTTAATTGAGAAGTATTATGTTATTAACAGAAAATTTAATGCATTTGATATATAACATTTCTAAAATTAACCTTAAAATTTAGTTCCTCATCTAAATTAACAGAATTATCAAAATTAAACATCAAAATTTTGTAAAATGGGAATAACTGTAACAAGGAAAATTAAGATTGGGTTTATGCTCCTTAATTCCTACTGATAAAGATCGTTTACTCTGACCAATGTAAAAGTATGAGCAATTATTCAACTTAAGATTATCTCGTTTTTTTCAGATGATTGTCACAGGGAACAATATATATTTAATTATAATACATATTTGTATATATGTAATAAAATATTATATATTTAAAGATAATTGACTAAAAATTTAATTTCCAAATTATGTGTCCCATTTCCTTCAGACAATGCTAAAGATATTCACTTTATAATTTCATAATAGGTGAAGAATAATACATTAAAAAGTGTCAGGTAATTTATTCATCACATTACTACAAAAATATTGCAAAATAAATTTATAAAATATTTATAAAAATATATTTAGTTACAAAATTAACTTTCCATTGGTTTTTATTAATTAACGTATTCTAATAAGAAAATATTAATTACAATCTTGAGTTATGCAATAATAGGGATCCAATTGTATACTTTTTGTCCTGAACTCCATGCAGAGACAATTAAAACGGATTGTGATTTTGGTCAGAATTAATTTTAACTGCATACTTCAAATTTTTATGCAATATTATATATTTGATTAACAGAATTATTTTAGAAACAGGAAATTGGAATAAATTATTTTTAACGAAATATTGTTGGATTATTTTGCCTACATTTTTTGTTGATGAAGAAATTTACCCGAGAAGTCCAAATATGAGGACGAAAATTTGTAAGAATTGAATAGTAACTATGTTTGCCTAAGATTCATTGTTACTTTTCTCTATATAATTGACATTAAGTGACATAATAGTGTTATAATATTTTACGAAAATTATTCTAATAATTTTATAAACTTAAAATTAGATCAGGATATCGTGATAGGACTATGTAATAAAGTTGAAAAGTGTTAATCAATACAGGTAATTATTACTGAGAAGATTGATAATAAAATTGTGTTTTAACTCTAGCTTTGTATAACTTACAGTCTCACATAAACATTCTCACCCTCGGTTTTATACCGTAAATTCCCTAAAAATTGTTTTGACCTAACGCTGACAATAGGAGATGTTATTTACTAAAATCTATCTTTTTCATTTAATTGTATCCTTGAAACAATCAGTTGAAAGTAAACTGATCATTGTATTGACAATAAAAACGATCGAAGGTATAAGAAAATGACCTTTATGTAAACCGTTTCTTGATGTAAACTGCAGAAATAATGAAGTAGCTCATTACGATCATGAAATCGCTTTAGTTTTTAGAATGATCTCTTTCGCTGCACTAAAATTATATTTGTCTTCAATTTACGCAGAAAAATGTTCTTCAGAGAATTGGATATAAGTCGTCGTTAGATCAATCGCAGAGGTAAGGGCAGGTACACGAATGAATGAAAAATCTCTACAATTTTGTCCGGAGAAGATCGTCAGACAGACAGGTTATTGGAGCTTCGTATTAGCATACGCGTCTGACCCTTGGCAATTGAGACTAATAACATGTAATCCGTACCACCGCGAACAGGTAGGGGATAATTAACGCTCCTCTCCTCCCCACAACATCGCGTGGAGTGGTGCAATTGTAACGTGACTCCTGTTAGTCGCAAAGAACCTCCCCCCCTACCATACAAATAGAATATGTACGTCCAAAAAATTACAGATCTGGAATTACAGAAATTGCGAAATGTGTTGCATTAACAAGAATTTTTTTTAGCGATAGTGAACTCATGAAAGGGTCTTTACTAACAACCTATAAAAGTTATCTGGCCTGTATGAAATATTAAATTCATTTATCACATTCCCATCTTTTGCTTTAAAAACTTTATTATTTCTTCAGATATACTGCTCAATTATTGGAATTTTTGGTTATAATTATTATAAAATTGGAAAGTAGTATATAGGAGGATGGAACGATAAATAGAATGGGAGTTGGGAGAAGATCAGTTTAGTTTCAGAAAGAATGTACGGACAACGGAAACAATATTGACTTTGCGTCTAAGTTTAGAAGACAGGATAAGAGAAAACAGACCTACGTTCACGGCATTTGTAGATATACAAAGAGGCTTTGATAATGGGAACTTGAACACGCCATAAGGATTTTGAAGAGGACAGAAATAAAATATCGAAGAAGACGGATTATCAATAAACTCTACAGAAGGCAGTCGGCAGTAATTAGAATCGACGGACAAGAAAATAAAGCAGATACCAAGAAAGGAGTAAGACAAGGATGCAGTCCCATGCCCATGCTGTTTAACAAAATTATATAGAACAGGCGATGAAAAAAGTTAAAACGGAATATGGAAAATGAATCATACATCAAGGAGAAGAAATAAAAACACTACGCTTTGCCAATGATATTTGAGTATTAGGGAAGCCAGAAGAAGACTTGGAAACCATATTAAATGGCATGAACATGGTCTTGAGGAAGAGTACAACATGAGGATTAATAGAGGAAAACTGGGGTCATGGAGTGTCGTATGGTAAACAGTAGAATAACAAAGGATTTTAGTTTGGGAAGGGATATTTTTAAGGATAATAACTAAGGATGGTAGAGGTATAGTAGAGATAAAGGGTAGGATAGCACAGGAAAAAAAGGCTTTCACGATAAAAGTGGAATTTATTTGCGGGTAATATAAATGTGAATATTAGGAAACCATTAATAAAATGTTCGTCTGAAGTGTAGCGCTAAATGGATGCGAAACGTTGACGGTAGAAGTTGCAGAAAGGGAAAAAAAAGCCTTTGAAACGTGGTGTTATAGGAGAATGATGAAAATCAGATGGGTGTATATAATCACTAGCGAGGAAGTTCTAAGCAAGCTAGGGTAAGAACGAACAATGTTTAGAACGTTGACCAAAGACCAAGTGTTAAGACATGACGGTCTTGTAAAATTAGCAATATACGGAAGTGTGAGGGGGAATAAACAAAAGAGTGAGACATAGGATGGAATACGCTAAGAAGATTATGGAAGATGTGGGATGTGGTAGTTATGTTGAAATGAAAAGGCTTGTGCAAGAGGGTGCATGGAGGGTTGCATCAGACCAGTCTTTGGATTGAACACCACAACAACAATTAAAGTAGAAGACATTATACATAAGTGGAAACGCTATTCAACTCTCAATAATTTACATTTAGTATTGATTGTTTGAGCATTCACACGCCGCAGCTCACGAAGTGAACAACACTTGAGCAATTTTCCTAATTTCAGCAGCTCGGTCACGAGTATTGTTTACTGTGTTGGGAGGATGAAGATAAGGTGGAGTGAAAGTAACCTAGAATGTGTGTCGGGATAATTGATCAAGATTCTTGCAGAAGAACACGGCTCCACCCACGCCCATCAGCCTTCAGTAACAACATCCTTACTACTGGGATTTCCATTCATTTTCACAAACACTCATGCAAGGAAACTATAATTAATTAACAAAAATTATAATGAATTTGTTTCTTAACACTTCTCCTTTTGAAACTATCGTAGAAAAATTGCTATCACTATTAAAGTAAATTGCTTACTTGAATTTATCTAGTTTTAAGATAATTTAAATATTCATGCCACTAGTTTCTTTATTAAAAAGGGTTACTAATTAATGGAATAACTAATATTCTATATTCGAATCTTCGTCCTCAAATTTGAGTTTTATATTAAAACTAAACGTAAATCAACGGGGTTGTTCTTCTGTAGCTGGAGAAACCATTGGCAGAATTGTTTCCGACAAGGATGATCAGAGACGCCCTTTTCTAATTCTATTTCTCTGCATTCTGTTCTCAAGTTGCGAAGAGACCCAAGAGGAGAAAATGTTTATAATGAACACTTTCATCTGTTACACCCTATATATGAAATATATCGTCGGAAAGTAAAGTAAATGTACTACCATGACTCATTGCTAGCCCTAGTCTTGATTTATTAGACTTTCACGACAGTAAAAACGATTCATGTTGTCGTTCCAATGATCACTGAAACGCCTAATTAATCTTCTTTCTTGGCACTGCAGCCCACCTGGCCTACCTAGTCAACACATTCCGAATTTGGAGTGATACGTATCGATTTTCCAGCATTCTTAATCCCAGTCTCCGTGACCATGACGACACAAACATCCAGGGTTTGAACCCGGGACCTCTGTGTTGTGGGGCAGCAACGTTAGTCACTAGGCCGAAGGAGGTCGGCGGATAATTAAAAAGAATACGTAAGTATATATTTATTTATTTCATGGATAGAAGAA
Organism: Eucriotettix oculatus; assembly: GCA_034510155.1. Classification (NCBI taxonomy): domain Eukaryota; kingdom Metazoa; phylum Arthropoda; class Insecta; order Orthoptera; family Tetrigidae; genus Eucriotettix; species Eucriotettix oculatus. The sequence goes on from CM067376.1 coordinate 92,749,821, forward strand.
AGCTGTAGAAACATAACATTGTCAGATTAATTACAAATAGACATCGAAACTCAATAAGGACAAAGAACATTTTTATTTTGGTATTACGAAACACTGTCATCTCGTCTTGTCTCTTGCATAATTGCTACTACTCTACAACTCGATAATGAAATTTAAAGCAAACGTGACAGGTTTTCTTTTCGCGTTTCATCTTGACAACGGCAAGAGTCGGTGGCTGGTAACGTGGAAGCTTCTCGCCTTTCCTATGGTTCGCGAACATCACACACACACGCACGCACTTTGTCGCAGTGAACACCCCACGCTGCCCTTTCGCCCACAGACGAGCTCATTTAAACAGAGAGAGCCTTTGAGTTTTCTACCGAGACACAAAAAGCTCCTCCGATTTTCCCCCGCGGCTCACGATGAAGAACATTTTCTACGCGAAATATATTCGACGTGTGCATAAGTTACACCAGCGGAACGTTATTCAAAGTACAAAAATTGGATTAATACGATTTAATAGAAATAAAAGTCATATTATAATTCCAAGCTGCAACCACAAGCATAATGTAATCAAAAATAAATAATATATATATATAGATCCCTAAAACCGATAACAATATCCTTAATTTGTCTGTTCTGTATACAGTCCCTTATATGGGCTGTTAACCTTCCACCACAAAATAATTTTCTTAGGTTTCTAAAAAAGAAAATCTTGTTTGGTCAGGAATTCCTTATATTTTATTACAAAGATTAAAAATCTACACATTTCTGATAAACACACTCTCCTATCTCTCGATCTCATTTCCTTATTTACATGTGTTTTCTTTTCGATTTTGTTGTAAACAGTAATCCAGTTACGAAAATCCCACTCCTATTGGTTCGATAGAAATTAACTCTACCATCTGATTAATACTCAATTATACTTGCTTCACTTCTAATATTATTCTTCGGATACTTATGGGTTCGTATTTATCTCCGGATCTATCAGAGGTCGATATGAGAGACTTGCAAAACTGTCACCTTGAGAAACTATAAAACTATTACTTATAACTGATATAGTATTTCTTAATATTGTATTGATATTCTATTTTGTTTAATGGTTATTAGCCACGTTTACAATTTTCTTTTTAAAGGGAACAAAATTGTTCTACCGTTTCCTTAGAGGTATCATTTTTCCCGGAGAACTCGTAAATTAAGGTTAAATTGGTACTAAAAATCATCCAGTTGCGCAAAAGCTATTATTTACTGCTTGTTTGACAAAGCTAACGTATTATCCAATATTGTCCATCATTTTGATAGCCTTAACTATGTCAGAACTGGCCAACATCTACCCGATTGAAAATATTTCCAAGTACGTAAACATTGGATTAGAAGAGACTAATTCCAGGCTCAACGAGAGGAATGCTATAATAAATAATACATACGATTAATTCATTGCTTTTTGTTTGTAGTCAATTAATGAGACAATTTTTTAGGAACTTTTAAGTATAAATATTTTTTCTGATTCACTAAAGGATCCACAGACCCTATTGACAAATTTTCCACTACCAGTGTAGTTTATAAATCAATTGTTCTAATTGTGGCTTTTGGTAGATCTACCAAAAGAAAATTACTTTAGATACAAGAATTAAGGAGGATAAATCTAATTTTAAGGTGTCAACTTGCAAACACAATCCAAACACTAAGGCCTGTATTAGATTTAATCACTGTTTCGGTTTCGTCAACCACATTATTGTAAGAGATTAAATTCTGAAATTTTGTATATTAGAAAATAAAGCTAACTCTGTTAATAATGACACGAAAAATAGTAATAAGTTATGTGATGTATTATTTTACGTTATTTGGCCTTTCACTGTATTTATCTTTGGTTTTAGGTTCAATTTCCATTCTCCAAGTTTTTGCCGTAAGATAAGTCGCTAACCTGTGTCGGCATTTTTAAATTTCTCGGTAATTGTGTTTAAATCTAGCGTTTGTCTCCTATTAGGTCGTAATTCTTATTGTTATCATTTGTGTTACTACTTCAAATTTCATGAGTGACGAACAAAGTGAGGTAAAACCTGTATGTCAAAATTTTCTAAAACTGTCGCGTGGAGCCTAAGGAACTTAAGTGGCGATTATAACAACAGTTCCTCAAATAAAGATATCATCTTTGGTCTTTATATCCATACAGTTTAACCGATTATTTGCTTTAACCGTGACCATGACTTTAAGTTTGGCAAGTCATGTTTTCCGAGAAGGAATGAAAATGTGTATTTACTGTTGCAAGACTACTTACATAAAACTGAAGCCATGTGTCGTCAAAAATTGATGGGTTATTCAGTGGACTAGACTCATTGAATACAGGCAAAATTTATTATATTCAATAGAAATTTAAAATTCATTTCATTATTCAATGCGCAACACATTTTAAAGGGAAATTTTGAGGTCAATTTAAACAAATAACATCCGAACAAACTAATAGAAACTAACTCAAGGTGCGAATGCCAATCACAGGCATCGTCATTCCGAATTACGTAGCATGTCTTCTACAGCATGGATCTCAACCTATGGCAGCTTAAATCCCTTGTCGGCATCGATACTGTTAGCATTTACCGTAGGGCTGGCCAGCCACGCTGATATTCCTGGCGGAATGCAGATCACCTTGTGACGTCACCAGCGACTCGCCTCCACCGCTAGACGATCCGCACGATTGCTCACATCGCGCCACTAATCGCTTTATAATTTAATTAGTAGCATGGTTTACTAGTTCTCACATGAGAATATCGTCATTGGACTTCCGCATGTGGCTAGAAATTGTCGTCTTATAGGATATTGCTTCCATTCTCGGCGCAAATTGTTGGCGTAAGCTTTGTCCCACCATCCTGGAAATCCTGATTTTCGGGAACTGTCTGAAACTTTGACTGTTTTCCCCCTCAACGTCTAAAACATAAAGTCTGTACGTACACATGGATACTGCTAATTCGTGGTACAAACTTTGAGGGCTGGTACACGACACTGTAACAATCACATTTTGTTTGGGACTGTATGGCTAAAAGCGAAGTGTCGAAGCACAAACAAAGGAAAGAACGAATAATAGGGAAGGTATTTTATTTTCATAACCTCGTTTACAAGTGGAAATTAATAATTAAAATAAGTGTTCAAAATTGCGTCCACCAGCATTGATACATGCTTGACAGCGTCGGTGCAGCGATTGACGAACACTTTCAAAGATACCAGGAATTTCACGCACACGTGCAGCAGCTACAGATAATCGAGCAACGAGATCTTCATCGGAGGCTACTGGAGCGACATAAACGTCATTCTTCAAATGTCAAGCATGTATCCATGCTGATGGGCTCAATTTTGAACACTTATTGTAAATTAATTTCCACTAGTAAACGAGGTTATGAAAATAAATCACTTTCCCTATTATTTGTTCTTTCCTGTATTTGTGCTTCACTTTTGACCATACATTCCCATACAAAATATGATTGTTACCGTGTCCTGGATCAACCCTCAAAGTTTGGACCATGAATTAGCAGTCATCCTGTATATCAATCAGATTAATAACAACAAACGTTGAATGCACAGTCAGACACAATGCTATAAGCCCATGAAAATTATATGGTCATTCGGTAGCCGAACATTATAATGCTCTGCTAAACAAAACATACAAACATTTAAAACTATATCTCCAAAATTCTTATTATTGCAAATCAGAATCGGATTTACATTGTTAACAATGATTGCTGTAATAAATTTTGGATTAGAAACAGTAATCGCTTCTGAGTAAACCACCGAGAAGTTAAATACTAAAATTTCCTGGTCTTGAAGTTTTAATCACAAATATGACGAACGTGTGTAGTCAACCAAATAGACATGGTGGACAATAATATGAGGAGTACAATAAAGAAACACATTTGAATTAGTCCTCTATGAGACTCTTTTGGAACGTACAAATTTTTAGGAGGAATGCGGATATAATAATAGCAAACTGTTTGTAATGCAACTTTGGTTACAAAATTAATGACTACTTTCTTCGCACTGATCAGGGTACCAGCACTCTCTATTTCCTGTGGTTAACCCAAGCTGGACTCCGTTTCAGTTCAGAATGAAACGTTCATCAGTAGAATGTTAATATTCGCAAGTATGGTGAACGTTAAAAGTATATAATATCGTGTGTATTATATTCTTATGTAAGTATGGAATATCAGGGTTCCGCTTGAGAAAGCCCTGCTTAATGAGAGGATTCTCAACTTTAAAAATTTTAAACAACATAAAGGCCTACATTTAATAAATTACATTATTTCATTTAATTTTGAAAAAAGTGTATACAAGGTATTAAATAAACACATTTCTATCGCTAATAACCTAGCAGTTGATGCGACTATGAACAAAAATAACACATCCTTGAAAGAATGAATCTTTTCAATATATTTTTGTTTAAAAAATAGCAAGAAAGCATTTCTAAAACTAAAGAAAAATTTTGATTCCAAAGATTTTTTTCAGGATGCATTAAAAACGAGGTTAACCGTTTCAGTTAAGCCGTAAACATGTAATGTAATATGAAGAGCTTACCTCTGCACAAAACCTTGAACAGAATTAATTTTTTATATAAAATATTCTTATCACATACCTTTACCTATGATTATGTACCGTGATTTATGTCAGTAAAAATTTTTAATGTTTTTATACACATTTTAATTATTTCAAGAGTTTATGTAATTTATTATGCATATAAATATTTATTAAAATTCAACATAAATTCATTAAATGTGTATATTGTTTAAAAATATAAAAGTTGCTGAAATTTGACAAAACCCACGTTATGGGTTTTTCGTGGGCTTTTTCAAGTGGTCAATTGGCCATCCTTTGTGAAACCTGATCATGGTGAAATGAGGATACTATCGTGTACCTCATTGATTATATTATTAAAATTTGCTAAATATTGACGGAAGAAAGGACAACGGGCGTTAGAGAAGCGACCTACAACCTTTTCCGGCGTACAATCGGTCTGTGAAGCATTGTCTGACTATCCTATGCAAATTCCATGCAAATGGCGCCCAGATCTGAAAGTGGACCGGCAATCCACGCAACAGTCTATTTGCAGTGAGCCTCTAGAACAATGCCGTCTCATTGGACATAAGTGGACTGCGCCGTTAGCAGAACACTGGGAGGATTCGACCCTTGAATCCACCGTAAACTATCATTTCACAAGCTAATTACTACTTGTACACACTTTAAACGGAGTGTCCCACTTCCACATTTCTTATTTGTGGAGCGCATAACGCACTGAAATTGCGAAGCACCGTAGAACTCATTATCAAGCAACGAAATTCCCCCATGGCCGTTTATACTAATGTTTTAAATATATTTATCTAAAATTTTGGAAATATCTATGGAATGAAAAGATTCATGTGTATATTTGGTATTTTGTGCACATAAGGAGAGTTATTTATAAGCAGTAAAATGAAATAAATTGTAGATGAGGACGGTAATTAGATTAACTTAAGTTTATTTAAGCCTTAATCATAGTTCAAACGTTTAAAATTACAAAACTGGGCCTTAAGATCCCCTGGAACGTAATTTAGTACATAACAAAATTTGAAGCACAAAAAATTCCATTGACGTGCCTTGACCACCTCGGGGTAGAGTAAACATTGGGCACTAAGAGCTGTAAAGGGTTTATAGAGAAATTACGCAGAACTATTAAACATTGAGGTAATTCCAGAGATTCCTAGCACTTGGAGAAAATATAAATTTCAGATAAAATATTCTGTAAATTAATATGAAAGACTTTAAGGGAATATAGTTATTTGACAATGTGATCTCCGGTGCATCAGCATTTCAATACGATACGCACTCCACAAATAAGGTGCGAAATTTCTAATTTGAATTTTTAGTTTATTTTCGATACTTTTAACTGACGGATTACTTGAGCCTTTATTTTGAATTTAAAATTAAAAAAATTTGTACAAATAATTTTACAAATTTTTCATCATTAGATAGATAAGAATTGAATAATCGTTCCGGATATCATTGGATATATTTTACGTTGGTGCATTAATAACGTAGAATAAATTGCAGTGGTTTTATATAATTAAATAAAAAAGTATATAAATGCATTGAACTTATATTTATGTTTTTTATTATTCCTATTACTTGTAAAATAATATATTCAATGTTTTACACTAATTACGAAAATATTTTAATTTTCTGCAATCCCCTGGATTTAGATGTTCATCTACTGAATTAATGACCAAATAATTATTTCCAACCTATACACTGAATTAAAAATATATGTAATATCTTTGAAACCTATTATAGATTAGGTAAACTGTTTCTAGTTCTCTGCCGGCGCTGACGATAACAAATAGATACGAGTAAATGTAGAAACTGAGTTGATAATAAGTATCTGTGGCCCCAAAAGGATAATGCTTATTTCATGGCTGGCAGATTACCTTTGACAAACTCATGGCTCCTAATTGGTCAAAGAAATTCGTTGTGCATTCCTTTGAGCAAGAATAAAGGCGAGAAAGTATCAGATGCTATGCTTCAATTCTACTGTAAGTTACATCGTTTCGCAGACATTCTCTGTATACATACAAAACCTGGAAAATTATTTGTATTTGTAGCGGAACAAGTTGTTAACATTTTAATTCCAAGGCTCCAGACCGATAAAGCCTAGACATTTACCCGGAATGGCTTCAATAAAACCTTTGTTAAAATATATTTTTGTAATCCTAAATCAGCATTTTTCTTGAATAGAAAAAAAATTCGTAAAAGTACAACATTTCATTCCATTAGCAGTTCACTATGATCGATGCCCTCTAAAGTATGTCGACTGGGTTATGCCCATTCCGCTGTGCTCGGCAATATTTCTTTCACGAGCAGTAAACTAGATTGATCTCTCTTTCACGTCTCTCTATTTGAAATTTACGCGACACTTTCATTTTAAAGTGCTGAGCGAAAAATGTTATAATCATAATTCGTTCCACTCAGCTAGGAAGACGAATGTACATCGTCTTCAGGACAAAAACGAGTAATTGTTAGGGTTAGCGACTATTAACTTCCCAAAAATTATACTCATCTTTAGAAAATACGAGGTTATTTATATTTAACTAATTTGAAATTAAAATAACATTTCAAAGTCAAATACATTGAAAAATTGTAGGTATGCAGATTCCGCGTATCGTTTTATTTAACTTTAATGTAATAAATGTACGGCATTAAGGATATGATGGATATTTTAGGACCATTCGATTACAAAACTGACTTCCCATAATGAGGGGATCATATTGTTCACAATCCGAAACATTTTCTTCTGTGGCATGAGATAATATAATTTTAATAATCAGATTTTTTAATTAGCTTCACGACAATTTATTTATATCAATACTTTTATGTTGTACGCACTCATCTTCAAACGGGTAAAAAGCTGTACTATACATCTTTTTTACAATAAGATCGTCGTAAAACGTTCACAAGAACGAAAGTTAAATAATATTTCTAGTTTTAAAATTTAACAAAAATACGGTCGTATATTTTACAAAATTTATTAAGACTAATTATTTATTGATTCAAAAATCAACTTCAATTATTAAGCATCTATCACTTCGTAGTTAAGAGGAGCCTCTTTTGAACGAACTCACACGCTTGTATAATTGTATAATTATAATTGAACATCACGCAACTTGTAATTGTAAGAAAGAACTTTCACAATTAAATTAATGTTTAATTGAGGCCAAAATTAATATAAAAAACCATATTAATTTAGTACAACTACATGTTTCGGTCCTGATTTGGACCTTCTTCAGGTTGAACAAAAGTTAACATGACACAAATTTCTTACATTCAATACTGCAATAATTATTATTCATAATTAAATAAATAATTAGCAATATTTTCTCAGAAAAACTGCTAAAATGAAAAAAGAAATCGTAAAAATTATTCAAACAACAAATTATAGAAATATTTATTATAAACTAATTCTATAACCCAAAATTGGAGTAATTTGAATTGATTAATCAATTATTTATGTCAATTGATGGAAAATAATGGAATTATGTATATAAAAAAATTTCAGATAATTAATTATCAATTTATAATAAATATTCGTGAAAACTGTTCACATATAAATGATAATAAATATTTATAACATAAGAACGTTAAGTAAGTTATTTTAGATATTATTATATTTGACAAGATTATAGTCGAAAGAAACTATTTTCATAATGTTCTTTACTCGTTATTTCAGAAATATTTATAGCTAAACCTTAACCTAGATAAATATAAAGCTATGCGTAATTTTGACAAATTAAATGTATTGCGGCCTACAAGCGACTTATTTGGAAGGTTATTGAACTCACAAGAAAGTTTAAAAATATGTCATTAATAACAGATTTGACACATCATGAGTTCAAGAAACTTGGGAGCAGGGAATTTCGTAATGAGAACATGGCATACTAAAATCATTAAACTTATGATACATGATGACATGATTGATACGGTGAAATGGTTACTTGTATTTCACAATCATCAAGAATATTGATAAGTAAATTATATTTAATTAATTTTAAATAAAAAATAATGAATTAAAAATAAGTGTGAATTGAAATATTTTCATTATGAATTGCATTATTTAGGGAGTATTCTTCTATGATTAGAATATTTGACAGTATTTTCAATTAAAGTACATAATTATGGTTTTGTTATTTTGAAAAAATAATGTGACGCTACAAGGAATCAAATCGCTTCAAATAGTTTATTGCTATTAAAACGAATTAAGTTTTCAAATTCAAATATTTGATATATATTAGGCGTAAATTGTGGCTCGTTCCGGGAATTAAATTGTAATGAAAATTTGATTTTTCATGAAGCATCCTTTCCCTACATACGAATAAACGGCTGAGAAATTGTAAGTATTAAATCATTGTAATTATTTAGTATAATGTTAGGTTATGATATATAGTGATGCGTATGCGTAAGAAACAATCATTTTTATTTGATAAGGTTGAAGCGCACAGTGAGCATAGATAAGAGACAAGTTGTATGGCGTATGGCGTATTGATTATAAAGATTGAATGTTGATTAGCTCACAGGTGAGTGTTGCATCTCTTCGGGATCGCGTCCTGTGGAGAACTGCATTTGCAGCCACCTGTTGGACTGTCCCGGGCCTGCGCACTACGCAGCGCTGCGCCGGCCTCAGGGCACCAGCTCAACAAATTCGGCCTTAACTTTGCTCCATTCCCACTGCCTTTATGAGTGCCACTTATATTTTAATACCGTCTTCCACAGAAAAGTATTATCCGATGCGAAACAGTTCTTCTCCACCCCAGGAAAGAAAATAAAATTGCAGGAGTACAGTACGGCTTCACTCGCCTATAGAACTAGTTCAAATTAAAATTAACTTGAACAACTTTCTTTGTTCTCCCTCTATGCTCTCGAAGGTATTATGAGCAGTTATTAACTAAAATATAAATGCAGGAAAGTTAGTGGTAAAAATGTGGGAATTCACAGAAGTTCAAAAACTGCGGAATTGCGTTGCGGAAACGTGCACTAGGAATGGAACGGCAGCGGTAAAACATGCGAGAATACGCAAACATCCAAAACAACCGGGACGACGAGCTTGTCCTCGTCCACGTGTCTCAAAAGGAAAAAGAGAATATAAAAAAATGTATCAGTATCCATAAACAGCCAACGTAACAACAAGGAAATGTAATGAGTTATAATTCTGCCAAGAAACAATTCCGTACACTAGACTTAATGATTTTCCATTCTTAATATAACCATAGCGTAAACGTTTCTGTCTGCTAAGCAACGAAAACAGTATACGGAGGATGGAACGTCAAATATAATGAGAGTTAGGATAAGATCAGTATAGTTTTTAATAAGAATGTAGGGACAAGTGAATAAGAAAAAAAGGCCCATGTTCATGACGTTTGTAGATTTAGGAAAAGCGTATCATAATATAAACTGGAATACACTTCTAAGAAATCTGAAGAGTACCGAAATCAAATACCGAATAAGAAGAGTTATCCATAAGCTGTACAGAAGGTAGTCAGCAGGAATTAGAATTGAAGGGCAAGAAAAGAAAGCAGAAATCAAGAAAGGAGTAAGGCAAGGGTGCAGTCTGTCATGCTCTTTAACTTATATTTAGAAGTTAAAAAGGCATATGGAAAATGAACCATACTGCAACGAGAAGAAATAAAAACCCTAAGGTTTGTCGATAATATTGTAATATTAGGGGAGGCAGAAGAAGACTTGGAAACTATAATAAATGGCATGAACGTGGTTCTTGAGAAAGACTTCTTCGTGAGGATTAATAGAGGGAAAAACCAATATAATGGAGTGTAGTTTGGGCAACAGTGAATAACAAAGGTCGTTAGATTGGGAAGTGCTATTTTGAAGAAAGTTAGGGAATGCTACTACTTGGGCAGGATAATAACTAAGGATGGTAGAAGTATAGTAGAGATGAAGAGTAAGATGGCACAGACAAGAAAGTCTTTCGCAAAAAAAGAGGATTTTTTTACTGTTAATATAAGTATGAATATTAGGAAAGCGTTACTAAAAATGTTCGTATGTAGGGGAGGGAATCGTGTACGGTAGGAATAGCAGAAAGGAAAAGAATAGAAGTTTTTGAAGTGTGGAGCTATATAAGAATGCTGAAAATCAGATTGGTGGATATAATAACTAAACAGGTAGTTCTAAGCAGAATAAGAGAAGAGAGAACAATATGCATGGCTTTGACCACCAGAAGAGATAGATTAATAGGCCACGTTTTGAGACATGAGAGTCTAATAAAATTAGTATTAGAGGGAAGTCTGTGGAGTAAGAACAGAGGGTGGAGGAGAAGGATGGAATACGCTAAGCAGATTAGGGAGGATGTGGTAGATATGTAGACATGAAGAGGCTTGCGCAGAATAGGTTAGTATGGAGGGCTGAGTTCTACAACTACAAAAAAGAAGAGATTTATGTTTTCCAACCGGGTTATCTCCGTATACAGCGACGTTTTGATTGAAAGATGCTGAAAGTGCTATTCATCGAAACGTCGTTGTTGGAGATAAGCCGGTTGGAAAACCGAGAAATCTTTTTTAATTCTTTTCATCGGGAAATCACGGCATCTCTAATTTCTGTCTGCTCTTATACTTAACCAAAAATTTAATTTATATAATTAATAAAATGAAACTTGTGCTTTCTTTGGCCGTGCACAGAAGCTATTCTTGTGGTTAAATGTTGTAAAACTGTACGTCATAGAAAAGGAAGAAGCGTATTCATCGTGAGAAATACGGAGTCGTATGAGATGCGCAGTATGAGAAGGGATAAGACGGAGGGGAGTAAAGTTGGTAGGGGTAACACCCGCTTAGAAATAAAATGGGCGGCACGCTTTTACTATTCTTTCAACCATTCATTATTACGAACGGAATTCACAGATGGTTGCAAGGATTTATTTTACGACGCCCTCCTAATTTTTGCGTATGTATTTTTTTAGGTACAATATATACTAATCTGACCAAAATATCCAAGTTGCTGTCACAACCGACGGCATTAAAATGAGATCCGACCTATCCCGGACATTAAACTACTGTGCAGATTATTTTGAGAAGACTAGCCATTTCTTTATAAGTTATAAGTGCAAGTATGACCGCTCGCATAATTTTCACGGACCGCGTTAGAGCACCGACCTCGAGCATGGTTCTTGAAAGAGTTATAATTCACTGCATTGTGGTCATTCGTGGATGATCCTGTAGCAGGGTAATGCCATAACGCGGCGTAAATACTGTCGGGGACTTCCTGCGACTAGGTCACGGAAAACGCATTTTCGCAGCGAAGAAAGCTTTCGAAAGACAAGAGATGTGTTACTGTGAGTGGAAAAACACAATTCTTGGGTCAATTTAGGTTACTAACTTATAAAATAGCTTACATTACAATGAAAGTTGTCCTTCAAGTGGGTCTGAAATAAGAGGTTATTCTTTATGTTACGAGCATTTTTATTCACAACTTTCTGAATACTTTAGAAAGCAGCAAACATAAATCAAACTTGTCCAATAATTTCAGAGTTCTATAATTCCTTAAGTTTATTCAATAATGGCACAAGATCCACGTTTATTTCGTGTCGCTGGAAAGTTCCCTTCAACCGTAGACAAACTGTTGCAAATATTCAAGGAGACGTCGTGTCCACAGTCACAAGCATAATAGTCTAAATCTTTGAATAAGAAATGGGAACGAGGCCAGTCGTACACATTCACTTAAAGTCCTGCTAGACATTACTGCTAGACAAATTAAAATCAACTGTGGAAAAATATATTACACATAGAACGTTTTAACACTATAATTTCTTAAATTAAAGGCTTCGTAAAACCTTGCAATGTTAAGTTCATATTAATATTTTCAAAAAAATCTTAAGTTTTTGGAATTTCCTTCACAGAACTACGCCGGATTACTTAAACATTTGCTAGACATAAATTAATGGGGACTGTGTTTCCAATAATCGTGTATTATTTGAAATAGTCAGCAAACCCAATTTTTGGGATAGAATTGGCATCTGAGCTGAGACGTGCTCAGTGTTATATCGATTGCTAGGCCCGGTTGTCGGGTCAGCTGTATTTGGCAACAGTGAATTTGCTGTCAAATGGTGGGCGTAAGACACTATCACATTAAATCATGTCATTCTACCTTACAGGAAAAATAAATACTTTTCCTGTATTGTAGTCCAACTATTTTTAACATAATATTAATATTCATTTAATGCTCGCGACAATAGTATAAAAAATTATGAAACGTTTGTTTCTGAAATTGTCTCCTATATTCACCTACTTCAAAAATTATTTCTTTATTTATAGGAAGTTATCAAAAATATTTTTAGAAATTAATCAAAACCGTTCATTAATAAATTATTCTCGCTTTATCAACCTGGTTAAATTTTTGCCATAGCACAAACTTTCTGTTTTTCTCACATCAGCGCCGTTAGAATATATATATTATAAGAAACCATATATCCTCTGGAATTACTGCGCTTTTCATTTTTGCGCAAAATTAGCATTTTAATAAATATTCAAATGGTTTGCAATTCTAGTAAAAATTCGGTGAAAAAAGAAACTGTTTCACTTAAGCTGGCAGAAATTAAAAGATGCTTGTGAGATGAATGCGAGGAGCCTTGAAAGATTTCTCCAGGATACGACTGGTGTTGTTCTCAAGCTGATGCTTGTTGCACGCAGAGGCTCCAACATCTGACTCTCGTAACACGAACGAAGCAACACGCGAAACCATCTTCCGCCTCTTACGCAACCGTGCAATTACCACAACTCTAGAACACGGAGGTTCCGTTCTTCGGGGCTTAATTAGAAGCATTATAAGGCGGTAAACAAAACAAATAATGCATATCTTACTCGTATGGGCTGTGCGGATATAAAATATATGGCGGGTATTCACGTGAACGTCCAATTTATTAAACTTTTTGAAATTCATATGTATAAAGGAATAAAATAATTTTGGCCAATCGTTTCTTGCTCAAAAGCCTAAGTCAAAATCTTTATTTGCCTATCTGATCTGGCAACATCTAGTAATAAACAACTCTAGCGTCTCCAGTGAGATGTTATTGAATTATAAAGTTTCCTCAGCCATCACTATCTTTGAGCTTATGAAGAACCTCTTGATTATAATTACAAGCCTACAGCTATTACAAAAGTTTCGTGTGGCAGAGACGCAGACGTTGTTTCCGAAACGTCGCATTTTTAACGTCACGTTCTTGACAGCATTTTCAAAAGAATGCTGCATGTATAGTATCAACATTGCGATTAATGAAATCATGGACGACTTTTTATCTTCGTTCTGACATTATATAAATACCTACGCCTGAACTGTTCTCAGTTACTTCATGCCTGTACAGTTGGTCCGAATCTACATGTTTACATGAGCAGTAGGGAAAGGAGAAGTGTAAGGAAAGTGTTGTCGTTTGCGGAGGAACTTCCCCTTCAACGGACTGCCGGAACGCTACTAGCATTGTTAAGAATATTAATTGTATTCATACAGACAGGATTTGGAGGTTTCGACAATGTCTTTTAAACGTACCCTTTACTTAATATATATTACAATTTTACGGTTGATTTTCTTGACGTCCAACATATCCTGAACTGGCAGCATTACATTTCCTAGCGCCAATGTTTTCAAAATTTCTTTTACACTACGAAGTTGCGTTTTCAAAGCTTGGAGTTAAAGTGAGCTCCTGTTTACCTCCGCTACAAGATGGGCGGAGTTGTCCACTGCGCATCGTGTTCACAAACGACTAGCTAAATCTCCCGAACTATACATGTTAAGAGAGTGATAAGAGAAATCGAATTTAAATTTTTGGTTACAGTTACCTGCATATCTTTCGATTAGTAACTCTTTCTTTCGGAATACCATTAGTGGAGCGTAGTTTCATATAAGTACAGCCAGAAATAATTTATTTAAGTCTAGCAGACTGAAGCACATTAAATCATGGCCATGGGCAACAAACTGAAAGTTAGTTGAATTAATTGCCATTTAATTGGTTTATGTTATGAAGGCAAAAACATGAAAAGCAGATTAAAATACTCATGATGATGATACTTGAAGGAAATAATAAATATATATTCATAAACTTGTTAGTCTTTTAAAAACTTATTAATCAGCGGGTGAAAAAGTAATTTAGTATCGATAATTCCTGCATATTTTTTATTAATAGGGTATCTAAATTTTGATTAATTTAATTGACTTCTAAAGTTCTACTTTTTAACTGTTACATTTATATATAATCAACATTTGGGGAATACTGTGCATTATAAAAGTGAGCTAGGAATTGTCGGTACCACATTTAATGATTCTCTAATTGAAAATTAGTAGATTTACTTCGTTATAACGGAATATCTTTCTGATTTGCAATGGACTAAGAATATATCTACACCCGAAAAATATACCACGTTTTGAAAATAAACGTCGTTGTTACTAGTTTCTTTCTTCTGAAACATACATGCACGTGATTTAAAATTACAGAATATAAAATTGTTATGAACTTTATGTAAAACGAGGGCAGGCGAAGCAGTGCCGTAATTGTGAAGGTCGCTGTTTACAAGATTCGCTCCTCCCTGGGAAAGAACTCTATCTTAGACACAAAGCGTAGAAATTTCGCTTCTGTCGAGAGCCAATTATCTGAAGGCATTGTTGCGCTCGTCTGCAGCTGACATTTCCAGAGGACATTATTGCGGTGCACGGCACGCTGACGCAAACAACCTTACTTATTGCCGAGTCACAGTCTCCTGGGAACTGGGAACTGGGACCCATGCGACACATACTTTGCCAAGCTATTGTCTTTGATAAACTTAATTATCCCAGACATCGTTTTCTACACGTAGAGAACATTGCAGATGCTGTTCAATTATCTGATCACTCTTGCGAAAGGAGTTACGCCAGTCATAGGTTTTTATATAATCACTAATTGTGTTACGTTTGAGAAACGCTATGGAAAATTCTAACCCCAACTTTCTGTAAGTAATGTTAGTTCAATACGATGTCCATATAATGATTTTGTTCGTATATAAAACAATATAATATAAAAAACTCGTCGAAGAACAGCGATTTGCAAGCCTCTTAACTGGACAGTTTGTAAATTACCCAACAGCCCGACCTACCTGATTGCAGGTTTCCTCTGCATCTCTTTCAGGTGATTTACCGGGAAGGATCCTTAAACTATAGCCCGGAGGCCCAAGTGAACCCTTCGTTACCTTGTTTTACACTCCACATCTCCCTTTAAAATCATTACCTATGCTATTAAAGGGGAGCTATCTGTTTCAGGATCCCCGCCCCCTCCCCAAAACAATTACTAACAATTTATTTTTATATTAGAAGATTGTTTCTATATCTGCCCGGGTTACGCATCTTGTCCGCAGTCGTGTGTTACAAGGTACGATCATAACCAGGAACTACATTTTTATTTTTACAAAGTGAAATATAGGGAAATTATAACTGGCCTTATTTTAACATTTGACGGGCAATTTAACAATATTTTGGACCCTCTTCAGGAAAAAACTCAAACGGCTTCCGTTGTCGCAAAAATTGACAGAATATGTTCAGTAAATTATATTTATTAAAGTGAAACGAAGTTATGGGAAGTATTAAGTTAAATATAGTCAAACACTCACAACATATGAGTATATCGTTAGCTGTTTAAAATGGTGTTCCAGAAACAAGTGTTTGATTATAAATCAAACGTAAAATATACCCTTCCCATGCAACTTCTTCTATCTGTCACGTGACACTCCAGACCTTGGTTTGACTTTTGAGTCTTTTTCCTGTTTACCAGTGTAGGGACTGCCTAGCGACCAACATCTCATTCAATTTCTATATGTTGTCCTTGGACTGGTCTGATGCAACCCTCCATGCTAACCTATTCTGCGCAAGACTTTTCATTTATACATTACTACCACATCCCGCATCGTCCCTAATCTGCTTAGCCTATTCCATCCATGGCCTCCCTCTTCTGTTCTTACCCCACACACTTCCCTCTAATACTAATTTTATTAGACCCTCATGTCTCAAAAGGTGGCCTATTAATCTATCCCTTCTCTTGGTAAAAGTCCTCCATATTGTTCTCTCCTCTCTTATTCTGCTTAGAACTTCCTGGTTAATTACTCTATCCACCCATATAATCTTCTGCATTCTTCTATAGTACCTCATTTAAAAAGCTTCTATTTTTTTCATTTTTATAACTCCTACCGCCCATATAAGAAACTTGTAAATAAGACGTAAATGTTAGTTTAAGGATACTATAAAATATAATTTAAATTGTCTCTCACAAGCAGCAATAGTGTGGGGATACTGCACATGATTAAATTTATTATTCTATAACTATTCACATTTTGCACACTGAAGTTCTATTTTTGTAAGATCAATAGTAAAGTCTGCTACTTTCCTCAACCGTCGATTGGAAAGGTCAATTTGAGAAAATCTGAGAAAAGACATGCACAAGATCTATTTCGTCCTACTCTTAGGTTTTTGTATACAGTCCTACGTTCTAGGTAAGCTATATTAAGAAACTGGCATTGTGATAACGATTAGAAAATGTTCATTTAAAGATTATTATAAACTCCATAGGAATATTAAGTTAGGAATGTTAATGTAAAAGTGACATTGTTGTATCTTAACATAACAATTAAATTTATAGGTCTCAGTTAGGAGAAGTAATATGAAATGAATTAAGTAAAAATGACTACTGAGTTTGTTTCCAAACGCAGACAAATACATAAATATCTCATCCTTATTAAAGTAAATTCAGAAACACAATATTTTATGACGTTGCTAACCAATATTTTTGTTTCTCAGTATCCCAACACTAACAAGTTTCAACCGAGACCAAATAAAACTGATTTTTATATTTTTAACACTTTCTCAGGCCTACCAATTGTTTTTGGCTCGGCCTAAATAAACGCCGCACAATTTGTTTATTGTCAAATTTCTCTCGTTCCAGAAGTTTTTAAAATTTTAAAGTGTTTGCTAAAGGAAAATTATGATCTGACGTTTCAATATTTTACGATTGTTTTTTACAACTGCATTGTGAGTAAATGCTGTGCGTAAGTGATTGAGGAATATCGTTGAATTTCCGCCTAGGTGAAAATGATTATAAACCTTTTGTTATTTCTTCTGAGTTGCTCGAGTTGGTGTTGAGGTTTCGGGCGGCCATCGCATAGGAATATTTCACGCGAAGTGACGTCAAATGTAGTGAGCCAAGCTGAGCGAGCGCTTAACGGTTCCGCGATAGCTGCCCTAGAAAAGTGAA